>CM051234.1:454080817-455294521 GCA_027917425.1 Gastrophryne carolinensis
TTTACCACAATCAAGGGAAGCCTGGTCTGTATGTGAGGAGGGGGCATCCCAAACACTAGCATTAATATTTCAAGACTACCTGTCTAATAAGTGCTTGCATTTTATAATTAACGTCACTTTACCACAGTCAAGGGAGGCCTGGTCTGTATGTGAGGAGGGGGCATCCCAAACACTAGCATAAATATTTAAAGACTGCCTGTCTAATAACTGCTTGCATTTTATAATTAACGTTACTTTTCCACAATCAAGGGAGGCCTCCTCTGTATGTGAGGAGGGGGCATCCCAAACACTAGCATAAATATTTCAAGAATACCTGTCTAATATCTGCTTGCATTTTATGATTAACATCACTTTTCCAAAATCAAGGGAAGCCTGCTCTGTATGTGAGGAGGGGGCATCCCAAACACTAGCATAAATATTTCAAGACTACCTGTCTAATAACTGCTTGCATTTTATAATTAACGTCACTTTTCGACAATCAAGGGAGGCCTGCTCTGTATGTGAGGAGGGGGCATCCCAAACACTAGCATAAATATTTCAAGACTACCTGTCTATTAAGTGCTTGCATTTTATAATTAACATCACTTTACCAGTCAAGGGAGGCCTGCTCTGTATGTGAGGAGGGGGCATCCCAAACACTAGCATAAATATTTCAAGACTACCTGTCTAATAACTGCTTGCATTTTATAATTAACGTCACTTTTTCAATATCAAGGGAGGCCTGCTCTGTATGTGAGGAGGGGGCATCCCAAACACTAGCATTAATATTTCAAGACTACCTGTCTAATAACTGCTTGCATTTTATAAGCAAGGTCACTTTTCCACAATCAGAGGAGGCCTACTCTGTATGTGAGGAGGGGGCATCCCAAACACTAGCATTAATATTTCAAGACTACCTGTCTAATAACTGCTTGCATTTTATAATTAACGTCACTTTTCCACAATCAAGGGAGGCCTCCTCTGTATGTGAGGAGGGGGCATCCCAAACACTAGCATTAATATGTCAAGACTACCTGTCTATTAAGTGCTTGCATTTTATAATTACCGTCACTTTACCACAATCAAGGGAAGCCTGGTCTGTATGTGAGGAGGGGGCATCCCAAACACTAGCATAAATATTTCAAGACTACCTGTCTAATAACTGCTTGCATTTTATAATTAACTTCACTTTTCCACAATCAAGGGAGGCCTCCTCTGTATGTGAGGAGGGGGCATCCCAAACACTAGCATTAATATTTCAAGACTACCTGTCTAATAAGTGCTTGCATTTTATAATTAACGTCACTTTACCACAGTCAAGGGAGGCCTGGTCTGTATGTGAGGAGGGGGCATCCCAAACACTAGCATAAATATTTAAAGACTACCTGTCTAATAACTGCTTGCATTTTATAATTAACGTTACTTTTCCACAATCAAGGGAGGCCTCCTCTGTATGTGAGGAGGGGGCATCCCAAACACTAGCATAAATATTTCAAGAATACCTGTCTAATAACTGCTTGCATTTTATGATTAACATCACTTTTCCAAAATCAAGGGAAGCCTGCTCTGTATGTGAGGAGGGGGCATCCCAAACACTAGCATAAATATTTCAAGACTACCTGTCTAATAACTGCTTGCATTTTATAATTAACGTCACTTTTCCACAATCAAGGGAGGCCTGCTCTGTATGTGAGGAGGGGGCATCCCAAACACTAGCATAAATATTTCAAGACTACCTGTCTATTAAGTGCTTGCATTTTATAATTAACATCACTTTACCACAGTCAAGGGAGGCCTGCTCTGTATGTGAGGAGGGGGCATCCCAAACACTAGCATAAATATTTCAAGACTACCTGTCTAATAACTGCTTGCATTTTATAATTAACGTCACTTTTTCAATATCAAGGGAGGCCTGCTCTGTATGTGAGGAGGGGGCATCCCAAACACTAGCATTAATATTTCAAGACTACCTGTCTAATAACTGCTTGCATTTTATAAGCAAAGTCACTTTTCCACAATCAAGGGAGGCCTGCTCTGTATGTGAGAAGGGGGCATCCCAAACACTAGCATAAATATTTCAAGAATACCTGTCTAATAACTGCTTGCATTTTATAAGCAAGGTCACTTTTCCACAATCAAGGGAGGCCTGCTCTGTATGTGAGGAGGGGGCATCCCAAACACTAGCATAAATATTTCAAGACTACCTGTCTAATAACTGCTTGTATTTTATAAGCAAGGTCACTTTTCCACAATCAAGGGAGGGCTCCTCTGTATGTGAATAGGGGGCATCCCAAACACTAGCATTAATATTTCAAGACTACCTGTCTAATAACTGCTTGCATTTTATAAGCAAAGTCACTTTTCCACAATCAAGGGAGGCCTTCTCTGTATGTGAGGAGGGGGCATCCCAAACACTAGCATAAATATTTCAAGAATACCTGTCTAATAACTGCTTGCATTTTATAAGCAAGGTCACTTTTCCACAATCAAGGGAGGCCTGCTCTGTATGTGAGGAGGGGGCATCCCAAACACTAGCATAAATATTTCAAGACTACCTGTCTAATAACTGCTTGCATTTTATAAGCAAGGTCACTTTTCCACAATCAAGGGAGGCCTGCTCTGTATGTGAGTAAGGGGCATCCCAAACACTAGCATTAATATTTCAAGACTACCTGTCTAATAACTGCTTGCATTTTATAAGCAAAGTCACTTTTCCACAATCAAGGGAGGCCTGCTCTGTATGTGAGGAGGGGGTATCCCAAACACTAGCATAAATATTTCAAGAATACCTGTCTAATAACTGCTTGCATTTTATAAGCAAGGTCACTTTTCCACAATCAAGGGAGGCCTCCTCTGTATGTGAGGAGGGGGCATCCCAAACACTAGCATTAATATGTCAAGACTACCTGTCTATTAAGTGCTTGCATTTTATAATTACCGTCACTTTACCACAATCAAGGGAAGCCTGGTCTGTATGTGAGGAGGGGGCATCCCAAACACTAGCATAAATATTTCAAGACTACCTGTCTAATAACTGCTTGCATTTTATAATTAACTTCACTTTTCCACAATCAAGGGAGGCCTCCTCTGTATGTGAGGAGGGGGCATCCCAAACACTAGCATTAATATTTCAAGACTACCTGTCTAATAAGTGCTTGCATTTTATAATTAACGTCACTTTACCACAGTCAAGGGAGGCCTGGTCTGTATGTGAGGAGGGGGCATCCCAAACACTAGCATAAATATTTAAAGACTACCTGTCTAATAACTGCTTGCATTTTATAATTAACGTTACTTTTCCACAATCAAGGGAGGCCTCCTCTGTATGTGAGGAGGGGGCATCCCAAACACTAGCATTAATATGTCAAGACTACCTGTCTATTAAGTGCTTGCATTTTATGATTAACATCACTTTTCCAAAATCAAGGGAAGCCTGCTCTGTATGTGAGGAGGGGGCATCCCAAACACTAGCATAAATATTTCAAGACTACCTGTCTAATAACTGCTTGCATTTTATAATTAACGTCACTTTTCCACAATCAAGGGAGGCCTGCTCTGTATGTGAGGAGGGGGCATCCCAAACACTAGCATAAATATTTCAAGACTACCTGTCTATTAAGTGCTTGCATTTTATAATTAACATCACTTTACCACAGTCAAGGGAGGCCTGCTCTGTATGTGAGGAGGGGGCATCCCAAACACTGGCATAAATATTTCAAGACTACCTGTCTAATAACTGCTTGCATTTTATAATTAACGTCACTTTTTCAATATCAAGGGAGGCCTGCTCTGTATGTGAGGAGGGGGCATCCCAAACACTAGCATTAATATTTCAAGACTACCTGTCTAATAACTGCTTGCATTTTATAAGCAAAGTCACTTTTCCACAATCAAGGGAGGCCTGCTCTGTATGTGAGAAGGGGGCATCCCAAACACTAGCATAAATATTTCAAGAATACCTGTCTAATAACTGCTTGCATTTTATAAGCAAGGTCACTTTTCCACAATCAAGGGAGGCCTGCTCTGTATGTGAGGAGGGGGCATTCCAAACACTAGCATAAATATTTCAAGACTACCTGTCTAATAACTGCTTGTATTTTATAAGCAAGGTCACTTTTCCACAATCAAGGGAGGGCTCCTCTGTATGTGAATAGGGGGCATCCCAAACACTAGCATTAATATTTCAAGACTACCTGTCTAATAACTGCTTGCATTTTATAAGCAAAGTCACTTTTCCACAATCAAGGGAGGCCTTCTCTGTATGTGAGGAGGGGGCATCCCAAACACTAGCATAAATATTTCAAGAATACCTGTCTAATAACTGCTTGCATTTTATAAGCAAGGTCACTTTTCCACAATCAAGGGAGGCCTGCTCTGTATGTGAGGAGGGGGCATCCCAAACACTAGCATAAATATTTCAAGACTACCTGTCTAATAACTGCTTGCATTTTATAAGCAAGGTCACTTTTCCACAATCAAGGGAGGCCTGCTCTGTATGTGAGTAAGGGGCATCCCAAACACTAGCATTAATATTTCAAGACTACCTGTCTAATAACTGCTTGCATTTTATAAGCAAAGTCACTTTTCCACAATCAAGGGAGGCCTGCTCTGTATGTGAGGAGGGGGTATCCCAAACACTAGCATAAATATTTCAAGAATACCTGTCTAATAACTGCTTGCATTTTATAAGCAAGGTCACTTTTCCACAATCAAGGGAGGCCTGCTCTGTATGTGAGGAGGGGGCATCCCAAACACTAGCATAAATATTTCAAGACTACCTGTCTAATAACTGCTTGCATTTTATAAGCAAGGTCACTTTTCCACAATCAAGGGAGGCCTGCTCTGTATGTGAGTAGGGGGCATCCCAAACACTAGCATTAATATTTCAAGACTACCTGTCTAATAACTGCTTGCATTTTATAAGCAAAGTCACTTTTCCACAATCAAGGGAGGCCTGCTCTGTATGTGAGGAGGGGGCATCCCAAACACTAGCATAAATATTTCAAGAATACCTGTCTAATAACTGCTTGCATTTTATAAGCAAGGTCACTTTTCCACAATCAAGGGAGGCCTGCTCTGTATGTGAGGAGGGGGCATCCAAAACACTAGCATAAATATTTCAAGACTACCTGTCTAATAACTGCTTGCATTTTATAAGCAAGGTCACTTTTCCACAATCAAGGGAGGCCTGCTCTGTATGTGAGGAGGGGGCATCCCAAACACTAGCATAACTATTTCAAAACTACCTGTCTAATATCTGCTTGCATTTTATAAGCAAAGTCACTTTTCCACAATCAAGGGAGGCCTGCTCTTTATGTGAGGAGGGGGCATCCCAAACACTAGCATAAATATTTCAAGACTACCTGTCTAATAACTTCTTGCATTTTATGATTAACATCACTTTTCCACAATCAAGGGAAGCCTGCTCTGTATGTGAGGAGGGGGCATGCCAAACACTAGCATAAATATTTAAAGACTACCTGTCTAATAACTGCTTGCATTTTATAATTAACGTCACTTTTCCACAATCAAGGGATGCCTCCTCTGTATGTGAGTAGGGGGCATCCCAAACACTAGCATTAATATTTCAAGACTACCTGTCTAATAACTGCTTGCATTTTATAAGCAAAGTCACTTTTCCACAATCAAGGGAGGCCTGCTCTGTATGTGAGGAGGGGGCATCCCAAACACTAGCATAAATATTTCAAGACTACCTGTCTAATAACTGCTTGCATTTTATGATTAACGTCACTTTTCCACAATCAAGGGAAGCCTGCTCTGTATGTGAGGAGGGAGCATCCCAAACACTAGCATAAATATTTAAAGACTACCTGTCTAATAACTGCTTGCATTTTATATGCAAAGTCACTGTTCCACAATCAAAGGAGGCCACCTCTATACGTGAGAAGGGGGCATCCCAAATACTAGCACGTGTCTTTTAAGAGTACCTGCCTACTAACCTTTACCCTTTTGTATAAAACAAGTCTGGTTTACAAGTTTAAAGCACCCATTGCCTTTCACCGGGGGCCATTGTCAGGGCTAGCACTTATCTTTTAAAAGTACCTGCCTACTAACCTTTTGCCTTTTGTATAAAACAAGTCTGGTTTACAGGTTTAAAGCACCCATTGCCTTCCACTGAGGGCCATTGTCAGTGCTAGCACTTATCTTTTAAGAGTACCTGCCTACCAACCTTTTGCCTTTTGTATAAAAAAGTCTGGTTTTAAAGTTTAAAGCATCCATTGCCTTTCACCGGGGACGGGGGGGGGGGGGGGGGGCATCCTGGATGCTAGCACTTCGCTTTTAATAGTATCTGCATCTTTACCTTTTTTACATTTTGAACAAAAACCACGTTTTAAAACTGCCTGTGGTGCATTTAACTCTGACCAGGGGCATCCTGTGTAAGACCATCTGACAGTGTCTTTTTGCATTAGCTTTTAGCTACAGTGTCTGCCTATTTTGATCTAACTTTTCTAAACACCTGCTTTTACAAAAATACTGTTGTAGGTGTAGTGTAGTATACTGTTTTCCCCTCCTAAACGCAATAAAAGTGTCAGGCAGAGATGTGCCAGGATGTGCACCGAGGAGAGGCCTAGATTCATCAGGCAGAGGTCGCAGCAGACTAGGGGCGAGTGGCAGCAGGAGTCGCGGTGAGAGGCCTGATCTACCGGTATCTGCTAGCGTCGTGTCTCGACCAGCAACGCATCTGCTGTCATCGATTGTTTAACACGCTCATCGACCTCATCACAAGTGACATCTGACACCCCCAGTCAACAGTCCGTAGGTTCCTTGGACACAACCCTGAGTTGGCATGGCCCAGGAGCAGCCCCTGTCCTTCAATTGCCTCTGTCCTACGCCCCCCCCCCTCCAGCCACTGTATCTTATGCTTTGGGTTCAGCTCCACTATTCAGTGAGGATGATGTGTTAGAGGAGAGTCAGCAGCTACTGCCCAACCAAGAAATGGAGGAGACATCCGCCGCTTCTTCTGCTAGGCAGACAAATACTGAGGAGGAGAGTGGCGTGGGAGGTGGTGTGGTGAGCATTCCGTCTCCTGCAGCACACGCTGCTGTGGAAACCGAGGAGGACATCAGTGACATGCAGGCACAACTCAATGATGATGATGATGAAACCGATCGCACTTGGGAGCCAGGTGCAGAAGGGGCTATATCATCATCAGGAGAAGAGGGTCTCAGGTTGCCCCAGAGTCAGCAGCTGAGGCAGCAAGGTGGCAGTAGGGTTGGCAGTCAGCATGGTGGCAGAATTGGGATGTCTGAGCCACACGTGGCCGGGGCGGGGTAGACCACCTGCTGTGTGGCAGGCTGCCTTCCCAGGAGGTAGTGGAGCAGGGGTTCCTGGAGTTGGCAGCAGTAGCAGTGAATTAGTGCGGACTGTTGGAGGGAAAATTAGCTACTCGGCAGTGTGGCACTTTTTCCTCAAGCATCCTCAGGAGGGTAACCTGGCCACATGCAAGATGTGTAGACAGAAGGTCAAGCGTGGCCAGGGCCCCAATGTTAGTACCGCGGCTCTGCGGCAACACATGCAGCGTCACCATAAAGCGGCCTGGGAGAACCGAGGCTCCGAAGTGGGGGTCCAGCCTGCTGCGTCAGCCAGTGCCACGCCGCTTCCAATTTCACCCAGCCAAGGCTCCAGCACCTCAGCCGAAGGTAGCTGTGTGTCATACCCATCCTCTGCCGCTCCAGATGCTCCTGCTCCTCCTACTAAAAGTCACTCATCCCACCAGCAATCCATCAGCGAAGCCATGTCCAAGAGACAACAGTATGCGCCCACTCATCCTACGGTGCAGAAGCTAAATGTGCTCCTGTCCAAGTTGCTGGTGCTGCAGTCCCTCCCTTTTCAGGTGGTGGACTGCACCTTTCAGAGAGCTGATGGCTTGTGCCGAGCAGAGGTGGAGAGTCCCAAGCCGTCATTTATTTGCAAAGAAGGCAGTACCAGCCCTGCACAAATTTGTTGAGCAGAAGGTGGGCCAGTCCTTGAGCCTGTCGGTGTGCACCAAAGTGCATGGCAGCGCCGACATCTGGAGCTGTAACTACGGTCAGGGACAATACATGTCCTTTACGGCCCACTGGGTGAATGTGGTTCCTGCACAGCAACTTGGACAGGTCACACCGCTTCGGCCTCCATGCTCCCAGGCCGTTTTGCCTGTCACAGTGTGCTACTCTGCCTCCTCATCCTCCGCCATCTCCTCAGCCTCCACTGTACGGTCACTTCTCAATGCCCCTTCAGCCTACCATGTGTGCAGGGCACGGCGGTGTCACGCTGTGCTTCACATGGTTTGCCTTGGCGAACGGAGTCACACAATCAAAACATGGCTTACTCCGCAAAAATTGGAAATGGGTACCATGGTGACTGACAATGGGAGTAACATCTTGTCTGTGCTGAGACAAGGAAGCCTGAGCCATGCGCCCTGTATGACACATGTGTTCAACCTAGTTGTCAAGCATTTTCTGAAGTCTTCCCCCCATCTGCAAGACATCCTAACAACGGGAAGGAAACTTTGTATGCACTTCAGCCACTCCTACAGCGCCAAGCACACCCATTCTTGAGCTACAGTGTCAGAATGGTATCCCCCAACATAGTCTGATTTGCGATGTTCCCACCCGTTGGAATTCCACCCTACATATTTTAGATCGACTATACGAACAGAGAAAGGCCATCACTGATTTCTTGATGATCCAAGCAGATAGGGGGACTCCCCTGTGTAACTTTAATGTGAACCAGTGGCAGCTCATACGTGACACCTGCCGTTTGCTCAGGCCCTTTGAGGAAGCCACTTTATTTGTCAGTTGCCAGGATTACGGCATGAACGACATGATTCCACTGCTTCATGTAATACAACACATGTTGGAAACCATGGCTGATCAGGGCACTGGAGACATGTCACATACATTTCACGGCCACATAAACCCTGTGGGAGCTGAGGAGGAGCAGCACAGTGAAGCACAGTTTAGTTTTGGCGAAATGGGTGGTTTATCTAGTCATCTGACAGGAGAGGAGGAGCAGGAGCAGCCAGTGGAGCTAGAGCATTGTGAGGAAGGCGAGACAGAGGACCCAGACAAACCGTGGCAGTATGCAGTGGAGATGTAGACAGGTAGTCCCTCCGAGTCACTTGCACAAATGGTACGATGCATGCTCACGTGCTTGCGTAGTGACCGCAGAATTGTCTCAATTTTTCTGCGGGATGACTACTGGCTCTCCACCTTATTGGACCCTCGCTTCTGGCGAGAGGGGACAAACTGACCTACTACAAAAACATTCTACGTAGTCAGTTGGCTGATGCCTATCTGCGCCATGGTCCATACTCTCGCAGGTGTAACTCGGGGGGACCTATGCGCTCACCTTCCACTGCCATGGCTGCCGGGGGGTGGCAGGAGCAGCAGCTCCATCAGCAGCAGCCTCAGTCTTCAGTCGCTAATGAGTAGATTTCTGCTACCTCATAGTGAGGCTATTAATGAGCAGCAGGAAGACCTGCAGCAGGGCCTGAACCAGCAGGTCGTGTCATACCTTGAAATGACCATGCCCACGCACCTTGAGAATCCACTGGACTTCTGGGCAGCCAAACTTTACTTGTGGCCGCAACTGGCAGAGTTTGCCCTGGGAAAGCTGTCCTGCCCGGCAAGTAGTGTGCCATCTGAGTGGGTCTTTAGTGCTGCGGGGGCCATAGTAACGCCAAGGAGAACTCGTCTGTCCACGAAAAATGTGGAGAGACTCACCTTTGTGAAGATGAATCAGGCATGGATCAGCCAGGATTTCCACCCACCAATAGCTGATGCATGCGAGTAGCTGATGCATGGTAGCTCCTTCTGCTGCTGCCATCTCCTGGGTGTGTCTTTCAGGCAATATATGAGCTCCTTCTGCTGCTGCCAACTCCTGGGTGTGTCTTTCAGGCAATATATGAGCTCCCTATACTGCTGCCAACTCCAGTGTGTTTTTCAGGCAATATATAGGCTTCTAATGCTGCTGCTGCTGCTGCCAACTCCTGGGTGTGTCTTTCAGGCAATATATGGGCTCCTAATGCTGCTGCCAACTCCAATGTGTTTTTCAGGCAATATATGAGCTCCCTATGCTGCTGCCAACTCCTGGGTGTGTTTTTCAGGCAATATATGAGCTCCCTATGCTGCTGCCAACTCCTGGGTGTGTCTTTCAGGCAATATATGGGCTCCTAATGCTGCTGCTTCTGCCAACTCCTGGATGTGTCTTTCAGGCCATATATGGGCTCCTAATGCTGCTGCCAACTCCAATGTGTTTTTCAGGCAATATATGGGCTCATAATGCTGCTTCCAACTCCAGTGTGTTTTTCAGGCAATATATGGGCTCCTGATGCTGCTGCTGCTGCTGCTGTCAACTCCTGGGTGTGTCTTTCAGGCAATATATGGGCTCCTAATGCTGCTGCCAACTCCAATGTGTTTTTCAGGCAATATATGGGCTCCTAATGCTGCTGCCAACTCCAATGTGTGTCTTTCAGGCAATATATGAGCCCCCTATGCTGCTGCTGCTGCTGCTGCCAACTCCTGGGTGTGTCTTTCAGGCAATATATGGGCTCCTAACGCTGCTGCCAACTCCAATGTGTTTTTCAGGCAATATATGAGCTCCCTATGCTGCTGCCAACTCCTGGGTGTGTTTTTCAGGCAATATATGTGCTCCCTATGCTGCTGCCAAGTCCAGAGTGTGTCTATCAGGCAATATATGGACTCCTAATGCTGCTGCTGCTGCTGCCAACTCCTGGGTGTGTCTTTCAGGCAATATATGGGCTCCTAATGCTGCTGCCAACTCCAATGTGTTTTTCAGGCAATATATGGGCTCCTAATGCTGCTTCCAACTCCAATGTGTTTTTCAGGCAATATATGGGCTCCTAATGCTGCTGCTGCTGCTGTCAACTCCGGGGTGTGTCTTTCAGGCAATATATAGACTCCTAATGCTGCTGCCAACTCCAATGTGTTTTTCAGGCAATATATGGGCTCCAAATTCTGCAGCCAACTTCAATGTGTGTCTTTCAGGCAATATATGAGCTCCCTATGCTGCTGCTGCTGCCAACTCCTGGGTGTGTCTTTCAGGCAATTTATGGGCTCCTAATGCTGCTGCCAACTCCAATGTGTGTCTTTCAGGCAATATATGGGCTCCTAATGCTGCTGCCAACTCCAAGGTGTTTTTCAGGCAATATATGGGCTCCTAATGCTGCTGCTGCTGCCAACTCCTGGGTGTGTCTTTCAGGCAATATATGAGCTCCCTATGCTGCTGCCAACTACAATGTTTTTTCCAGGCAATATATGGGCTCCCTATGCTGCTGCCAAGTCCATAGCGTGTCTTTCAGGCAATATTTGGGCTCCCTATGCTGCTGCCAAATTCAGGGTGTGCTTTTTAGGCAATATATGGGCTCCCTATGCTGCTGACAAATTCAGGGTGTGCTTTTTAGGCAATATATGGGCTCCCTATGCTGCTGACAACTCTACTGTGTGTCTTTCAGGCAATATATGGGCTCATCATGCTGATGCCACCTCAAGGCTCTGTAACTGAGCCGCTCTGCGTCAGCGAATCTAATAGTGACACCTCTGATCTGCATGTCATACTTCTTAACAATAGTATTTCACTAACCCAGCATGCATCCTATGCATGTTACAGCCAAGCAAAACGTTCTGCAACCCTATGTAGGCTCTCGGACGCCCAGAAGTAGCCGTTTTTAATAGCGATTCGTTGCGAATAAATTCGGACCGAAATGATTTTTCCCAGGAAAATTCGGCGAATCAGCCGAATCGAATTTTTCAAAAGTTTGCTCATCTCTACTGTCCACTCTATCTACATTGGTACCAAAGCCAGTTGCTTTACCTCTCTGCTCTTGTGCACTTAGTAAATCAGGTTCTCTGTGTCTAAAGATACCTACAACCAGAAGATCTGCCCACTCTTTCTTCCTATTATAAATACAAATAAGAAAAAGTGGCACACTTAATAGCAACCCCCACATTTCAGTTCAATATACGCTATGGCTGAAAAACTTGAATTCTCAATTTGTTTTGTTAGCATTACACTTTCTTCAGTGTCCTATGACAATAAAACATGGTACAGAGTGGGAAATGCACTGTATACCCAAATTCATACATTCTTGATTTTTTTTTTTTAAATAATGCTTAGCTGCAACCATGATTTAAAGATGACATTAATACAATTTCTCTATAGCAAAAAATCTGTGCCAAAAAGGCAGAATGTAATTTTCCAAATAATTATGTGGCAACAGATAGTGTATTATGATGGCACCAATTAAAGTAGATTTATATTTTAATATGGACTACACTAAAACATCCAGCTATCTAACAGGATTATTACATGCAATATAATCAGTTATGTGTATAAAACCTTATTCCTTAAAGAAAATAATAAATAAAAATGTAATTTTACAAGTAATTTACAATACATAAAATAAACTACTTCTGATTATTTTAAAGTATGGTATACTAAGCAAATGTACTATTGCAACACCACAGCAAAACGCTACATACTTATTTTTTATCTTCTTTTGCTAGCACTCAAATATCTATAGTGTTCTTTTTCTCAGACTTGGAGATTTAGAGCTTAGCTCAAAAACCACTTATGATATAGTAGCTAGATTCCAACCAGAAAAGATATAGGCATCATTCTGCCCATTTATCTCCAACAAATTGATGATGTACCAATTCAGAAAGGCTTCTTCACTAACATTTGTATAGTACTTTTGTGCAACTTTCGTTGCAAAAATAGATGCAGGAGATTTAGAAAATTATTTAAATGATTGGCCATGCTGTGAGGGTGTAATCTGTGGCGCTGTACAAAGTATATGTTACAGAAAAATGAGACGAGTAACATAATAAACGGGGCATTATAAGTTATTCATAACATAGATATGGCAACTAATACATATAATACATGCAGTATTATGAGTCAAATGCAACAAAACACATGAATACAGGAATACATTAGAAAGGAGAGAGCCCTGCTCTTTTAAGATAACAATCTAAAGGATAAGGGTGGAGACAAAAGGTTGGTTCATAAAGAGCATTTACTAAGCATGGTTACAAGTTCTCCTAAGGGTGACTGTAAAGGGGACTATAAAGGGGTTTGTCACGGTACACTTACCTGGAATTCAGTCTGCCGGCTTGGGTGGTGCCGAGCGCTTCCACTTCCTCCCCCCACTGCCGCATTACCTGCTTCTCTGCAGAGGAAATTCCGCAGGGCAAGCCTGTGTTAGCTTTTAGCTGGGTGTGATATTCCTTGACTTCACGTGTTGTTTATTAATTGCCGACCTTGCTAGCCGGACTATCATTCCTGACTGCCACCTGTACCGACCTCAGCCTGTATTATGACTACATACCCATCTTATCCCTGATGCTGAGAAGCTCTCCTGGTTTGACCCTTGACATGACCTTTGACCTTGCCTGTATTCTCCTTCAGAGTTGCTATTACCAGAGCTGTAATCTGTATTTTCCTCGGTTACCCGATCACGCCCAGTCTTACCTGTGTTTCATCCACCTTCACCCCCATGAGTTTACATCCTTTGAGCTTATAAGTTCTGGGGGCAACCATGTCCGTTAAGGAGTTTATAGCATCCAGGCAAACTAGGGCTTGGCTAAAGGTGAAGCTAGCTAAAGAGATTGGGGGGTTGTAAACGCACAAAGAAGATGGGTGTCTCTGGGGTTTGACAGGGTTTATTTAGGCCAGATGGAAAGTCTAAATAGATGGATTTGGAGGATGCTTTTGAAGATTTTAATGGTTGGAGAATGTCTAATCATATAGGGAAGGGAATTTCATAGGAGTGGAGCAACACGTGTAAAGTCCTGGACATGAGAGTGGGAGGATATTGGCAGTTTAGAGATTGACAAAGAGGCAAAGCACTGGAAAAGCAAGAGGAGAGGTAAACGAGGCTAGCAGCAGAACTGAGAATAGATTGAAGGGGTGCAAGTCTTTTGGCCACTAGATCACAGAGCAGTGTGTTGCAGTAGTCCAGTTGGGAGATGATCAGGAGAGAAGAGTCTGTTATTGAGAAGATAGGTGCAATATTGGTTGGTGGGAAAATAACAAGCTCTAAGAGGTAAAGGTAAGGGTCATCTGTATAGAAGTGGCACACTGCTAATCTGATTCCCCTTCTTCCCTCCATCAACTTCAGAGTGCTGTCCATGGGCCCGATCAATCTGCTAGAGAGATACCTGCGGCAAGTGGGTGACTTGCCATTAACCCCCAGCCCCAGTTAACTGCCTCCCAAAAGTCTGGGGGGGGGGCAGAAGAGCCCAGGTGCCGTGGATGGCTACACAGGCTTGTAGTCTGCAGGGTGCGGGACCACCGAAGCTGGCCCTGCATAGCCAGTGCTTGGGTTGGTTAAGCTGGTAAAGGGGACCCATAGTCATTTGTTTTTGATTTTTAACGATTTTTAACTCCCAGGGGGGCCTATGTAATTTTTCTTAATAACCCCTTATGTTCTGTCGCTAAGCAGGTATAAAAGGCTTCCATCAGCAGCAGGAGAGCAAAAACCAGAGTGATCAGTGCTGGACACAGTGCTCATAGATGGATGGGAGGTATACAAAAATGTGTGTGTGCTTTTTAAGCTGGGTAGGGGGGACCCTATGTCTATTGTTTTGGGTTTTTAAAGGCGTGTAAGCCCCCCTCCGGGGGTGCCTCATGACAGGTTTATGGGACACGGTGCTTAAGGGTGGATGGGAGATATTAAAAAAAAATTGTGTGCGTGTGTTTACAATTAACCCTTTGTGGACTAGTGAGGGATCTATGAGACCAGTTCACAAGGCTTAGGGGGCTTGCAAGTCACCTGCAGCTAGCTGGGTGACTTGCCATTAACCCCCAGCCTCCATTAACTTGCCTCTCTAAAGCCCAGAGGGGCCGAAGAGCTTTTAGGCTATGTGGGCTTGTAGCCTGCAGGATGTGGGAGCCATTGAGGCTGGACCCCACGTCATTTTTTTCTAACCATTTATAGCGAGGATAGTAGTATTTTATTTGTAAATGTATAAAGTGCTCTTTGAGTTTAGGGGTCTCCTGGGCAGGAACAGTCCAGTAATTAGGAGAAATGGGGATTTCGTATGCAATACAGTTTTATTTAATAAATCAATACTGTTTTATTTAAAATAAACAAGACAATTAAAAAAATATTTTTTTTTTTTACTTTTTTAACCAACAAATGCTTAAAGAACACTGGAAACAAGACATTTCACACAGCAACAAACAAGACATTTCATGTGAAAGTCTAAACTCTGTGTCATGCCTGGAGTTCTTCCTTAGCTTTCAGCTGCTCCTTTCTGGAACTTTTCTCTGCTGTATGCAGCTTTCTGCAGAGTTTCTGGAAATCAGCTCGCACCTGTGACATTACCTGGCCTATATAAGCTGATCCACACATGGCCTCAGTGGATCAGCATTAAATCTGTCTTCTGAACTGTCTACCTGGACTCTGTCTTTGGACTTCTGAACTTGAACTTTGGGCTTCTGAACCTGAACCTGAATCTGAACCTGTATCTTGTATTTATGCACTCTGACTCCACATGTATATATATATATATATATATATATATATATATATATATATACAGCAGCCTGTTTGATATGTGTGTTGTTCACTGATTGTCACAAATCACAATTAAACACAGTTTGCTGCATATTCATAGTCTCTCTGTCTCGCAGTTCTCGAATTTCTGGTCACTCTTTAATTTCTCCATTAAGCAATCTGTGACACTCACAAAAGAATATTACAATTTTCCTGGAAATTCTTGCAAAAATCACAGTTAAACATAGCACAAAATGGTGAAAAATGACCTGTCAACAAAGTAGTAGGCTGGTAGTTAGGGTTAAAAGTAATTATGCATGTTAGCTATTGTTCTGGGGAACCTTACACTTCCAGATTTAGCTTGTTTTTTCTTGTTGGCATATTGATATTTTAGGAAAATTTGTTTTTTATTATGCTTTTTTTATATATTTTTTAGGGAAAGCCTGTGCAACCTATGAATTATTCGAGAGATTACTTCCAGAAAGATGAAGCCACTACACTAAGCCAGAGTAAGCCTAGAAAGCTTGATGTGTGTGCTTTCAGGTACTATATGATTTGTGGGGGGTATTCCAAATGTAAGGGGTTGTTTTGGTTGAACATTTGCAAGGTGCACACTTTGTCTGCAGAGCTGAAATTTAGTGAAGTAAAATTATCACGCATTTACACGCTTGCTTTGGGGTGTTTGCCAATCTTCCCTTGACAGTACCTATGCATGTTGGGTATTGTTCTGTTTGGGGGACCATGCTTTTTAAGATTGTTTGCATATTCTTTTTTAGAAAAATGTGGCTTTGTTTCTGTTTTTTACTCTTTTTTTAGGGAAACCATGTGCAACCAAATAATTATTGAGAGATTACTACCAGAAAACTGCACCCATGTCAACAAGCCTGGTATGCCTAGAAAGCTTGAGGTGTGTACTTCCAGAAAATATATGGTTTTGTCGGGTATTTCAAAATTAAAAGGTTGTTTTTCTTTAAAACTGCAAGATAAGCATAGCAGTTCTATTTTATCCGAACATCTCCTAAAGTGCTGTTTCTGTTTGGGGGAGTCTCCTGTGCAGGAAACATACCAATAAACATGTGATTCCGTTGTAACCAGAAGAAATTGGGATTTTACACGCATTATGATTTTATTGAAAAACTTTAATTTTTTATTACACTACAAATTGTATAAAGTATATATATATATTTTTTAAAACATATTTTACCTAAAACAACTATGAATACAGTAAAAAATGACAAACAACAAACAAAAAAAAACACTCACCTGGCCCCTCAATCGCTTTGACCAGGTCTCCTCTTCACCAGGGGGCCTCCGATCCCCTCCCCAAGCTCCTCCGGCATTCAGGAAAGGGCCCAAAATAGAACCCTGGTTCAGCCACCGCCGGCATTTCCTATAAAAATAGGAGAAAAGGATATAAAAAAAAGGCAAAAGGAGGAAGAAATGGCCAAAACTATAAAGAGGGGAGATAAAACCTTTTTCCGATATATTGGTGACAGAAAGAAGAAAAACAATGCAGTCTCAAAAATTAGAAATAGGGAAAATAAATATATTGACGGAGATAAGGCTGTGGCTGACCATCTTCATAGCTACTTTTGTTCGGTATTTTCAGATAGTAGCAGGCATGGCCATAGCACAGCATCCAGCTGGGAGGGCACAGCTCCGGAGTTTCTGGAGGCTGATGTCTTAGCCGAGCTGGCACATCTAAAGGTAAGTAAGGCGATGGGTCCAGATGGAATCCACCCCAGAGTTCTAAGGGAACTTAAGTTTGTGATTGCAGCCCCTCTGACTGATTTACTTAACCATTCCCTTTCATCTGGTGAGGTTCCAGATGATTGGAGAGTGGCCAATGTCATACCAATCCATTAAAAAAAACAGATAATTTCCCATCTAAAAATTAATGACCTATTGGACCCAAAACAGCACGGCTTTACTGAGGGCAGATCATGTTAGACCAATCTTATTGATTTCTTTGACAATGTCACTAAAGTGTTAGATAAAGGTGGTGCTGTGGCTATTGCCAATCTGGATTTTAGCAAAGCCTTTGACACTGTACCACATAAGGAGCTCATAGATAAGTTATTGAAGGTAGGACTCAATCCCTGGATAGTTCAGTGGATTTCCAGTTGGCTGAGGGATCGGTATCAGAGTGTTGTTGTAAATGGTGTGCAATCTGAACAAAGGCGAGTTACAAGTTGTGTGCCACAAGGCTCTGTCCTGGGCCCCATTCTTTTTAATATATTTGTAAGTGACATAGGAGAAGGCTTGGTAGGAAAAATTTGTCTGTTTGCTGATAACAAAGGTTAGTAATAGGGTGGATATTCCGGGAGGTGTCTGCAACATGGAAAATGATTTAGATTTACTGGATAGATGGTCAAAACTGTGGAAACTAGAGTTTAATGCCTCTAAATGTAAAATCATGCACTTGAGTAGAAGGAATCCCTGCTCTGAGTACCGTATGGGCAGCACTGTGTTAGCCAGGACCTCGGAGGAGAGAGATTTAGGGGTACTGATTACTGATAGCTGCAAGATGAGTGGTCAGTGTAGCCAGGCAGTGGGAAAAGCAAGCAGGATGCTCGGCTGCATAGCTCAAGGCATCACCTGTAGGAAGAGGGAGGTTGTGATGCCGCTGTATAGAGCCCTGGTAAGGCCACAGCTAGAATACTGTGTGCAGTTCTGGAGACCTTACCTTCAAAAAGACATTATTCAAATAGAACGTGTCCAAAGGCGGGCAACGAAAATGGTGGAAGGACTTAAACTTAAAACTTATCAGGAGAGACTTAAAGAACTTAATTTGTACAGTCTGGAGGAAAGAAGGGAGAGGGGGGACATGATTGCGACCTTTAAATATGTGAAAGAATTGAATACGTTTCAGGAGGGAAGTGTTTTTAAGAAGAAACTTAATGATAGAACAAGGGGGCACAACCTGAAGCTAGTCGGGGAGAAGATCAGGAGCAATGTTAGAAAATATTATTTTACAGAAAGAGTAGTAGATGCTTGGAACAAACTTCCAGCAGAGGTAGTTGAAAAATCAACAGTCACTGAATTTAAACATTAGAGATGAGCGAACTTTTGAAAAGTTCGATTCGGCCGATTCGCCGAATTTCACAAAGAAATTCGGGTTCGGCCGAATCGAACTTTTACGAAGTTCCCCATCATAAATGCCGGCATGGTGGGAGCGGGCCGGCCGGCTCTGATGACGCGCCCTCAGATGACAGCTGAGAGCGGCGCCGGCCTCCACGCTCCGGACCTGCAGGTAAGTGTTTGCTTTTTTTTGAAATGCCGGCATGGTGGGAGCGGGCCGGCCGGTTCCGCTGACAGCGAAGCGGGCCGGCCGGTTCCGCTGACAGCGGAGCCGGCCGGCCCGCTCCCACCATGCCGGCATGGTGGGAGCGGGCCGGCCGGCTCTGATGACGCGCCCTCAGATGACAGCTGAGAGCGGCGCCGGCCTCCACGCTCCGGACCTGCAGGTAAGTGTTTGCTTTTTTTTGAAATGCCGGCATGGTGGGAGCGGGCCGGCCGGTTCCGCTGACAGCGAAGCGGGCCGGCCGGTTCCGCTGACAGCGGAGCCGGCCGGCCCGCTCCCACCATGCCGGCAAAAATGCTTTTTTTTTTTTTTTTTTTTTTGTTTTTTAAATGCCGGCATGGTGGGAGCGGGCCGGCCGGCTTTACCGGCCCGCTCCCACCATGCCGGCATTTTTTTTTTTTAATTTCAGGAAAAAAGTTCGATCGGCACGAACCACAAAATATTCGGGTTCGTGCCGAATCGAATATTTCCTGAAATTCGGAGCGAATTCCGGTTCGTCCGAACCGGTTTGCTCATCTCTATTAAACATACCTGGGATAAGCACACATATATCCTAAGATAAAGAGTACATACAGTATACACATAAGGGCATACTAGATGGAACGTATGGTCTCCTTCTGCCGTCAACCTTCTATGTTTCTATGTTTCTAAATAAAAATAACATTTTTTACCTCCTTGCACAATCCCTCCCGCCAGGTCTCTCCTCCCAGGTCTTCCCGCCTCTAAAACCCCCCAGGCTTTTCAGTCTTCAGGAGAGGGCATGACAAACCTCCTCCCCCCACTTCTGCTGCTACTGCCACCATCTTCACCCTTAGCCCTGACCCTTAAAAATCCCCCCCAAAAAATGGGGTTTCCCTGGAAGGGGGGACCTTATGTTATTTTTTTTTTATTAACACTTTATGACCCATCACTCAGTATGTATAAAAGGCTTCCAGCAGCAGGAGAACAGAAACCAGAGTGATCGTCGTGGGACACATTGCTCGGGAATGATTCAATGGGAGGTTGAAAATTAAGTTAAAAAATACAATAATACAATATATTTTCTGATGTGTGTGTGTGCAATTTTTTTTAGATTTAACCCTTTGTGAACTAGGGTATAGGGATTCATGAGACCCCTTTACCAGTTTACATGGCTCAGAGTCTGGTAAGTCACCTGAAGCTAGCGGGTGACTTGCCATTAACCCCCAGCCCCCCATTACCTGCCTCTCTAAAGCCAAAATGGGCAGAAGATCCCAGGGCTGCGATGGCTATGCTGGCTTATAGCCTCCAGTGTCGGAAGCCACCAAGACTGGCCTTTGCGCCCTTTCCTACAAGCCCTGCATAGCTTGTCCCCGGGCTAGTTATGCTGGGAAGGGGGGTCCCTTACTGTTTCTTAAACATTTTTATGTGCCAATTTTTTTTAACCCTTTAGTGTAGATAGTGATGGTAGTTTACTCTTTTTCGGGGGGTCTCCTGGGCAGGAATGAGGGGTTACCAATACATATGTGGTACCGTTGTAATTGGGAGAAACAGGGCTGTAACATGCAATATGGTTTTCTTGAATAAAATAATTTTTTTTGTTTAAAATAAATTAGACACATTTTAAAAAACATATTTTTTTAAGTGAAAAATTACTTTTTAACATAGGTTGGCAGGTAAAAGGGAGAAAATACCTATGCATGTTGGGTATTATTCTGGGGACCTTGCGCTTTCAGATTTAGCTTGTTTTTTTTTAGAGGGGATTACTTCCAGAAAGATGAGTCCACTGCAATAAGCCTAGAAATCATAATGTGTGTACTTTCAGGGAATATATGGTTTGTGGGGGGTATTTCAAATGTAAAGGGTTGTTTTGGTTAAGTGTGCATGTTGCCTGCAGAGCTGAAATTTTTTAATAAAACTGTTATGGGTATGCTTTTCTTTGGGGTGTTTAGCAACCCTATCCTTGACAGTACCTATGCATGATGGGTATTGTTCTGTTCAGGGGAACCATGCTTTTTCAGATTTAAAGTGGACCAACACCCAGGATTTTGACTATCCTGGGTTTTGGTCCACTTCAGGGGGCACCCCGATTAAGGGTGCCCCGCTGTTTGAAAACCCCAGAAAGCCACCAAAAATCACCTCACCACGCTCCCACGTGGCCGCGCTGACCAATCACTGCCGACGGACAAGCGGGTGACAGTGGCGGACAACACAGCGCGTCGGCGAGGCGGCGGGGGGTTTTGGGGGTTTTGGGGGTGACGGTCCACTTAAATTTGTTTTTTTGTGTTTGCATATTCTTAAAAATCCCTGCCATCTTTTTCTACTCTTCTTTAACATATGCTTCAGGGTCTTATTGAAGCCCTCTACTAAGCCATCCGTCTGCGGGTGGTAAACTGAAATGTGTATCTGGGAGACTTTAAGCAGCTTGCACAGCTCCTTCAAACCCTTTGACGTTTTTCAGACAGGATTTCAGATGGAATTCCTGTATGGAGAACATGTAAAACAATTACATAGTAACATAGTAACATAGTATGTAAGGCTGAATAAAGACTTTAGTCCATCCAGTTCAGCCTGTTTAACTCCTTCCAGTGGTCTAGTAGCCATAGCCAGAAATGTTATTACATGCCAGGAAGGCATCAAGGCCACTTTTGAACATTTTTAATGTATCCCTCATTACTACCTCCTCTGGCAGCGAGTTCCATAGACTCACTGCTCTTACAGAGAAGAATCCCCTCCTATGTCGGTGGAGAAAGCACCTTTCCTCTAACCTTAGTGGATGCCCCCGGGTTATGGTTACACTCCGGGGTATAAATAGATTGTGGGACAGATCCTTGTATTGACCCCGAATATATTTATACATAGTTATTAGATCACCCCTCAATCGTCTTTTTTCTAGACTAAATAAACCTAACTTGGACAATCTTTCCGGGTACTCTAGCCCCCGCACTCCTTTTATTAACTTTGTTGCCCTTCTTTGAACGCGCTCCAGTTCTGATATGTCCTTTTTAAGCACAGGTGCCCAGAACTGTACACAGTATTCCATATGGGGTCTGACCAGTGACTTGTACAGGGGTAAAATGATGCTCTGGTCATGAGCACCTATGCCCCTCCTGATGCACCCCATGATCCTGTTTGCCTTGGCAGCAGCTGCCTGGCATTGATTACTACAGTTGAGCTTATTGTCAACTAAAACCCCTAGGTCCTTTTCCATTGTTGTTTTACCAAGTGTTTGTTTATTTAGTGTGTAATCATGACACAGATTTCTCCTTCCCATGTGCATAACCTTACATTTATCTGTGTTAAACTTCATTTGCCATTTAACTGCCCATGCTTCCAATTTATCTAAATCGGTTTGTAGTTGCCTGTTGTCCTCCTTTGTTTTAATTACTTTACTCAGCTTAGTATCATCTGCAAAGATTGAGACTTTACTGTTTAATCCATACCCAATGTCATTTATATATATATTGAAGAGAATTGGTCCCAGAACTGACCCTTGTGGTACTCCACTGGTAACAGTGACCCAATCTGAGTGTGTACCATTGATAACCACCCTCTGCTTCCGATCACTAAGCCAATTTCCCACCCATCTGCACACGTTTTCCCCCAGTCCAAGCATTCTCATCTTTTGTACCAGCCTTTTATGTGGCACAGTATCAAATGCTTTAGAAAAGTCAAGATATATGATATCCAATGACTCCCCCTGATCCAATCTTGAACTTACCTCCTCATAAAAGCTGATCAGGTTTGTCTGGCAGGAGCGATTCCTCATAAATCCATGCTGATATGGAGTAATAAGGTCATTTTCCCCAAGGTGCTCCAGGATAGTATCCCTTAAGAAACCTTCAAACAGCTTGCCCACCACAGATGTTAAGCTTACCGGTCTGTAGTTCCCAGGTTCCCCCCTAGATCCCTTTTTGAATATTGGCACCACATTTGCCAAGCGCCAATCCATCGGAACAAGCCCTGTAGTTATGGAATCCACAAATATTAGAAATAACGGCTTGTCTATTACTGTACATAACTCCCTTAAAACACAAGGATGTATGTCATCTGGTCCCGGTGATTTATCGATTTTTATCTGCTTGAGACGGTGCTGGACTTCTTCCTTGGTTAGACCAGTGACATTTAATGGAGGGTTTCGGTTATTCCCCTGCATTTCACTCGGCATGTCAAATTCTTTTGTGAATATAGAAGCAAAGAAGTTGTTAAGCAAATTAGCTTTCTCCTCATTTCCCTCTATAGGGGTCCCATCCTTGCTTTTCAGGGGGCCCACACCCTCAGGTTTGTACCTTTTACGGTTTATGTAGCTAAAGAATAATTTAGGGTTAGTTTTACTCTCTTTCGCGACCAGTCTTTCTGTCTCCAGCTTAGCTGCCCTTATCTGTTGTTTACATTGTTTATTTTCTTCTTTATAGTTTTTTAACGCTTCCGCTGTCCCTTCTTGCTTTAAACGTTTAAATGCCTTTTTTTTGTTGTTTATTGCCCCCTTAACCTTTTTATTTAGCCACATCGGTTTACATGTGTGTCTAATAGTTTTATTCCTGTAAGGTATATATCTGTCACACTGAAAATTAAGTATTCCTTTGAAAGTATCCCATTTAGCGTCCATGCTTTTGTTCTTAAGGACATTTTCCTAGTCAATGCAGTGTAGGGCATCTCTAAGTTGGTCAAACTTTGCCTTTTTGAAGTCCCGCGTTTTTGTGACTCCTTGATAAGGCACCCTAGTGACTGCTAATTGGAAATTAATGATATTATGATCACTGCTTCCAAGGTGTCCCCCAACCTGTACCTTTATTACTTTGTCTGGTACATTGGTTAGTATTAGGTCCAATATGGCTTTCCCCCTTGTTGGAGCTTGTACTTGTTGGGAAAGGTAGCCATCTTTTGTTTTAGATAAAAAACTATTACTTTTCTGCGAAACACATGTTTCAGCATCCCAGTCTATATCTGGGTAGTTAAAGTCCCCCATAATCACTACCTCATTTATTTTAGCGGCTATATCTATTTGCCTTAGCATCATATTTTCTATGGATTCGGATATATCTGGAGGTTTATAGCAAACCCCCATCAGTATTTTATTTTTGTTTCTCCCTCCATGTATTTCTACCCATACCGACTCCACATGGTCATTCCCCTCACATATATCCTCCCGCAGAGCAGGCTGTAGAGAGGATTTTACAATTAAGCAGACTCCACCCCCTTTGCGTTTGTTACGGTCCCTCCTAAACACACAGTATCCCTGTAAATTTATTGCCCAGTCATAGCTTTCATCCAGCCAGGTCTCTGTTACCCCCACAATATCATATTGTTCTTCTGTTATTATCAGTTCTAGTTCATCCATTTTATTAGTCAAGCTTCTAGCATTTGTAAGCATGCATTTCAAATGCTTATGAGAATTTTGATAATTTTGTATATTGCCCTTATTCCTGCTAGATGTGCTAACCCCTCCCCCCTCTCCACCCCCAGTTTCATGTCTACACCCACTGTCACTTTCTTTCCTAACTTCCCCTTTGTAATAGCTTTTACCCTCCCCCCCAATGCTCAGTTTAAACACTCCTCTAACCTTTTAGCCATCCTCTCCCCCAGAACAGATGCACCCTCCCCATTGAGGTGCAACCCATCCCTGCCAAAGAACCTGTAGCCCACTTTGAAGTCGGCCCAGTTCTCTAAGAACCCAAACCCCTCCTTTTTACTCCAATTTTTGAGCCACCTGTTTACATCTCTAATCTCCCGCTGCCTCTCTGGTGTGGCTCTTGGTACTGGTAGTATTTCTGAGAATACTACAGTTGAGGTCCTTGCCTTAAGCTTACGGCCTAAGTCTCTTGCATTATTTTTAGACATGGTGTTTCTCAAAGGCACCGTTTTAGGATAGCGGGTGGCATAGTCCATTACAACTAAAATGTATTGGTGCCTACTATCTGACTCCCCATAAAATCTATTGCAATTCTCTTAAAGCGGACCTTCACCTTGAATAAGAGCATATCTGTTTTTTTACCTCCTTATTCAACACACACTGGGCCAGAATTCTCTCCTGGATTTTATCAGTTCCCAAATGCCCAGCAAGGGTATGGCTGTGGGCCAAGTCAAGCACCATATGTCTGTATGGTTTGGGCACCAGAAGCTGTTCCACAATCATGTTGACAAAGCAATATAACACTATTATTCATGGCAAAATGTGGAAATTGTTGGTCAGCTTCTGTGTTCTGGGGCACCCCATTAACCTTAATGGCCTCTCGTGCATTTTCCAGGGTGAGATCCCTCAGCTGGCATTACCAAAATTTTCCCTGGAAACATTAAAATTAAGCACATTTTGCTCCATAGCAAGAACATCATCTTCTCCAGCCAAAACCTATAATGGAAAATTGTCCACTTTTCTCATCCATTTTGACAGGGCACAGGGTCTTTAAAGCCTCCTCGTTTATCTCAGGGAATTCCTTCACAACTCCCAAAACAAAGGAAAGTCACGGTCCAGGACAACAGTATGCATAAGATTTTTTACCACCCCCATTTGATGGGTTATCATTCCCACTACCAGTGCTACCTGGTATGCTTTGGTGTCCCCATGGATGCAAATTACTCTCAAATGCTTATTACGTACATAATCCCTAGCTATCAGGTTTGCATGCACCAGGGACACGAGGCTGCCAGAGTCCAGCAAGGCTTTGACAGGGTAATTGGTCATAATAATATTGCATACTTGGGGCTGATTCTTGCCCCCTGGTGATGCAACGCACCAAGACACAGCAAACAGTGATTGGTGCCACACTGTATCACACTCCATGGGCTCAGAGTTCTGAGGGCAGTGTGCAGAAATATGTCCCAACTCCCCACATCTCCAGCACTGTAGTGGCCCTGGTTGCCTAGGCACAAAGTCCCTCCTAGGGCAATCTTTCTCCGTTGGTACACCCCCAGTACCAAGAACTTTCTTACCCAAGGAAGTCAACATGCTGGCAGTTCGGGGAGGTGATTGAGCATCATGTGGATTGTCTCAAGTTGTTGGTCACAAAATATCTTTCAACCATGCTGACAAGAAGATCCTTATCTGTAGGACCACCCTGACAAACCCAGCGCTGCAGTTTATTAGGTAGGGCTGCAGTATAGCGATCCATGACCACCTTTTCCACAATCTGCCCTGGTGTAGAGAAGTTGGGTTGCAGCCCTATTTTAGTCAGGTGAAACAAATAAAACACCTGGGATCTGGCGGGCTTATTTTTGCAATACTTAACATAATTTTCACCGAGGTCATAGCAAGCTATTTGGGGCTTAGCCGAAGGACAGGCACCAGCCTTGTGACAAGGCAACCGTTTCTAGCCTCCTCACTTGTAAAAATGTCCCGAAGTAAAAGTAAATAATAGTCAAAAGTAAGTAAAGCTAGATAGAGTAGAATCAAATAAACTGATTTGGTACTTGTGTTGAGTCTCTCCAAATGCAACCTCTCCAATATTGTCTTAAAATGTAACCAAATGAATCAGCCTAGCTCACTTGAGCAAAATAAAAGACAACCGTTAACTGATGAGGAGTTAGAGATAAATTAATGAGGGTTAGTGTAAAAATATTACATTGCATTTACCTAGGTATAATTGTGCCTTAGTATGTATATACATATCTCATTCCTTGTCTTTGTCTGTTTATTCACCTTTTTGCATTTTAACTACTTAAATTACACCTGTCAACCTTATTGTATTGTAATGCTACACCCCTGGGTCATTTTTGAAATTGCTACTATATGTAAGCAACCTACAACCAAAATTCCAAAAAGGCTGGGACGCTGTGGAAAATATAAAGAAACAAGTGCATATGCAACTATTTGGAATTCTGATATAACTATGAGCCTGATTTTTGATGTGAGCCTTTTTGTGCCATGTAGCTACATTTTAAATGCATACATGCGCATTTGTGCGGACGCATCTTTTTATATTTTGGCACTGTTATAGTTTTAGAATGATGTCATAAGGTATGTTGTTAAATAAT
This sequence comes from Gastrophryne carolinensis, assembly GCA_027917425.1. Classification (NCBI taxonomy): domain Eukaryota; kingdom Metazoa; phylum Chordata; class Amphibia; order Anura; family Microhylidae; genus Gastrophryne; species Gastrophryne carolinensis. The sequence goes on from CM051234.1 coordinate 454,107,556, forward strand.
CAGCTTGAATTGGCTCACTAAGTATTGGTCAGCCTTTATTAGTGCATGTTGGACCCTTATGCAAATTTTAATAGCGCCAATGAATGCTACTCTTTTCTGCCATATTTTAGGTGCCACATGCCGTATTTGCTACTTTTTTTCTGTTTTCACATGAGTTCTACAGAGAAGACAAGGTCATATGGTTTATAGTACATCCAGTATCAATTAGAACAGAAAAGAATATCCAACAATTAAAAGGTGAAGCGGAGAGAAAGAACAAGAGAGGGGGTGGAGAGGTGTGTGGGGCAATTATCTTTTGGACTTCTCATCTGCGTTCAATACCATAGATCCTCAAAATCTCCAAGGTAAGTTGCCCGCTTTGAATATCCCACCTCTGACTGTATTAATAGTTTCCTGATTGGAAGGTCCCATAGAGTCAACCTGAGCCCTTTTGTTTCTTAAAGGAGCAGTATCGCGAAATTTGCATTAAAAAAGGTAAATAATTAAATAGCCACACAATAGCTTATAACATGTCTATAAATAATCTGGTGATAGAAAAAGAAAAAAATATATGCATCTCTTTTAAATTGTATTATTACAATGGCTCAGTCCATTTGCTGAATAGGGGGATCTGCTGGGTTGTTTTTAGTGGGCTGCTTCATTTAGCCCACTGGTCTCCTAGCAACACTTTACCTCAGAGGCTGACACTGTAATCAGTCATAACGGCTGTGTGTGTGTGAGGTGCTGCTTTTGTTATGAGACCAGGTGACTCAAATGTGTAAAATCTATACAAAATAAACTAAACTGACTGAAAACGACTGAAATTCTTCTTTGAATAACTGTGCAGGAAAATCTAAAGGTATTAAAGTGGAACAAAACACTGAGTGGCCGACCCTGAAGTCTATAAGACCCGGCCATTGACCTTGCCCCTTGGGCATTCTAAATCAGGATGCCCACTGTGTGAAACGACCCCTGGATAACCACAGATCTCCTCATTTCTCTGGCGCGCACACGCAGATAGTCATTTAGACAAGCCGGGCAGCCAGGAAGGTTACTGCTCAGGCTCCCCATCTGCGTGCAAACAGCGCTGATTGGATGAGAGCCCGCGCATGTGCTGTGGGACAGGGAAAGGTACGTTTTCACAGGCGAACTTGGAGATTTCACATACCAGGGCATCCCAAGTCGGGATGCCCCTAGGGGCACAAAACAAAACTCCAGATAGTGAATATCATGGGTTGGGCTTTGCTCAAAACACATAAAGCTGAAAGAAAGATCATATGGAAAAATGAAAAATAAGAATATGAAAGAGAAAATGGTAAACTGAAAGATTCTGCAGCAGAGCCAACATCAAGGGAAAACTGTCAAAATCAGCTAAATGACTTCTAGAGCTTTTCTCTCTGTTTTAGATATATAAGTTCTGGCCAGGCAATGTTGCAATGTTGTTATCTGATGCTGGACGGCTGCCAGCACTGAACAGCTGAGACTTTGATACATTGTTCTCCCCCTCTCCTCAGCATGGAACTGATACATTGTTTCACCCCTCTCCTCAGCATGGAACAGGCCAGAGTGTCGGCTCCCGACACTCACAAGACATAAACATGAGCTATTAGTCTCCAGCTGCTCAACACACACATCATTTTTTTCTACATTTGTAATTCTAACTCCAACACTTACCTACATTCAAAGTACCATTTAAATATAAGTCACCAAGAAAAATTTGCGATACTGCTCCTTTAAACTGGACCAACAGCCTGGCACAGTTGGAGAAGAAAACTCCCCAAAACTAATTTCCCCCATCTGCATGATACTGAAGCATTGTCTTACATTTGCTCCTGCATCCACTCTGAAATGCCTCCCCACCAATTTTGGAGCTTCCTTTTCCAGCATCTCAGCCATGCTGCTGCCTGGATTCGACTGACATAACTGACAATGCACAATAACAAGAAACTCAGCAGCACATCATGTTTGCAGGTGACCTGCAGATGCGTGAGACACCATTTTGTTTTTAACAGTGACCACAGGAGGAATTATAAAAAGGTAAATTTTTTATGTGCAACAATCTAAATTGCCATGGGAAGTGGACTGTTGGTCCACTTTAAGCTCCGCATCCCCTGAGGTTGAGTACTGTTATCCCTCCTTTTTTAATATACAAATTACTTTACCTTCTCCGATCCATTGATCAAGATAATCAAATTCACCAATTACACCACTGTAATAGGCCGCATTAGTGACATCAAGTGGAAACTCTTGATTCATAGTGTAAAGCAACCTTATCCTGAATATTCAGAAAACCATTGAATTGGTAACTGACTTAGGACATTCCAACATAAAACACCATCTCATTATAATTGATGAAGTCAAGATTCTAACTAACACAAAATCTCAGATCACAGATCTCGCAGGATTCAAAGTAGTGCAAGCAAACTACTGCCTTCTTAAGGAAGCCCCAGCAAAGTTTATATTTCTTACAGCAATTGAAAAGATACATTATTGCCCTTATTCATCAAGCGATAGCGCCAGGTAGTGTCTGACGAGCGCCAGGTAGCGGCAGCTAACGGCGACTACCGACTCAAGTACGCCCGCGGCGGTCACAATGACGCATTTATCAAGCAAAATGAGGCTAGCGCCGGCGAGAGCGACGGCTAGCGCGGCATTCATCATCAAGCCGCCTGGACCGAACAGCGCCGCTGCAAATTCCCTCACAGCGCCAGGTATGAGCTGTCGCTCCCTGGCGATGTCCAATGCATTTCAATGGAGCAATCTATAATAATTCATGATTAATTGGTAATATTTTTTTTTTTGATTTTTTTAATGTCAAAAATTCGGAGACCATTTCTGCAATGTTAGGATTTATTTTTAAGTCAAAAAAAAAAAAAAAAAAAATATGTGCAGAATTGATCTAACAGGTCTGAGATTAATGTATTCATATAACGGGATGATTCTAAAAACAGGTATAATGTTACATTCAAAAAATATGGTTGTTTAGGGGTTAAAAACTAGTTAATACAGATCGCCGCCAGCGCTCTGGGGTTTAAACAAGGAATGGACAGCGACAGCACATTCGGAGCGTGATTTTTTGATGAATATGAAGCTAGCCGTTCGCTCTGCCCATTCGTTGTCAGGCGCTCACATACAACGCTGGACCTGTGAAACAGCGACCCCCCAGCCCGTATTCAACATTACCGCACACCGACTGAGTCGCTGTCATCAAGCTAATGCCAGCCAAGCACAGCGAATACTGGCTGGCGCTGAAAAAATCACGCTACAGTCGCTCATCTGTCGCTACCTGGCGCTATTGATGAATCGGCCTCTATGTCTCAGAGTGGGCTGAAAACATCTTATGATACTGCAATGGGATCGATCTTGACCAGGGCCGGCATTTGGCCCAGGCAAAGGGGCCTCAGGCCATGTCTACACATCCCATTTTCATGTGACACTGAACCCTCAATCGGAGCCCCGGTGCTCACAGATGGGCCCCCAGCCAGTGCGCTGAGTCTCACCTCCCCTCCCTTGCAGCTTCCAGCGTCCCTCCACCTTTAATCTTTTGCCGGTACTGGGAGCATGTAGGAAGCTGATAGGGAGTGAATGACGTCACCAGCAGCACCTCCACTAGTGAGGCTGGCTGGCATCTGCCTGCTATGTTGATTTAGAACCAGGAGAGGCAAGTGTTTTCATTGTTTGTTGTGGGCAGCAGGAGGCAGCGTGTGTAACAGCAACAAAGTAGCTTTTTGCTCAGTGTCAGTGTGGGGAAAGGAGAGCTTCGGTCAGAGATGTGGGACTGGGGGATGGACAGTTAGTCCTGTGGCCTAAGCGAGCACCACTCAGCCCTGCTGGGATATGGAGGAGATGTGTCAGACAGGAAGGGAGGTCAATCTTGCAAAAGGGGAAGGTGGGAGTGTAGAGGGAGGCAGAGTGACTTTTTACAATAATAGCCTCGATTCAGAGAGACACAAAAAAACTTCAGTTTTAGTGCCGTCGTCGTATCATTTTCAAAAGTTTCCGCTCTCGTATGAATGTGCGAGAGATTCCAAGCATGCATTGTAAACCTTCTGTAAAGTTTCCGTCCGCTCGTATGCCAGAGTACGCGTACGAGGATGTCATTTTCCATCGAGACTTTTCAGATTCATTTTCTCAGCTAACAACGTAGCCTTTCGTTTTTGCCCTTTTCCCATCGTATCCTCACACGAATCCTTTACGTTTCCCGATACATTCTGTTTCACTTTTTCCAAAAATATTCGTCCAGACGGAATCCTTACGATCTTGCGCCTGCGCACTACAAACTTAACTCATTAAAGTGCTAGCATATATAATTTCACTCCCATCACTTCTACTACAAAAAAAGTTCACCCTAACCACTTAGCGCTATCCTGCCTCTTCCCTTTGGAGCCCTTAAAGCTCACCCTAACCACTTAGCGCTATCCTGCCTTTTCCCTTTGGAGCCCTTAAAGCTCACCCTAACCACTTAGCACTATCCTGCCTCTTCCCTTTGGAGCGCTTAAAGCTCACCCTAACCACTTAGCGCTATCCTGCCTCTTCCCTTTTGAGCCCTTAAAGCTCACCCTAACCACTTAGCGCTATCCTGCCTCTTCCCTTTGGAGTGCTTAAAGCTCACCCTAACCACTTAGCGCTATCCTGCCTCTTCCCTTTTGAGCCCTTAAAGCTCACCCTAACCACTTAGCGCTATCCTGCCTCTTCCATTTTGAGCCCTTAAAGCTCACCCTAACCACTTAGCGCTACCCTGCCTTTTCCATTTGGAGCCCTTAAAGCTCACCCTAACCACTTAGCGCTATCCGGCCTCTTCCCTTTTGAGCCCTTAAAGCTCACCCTAACCACTTAGCGCTATCCTGCCTCTTCCCTTTGGAGTGCTTAAAGCTCACCCTAACCACTTAGCGCTATCCTGCCTCTTCCCTTTTGAGCCCTTAAAGCTCACCCTAACCACTTAGCGCTATCCTGCCTCTTCCCTTTGGAGCCCTTAAAGCTCACCCTAACTACTTAGCGCTATCCTGCCTCTTCCCTTTGGAGCCCTTAAAGCTCACCCTAACCACTTAGCGCTATCCTGCCTCTTCCCTTTGGAGCCCTTAAAGCTCACCCTAACCACTTAGCGCTATCCTGTCTCTTCCCTTTGGAGCCCTTAAAGCTCACCCTAACCACTTAGCGCTATCCTGCCTCTTCCCTTTGGAGCCCTTAAAGCTCACCCTAACCACTTAGCGCTATCCTGCCTCTTCCCTTTGGAGCCCTTAAAGCTCACCCTAACCACTTAGCGCTATCCTGCCTCTTCCCTTTGGAGCCCTTAAAGCTCACCCTAACCACTTAGCGGTTAGGTTCTTTTTCCATTTTCGGTCCCTAAAACTTACCCAAATCACTTAGCGCTTAGGTTCTTCTTCCATTTTCGGTCCCTAAAACTTACCCAAATCACTTAGCGCTTAGGTTCTTCTTCCATTTTCGGTCCCTAAAACTTACCCAAATCACTTAGCGCTTAGGTTCTTCTTCCATTTTGGGTCCCTAAAACTTACCCAAATCACTTAGCGCTTAGGTTCTTCTTCCATTTTGGGTCCTTGAAACTTACCCAAATCACTTAGCGCTTAGGTTCTTCTTCCATTTTCGGTCCCTAAAACTTACCCAAATCACTTAGCACTTAGGTTCTTCTTCCATTTTCAGTCCCTAAAACTTACCCAAATCACTTAGCGGTTAGGTTCTTCTTCCATTTTGGGTCCCTAAAACTTACCTAAATCACTTAGAGGTTAGGTTCTTCTTTCATTTTGGGTCCCTAAAATTTACCCAAATCACTTAGCGCTTAGGTTCTTCTTCCATTTTCGGTCCCTAAAACTTACCCAAATCACTTAGCACTTAGGTTCTTCTTCCATTTTCTGTCCCTAAAACTTACCCAAATCACTTAGCGCTTAGATTCTTCTTCCATTTTCGGTCCCTAAAACTTACCCAAATCACTTAGAGGTTAGGTTCTTCTTTCATTTTGGGTCCCTAAAACTTACCCAAATCACTTAGCGCTTAGGTTCTTCTTCCATTTTCGGTCCCTAAAACTTACCCAAATCACTTAGAGGTTAGGTTCTTCTTCCATTTTCGGTCCCTAAAACTTACCCAAATCACTTAGCGGACATCACAATCTTGATTTAGAAATATGTCATTGTCCCTTTGTTTTGTGTAAATGTATTTGTGCAAATAAATGGAACACCATTTTTTTTTTTTTTTTTTTTAATCATTATTCAACTGCCATTTTTGGTGGCCATTTTTAAAATGTTTAAAAATTATTTGTAAAATTTGGGCGAACATTAAAAGAACTATATACAATGCTTTTAAAAAAAAAAAACTATATACAATAAAAAATTGGTTTTGTACCAAAAAACTATATACAATAAAAACTATTTACAAATATACAGGGCCAGGAACCAGGACACTACTCTTCCTCTTCTGTTGTCCCCAACGTGTCCCGCATCGCCTGCAGATCGACCACAAACTCAAGGACCCTCCGATTCATGTCAGCAAGTCGTTGGCGTGTGGTCCCTGGAACAAATTTCGAGACAAATATTATTGGGAGAACAATACATGTTTCTCACCTGTGGATTTAATGTATTTTATTAAACAAATTAACTATAAGCCACATATGTCATTCTTGCAAGGAATTAAGCTAATGAAGTGGCCACAGGTCATTAAGCTAATGAAGTGGCCACAGGTCATTAAGCTAATGAAGTGGCCACAGGTCATTAAGCTAATGAAGTGGCCACAGGTCATTAAGCTAATTAAGTGACCACAGGACAGTTGGGCAAGTAATTAAGCTCATTAAGTGGCCACAGGTCACTCTTATATTGGCATTGACTTGAGCATTATGTATTTGTGTGTTCAGGTGAAGTTATACATAAATGGCAATAATGGCATGACTACTTACTTGGTTGGTGGCCGAGAGATGGCTCGTTGGGGACAACACCATGAGGTCCTGGTTCCTGGCTCTGCTGTGAAGAAGTGCCTGTAGAAACATGGGCAATATGGTTAGTTTGGATGTCTGATTCAGCAGTCCTCAAATGTTTTTAGCTAAGTCTGGGTCACATCACTCACCTTCTCCAGGGTCTTGTGGGCTCCAATCTGCTGCCTCCTCACCCACTACCTAACCCGCACCCGAAGCATCTAAAAAAATCGGCCTGTGCGCCTCCGGGTGCGGCGAATGCGGTAATCCATTTCCAACACTACCAAAGAAAAGGCATTCTAAATAAAAGGCCTAACTTCTGGCGTAGTTACATCTTGCATGCGATCGTTATGTACTTGGGAAATGGATCCTGAAAAACCTCCGCACCCGGGGCATGTGCAGTCTTTTCAGGTCCAACCAATGCTGCATGATCTGTGTGTGGGTGAAGGTGGTGTCGGTCTGTTGTTGGATCTCGGCGATGATCTCCAGGGCGACGTTGCGTTTTTCAAACGAGTTGGGCAGGTAGTCGTACCTGCGCTCCAGCATGGTCTACAAAACACAAATCAAACATACCAATTAATTAAACATGTCTATAAATAATTGCAAACTATACCTTTTTACTGTCAATCCCATTAAAACATACCCACATACACTTCTAGGCTAAGTAAACTTTCAAATCTGGCAGCACTGTTGTTTTGCACGTGTGTGGCGTGCGTTTGGGTGTGCATGTATTTTAGCCCAATTTGGATCCGATCTCTTACTTCGTGCGCATCCTTAACATGTCGAGTAGCATTTAGATGTCACTTTAAAAGCCTACAAATACACTTACGAGCATGATGATCTCTTCTTGTTGGCGGGTGAAGATAGTGGGCACCATCTTTCTTCTTCTCGGCAGCAGATAAGTAATGCCCCAGCGGTTTCCGGGTTCTGCACGTCCGTGCGAACGGCCGGACGTGCGCAAATGTGAACGGTAGGCGTCACACGGAGGATCCCTTATTTAAAGGTCCCTGCACACACAGCTCATTCTCTTTGAGAGTCCACCAAAAATGGCACCTAAAAAGCAGATCACCCAGAAGAAGCAGAGCAAGCGGGCTGAGCAGGCGGAGGGCCCGAAAACCAGGTCGCAAGAGCCTAAAGCAAGGCTAAGGGCTACCACCAAGGCTCCGGCCAAAAAGGAGGTGGCAGCAGCCCAACAAAAGAGCATGCCAACCAAGGCTGCACCAGCTCAGGCCAAACAAATGGGTAAGAGGGGACGAAGACCCACCCCACCCTGCCCCACATCCCCCCCCACGTGGCACCAAGGCAATAGCCAAAGGGCAAAAACACAGGCCCAGAAGCCGCAGCAGGGGCCAAAGCCGCAGCAGGCCCAAAACCCGCAGCAGGGGCCGAAGCCGCAGCAGGCCCAGAACCCGCAGCAGGCCCAGAAGCCGCAGCAGGGGCCGAAGCCGCAGCAGGGGCCGAAGCCACAGCAGGCCCAGAACCCGCAGCAGGCCCAGAACCCGCAGCAGGGCCCGAAGACGCAGCAGGGGCCGAAGACGCAGCAGGGGCTGAACCCGCAGCAGGCCCCGAACCCGCAGCAGGCCCAGAAGCCAGAAAAGGCAGCAAAGGCCAAGGTCCCCCTCCCCACCCGCACGTGGCTCAAAATCCAAGGCCAAGAGTGGGCTACCCACCAGCTATGGCTCACCCCAGCCAACGACCTCCAAGGCCCCACAGAGCCACAGGGGCCCAAGCAGCAGCTCAAGATTACCCAGAACCTCTCTGCCTCGCCCACATTCTCCACCGGCACAGGTTGTCATGCATTCCCCCTATGCCACATCTACACCGGCAACTTCAGTGGCCACCCAGCCCCGAACACCCAGTCCCTTTCCCAGTCCAGTAAGATCCACAGCCAGCCTCCAGTCCTTGAGGTCTCCTCCATACCCCCAGGCCAGAATGTCACCCCATTTGCCCCCAAACACTGAGGAGCCACAACCACCCCAAACAGGGTGCACATTGCGCCGAGGACACTTGAATGGCCGTTTTGGTGAGGCCCAAACTCTGGCATTGGCTAGTGGGCTCACCTTATATTATGATGACCTATATGGGAGCAAATCAAAAACAACTAGCAAACAGCGCAAATCAGAAATTTTGGCCGAACTCACCAGGCAAGTCAATGCAGTGGGTGAGGAACTCAAAGATGTGGAACAGGTTCAGCGGAAGATATCGGACCTGAAATATGCCGTAAGGAAGAAACAGAATAAAAGGCGGCAGTACAGGTACATAGCTTATTTGTGGGTTTTTAATATTCTTGTCTATCCATCAGTGCGCTTAATTATGCTTACTCTGTTTTTCAGCTTTCAAACTGGCGGAGGATTCCCCACGAAATTGAAATTTACACAGGCTGAGGAGATGGTGCTGGGCTTGCTACATCCTGTGGCCTTAGAGGGACACTCGAGCCAGCAGGACACGGACAACCCACAAATTACAGCAGGTTAGTAATGTGGAAATGACCCCAAAAATGTGTCTTAACTTATAAATAGGCAGCAAGGCCTAGCTAAACACATGGCTCTAGGGTGTGGCAGCAAGGCATAGCTAAACACATGGCTCTAGGGTGTGGCAGCAAGGCATAGCTAAACACATGGCTCTAGGGTGTGGCAGCAAGGCATAGCTAAACACATGGCTCAAGGGTGTGGCAGCAAGGCATAGCTAAACACATGGCTCTAGGGTGTGGCTTGTAGTGGAGTGCTCACTTTGACCAGGGTGTGTCATGTGTGTCGACTGGTAATGTACAAATTGTCACCCACATACATGATGTTTAATAACATTTCTGAAGAGTATTAAACTTTGGAGTGTAGAAAATGAATGCGTGCTATGTATTAATTGACAAGCACACGCCACACTAACATCTTTTGCTGTTGTGCAATTTGCTTAGAGCTGGGTTGGGGGCCCAACGGATTAAGATGGTTTGCTTGAAATGTTTTCAGAGATACAATGTGCCCCACCAGAATTATATTGTAACTGCTATTTGGCACCTTAGTGTGTTAACTTCATCGCCTATAAGGGAACGTTGCCAAGTGGCAACGTTGTGGGAGTGGCCATTCCTGCTTGGGCACGTTTATTTTGTTAGCAATATGTGTTCTTAACCATCAACAATGCATAGTTGTGTGTTTTAATAGCTATTTTCTTCTAATGCAGCCCAGCCTCATCCCTCAGCTAGTGGGGACTCCTCTGCCACTTTACCGCTGCCGTCTTCTTCCGTGCTGCCTCGGACCCAGGATCCGATATCTACGGTAAGTGTTTTTTGATGCTGTTGCGTATGCATGTGGCTTGCCATGTTTTTAGTGTCTGATTTACATAGGTATTCCCCACACTGAACCTTTTTTTTTCACATGTCCCCAACAGAGCCACACACTGATGGAGGAAATCCAGGAGCTGGAGGAGGATGGAAGCTTCCTTGCAGATTATGAAGATCTTCCCCTGGGCCAGAATCTGAAACTGTCCCAAAATGTTTCTCCGCCAAATCCTCAGCAGCAGAGGGAAGCTGCCTGCACATCGTGGGGAGCATGCAGAGACTCCAGTCCCCAGTTTCAGATCTACTGTTGAGGATTTGGCGAGCATACCTGTGGCTGTTGGGGGTCCTAGAGCAACATCATCTGCACGCCCCACAACCCGGGGAATTGGGCGGCGTACTCAGCAACGTCGCCCAGTTTCCCAGGGGAGGGGCGTGCAGATGATGGAGGCAGCATGGCACCATGAGAGGCGGCTTTTTCGTCGCCAAAATCAACTCAATCAACAACATATTCAGGGCCAATTAGATTCCCTGAATAATACCTTAAGTGCCATGCTGACTGAATTTAGGACCCTTAACAGCCACATGGGCAACTTGACCTCCGAAATCAGGTCCAGCATGGCCAAAATGCACAGTAACCAAAGAAACATTTTGGAACAGTTGCAGATTCTGAATGCAACACAGGCCCAGGTTAGGGCCCCCCCCCCCCCAAGGGCCCCAACCTGGGTTCTATGGGCATCCCCCATATTAATGTGTTTGGCATGAATCTGTTCTACATCTTTGAGAGACATCCCCACTGGATTGACTTGTCTGGTGAGGCCTACAAATCTGCAATTTTGCGGTGCTATTGCTAGTCTGTTTTTGATTTGCCCCCATATAGCTCATTCAAGGCGTGAGGTAGCCCACTAGCCAATGCCAGAGGGCAAGCCTCACTGAAGCGGCCACTTAAGCTGTTGCGCTGCAGCCTTGGGCTTAATTAGATTTGTGGTGGCTCCTCATGTTTGGAGGCATGATTGGGTGACATTCTGGCCTGGCAACCTAAGACCTTGGACCCTGGCTGGGATTGAACTGGATTTGGATTGGGACTGGGTGTTCCGGTTTGGGTGTCCCACTGAGTTACAGGTATAGATGTGGTATAGGTATGTCTGCTTTCAACCTGTGCCGGTGGAAAATGTGGGCAAGCAGGAGAGGGCTTCTTTGTTTACATTTTGCTGTTATGGCACGTTTTGTAAATAATTGCATGTCCATGTCTGCACCCGAAGTATGTGTGTTGGACCAAGTTAATGTCTGTGTTATTTTGATTTATAAATATGAGTTCAAGTAGCCACCAAAACAAACACTACAACATTTTTCAAAAGAAGTCCACAAACATTGTTGTTGATTTTTAGAAAAAATTCATTATTGCATTTGTCATAATGAAATTACACATCCAAAAATAACAATGTCAACAAACACAACAAACAAAGTCCAAAGAAAAACACAAAAAGACAAACTAAAATTAACCAAAATGGGTTTCAATTAAATTTGAACGAGCGGCTTGGCCAGACGCACTGTGCTGGCCCACATATGCATCGTCTGGCTCATCGGTGGGTGGAGAGGGTGGCAAATCCACATAGCGGGGGACCCTTTGCAAGATTGCAAAGTTATGCAGCGCTGCACAGGCCATAATAATATCGATGACCTTTTTTGGGTCATACTGCAGGGAGCCCCCAGTGTGGTCCAAGCACCAAAAACGGGTCTTCAGGAGTCCAAAGGCCCTCTCCACCACTGCCCTGGTCTTTCTGTGGGCACGATTATAGGCCTCTTGTGCTGGAGTCTGTGGGCGGAGGACAGGAGTCATCAGCCACGGGAGGAGTGGATACCCCGAATCTCCTAGGAAAATTTAAGGGAAACAAATATTACCATTCATTCATACATTGCAGCGCCATATCCCTAAAATAAAAAGATTAATCAGGTAGGTGACATTGTCACACAAACATGAGCATACATATTGCAGATGCACCAACCCGAAATAAACATATGTGATAGATGGGGAACCAAAGTTTGAAAATAATACTGTGGATGCTGGGCAATCAGGCAGACTGTTAGCAGCTATTGTTTCCTGTCTGTGCTGCAGAACAATGTAGTATGGGTTAACTTTACATGACCCATTTTCTGTTTTGCCTTAGTCCAAAACAGGTGTAAGGTGGCCCATGCACTTTATCCCGCTCACCTCTACTCAATAAATGAAATGCATGTAAGCAAATATGGTGCAGACCCTCTGCTAAAGTCACTAACAGATTTTGAGGGAAAAGTGTTGGGAAGAATGTTTCAGACTTTTGCTCTCATTACACTTTGCAGTTAAAACAATGCAGGACAAACAATTTTGCAGCCAATGTTGGTTGGATAATATAATGGCTCCAGTCGGGTTCACATGTTCCCAAGGTGAGGACCAACGCATTATTTAGGAAAGGTGACTCCAACCCAAATCCAAGCCATACATATAAAATCTAAATATGTAATTGTACTCAACTTACCAAGGAGCCATGCACCCGCAAATTCCCCTGACTCAAACCGCCGGAATAATCCTGATCTGTGCAGGATGTAGGCATCATGGGCTGAGCCAGGGTAGCCTGCCAGGACGCTCAGAACGCGCATGTCCTGGGCCACCACTGCTTGCACATTCAGTGAGTGGCCCATTTTTCTGTTTCTGTCTAAAAAGGATAAAAAAATAACACAAAAGGAACGGTTAGCAAAATAACCAAACGCTCACTTCAGCCTAAGTCAAACGTTACCATCCAGACAACTAACACTAAACAACTACCTTAAATGTAAGTGTCCATCAAAAGAAGATGTATGTTCTAGCCTTTACAAGGTTGAGTTACTTGTTCTATTGCAAGTACACTTTCAAATGTTTGACTTTGACCAAACTATCTGTTTTAATAATGGAAAAATAAGGGCCATTGTTTCACATACACTCTGGGCAAGGAGGGAGCATTAGCAAGGAGGGACTGATTGCAATGAGGGAATATGAAAAAGGAGAGACTAGGAACCTAGAGTGCCTAATGAAAACGAGGGACTCTGAACGTTGAGTGGCTAATTACAAGGAGGGACTATTCACAAGGATGCTATTACTAAAAGTAGGAACTATTCACAAGGATGCTCTTACTAAAAGGAGGGACTAGTCACAAGGATGCTATTACTAAAAGGAGGGACTATTCACTAGGATGCTATTAATGAAAGGAGGGACTAGTCACAAGGATGCTATTACTAAAAGGAGGGACTAGACACAAGGATGCTATTAATGAAAGGAGAGGCTAGTCACAAGGATGCTATTACTAAAAGGCGGGACTATTCACAAGGATGCTATTACTAAAAGTAGGGACTATTCACAAGGATGCTATTACTAAAAGGAGAGACTATTCACAAGGATGCTAGTATTAAAAGGAGGGACTATTCACAATGAGGGTTTGGTAACAAGGAGGGAGAAGAACAAATAATGTTATTGGGCAAAGGAGGGACACCCAAAAATTGAGATACAATGGAAGACAAAACTTGGCTGTATATATACTCGTGGCAAGCAGGAGGGACCAGGGCAACGTGTGTGCAGTCAATTACACCCATGACGTTGGGCATGTCGGCGATATTATAAAATGCCAGCTTAATGGCGTTTCTGGCTACCATATCCTCAGGGAAACAAATATATTTCCAAGTTAGGGTAGCCATGCCTTCCAAAAACTTGGATAGCGTGCGGCTCAGCGTAGGCTGTGAGATCCCCACGGAGAGGGCACCCAGCCTCTGGAACGAGCCGTTCGCCAAAAATTGCAGGCAGCCAAGCATCTTGGTCATACCTGAAATTGCTTGCCCCTTCCTTGTGGTGCGGGCTAACCATGGCCGCAGCTCACTATACAAATTATGGAGGGCAGCGCAATTAAGCCTGGTCAGCTCGAACAGCTCAATGTCATGCATGCCATTGATGTCCATGCGTCGTCTGGTCTCTGACCTCCGGACTATCTCAATGCCAAGGAGCTGCAGATCTTCATGCTCCTCAAATGCAGTAGACTCGTCCATGGCTCGAGTTCCGACGTCTAAATGGTGCCGGTAGTGGTTCGGCAATGAAACGGATTTATGGGGTGTTGGCTCATCGGCAATCAGCTCTCTGAATTAATCGCCAGCCCATTGCAATAACGTTCTGAACGGAGAAAGCATTTCAGATTTGGTGGAAAAAAACCTCCAGAATGAACGAAAAACTTCCGATTTGCTTCTGTTTTTTGAAAGAGCATATACGCATTTTCCCGAACGTTCGTCCGAATGAAAAATGGACGAAAAAAAGCAAAAAAATGACAAACACCCACCAAAACTTTCACAGACAGCTACGGAAGTCCGGACGAATGTGTCTCTGAATCGAGGCTAATGTTCTTATTCAGTGAAAATGTGTCCTGTATGGAGCATCCCAATTTCTAATGCTCCGCTGAGTTAACCTCACTGGAAGCCTGTAAACTCACCTTTGCAATCCCACAGCACATGCATGGGCCACCAGCCATTCACTGTTACATATGTCATTCAGCTTTTGCTATGCCACTCAGAGCAGTAAGCAGTACTGAAGGGAGCATGCACCACTGATTGGACCCTTTCTTCTCAGAAACCCATGCCAGTCATTCAGAAAAGCTTTGTGGATTGGCATGCTTCACAAAGCTGGAGACCACCAGACCCTAGACTCTTATAGACTCTAGGCCAGTGGTTGATCCTCTGTAAAGTGGACTAAAACCCATATTGGGCAACTCTGGACTCCAGAGCCACCTCATTCTTTCTCCCTGGGGCATCTTTTTTGGGATGCCCTGCTGTGTGAATCCCTCAGAATCCCCATTAAAACCTACCCGTTCCCCAATCCAGCAATAAACTATACCCCTAGCCAGGTGTGTGCCCGAGCCAGGAGTTTGTGAATGGCTGACACAGGCAAACCCCCTGCTAGAGGCTAGGAGGGATGCGGGCATCAGTGCACTTATTTTCATTTGGCTCCATTTGAGCCTGAGTCCCAGAAGTCCTGAAGTTCTATGCCGTCTCGCCCTGATGTACAGTCTTCTGCATCCCCAGCTTGCAGTGAATGCTTGCTGGGAATGATAAGGAGTGTGCAGCTGTGAGTGGCAGATTGGCATCCACAGCAGCCCTTTTCAGTATTTCTTTTTATTCTATGCTTACCATATTTATCCCCTCTACCTACCTGCTGACCTACCCCCTCACCTGAACCCTTTAACTAACGTTCCTTTCAGACCACTGACCAAACCCATGTCTTCTAACCTTCCTCCTCATTCGCTGATCCGAACCCATCACCTAACCTCAAACCCCTCACCTAACCCCCATCCACATCCACTGACCCAAACCCTCACACCTAATACCATTCCCCAGCTGAGGTTCCCCACTTTCAAATTTTGCCTATGGCCACATTTTGCCTAAAACCAGCCCTGATTTTGACCGCACCCTTAAGAGTCTGGTACGGTGATGCTAAGGACAAACAAAGGTTGGGGAGAATCACCAGTACTGCTCAACAAATAATTGGATCTTCCTTTCCATCTCTGGAAGAGCAATTTACTATTAGAATCTATTCAGGGGTGGAAAAAATAACTGGGGACTCCTTTTTCAGCATTTTACACTCTGGATGAAGATTTATGGCTCATACAACAAAAACCACTAAAACCACAAAAACAGTTTTTACCTTGCCCATTAAAGAGGAACATCGGGAGGGAATATGGTCGGATCACGATTTAATGGCTGTTAAGTTGGCATCACTGGTGCAGAGGTCCCCCCATAGAGCATGAAAGTTGAATGATACATTGTTGGCAGATGAGGCCTTTTTAGAGAGGGTCTGTACTGGGATAGAGGAGTTTTTTCTGCTTAACTCAGGGTCGGTGAGCTCTAATGTCATAGTTTGGGAGACCCACAAGGCAGTGATGAGGGGCTCCTCATTCAAGAAGCAGCCCGAAGAAGGGCGAGCTATAAGAAAAAGCTGCTTGAGTTGATGGACACCTACCAGGGTGCCTTGGGGGCCTTCAAGGATAACCCTTCTAAGGGTAACAGGGTCCTGCTTAACCAGGCAAGCGCAAATCTTAACTTGTGCTTGTCAGGCGAAGCGGAGTGCCAAATTAATAGGACAAGATTTTAATGGTATCGAACCAACAACAAACCCAATACCCCCTTGGCCAGGAGTCTAAAAGGCATTGAATCAAGACCCAAACCAATCCGCATCAAACAGCAGAGGGTCCTTTTTCCAGAAACCCGATAAAGGTGGTTGCTACCTTCCTTAAACATCTTGAAGAGCTCTATAAATCTAAGATGGTCCAGAATGAGAAAGTAGCGGAGGACTTGATTTGCCTCTACAAAATGTATATGCCAAAAAGAATTCCTTGTTCATCTCACGACGTGCTTGGCAAACAATACATTTAATTGAATTGAAATAACCCCAATGTATCGGGAATTAGCGTAGCGGGGTATGAACACAAAATTTCACTTTTCGCAGATGACATCCTGATGGTGGTGACTGATCCGGTGATTTCACTGCCAATTTTTGTTTGGGACTTTGGTTGCATTCACTAGGATCTCAGGCCTCCAAATGAATTCAGCAAAGTCCCAAGCGCTTAATATATCCCTCTCTGATGATGTAATGTCCGCTGTTAAAGCTTTGACTTTCAGTGGCCGATACAACATATTAAGTATTTAGGCGTATACCGGTTGGCGGACTATGATTCTCTCTATGTGGCCAAATACTCCACGTTGTTTAAGAATCTCCAGGCTATGTTGGTAGGTTGGGCCAGGTTGCACTTGTCATGGTTGGGTAGAATCGCGGCAGTGAAGATGTCCTGGCTGTCTAAGCTTCTTTACTTCTTTCGGGTGCTACTGGTGGCAATTCATGCCACGGTCCCAAAAGGCCGTCAGTCAGACATGAATAAGTTCATATGGGTAACCAGAAACTGTGGGTGGAGCAAACAGTGTTGTACAGGGCAAAGCAAAGGGGGGGCTTGGGTGTCCCGAATCTGACACAATATTATTGTGCAAGCCAGAGAGCGCGAGTGGGGATATGCCCCTATGGGTTTACATTGAAGAGTCCTATTGTTCTCATATCCATATTTCAAACATGTTTTGGTTGTCCCCCTCTGCGTACAGCGGTATCCACAATCCTGTGTTGACCCATTCACTCCGGATATGGAAGGCGAACAAGGCGTGAGGGAAACTGGCATCTTCACACTGTCCTCTGTTATCTGTGCTGGGAAACCCAGAATCCCCCCCCCCCCTATTACTGAGTTTTTTTCATTTTCTGAAAATAGCGCATTATGGCAATGATAAAATTAAGGCAAGAGTTACCCCCTTGAGGCCCTCTAATTTCAAAAGGCTGTGTGGGGGAGGGTTGTTTCACTGGTATATAGGCAGCTCTGCGAAGAGCCTGGGGAGCGCCCCCCAAAGTACACACAAAAATGGGAGGCGGACCTTAGACTGACCCTGTCAGACAGTGATTGGAGAGCCAGTTGGAAGCACTAATTTCCAGGCTACTTAATCCTTTCGCTGCCAGCCTACCTGGAGATTTTGTCACCCTTTGTTACCAGACCATTTTGCACTATTTTGAGCTCCACATGTTCAACTGTGATTTTTGAAGGGTTTTCCTGGGAAAATTATATATTGTTTTTTTTCAGGGCTTTAACCTGAAATGTCTTGTATGTCATTTTCTAAGTGTGTACAATTTGTACTGCTTTTTTGTAATAAAGATCGTCCATTGTTCAATGAAATTTATTGCATGTAAAAGCCCCATTTCTCCTGGTTACAATGGTACTACATATGTATTGGTAGACACCCTTTCCTGCCCAGGAGACTCCCCCAAACTGAAACAGCGCTTTAGGAGATTTTCAGATAAAATACAACTATGCTATGCAATGTGCGCACATTGCAGTTTTTCAAGAAAAACAACCCTTTACATTTGAAACACCCGCCACAAACTATACATTCTCTGGGGGTTTCACATAGTGGGGCACCCCTGATCAAGGTGCCCCCGGGGAAAGGACCAAAACCCAGGATAGTCATCCTGGGTTTTGATCCACTTTAACAAAATGCTTGAGTTATTGTTATTGTTATTGTTTAGATAGATCACATGACTGGGTATAAAGGGAGCATATTAAAGGGCCAGAACAAAGATCATCAGAGGTTCATCAGTTTGTGAAAAGCTGCTTGCAGTTCAGACCTTTCACCAATAGAAAACATTTGGTGCATTATGAGCTGAAAAATTGTCACGCTCCCGGAACCACAATTTACCACTTGGACAACTCCAGCTCTCTTGGTAAGGACCTCAACCCCCAATCTCCGCAGCCAGCTTCACCTATAGGAGCCCCCGCTTGCCGAGACGCAGAACACGCCTGCTCGGGATCGGTTGCCCCCAGGACTTTATGGCTCAAAGGATGAGATCTTACGGTACAGAGAACTGGAGAGCCCGCGGCTGGAAGTGGAATCGGGTAGCCGGTATGTGAGCGTAAGGTGGAAGTCCAACAGACAGGCAAGGGTCGGCAACAGGAGTGGAGATCGAGGATGGTCAAAGGCAAGCAAGGGTCGGCAACAGGAGTGGAGATCGAGGATGGTCAAACAAGCGAGGGTCGGCAACAGAAGTGGAGATCGAGGATGGTCAAGGCAAGCAAGGGTCGGCAACAGGAGTGGAGATCGAGGATGGTCAAGGCAAGCAAGGGTCGGCAACAGGAGTGGAGATCGAGGATGGTCAAGGCAAGCAAGGGTCGGCAACAGGAATCAGGATCAATATCAGGGATAAGCAAATACTAGGGTCTAGGCGCAATAACAGGCAATGACAGACTGACTGAGTTGAGGTTAAATAGGGAACAGACATAATTGGCCAAGGAGAGTCAGTGTAGTGATTGGTGCAACCAGGAACTTCAAACCGATTGGACACATGGGGCGAGCCGCCCAGAACACAAAGGCATCTGATTGGCCTAATGCCAGTGGGGAGGTCCCACTAGTGCAGCTGGGGTTTTATTAATTATTTAACCTTCCTCCGGCGGCCGCGCTGAGAGCAGCGCCGCCGGAGGGAATAAACTGAAGCGACGCCGGAGCCGCCGAGTGAGCAGGGAGGCGCGTGCGCGCCAGCCTGCACAGAAGCCGCCGCCCGCCGCGGCCGCCGGACGACGCTGGAACGGGGAACCGGTAAGGGGGTAATGACATTACCCCCCCCCCCTCACCAGGGGCCTCCGGACCCTCACCCGGCTTCCCCGGGTTGTCACGGTGAAATTTCCGTACAAGAGCCCTGGCATGGACATCACAAGAAGACACCCAGCACCTCTCCTCAGGACCGTAACCAACCCAATCAATTAAATATTGTAACGTATTGCGAACCCTACGCGAATCCAAAATCTTGTTCACTTCATATTCTTGCACATTATCCACTAAAACGGGAGGAGGACCAGCAGGAGAAGAGTTTTTAGCTGGTTTCAACAGAGATACATGAAACGAGTTGGAAATTTTCATAGTAGGAGGGAGCTGAACTTTGAAGGTCACATTATTAAGTTTCCTGATAATGGGGTAAGGACCGATAAATTTAGGACCCAGTTTATAAGAAGGCTGCCGGAGAGCAATGTTCTTAGTGGAAACCCAGACAAGCCCCTCGATTCAAAGAGCAAAAGTTAATTGATTTCGGATCGAGAATCGTAAGTTTGGGTGGGTGTTAGTCATTTTTTCCTGTTTTTTTGGCCATTTCCGACTCGCACGAGCCTACGTACGAATGCGTATATGCTCTTACGATCATCGCAAGTTCGTTCCTAAATTTTAGGATCAAAACGTAAAACTTAGGATCAAATCCTAAAACTTAGGATCAAATCCTAAAACTTAGGATCAAATCCTAAAACTTAGGATCAAAACGTAAAACTTAGGATAATCGAATGTGTTTAGGTGTGATTCAGAGAACAGTTTTCAAACCTCTAAATACGTTTTAAAAGAAAGCCACTGCCGACACCTTTTAGCAGTCGTATTGCTGTTCTTGAACAGGTTTTTTGGCTATGTGGAGGAGTCTGCGCGTCTTGAGCTCCAATGAACTGCATGTATCAGCATGGCCGAGGCCATAAATTGTATGGCAATGCATACCTGATTCATGTATGCCTTATAAAAGCATTTTAATGTGGACCTTAATTAGTCCTTTGCATGTAAACCTTTATTTTGCAATATATTTGCGTTAATTAAAGAAACTTATGTCCTTTGGTATTTATTTTTAAATTGATGTACTAGAATAATATTTTTAGATTGCATTTATTGGTGTAGTTGTTTACCTTTGCTTTGTTTAATTATTTAAGCACATCTTTGGTCAGATGCATCACACTTACTGAGGAGAGGAGAGCGGGATAAAGTGCAGGATGTGGGTTACTGCTGTATTTTGCACAGACACAGCAGAGCTGGGGGCACGGAAAGGTCAGAAATCAAAGAATGCAGAGCAACACAGTCACAAGGCCCTTTCTGTTTGCAGGCTGCCCGATAATACCTGAGCCGCCATCTTGGCTGTTTCTAGACTCATAACATGCAGAAGTTGCTGGGTGTTTTTTTATATTTGAGAGCAATCTGTATGTAGAGGGTGTGGGTAACCACACACAAAATTTAAAGTTGTACCATTTGAAGCCAAAATATTAAAATTAAATCCACAAGTAAAAAATGCAAGTTAACTAAAAATTAAACAAAGTAAGATTTACTTATGCAAATGCATTCATTAATGGTTGGTTACTACAAAATGAATGAAATAAAGAAAAATAAGACCAAATATTTAGAATGCACTTTAATGAGGTAAGTTTGTAGTGCGCAGCCGCAAGATCAGAAGGATTTACGTCCAGACAAAAAAGAAAAAAGGGCAAAACCAATGTTGCAACCTGAGAAATGAAACGGATAATTCAGGATGGAAACTGACATAGGTCTGATTCCCGAACTGCCATACGAACGGACGGACATTTTAGGATAGAAACGTATTTGCTTATAGAATCACTCGCAAGTTCATACGAACGCACGAGCGGACGTGAAAAATAGGATGATCGGCACCCAAATCCAAGCTGTTACATGTTTCTTTGAATCGACCCTAAGGTCTCCACACTGAAGGATAGGTTCCTGAGACCTACGATGATCAGCAAATTTTTTATATTTAGTGCGCATGCCCAAATATCCTTGCGTTTCTGAAGCCAATCTTCTAACACCGGAAAATCAGAAGGTGCTGCAGAAATAGAAGAAGCCCTAGGATTCTTTCCGTAATTACAAAAGAAAGGGGATATTTTAGTACTGTCACTCGGCGCATTATTATACGCAAATTCGGCAAAGTCAATAAATTCCGACCACTGCTCCTGAGTGTCAGAGATGTAACATCTTAAATATTGTTCTAAGCTTTGATTTGTTCTTTCAGTCTGCCCATTAGACTGGGGGTGATATGCGGAGGATAAAGAAACCTGAATCCCTAGACGTGAACAAAATTTTTTCCAAAATCGTGATATAAACTGCACACCCCGATCGGAAACAATATTTACTGGAATACCATGGAGCCGAAAAATAAGCGAGACGAATAAACGTGAAAGCTCAGGAGCCGAGGGTAGCTTGGGTAAAGCAATGAAGTGAGCCATCTTACTGAATCTATCGACGACCACCCAAATCACAGTGTTCCCATGAGAAAGAGGCAAATCAACAATAACGTCCATCGAAATGTGAGACCAAGGTTCTTTAGGGATCTCAAGGGGAATAAGATAACCACTAGGGGCCTTGTGTACCCCTTTACTTCGTGCACAGACGGAACAGGCGTTGATAAGGGTAGTGATATCACGTCTCATAGAAGGCCACCATACGTGGCGCCGAGCTAAAATAAAAGTCTTACGAACTCCCAGATGCCCAGCAGTCTTTGCGTCGTGGAATTCGCGAATAATATCAGAACGCAAATGCGGCGGTACAAATTGACATCCCATAGGTGTGTTTACAGGCGATTCATCTTGGAACGGTGCCAAAACATTAGAGAGATCAGGGAGCAACGCCCCGACTACACAACCTGCAGGTAAGATAGGCTCACCAGTATCCCCCCGATCCTTACACTCACCAAACATGCGCGACAGAGCATCGGCCTTAGTATTTTTCACGCCCGGCTTAAAGGTAATAATAAAATTGAAACGCGAAAAAAACAATGCCCAACGGGCCTGTCGAGAATTTAACCTCTTGGCGGCGCCTATATACTCGAGATTTTTGTGATCGGTATATACAGTGATAGGATGTAAGGAACCCTCCAACCAATGACGCCATTCATCAAATGCCAGTTTAATAGCTAACAGTTCCCTATTGCCGACATCATAATTTTGTTCTGCGGTATTAAATTTCCGGGAAAAATAGGCACATGGATGCATACGTTCAGGAGATCCGGAGAATTGCGATAAAACAGCTCCAACACCTAATTCAGACGCATCTACTTCAATAACAAAAGGTTTGTTGACGTCGGGGTGCACTAAAACTGGCGCCGAAGTAAAAGCCTGTTTTAGGACACGAAAGGCTTCAATAGCTGATGGTGACCAGTTAACAGTGAACGCGGCTTTGCGGGTGAGATTGGTGAGAGGCGCAACAATACTAGAAAAACCCTTGATAAAACGTCGATAGAAATTAGCAAATCCTAAAAAGCGTTGTAATTCTTTTAAGGATTTGGGTTGTACCCAATCCCGTACTGCCGAAACTTTTCCCCCATCCATCTCCAACCCCTGACTAGAAATAATATATCCCAAGAAGGGAACGGAGGCGACTTCAAACATACACTTAGAGATTTTAGCATATAAATTATTCTCTCTCAATTTCTGAAGGACCAGTTTTACATGTTGCCTGTGTTCGGAAAGGTTCTTAGAGTAAATGAGGATGTCATCCAAATAAACCACAACGAAGTTACCCAAAAAGTCACGAAACACGCCATTAACGAAGTCTTGAAAGACCGCAGGAGCATTACAAAGGCCAAAAGGCATCACTAAATATTCATAATGACCATCTTTAACATTGAACGCCGTTTTCCATTCATCCCCTTGCCGAATACGGATCAGGTTGTAGGCCCCCTTTAGATCTAGTTTAGAAAAAAATCGAGCCCCCACTACCTGATTAAATAAATCACCTATTAAGGGAAGAGGATAACGATTTTTAACGGTGATCTTATTCAAGGCTCTATAATCTATGCAAGGCCTTAAACCTCCATCCTTCTTCTCAACAAAAAAGAAGCCGGCACCCGCCGGTGATGTTGACGGGCGGATAAAGCCTTTGCTCAGATTTTCAGAAATATATTCTTTCATAGCCTGCTCTTCAGCTCGATTCAGATTATAGATCTTGCCCCTAGGAGGAATAGTTCCAGGAAGTAGGTCGATGGGGCAGTCATAGGGTCTGTGTGGGGGTAGATTATCAGCGGACCGCTCAGAAAAGACATCTGCCCAATCTATATAAGGCAGAGGCAGTTCTTGGGGCGAAATCTGCACACTCCTAAGGATAGTGGAGAAGCAATGTGATCTGCAGAAATTACTCCACTTAACCAGATCAGCCGACTGCCAATTAAATACGGGGTTATGGAGTCTTAGCCATGGGTATCCCAAAACTACTGGTGTTTCCGGACAATCAAACACCAGGAATTCTATATGTTCAGTATGAGATGAGCCGGCCACCAATCTGAGAGGAGGGGTCTTGTGACTGACCGGCCCTCCCAGGATAGCCTTCCCATTTATGGCCAAAACCTGAAGAGACTTTTCAAGGGGTACCAGTGGAACCCCTAGGATGGAGATTATGCTCCGATCCAGGAAGTTACCTGCAGCTCCACTATCAACAAAAGCAGATACTGCCTGTTTGGAAAGACCCCAGAAAAGCTCCGTAGGGATTAACATTTTATCATGATGAGAGTGATGCTTCAACCCACCTAGATCAGTACCCTCTTCCTGATCTAGGCGAGAAAGTTTCCCGCCGGATACCCCTTATTCGGACAGGACCTGGCAAAATGACCCGGGGACCCACAATAGAGGCAGAGACCCAAAGACCGTCTCCGTTGTTTCTCATCCTGAGAAAGACGGGCTCTGCCAACCTGCATTGGCTCCTCTTGAGAGGAGGAGGAGGTGTTTACCCCACCAGGGGTTGAAGGGTTGGGAGTTTGTGAAGGTCTAAAGGGAGTGGTAACCCTAACCCTTTCCCTGGCTCTCTCCCTAAGACGTCTATCGATCCTGATGGAGACCTGCATAAGTTGATCCAAATCTTTTGGAGTGGGGAAATTGACCAAGGCATCTTTAATATTCTCAGAGAGCCCCATACGGAATTGGCTACATAGGGCTGGATCATTCCAAGTAGATTCCACCGCCCAGCGCCGGAATTCGGCGCTGTAGTCCTCGGCGGAATTCCGACCCTGCTTCAGGGCCCGAAGCCTGTTTTCCGCCGTGGACTGACGATCAGAATCCGCATACAGCACTCCCATAGCTGAAAAAAAGGAAGTAACGGAGTGTAAGGCAGGATCTTCAGGAAGCAAGCTGAAAGCCCATGACTGAGGATCTCCTTGCAACAGAGAAATAATTAAACCCACCCGTTGGGTTTCAGTGCCAGAAGATACAGGCCGCAGCCTGAAATAAAGTTCACATGAATTCTTGAAGTTCGAATAACCGGTCCGGTCTCCAGAGAACTTTTCAGGTAAAGGAACCTTAGGTTCAGGAATATGAGGTGGTACAGCGGGTGTTGAAATCTGGCGGGTTTCTTGATTGGCCACTCTCTGGGCAAGTTGGTTAATAGCGGTGGCCATCGCCTGAACTTGCTGTACCAGGTCTTCCATATTAATAAGGGCCTGTTATAATGTCACGCTCCCGGAACCACAATTTACCACTTGGATAACTCCAGCTCTCTTGGTAAGGACCTCAACCCCCAATCTCCGCAGCCAGCTTCACCTATAGGAGCCCCCGCTTGCCGAGACGCAGAACACGCCTGCTCGGGATCGGTTGCCCCCAGGACTTTATGGCTCAAAGGATGAGATCTTACGGTACAGAGAACTGGAGAGCCCGCGGCTGGAAGTGGAATCGGGTAGCCGGTATGTGAGCGTAAGGTGGAAGTCCAACAGACAGGCAAGGGTCGGCAACAGGAGTGGAGATCGAGGATGGTCAAAGGCAAGCAAGGGTCGGCAACAGGAGTGGAGATCGAGGATGGTCAAACAAGCGAGGGTCGGCAACAGAAGTGGAGATCGAGGATGGTCAAGGCAAGCAAGGGTCGGCAACAGGAGTGGAGATCGAGGATGGTCAAGGCAAGCAAGGGTCGGCAACAGGAGTGGAGATCGAGGATGGTCAAGGCAAGCAAGGGTCGGCAACAGGAATCAGGATCAATATCAGGGATAAGCAAATACTAGGGTCTAGGCGCTATAACAGGCAATGACAGACTGACTGGGATGAGGTTAAATAGGGAACAGACATAATTGGCCAAGGAGAGTCAGTGTAGTGATTGGTGCAACCAGGAACTTCAAACTGATTGGACACATGGGGCGAGCCGCCCAGAACACAAAGGCATCTGATTGGTCTAATGCCAGTGGGGAGGTCCCACTAGTGCAGCTGGGGTTTTATTAATTATTTAACCTTCCTCCGGCGGCCGCGCTGAGAGCAGCGCCGCCGGAGGGAATAAACTGAACGTGCTCGCGCACGCGCGCGAGCACGAGAAGTGGCGCCGGGGCCGCCGAGTGAGCAGGGAGGCGCGTGCGCGCCAGCCTGCACAGAAGCCGCCGCCCGCCGCGGCCGCCGGACAGGTGCTGAGGAGCCGGGACGACGCTGGAACGGGGAACCGGTAAGGGGGTAATGACAAAAATATAGTTAAGAAGACCCAGGACTGTTGAGAACCTAGAATTCTACATTAGACAAAAAGTAGGTAAACATTGCTTTCCCAAATATCCAGCAATTGGTCTCTCTCCTTCCCAGACTTATACATACTAGGGTTGATTCAGAGAGACAAAAAAATACTTTTGTTTTTGTGTCGGCCTGTGCGCCTCCGGGTGCGTAAGATTCGGTACTCCATTTCCAGCACTAGAAAATAAAAGCACTTAAAAATAAAATTTAAAAATAAAGGCCTACCTTCTGTATTAGTTACATCTAGCATGCAATCGCTATGTACTTACTTGGGAAATGGAGCCCGAAAATCGCTGCACCAGGGGCATGTGGAGCCGTTTCTGGTCCGACCAATTCTGCATGATCTGTGTGTGGGTGAAGGTGGTGTCCATCTCGTGCTGGATCCTGGAAACGATCTCCAGGGCGACAGTCCTCTTCTCAAAAGAGTTGGGCAGGTAGTCGTACCTGCACTGAAGCATCGTCTAAAAAACACAAAAAAAACATAGTATTTAGATCAAACTGCATACAAACATCTGTCACAAATCGATCAGGTGACTAAATGACATTCCAAGACACATTTCTAGCCTCAAATCCTATCTATCCTTCTAGATGTTAGTGAGTTGGTTCGCACATGTGGGCCCTAACTTATGTTTGGCACTGAGTTTTAGACACTTTTGTTGGCGGGTGAAGATCGTGGGCGCCATCTTTCTTCTTGTCTGCAGCAGATAAGTAATGCCCCAGCGGTTTCCGGGTTCCGCACGGCTGTACGAACGGCCGTACGCACGCGTACGCGAAGGCATAAGCGTAATACCCAGGCAGGGAGCCCTGGAGCCACTGCTCATTCTCTTTCAGAGTCTCAACATTATGGCACCCAAAAAAGCCAGCGCAAAGGCCAAAGCAGCAAAGGAGGGCAGCAGCAAAAAGGCAGAGAAGCGTGAGGAGGCTTCTGCAGGCCCCACCACTCGCTCAAAAATGCCAAAGGCTAAGGTGCGGGAGACCCGCAGCGGGCAGGCCGAGGCGACCACAACCACAAAGGCACCAACAACCACCAAACAAAAGGAGCCAGCGCCAAAGAAGAAGCCCCAGGCCAGCAAGCACACAGGTATGGCCCCTAAAAAGCACACCAAGAGGGTGAGAAGCCCCAGCCCCCAAAGGTCAGCATCACCCTACCCACGTGGGAAAAGCTCCCATGGCAAGAGGCCAACCCACCGGGCCAGAAGCTTCAGCAGCCAGAGCTCAGCATCACCCCACCCACGTGGGAAAAGCTCCCATGGCAAGAGGCCAACCCACCGGGCCAGAAGCCCAAGCAGTCAGAGCTCAACATCACCCCACCCACGTGGGAAAAGCTCCCATGGCAAGAGGCCAACCCACCGGGCCAGAAGCCCCAGCAGCTAGAGCTCAGCATCACCCCACCCACGTGGGAAAAGCCCTTATCGCAAGAGGCCAACCCACCAGGCCAGAAGCCCCAGCAGCCAGAGCTCACCATCACCCCACCCACATCCAACAACCTCCCAGGGGCATGAAAGTGTGAAGGGGCCACAGAGGCACAGGGCAAGAAGCCCAACATCATCCAGCACACCCTCTCCTCCTCGACCACATTTGCCACCGGCACAGGTGGCAAGGCACTCTCCATATGCCAGATATACGCCTGCTAGTTCAGTGGCCACCCAGCCAAGAACCCCAAGTCCATATCCAAGTACAGTTCAATCTGAAGCCAGCCACCTGTCCTACATTTCTCCCCAGCACAGCCAGGCCAGAATGTCCCCAGATTTGCCTGCAACCACTGATGAGCCAGAACGTCAAGCAACAGGGCGCACATTGCGCCGAGGCAACTTGAGTGGCAGGTTTGGGGAGGCACAAACTCTGGCATTGGCTAGTGGGCTCACCTTACATTATGATGAACTATATGGCCGCAGATCCAAAGCAACCAGCAAAATGCGCAAAGCAGAAATTTTAGAGGAGCTCACCAGACAGGTCAATGCAGCGGGGGATGAGCTCAAAGATGTGGAGCAGATTCAATGCAAAATATCGCACCTGAACTATGCAGCACGGAAGAAAGAAAATAAACCGCGAAATTACAGGTACATATCTGCTTTGTGGATTTGTCTGCTTCTTGTTTTGTCCACATTTTCCTACATTTTGCCAAACTATCTTTTTCAGCTTACAAACTGGCAGAGGCTTCCCCAATTTACCCGAGCTGAGGCGATGGTGCTAGGCCTGATACATCCCGTGGCCTTAAAGGGATACTCGGGGCGACGGGACACGGACATCCCTACTATTCCTGCAGGTTAGTAATGTTAGTGTGTATGTGAAATGTTTTCAACGTGTAAAATGAGGCTCAAAGGCATATATGAACACATGCCCCTAGGGAATGCCTTGTAGTGGAGGTTACAGTTTTAGCAGGGTGCGTATTGTCTGTGGAATGTTAAATTTCAAATTTGCTTGCCCATACATGACCTTGGAGAGTATTTATGGACACTATAAAAGTCTTTACATTAGCAAAGGACTGCCTGTTATGTGATTTGAGGCAATCAAATCCAACACTTCCATCTTTGTCTTTAGGCCACTTGGGTTTGAGCTGTGCTTTGGTCTCAAATACTTGATCTGTGGTCAGGGAAAGGTCTTCCTAGGAAGAATGTCAACCAGCATATTCTTAAGCCAAATGCTATTGTGGGCCCCTAATGGCACTTTAGGGATGTGTGAAGCCTCATAACAGCCAGTACATGCATGTTTATTTTATTTAAGGTGACCAATGTGTATGTACATGTTGATTAATACATCTAACAGATAATGACATTCATAGTGAAGGCCAACTTGGACCATTCGGGGAGTTGCCATTCCTGCTTGGCCATGTGTTTTAGGGAAGCATATGTAGTAATACAGATCACCAATGCATATTTGTGTGTTGACATGCCTTTTTGTAAACAATACAGCCCAGCGTCATCCCTCAGTTAGTGTGGAAGCCTCAGCCAGTTTGACCACGCCGTCAACTTCCGTGCTGCCTAGGAGCCAGGATCCGATATATACGGTAAGTGTATTTTTCAGAATCTGCTGATGCATGTGAATTTACATGAATAATTTGCAGTACCAAAATATTTAGGGCACAAACTGAACCTTTTTTTCACATGTCCCAACAGGCCCACACACTCATGAAGGAAATCCAGGAGCTGGAGGAGGATGGCACCTTGATGGGACCTTCAGAACAGACCCCCCTGGAACATATTCTGCAACTGTCCCAACATGTTTCTACACCAAATCCTCTGCAGCAGAGTGAAGCTGGCCGCATGCTGCCAGCCCATCGTGGGCAGCATACAGAGACTGATCCTACAGTCCCCAGTGGTAGGTCTGCTGCAGAGGATTTGCCAAGCACATCTGTGGCTGTCGGTCGAACTAGAGGACCATCATCTGCACGTGCCCCATCCTGGGGAATTGGGAGGCGTAGTCAGCTACGTCGCCCAGTTTCCCAGGAGAGGCACGTGCCGATCATGGAGTCAGCATGGCACCATGAGAGGCGTTTATTTCGCCAACAAAATCAAAGAAACAACTAGCAGCATCATGCACAATTAGAGACCTTAAATAATACCTTAAACACCATGCTGACAGAATTTAGGTCGACCAACAGCCACAAGGCCACCTTATCTAATCTTAGTTCGAACTAGCAACACCCACATGGCCACCTTAAGTAGTAATTTCAGTGCCATGCTGGATGAATTTTGAACAACCAATAGAAACATGTTGCAACAGTTGCAGATTATGAATGCCACAAATGCCCAGGTGATGGGCCACCTCCAAGGTCCACAACCAGGGTTTTATAGGCATCAACCATTTTAACCCCTATGTGCCCTGTATCTGCTACACATCTTTGCTCTACATACCCACTGTATTGACCTGTCTGGTGAGCTCTACCAATATAGGCTTTTGGTATGGCTTTGCTTGTATGCTTTGCCACTCAAGCTGTTGCGCTGCAGGCTTTGGCCTAATTACATTGCTTCTGGCTCATCCAGTTTGTAGGCATGATTGGGGGGCATTCTGGGCTGGCAAACTAATACCTTGAACCCTGGCAGAGATTGTACTGGCCACTGACTTACAGGCGTAGATGTGGCATAGGTATGGCTGCTTTCCACCTGTGCCTGTGGCAAATGTGGCCAAGCAGGAGAGGGTGTGTATGGGGCCCTATGTATTACTGTCCCAATATTGACATGCAAATGCTTGCTCCCTATGTCTGTATTTTTTTTTTATTAAAAAAAATCTCCATGGAGTGCATTACTTTTAAAGTCCTGGATGTGTCCAATTGCTAGGTGGCATGATTTGCCAACAATTTTTATTTATGTTGTCCTATGTATGTACATGAAGTATGCAAGTGCCCTTAAAGTGGACCAACACCCAGGATTTTCACTATCCAGGGTGTTGGTCCACTTTAGCGGGGCATCCGAGATCAGGATGCCTCGCTGTGTGAAACCCCCCCAAAAGCCCCAAAAAACGTACCTTTTCGGCTACGGACAAGCCGCCGCCTCCTGCGCGTCCCTCTAACAGGGCGCGCGCCCGCGCCGGCCATTCACAAACGGCCGGCGCTGGCGCGTGCACTGCTAGAGGGGCGGGAGACGGCGGCGGCTGATCCGTTGCCGATAAGGTAAGGTTTTTTTGGGGCTTCTGGGGGGGGTTTCACCCCTCGGGACATCCCGATCTCGGATGCCCCGCGGTGAGGGAGGTGATCGGCCTGGGAATCTTATAGATTCCCGGGCCGATCACCCCTGGGTGTTGGTCCACTTTAAACTACAAATGTACATATTTATAATAAATATATTGAATGTGACTTTACCGTTGTTGACATTGATGCATTAATGTTTTAATGTTGAATTTTAGCTTTGGGAATGAATTTGCAAAAACAATATGCCAAAAAAAAAAGCATTACTCTAAGATCATGCGAGAATTTTTTAGTAATTAAATCATTACTAGTTGTTAACCAAACAAAAACTTCCACATATCAAAAATCAAAATTATAGTCAAACAAAAACATTACATACACAAAACAAACACTGATTAAAAAACAGCCTAACACCATCTACTGCATGTTCGGACCATTAAAACAGCCAAGATGGCGGATGAGGACAAATCAGGTAGACTGCTAACAGGTATTGGTTTAGGACTGTGCTGCTCAGCATTCTTGGATGTCTTACCTATTCAGGAAGCCAGATCTGCTTTGTCTGAGGCAAGCACACCTCTAACCCGCCCCCTGCACTTTATTCCACTCTCCTCTACTCAGTAAGTGTCATGCTTCTAAGCAAAGATGGTGCAGACCCTATCATAAAGGCAAGAACAGAATTGCAGCCGAGTGTGGGGAAGAATAATAAGTAATTTACTAGAAAGTTGACATTTCTAAATTTGAAATGCTGGCCAAACATTTGGGTTTGTGGTTTGCTAAATTTAATGATTAAGGTCCGGTTTAACATGTAATAAAGGGGTAAAAACAGCCCTAGGTTCAGACATGGGTCATAAACTATATTCATAGGCATACATTGAAAAGTGAATGACGTTATTTGCATCAACTTACCAAGGAGCCATCCACTGGGGAATTCTCCAGACTCAAACCGACGGTACAATCCAGATCGACGCAAGATGTACACGTCATGGAAAGAGCCTGGAAACCCGGCGAGAACACTAAGGAACCACATGTCCGGGGCACCACTGCTTGGACATTCAGTGAGTGGCCCATTTTGCGGTTCCTGGGATAAAAGGAAATAAAAATAAATTAGCAAGGCAAGGTAAACTACTCAAACACTAACTCCTAACACCCTCCCAAAAACATGTTGCCCAATGCAAATAACACTAAGTACATAAGTATTTTTCACCCTAAAAAAGGAGAGGTATGTTGCATCAAGTAAAGATTAACTTTAAATTGCCTATTTAAGGACCACATGAAAATGTTTTCCTTTGAATGACATGAAAAACATTGTAGAAGCTAAATACGGTCCAATGTTTCACAGGGACTAGTTACAAGGAGGGATTTTACAAGGAGGGATTAAGAGATATACAGAGTCAGCTATTTCACAGGGACTAGTTACAAGGAGGGATTTTACAAGGAGGGATTAAGAGATATACAGAGTCAGCTATTTCACGGGGACTAGTTACAAGGGGGGATTTTACAAGGAGGGATTAAGAGATATACAGAGTCAGCTATTTAACAGGGACTAGTTACAAGGAGGGATTTTACAAGGAGGGATTAAGAGATATACAGAGTCAGCTATTTCACATGGACTAGTTACAAGGAGGGATTTTACAAGGAGGGATTAAGAGATATACAGAGTCAGCTATTTCACATGGACTAGTTACAAGGAGGGGTTTTACAAGGAGGGATTAAGAGATATACAGAGTCAGCTATTTCACAGGGACTAGTTACAAGGAGGGATTTTACAAGGAGGGATTAAGAGATATACAGAATCAGCTATTTCACAGGGACTAGTTACAAGGAGGGATTTTACAAGGAGGGATTAAGATAAATTTAAAATTCCACTTATGACAACTATATCCCCAAAAAACATATAGAACTTGCCTATAGATGCACTTGTCGGCTGCCGGAGGCACCAAGGCAACGTGGGTGCAATCAATGGCACCAATGACGTTGAGCATGTCGACGATATTATAAAATGCCAGCTTAAGCACGTTCCAGGCTACCATGTCGTCAGGAAACAAAATAAATTTCTGACTAATGGTAGCCATGCCTTCCAAAAACTTGGATAGCGTGCAGCTCAGCATAGGCTGGGAGAACCCCACGGAGAGGGCACCCAGCCTCTGGAACGAGCCGTTCGCCAAAAATTGCAGACAGCCAAGCATCTTGGTCATACCTGAAATTGTAAATAGATTGTGTGCAGACACTTCTTCCACAAGTCCACTTAGAAGTACTTTTATAGAAATCTTATGGTCCACCAGTTCCAGGCGGCGATAATACTCCTCACTTTCACTCCTTAACCGACTCCAGATGAGATTCCAGATTGAAACTCACGACTCTTAGTGCAATAGGAAAGACCTCCAAACAGGATGCAAAGTAAAACAGAAAACACCTAGTGTAATACTGTAAACCACACACTGATTTAATGGAGAATAATAATGCACTCACATGTACAAAAGGGTAAAAACGCTCTAAAAACCAGAGGGTGGAATTCCCCAACTCCTCATGCAATCAGATCTGGCCAGATTGGTTGAAATCACACATGGATGCCGTCCGCCGCCACCACCGACGCGTTTCGTTGCCTATAGTAACTTTGACAAGGCTGGCGGCACCGGGCATCCTACACTTTTAAATACCTCTAAATCCTTAGGTCCAGGGGGAGCGAGGGGCGTCCTGCGCCTGGTCGGCGAATGGCGCACTTCCGGGTGCGCCTTCTGATGTGTAATCACCTGTATGGTAGTCCCATCAGCGTCCGACGTCAGCAGGTTCCGTCCCTCCTCTCACCTGGTAGTAACGCAAGAAGCACAGCTGCCACTACGCAAGCAGCGCAGACCTTCCAGCCTGGGTGATCATGAATGAAATAACACCACCTGGTGGTGATTGCTTGTATAACAGGCAAAGGAGGAAAGCTTAAGCTGCCAACGCAGTGAGAGCTACTCCAACTGCGTAAATACATGTACTTGCGTAAACCAGAGATAGGGAAACGCCCCCTAGTGGTTATTTAGCAAAATTCAGATAACTGCAATACTTATAAAATTCAGATAACTGCAATGCATGTAATACCAATAAAAAATGACATACATTTTCTCACTGCAACAACTTTTTTAAGATTACAACAACTTTTTTAAGATTATGATACCATAAAATAAAGATTGCTGAATATAATAAAACCTTAAAATAATTATGAATTCTCAATAAAACAATTCAGGTCAAAATCCACATTAAGACCACTTGGAGCCAAGGTGTTTAAAATAAAAATCCACTTTCCCTCTTTTTGACTAATACTCCTCTTTGGATTGGACCCCCTCCAGTGGGTTTCTACATGATCTATTCCTATAAAAGACATAAGTGTGGGATCACTAGAATGGACAGATTTAAAGTGGGCCGACAAACTATGTAGGTCATATCCACGCCTAATGTTGTAGATATGTTCGCGTATACACACGCGGAGCTCTCTTGTTGTTCTACCCACATAGAGTAGCCCACAGGGACACCAGATCAGGTAGACCACATACTTTGTATGACAGGTGATCAATTTTGTGATCTTAAATTTTTGACCTGTTTTGAAGTCCTCAAAAGTTTTTTGAGGTTTTCCCAAAGGTCTCCCGGTTTTGCATCCCATACACCGCCCACATTTGTAAAAGCCAGATAGAGTACTCTCGGTTAGTGTCGCCCGTGAGGGTGGGTCTACAAAACTCTTGGTTAGGCGGTCCCTCAAATTGGGTGCCCGCCGAAAGATGACTTTAGGCTTAGCAGGGAGGGTCGGACCCAACATAGAATCGAGATGGAGAATATGCCAATGTTTAGACATCACACGTTGAATCTCCCTAAATTGGGTATTAAAGCCAGTAATAAAAGGCACCCCCATGTAGTATTTACTAACAAGGTCTCCCTTGGGGTATCCCGCACTGCTATCCTTTGGGATTCAACCTTCTCAGGGTCATAACCATTATCGACAAAACGCTGCTTGAGAAGGGCAGTTTGGCAATCATAATCCTTCAAGGAAAAACAATTACGCCTAATCCTAAGAAATTGTCCTTTCGGAATGGCTGACAGCCAATTCGGGTGATGGCAACTAGAACACAGAACATACCCGTTTCTATCGGTTGGTTTGAAGTATGTGGACGTAACCAGTCTGGACCCTTCTATTCTAATATTTAGATCCAGAAAGTTTACTGCCACGGGACTGGCCTCTACGGTAAATTCTAGATTGTACAAATTATTGTTTACTTCCAGAAAAAAGGCGTCCAACTCAGCCTGGGTACCCTTCCAGATGACAATCACGTCATCTATATATCGCTTCCAACCTATCAGATTAACCCATTCACGTCCAAAGATGAATTCCTCCTCCCATCTTCCAAAGTAGAGGTTCGCCATACTGGGAGCAAATTTAGCTCCCATGGCGACACCTCTACGCTGCAGGAAGAACTCACCCCCGAACCAAAAATAATTGTGTTGGAGTGCGAATTCCAAACACTGCATAAGGTACCTAACCTGTCTTGCGTTACTACCAGGTGAGAGGAGGGATGGA
Source organism: Gastrophryne carolinensis (assembly GCA_027917425.1). Lineage (NCBI taxonomy): Eukaryota > Metazoa > Chordata > Amphibia > Anura > Microhylidae > Gastrophryne > Gastrophryne carolinensis. The sequence continues at coordinate 454,142,740 of CM051234.1, forward strand.
ACCTGCTGACGTCGGATGCTGATGGGACTACCATACAGGTGATTACACATCAGAAGGCGCACCCGGAAGTGCGCCATTCGCCGACCAGGCGCAGGACGCCCCTCGCTCCCCCTGGACTTAAGGATTTAGAGGTATTTAAAAGTGTAGGATGCCGCGGTGCCGCCAGCCTTGTCAAAGTTGCTATAGGCAACGAAACGCGTCGGCGGTGGCGGCGGGCGGTATCCATGTGTGATTTCAACCGATCTGGCCAGATCTGATTGCATGAGGAGTTGGGGAATTCCACCCTCTGGTTTTTAGAGCGTTTTTACCCTTTTGTACATGTGAGTGCATTATTATTCTCCATTAAAACAGTGTGTGGTTTACAGTATTACACTAGGTGTTTTCTGTTTTACTTTGCATCCTGTTTGGAGGTCTTTCCTATTGCACTAAGAGTCGTGGGTTTCAATCTGGAATCTCATCTGGAGTCGGTTAAGGAGTGAAAGTGAGGAGTATTATCGCCGCCTGGAACTGGTGGACCATAAGATTTCTATAAAAGTACTTCTAAGTGGACTTGTGGAAGAAGTGTCTGCACACAATCTATTTACATCTGATTGGTAACGTAGGAAGCTCTGTGTTTATTTTAAATGTGTGATTGAACTCTATGGACAAAGGGTTTTACACGTTGAGCATCCCCCCTGTTTTATGACTCCTGTGGAGGAGTGAAGATAATCAGTTCTGCTTTGTAAGCGCGGTATTTTAACTAATTTTTTATACATACCTGAAATTGATTGCCCCTTCCTTGTGGTGCGGGCTAACCATGGCCGCAGCTCACTATACAACTTATGGAGGGAAGCGCGATTAAGTCTGGTGAGCTCGAACAGCTCAACTTCATGCATGCCATCGATATGCATGCGTCGCCGATGCAATCTGGTCTCGGCCCTCCGGACAATTTCTATGCCCATTAGCTGAAGTTCCTCATGCTCCACAAAGGCACTAGACTGGTTTATAATAAGTCTATTCGAGGTCAAAATGGTCCTGTAAGGAGATCGCAAATGAAACGGTTTTATAGGGCGGTGGTCCCTCGGCAATCGGCTCTCTGAATGAGACGCAAGCACATAGCAATAACGTAAGTTATCTGAATGAACCCAAAATATCAGATTTTGATTGGAAAATGATCCGAACTAACGCAAATGATCCGATTTGCTTTCGTTCATCAAAAGCGCATATACGCATTAGTCTGAACGTTCGTGCAAATGAAAAATGAACGAAAAAAACAAAGAAAATGACAAACACACACACAAAACTTTCACAGACAGCTACAAAAGTCCAGATGAATGTGCCTCTGAATCGAGCCTACTGTTGAAAAGAAAAGGAGATGCTACACAATGGTAACTTGGCCCCTATAAGGTCTGAACTTTAAAGGTTTAGTTGTTAAAAGTCTTACATTTAGATGTGGTTCCAGACAGGCTAAAGCTTGAACCATCTGTATAGAAGTCAAAAAGTCAAAGTGTGCCCTGCCCTAAGTTTTCAAGATATTCTGCAGGTTTAAAGGTGACAATTTGCAGGGTTTTTTTTTAGAAATGAGCAAATTAATTATTAAGGAAAGCTATTAATAATGTTGCATATCAAAGTAATTCCTAATTCTTAAAACTTATTGCAAAGGTGCAATGATGTTTCATTAAGTTTCTGTGCAAAGATTGTTTGAGAATAATGCTGTAAATTAACTTTGACTAGAACCTAACAATACATATATCAAAAATGCATTATGGATGAAAGATTGTGTAATTAGATTCAGGTCATCTTACTTGTGCTGGACTTTAAAAGTTGATCCAAAGGTCATGGATTGAAATTGATTAAGGATATGTTTAAATATAAATCAAGAAAATTGTTTTCACAGTGAGCTGCTGAAATGCTCTGCCAGTGAGGCTTTATCAATACTCAGGCTTATAAATAGGTTGAATTGCTTTTGAGCTGGTTAGACATCAATAGTGAACTATGAACAGAATGTTCATGAGCTTCTTTTTAACTTTGCAAAATTTAAATCAATTCTAAAAAAAAAAAAAAAAAAAGACAGATCTCTATTATACACATTGTATTAAGAATTAAGACTGCAAATTCTAAAACCTTATATTAAAAACAATATTAATGCTAATTATATTAATGTTATTATTATTATTATTACAGTACAAAGGGTTAAGTTAAGTTAAAAACAACAGTTACTTCTTATTCACTATCCATTCCCACACCTCCCTCCACTGAACAAGGGAGGATCTGTGTCCTCGGCCTGCAAAAGGCTTCTGCCACTTTGGTCCTCACCAGGAGGGGATATTTATAGGCGAGAATTGAAGTTCCTGGGAAACATCTTCACGCCTCCTGACCCTTACAGTGACACAGTCCACCTTCCCACTCTCTTCAGTGGAGAGCAGTGCAAAGACCGCACCCAGGGCTGGATAGAGAGAAAGGAGGAAATACAATTAGACTTTATTAAATATGTTTTTCTGGTGTGTGTTTTCTTTTTTTTTTTTGCAATGTTACCCTTTGGAAATTATTAAGGGGACCCTCTACTGCATTTCAAAGGGCAGGAGGAAATGGCAAGTCACCAGCTAGTAAGCGGTAGTATTTATGGCCGCTCGGCTTTTGCCAAAGTTGAGAACCTCACACCGTTTTCCATTTTGAAAATTCTAGGTTCAAAATAAAAAAAATGCTGTCAAGAGTCATATCACGGGGGAGGCAGCAGTGGTGTGAGGGCTTCCCTTGCAGCTCAGTCCTCTTGGTATAAAAAAACCCTCTCTATGCTGGGAAGCGCTTGAAGGTGAGCTGGTAGGGCAAAGGCTTTGTGTCCTTTGCCCTTCTGGAGGTGGGGTAGAAGTGGGGGAGACCCGTGCCGGAGAATAATGAGAAAGGAGGTACATTTTTTACGATATCAGAGGAAAATTCGCACAAATTCAAAGAAAATTGGCTTCAAACAAAACTTTTTTTTAATTGAAATTAGGAACGAATTCCAATTTACTCATCTCTAATTCTGACCCAAAACAATATTTTCAGAATATTTTCCACCTGCAATTTGACCCATAAGCTGTACAATTGGTGGGAAAAAATATGCACACTCTTAAATGATTTATTTGTTCTTTGTTGAATGACCATTCGAGTTTATGATGCTGTCTATTTAGTTAAAAGTCTATCAGCATGACACATCTAGACTTGGCAATCTTTGTCCTCTCATCCCTGCAAAAGTGCTCCAAATCAGTCAGTATGTGAGGACATCTAATTTGTTCACCCCACTTTATGCCAACCCACAGGCTGTCCATTGGATTCATGTCTGGACACTTGGCGGTGGCTGCATCCCCTGCTTCCCTCTAACAGGGAGCGTGCTCGCGCCGGCCATTCACAAATGCCTGACACAGGCATGTTCCCTCTGCTAGAGGGATAGTGGGGATGCATCCACGACTCACGCATGTGCATTGGACCAGGAAACAAAGTATGTGTATGGGGTTTCACACAGCAGGACATCCCGATTTTAGATGCCCCAGGGGAGGGAATCGATCGACCTGGGAAACTTATAGATCATGTTGGGTTTAGGTCCACTTTAATGTTGTAGTAGTCCTCTTGGCCACCACATCAATTTTTGGAGGATGTCCAGTTCTTGGAAATGTCCCTGTTGGGCCAACTTGTATCAACTTATTGATGGTGTCTTCACTATATTCTGAGGTATGTCTAATGCCTTGGAAATAAAACAACTGAACTTAATAATGGGTTAATCAGAATTGCTGTAAATGATGACAGCTGTGTACTGACTACTTTTCAACTTGAGTTTAAATGTGATCACCTAATTCTTAACACAATCACTTACTTGATTATAAGATTCTGTTTTACACTTAAACAACCACATTAGTTTTGTTATTTTTCTCACCCCCACCTCTTAATAATCTAACAGATCAAATTGTACAGACCAGGATATAACCTTTTCAACCTGGCGGACTGGCAGAGAGGATAAAATAGAAGCAACAACAGTGAGTTGTATATTCTTATTTAAAATGTATTTATTTATTTTTTTAGCCAGTAGACCTCTATATGAGTTCACATGGTAGTGATAACGAGCATGCCACCTGCCAGCAGCGGCACGGCATGCTAAATAATTTGACCCGGATCTTACCAGAATCCGAGATGGGTTGAGCCAGAGCGAATGGTTAGGATCCGAGTCAAATATAGCTTCACCCCAGATCTGAAGCCCATCATTATTTATATATAGCTCACATAGTTCATTAGATTGGGAGCCGTATTTATAAAGTCTTCCAACCTGTGCTGTTTTGCGCCATAAACAAGCTTGGTAGGCCTAGAAAGCTTGAGGTATGTACTTCCAGATATAAGCCTTCTATATACCTTCTCATTTTTGTCTCTAAGTGTAAACATTACACATAACTTTCGTTCAGAATCAGAGCATTTGCATGATTCAGAGCCTCCATCGGGAGCGTCTCCTACTGTTTCCTTAGCTGTGTAAGTCATCAAGAATGCTGTAAGTACGGCTCACAAAACCGATTTCACAGACAACGCTCTCGTATACGTTTATGTGAAACGCTTGTCTCGTAGCGTTTTTCTAGCACTTTTTTAATGTATTTTACAATGAAATGTTTGAGTGTCAGGTGAGATCCTTCATTTAGCCCCTAGATTCTGTAAGCTTTTCGTTTGAGAATTTGTTTGTGAAATTTATATACAGGCTCTGGTTTGTTTGGTGGCTTGCATCTAGGATTTTTGTTTCATGAAATATGACTACGCAAGGCCCAGAAGAGCAAGATTGTGGAGAAGGTGAAGGCCGCGTTCTCCCAGCACTTAAAGACTAATCTTCAGGCAAAGGCCAGCCACCATAGGTGTACAATCCATGTAATGTGTCAGCAAGCATACAACATCGCCACACCCACTTCCTCCGTAGAATCCTACGTAATGCGTTTCGGGCTGCGAGTAGCCCTTAACCCTTTAAGTGCCAGCCTTCCTAGAATTTTTGGCACCACGTTTCACTATTTTGCGCTACATATGTTCAACCTTGATCTTTGAAGGGATTTCCAGGGATTTTCCTGGAAAATGATATATTGTTTTTTTCAGCAGAGTCTGAGCTTCAACATGCAATATCTTGTTTGGCCTTTTTTTAGTGTATTTTCAATATTTTTGGGTGAAATATGTGCAAAAAAATAAAAAAAACTATTTTTTGCAATTTGTAGTGTTTTTTGTAATAAAAAATTTAAGTTTGTCAATAAAATTTTATTGCGTGCAAAACCCCAATTTCTCCTGCTCACAGCAGTACCACATATGTATTGATAGACACCCTTTCCTGCCCAGGAGACTCTCCCAAACTTTATTTTTTCAGATAAAATACAACTATGCTACGCGCTAAGCGCACCTTGCAGTTTTTCCAGAAAAACATTTGAAATACCCCCCACAAATTATATATTCCCTGGAAGTACACACCTCAAGCTTTTTTCGCAGTTTTCTGGAAGTAATCCCTCAATCAATTCTTTGGTTGCACAGAGTTTCCCTAAAAAAGAATAAAAAAGAAGAATAAAAGACACATTTTCCTAAAGAAAAACTATATTCAAACAAGAAAATACAAGTAAAATATGAAAAAGCAACATCCCCCGAACAGAACGATACCCAACATGCATAGGTACTGTCAAGGGAAGAGTTGCCAAAAACCCCAAAGTAAAGCGTGCGCATAACGGTAATTGTACTTGAAATTTTTAGCTCTGCTGACAAAGTGCACACCTTGCAATTTGTCAACCAAAACAACCCTTTTTATTTGGAATATCCTCCATAAACCTTATATTCCCTGAAAGTACAAGCGTACTGAGCTTGTTGTAGTGGGCTCATATTTCTGGAAGTAATCCATTGAAGAATTCTTAGGTTGCACAGGGTTTCCCTAAGAAAAATTATAAAAAAGCAGAATAAAAACCATGTTTTACTAAAATATCAATATGCAAACAAGAAAAAACAAGCTAAATCTAAAAGTGCATGGCCCCCAGAGCAGAACAATACCCAACATGCATAGGTACTATTAACCCTTTTAATTGCCAGCCTACTTGAAGTTTTGTCACCCTCTGCTGACAGGTCATTTTCCCCATTTTGCGCCATTTTTAACCGTGGTTTTTGCTGGAATTTCCAGAAATTATATACCAAAATTATATACATATTTTTTGCAGCAGAGTTTAGGCTTTAACGTGAAATGTCTTGTTTGTAATTTTTCTACTGTTTTTTTTAATATTTTTGCATAAAAAAACAAAAAAATAATATTTTTGGGACAATTGTCTCCTTTACTTTAAATAAAAAATTTGTTTTATTAATGAAAACCATATTGCATGTGATAGCCCCATTTTTCCCGATTACAACGGTACCACATATGTATCGGTAGCCCCCGTATTTTTGCCCTGGAGACTCCCCAAACTGAAAAGAGCACTTTATAACATTTACAAATAAAATACAACTACTATCCACACTATAAACATAAGGGGTTAATAAGGAGTTAATAAAAAAAAAAAAAGACATATGGTCCCCCCCATAGGCTAACCCTAACCCTTAAAAATCCCCCAAAAAATGACATAGGGCCCCCCTCCCAGGGGGGGAACTCATTTTTTTTTTTTGAATTTTAAGGGTTAGGGTTAGGCTAATCCATTGGCGTCCGTCTTGGTGCATCAGCTTGTTTATTTCTTTGGGCCCGTTATCTTTCAGTAAGCATGCTCCTGATACATATGTGATACCGCTGTAATCAGAATAAATTGAGCTTTCACATGCAATATGGTTTTCTTTAATGAAATCAATGTTTCATTTAAAATAAACAAGGCAATTATATATATATATATATATATATATATATATATATATATATATATATCACATTTTTACTCAAAAATATTTTAAAAAAGCTGGAAAAATTCTAAACGAGACATTTCATGTTAAAGCCTCTGCAACAAAATATATATAATTTTCCTGGACATTCCTGCAAAAATCAGTTGGTGAAAATAGTGTAAAATTACCTGTCAACGTAGGGTGACAAAATTTCAAGTAGGCTGGCAGTTAAAATGATTAAAAGTAGCTATGCATGTTGGATATTCTTTTGTTCAAGGGACCTTGTGTTTTCAGATTTAGCTTGTTTTTTTCTTGTTTGCATATTGATATTTTAGGAAATATTTATTTAGTTTACATTTATTTAGTGAAACACTGTGCAACCAAAGAATTCTTTGAGGGATTACTTCCAGAAAGATGAAGCCACTACAATAAGCTGAGTATTCCTTAAAAGCTTAACATGTGTACTTTCAGGGAATATATGGCTTGTTGGGTGTATTCCAAATATAAGAGATTGTTTTGGTTGAAAACGTGCAAGGCATGAACTTTGTCTGCAGAGCTAAAAGAGTAAAATTACCCTTCTGCACATGCTTTACTTCTCCCTTGACAGCAGCTATGCATGTTGAGTATTGTTCTGTTCAGGGGACCTTGCTTTTTCAGCTTTAACTTGTTTTTTCTTTTTTGCATTTTGTTTTTTTTAGAAAAATTGGACGTTGATTCTGCTTTTTTATTCTTTTTTAGGGAAACCCTGTGCAACCAAAGAATTCATTGAGAGATTACTTCCAGAAAACTGTGCCCACATCAACAAGCCTGGTAGGCCTAGAAAGCTTGAGGTATGTACTTCCAGATATAAGCCTTCTCATTTTTGTCTCTAAGTGTAAACATTACACATAACTTTCTTTCAGAATCGGAGCATTCGCATGATTCAGAGCCTCCATCGGGAGCGTCTCCTACTGTTTCCTTAGCTGTGTAAGCCATCAAGAATGCTGTGAGTACGGCTCACAAAGCCTATTTCACAGACAACGCTCTCGTATACGTTGATGTGAAACGCTTGTCTCGTAGTGTTTTTCTAGCACTTTTTTAATGTATTTTACAATGAACTGTTTGAGATCCTACTAGTTCCCAACAGAAAAATCTTGTTTTTACCTTCATTTAGCCCCTAAATTCTGTAATCTTTTCGTTTGAACATTTGTTTGTGAAATTTATATACAGGCTCTGGTTTGTTTGGTGGCTTGCATCTAGGATTTTTGTTTCATTGAATATGACTACGCAAGGCCCAGAAGAGCAAGATTGTGGAGGAGGTGAAGGCCGCATTCTCCCAGCACTTCAAGACTAATCTTCAGGCAAAGGCCATCCACCATAGGTGTACAGGCAAAAGTGTCCAGCTCAAAGGTTAAGACGTAGCTTTTACTGCATTCATTTAAAAGCGTGAAAAATCCAAACATATCAATCCATGCAATGTGTCAGCAAGCATACAACATCGCCACACCCACTTCCTCCATAGAACCCTACGTAATGCGTTTCGGGCTGCGAGTAGCCCTTAACCCTTTAAGTGCCAGCCTTCCTAGAATTTTTGTCACCCTTTGTTGCCAGACCACATTTCACTATTTTGCTCTACATATGTTCAACCTTGATTTTTGAAGGGATTTCCAGGGATTTTCCTGGAAAATGATATATTGTTTTTATCAGCAGAGTCTGAGCTTCAACATGCAATATCTTGTTTCTCCTTTTATTGGTGTATTTTCAATACTTTTGGGTGAAATATGTGCAAAAAAATAAAATTTTTTGCAATTTGTAGTGTTTTTTGTAATAAAAAATGTAAGTCTGTCAATAAAATTTTATTGCGTGCGAAACCCCAATTTCTCCCGCTCACAGCAGTACCACATATGTATTGGTAGACACCCTTTCCTGCCCAGGAGACTCCCGCAAACGGAAACAGCACTTTAGGTGATTTTCAGATAAAATTCAACTATGCTACGTGCTAAGCGCACCTTGCAGTTTTTCCACAAAAACAATCCTTTAAATTTGAAATACCCCCCACAAATGATATAGTCTCTGGAAGTACACACCTCAAGCTTTCTAGGCGTACCAGGCTTGTTGACATGGGCGCAGTTTTCTGGAAGTAATCGCTCAATCAATTCTTTGGTTGCACAGAGTTTCCCTAAAAAAGAATAAAAAAGAAGAATCAAAGCCACATTTTCCTAAAAACAAGAAAAAACAAGTAAAATCTGAAAAAGCAACATCCCCCGAACAGAACGATACCCAACATGCATAGGTACTGCCAAGGGAAGAGTTGCCAAACACCCCAAAGTAAAGCATGCGCATAACGGTAATTGTACTCGAAATTTTTAGCTATGCTGACAAAGTGCGCACCTTGCAATTTGTCAACCAAAACAACCCTTTACATTTGGAATATCCTCCATAAACCATATATTCCCTGAAAGTACACATGTTAAGCTTTCTAAGCGTATTGAGCTTGTTATAGTGGGCTCATATTTCTGGAAGTAATCCATTGAAGAATTCTTAGGTTGCACAGGGTTTCCCTAAGAAAAATTATAAAAAAGCAGAATAAAAAACATGTTTTACTAAAATATCAATATGCAAACAAGAAAAAACAAGCTAAATCTAAAAGTGCATGGTCCCCCAAGCAGAACAATACCCAACATGCATAAGTACTATTAACCCTTTTAATTGCCAGCCTATTTGAAGTTTTGTCACCCTCATTTTCCCCATTTTGCGCCATTTGCAGCAGAGTTTAGGCTTTAACGTGAAATGTCTTGTTCATAATTTTTCTACTTTTTTTTAATATTTTTGCGTAAAAAACAAAAAAATAAATAAAATAATATTTTGGGACAATTGTCTCCATTATTTTAAATAAAAAATCGTTTTATTAATGAAAACCATATTGCATGTGATAGCCCCATTTCTCCCAATTACAACGGTACCACATATGTATCGGTAGCCCCCGTATTCTTGCCCTGGAGACCCCCCAAACTGAAAAGAGGACCTTATAACATTTACAAATAAAATACAACTACTATCCACACTATAAACATAAGGGGTTAATAAGGGGTTAATTAAAAAAAAACATATGGTCCCCCCCATAGGCTAACCCTAACCCTTAAAAATCCCCCAAAAAATTACATAGGGCCCCCCCCCCTCCCAGGGGGGGGAACCAATTTTTTTTTTGAATTTTTGGGGGGATTTTTAAGGGCTAGGGTTAGCCTAACCCTAGCCCTTAAAAATCCCCAAAAAAATGACATAGGGACGACCCCAATTTTTTGGAATTTTAGGGGTTAGGGTTAGGATAACCCTAACCCTTAAAGATAAAAAATAATGACGTAGGGTCCTCCTTACCCATCATAACCAGCCAGGGACCAGCTATGGGGGCTTGTAGGAACAGAGTGGAGGGGCCAGGTTTTGTGGCCCCCCACCCTGCAGCCTACAAGCCCACATAGCCTGTGTGGGCACGGGCTCTTCTGCTCCCCCCCCTGGGCTTTGGGGAGGCAGGTAATCGGGGGTGCGGGGGTTAATGGCAAGTCACCCGCTAGTTGCAGGTGACTTGCCAGCCCCCAGCCTTGTGAACTGGTACAGGGGTCTCATGGACCCCTTACTAGTTCACAAAGGGTTAACATTTAGAAAACACAATGACACGTAAGAAAAAATTACTTTTATTAAAAAATAAAAACTTTTTTTTACTTTACTTACCTCCGATCGTCAGCTCCTTTGTCCCTCGATGTGATGACAGATGCGATCATGCTGGCTACAGTAGCAGAGAGACAGGTGATGTTCTGATCACCTGCACTTCTGCTCCTGTGGCCAGCATGATCGCATCTGAAAGAACAGCAGCAGGGAGCCAGGACGACACCCGGTGAGTGACGTCATAAGCCCTGCCCCCAAGGGCGCTATTCCGGGGGCTCTCCTGGAGCACCAAATTAAAGAGGAGACCCGGCTGGATCCAATGAGGGGTCAGGTGAGTATTTTACTTTTATATTTTTTTTACTGTGGGGGTTTAAAGTCAGCTATGTGAGTCTCACGTAGCTGGCATTTAAGTGGAGTAGAGGCAGCTACCCTAGAAGGGTTAATCATATTATTAAGATTAAGGGGTACTCGCAGCCCGAAACGCGTTACCTGGGGTTCTATGGAGGAAGTGGGTGTGGCGATGTTGTATGCACATTACATTACATGGATTGATATGTTTGGATTTTTCACGCTTTTAAATGAATTCAGTAAAAGCTATGTTTTAACCTTTGAGCTGATCACTTTTGCCTGTATACACTGGAAACAATTCAAGAGGTTTCATGGTCCGTGCTGGGAAGATCTCTTAACAGGGTGAGCTGGTTACCTTGCAACTGTTTTTGGCATCCACCATAGGTGATCCGTTTTCAAGTGCCGGGAGCTCGAATTCGTATATAGGCTGTATGATGTCTACGCTTCTGGTAAGTTGAATACACATACATACACACAATTCATTTATATGTCCACTTTAACCTACTGTATTTTTTTAATGTATTTTCTGCTTTTCTTTTTTGTCTCCACAGTCAAGCACCCTCCCCTGGGAAAGCACGGGAAGGGCTATCTCCCCCGCATCACGGTTGCGGATTCGGATGAGTCTGTGGGGGAGGGGCCCTCTCAACGTGTCCAAGTCGAGGACCCAGGTGAGGAAGGGGAGCTTCAGAAGAAGATGCTTGTTGAGGGAGAAGAATGATGTTGCTTCTGTTCAGCAGAATTTGTTGGTCATGTTGGCCTTTTATTTTCATTTAACTAAATCTGTTTCTTTTTTTTCCCATAGTATTGTATCTGTCCACACACAGAGGAGTAGGTAAGCTTTAAGGTACCCGGGGCAAAGATTTCAAATGGCACCCCCACCTATTCTCAGGCCCCCCTTTGGCGTCCCCCTGACCTGGTGCACCAGGGGTGATTGCCTTTAATTGCCTCTTAATTTTTTAAATTATTATTCATAATTTATTTTTTAAATTATATTCATAATATTTTTGGGGGGATGGTTAATGTTTTAAAAGAAATATTTTTAGAAATTATAAAGGTAAAAAAATATATACCTTATCATAAAATAGGTAAAAATGTTATCCAAAAATATTTAAAAATTATTATTTTGGGGGTGTTTAAAAGAAGGTGACAGCCTCCCAATGGCTTAAATATTCCATTCCTTTTTCTCACACACCACGAAAACACAAACTGACCAACAAATAGAAAGTGTAGATGGAAATTTCCTGTTTTATAGCCCTCTCTCACACGCTAAATCTGGGCAATGAATCATGTGGAACCCCTTCCATCATCCCAACTTATACACATGAATGTGAAAAAAAATATGAAGCTATTACACATTAAAGACGCTAACGAAACGCTTACACGCTTACACACAACCATGAAAACTCTAATACAAAGGAAAAAACGCTCAAGAAACTCACGAATGGATGGATGCATTGCATATACACATGATTTTTCATGTGAAAGTGCAGGTAAAAGAGGCTGTGAATCAAGCTTAATACATAGTTTATGGGGGTATTTCAAATGTAAAGGGGTGTTTTTCTTGAAAAACTGTAAGGTGCGCATAGCAGTTGTACAGCACTGCTGTTTCAGTTTGGTGGAGTCTCCTGGACAGTAAAGGGTGTCTACAAATAAACAACATGTGGTACCCTTGTAACCAGGAAAATTTAGGATTTTACACACAATATGATTTTAATGAAAAATGTACATGAGACCCCAATACCAGTTTACAAGGCTTGAGGGGTCAGCAAGTTAACTGCAGCAAATGGTGACTTGACATTAACCCTAACCCCATTACCTGCCTCGCTATGTCAGGGAACTGCGGGTCACGTGATCCAACTATCAATCAGGGACCTTCGGACACACAGACCATTTTCCCTAACCCCTGTCCATTTGACTACCAGGCCCAAAACCTGCGGACGCACAGAAGGTTCTGGGTTGGTTCTGGGCTGGCTTTACTAGCAAGGGGGTCTCCCATTACATTTTCTTTTTAATTTTTAAGGGTTTTAACCACACCAATTAAAAAAAAAATTAACCCTTGATAGCCCTGATAGTAGTTGTATTTTACTTACAAATGTCACAAAGCACTTATTTCAGTTTGGAGGGGGGGTCTCCTGAGTAGGAACTGGGGGCTACCAAAATATATGTGGTACCGTAGTAATTGGGAAGAATGGGGTTTCACAAGCAAAATGGTTTTACATTAGGGTTTGCGTCCAGAAAACTGTGCCCATGACAACAATTCTGGTATGCCTAGAAAGCTTGAGGTATGAACTTTGAGAGAATATATAGTTTGTGGAGGGTAAATGGTTATTTTAATTGAAAAACTGCAAGGTGCACATAGTAGTTATAATTTATTCAAAAAATAAATCAAAAAAGCTCTGTTTCTGTTTGTGGTGTCACCTGGGCAGGAAAAGGTGTCTACCGATATGTGTTACCCTTGTAACTGGAAGGAATGGGGCTTTTACGCGCATTATGATTTTCTTGAAAAACTTGCATTTTTAATTTAAAAAGCTAGAAAACGTAAAAAATGTTCCACATATTTCACCAAAAATATTGCGAAAACACTGAAAAAATGGCAAGCTAGACCCTTCATGTTAAAGGCCAAACTCTGCTGAAAATAAACAATATATAATTTACCTGGGAAATCCCTGGACATTCCTTCAAAGACATTTAAACGTGTATAAAGTAAAATGGTGAAAAATGGTATGGCAAAAGGTGGTAAAAAACCTCTAGGTAGGCTGACAGTTAAAAAGTTAAAGAACAAGTATTACATAAGCGCTAAAACATAATTCCCCCTCATTGTAAATCTGAGGTCTCTGCACTGTCTCTGTCTTAGGGCAGCATCGTCCGTTTCATATGGGAGTCATCGGTCTGAACAGGCCATTCTAAAGGCCAGGGCCCCTGGACAATATGATGCTGCTTATATCCTATGCTTCTGCTGGCCTCCACTAAAGGGCCCTCAAGCACTAACTTACACACTGTGCTCAGATAATTGGGAGATCAAAGGCTGTGGCCCCTTAGCTCTCTGCAGCACTGGCCATTAGAATGACATGTTCTGTGGCCTGCGTTGCCCACATGAAATTAACTCTGTTGCCTCAGATTGACCCAGAGCGCCCCCCCCCCCCAATCTGTGACAGGTCACACATAGGTGATTAGTTATGTTTCAGATTTCACACTGAATCTCCAATGTCTTTAATAATTATATTGAATTAATTATAATAGAGGGGAATGCTTATTTGACACTTGATGCTAGTCCCTTAACACAAAAATTGTTTATTCTAATTTAGTTTATTTTTAAAGGCAATGGTAATGTGTTTCTTCAAACCCCATAGGGTGCTGTTACTTGAAAATTTCTAAAATATATATATATTCTTACGTCAATGGAAGAATTATGTAGACCATCTGTAATACCCTTTTACAGGTACAGGTGATTGTTTTGGGAAAACTCGGACAAACATTATTATTTTCACTTTTTTGAGTTAAAATAAAAAAGTTCACCGAGATGGGAGTTGCAATTCACACTGCAAGGCCCGCCCAAGGTATTGAACCACATTTTAGCATGATCCCCAATTCAAAGGATACAAAGAATCTCAAAACCTCAGATTATGGGCCTGATTTATCAAGCACTTCTGCCAGACTATGCCACCTCGGTGAAAATGGTGAATTATAAATTCTACATTATATTATAATTAAATAATAAATTAATTATAAATATCTTGCACTAATCTAATATGAAACAATTTGGCATAGTCCGGCAGTTAGTGCTTGATAAATCAAGCCTTATATGTAAATACCACTAAGTGAACATGCAGGATACGGAGGAGAGGCACATGGGACAGGCATCAGGTAAGCTGATTGCTGCCTTATTATTGCTGTTGAGGTTAACACACAAAAAAACTAAAAAATAATTTTGGTTCTAATTTTTCTCTATAAAATCAGGTATATGGGTAATGAAGCATTTACAGGGGAGGTACATATTTTTTCCAATGAGATACTTTTTTTTTTTGTTGGTAGGGGACTTCTTTCTTTCCCTTTGCACTCTTTGATAAACTGATGGAACTTGCTACAGGGGCATACATACTGTTTAGGCAGAGAAGGGGGGGATCAATAAGTGGACAAAAATGGGCCATTTTTAATCCACACCTAAGATTCTGTCATTTAGCAGATACTTGTCTTTATTTTGCAGTTCTCCATCCAACAGATAAACTGGAGACAGCAGCACACATTTGTGGCGGCTGCAGCTCCTCCAATAGGAGGACCAGATCACCACCAGATGGAATTGGGCCACAGAGACCTATCCCCTCCCACCTCATATGAGCTTATTCACGCTGAGAACAATTCACTTTCTCACTAGCCTAATTTAGATGTTGAAGAAACTCATCTGACTACCACCCATCTGACTGGAAGTGGGCACTGTCCCCTTGATTCAGCAATCATTCCACTGGGACCTGGAAGCCAAGCAGGCAGTGCAAAGCTTGCAGTGTTGGAATCGTTAATAATGTTCATCTTTCTATGGTACACTTAAAATGGGATTAGAAACCTAAGGTCTGTTTAGGCAGATAATTACCATATTTTTGGCTCCTAGGATTGGCGCACCCAGTTTGTGATGTTATGCAGGGTATATGCAGAATCATGAAATGACTGTACTGACATTACATCCGATTCACGTATTCAGCATGTAGCTTCCTATTGACCTATCTGCCTCTCCACTGGCGTGACAATGCAGTGCATTGTCAGAAAAAGAAACATGAGAGGAAAGAGAAAGATGTCTTCAGTTAACTACACCGACATTGGATAATGGCATTGGGTGTAAATACCGCCAATACTTAATGCTGAATATACTCTGCATAACATTACAGGCTCTCAGCCTGAGCACTTGGCACACTCACACCTGTAGTCGGTGCACCCCCCCACACTTGGTACCCCCGCCTTGGTACTCAGCGCACCCTCTTCAGCTTCCGGGCACTCTGTGCCCCCCTGGCACTCAGAAAAACCTACAGCAACTATGAAAGCTCTCCTCCAATTAGAATGGATTGCACCTGGAAATCTATTCTGAATGACTAGTGTACCAGGCACCTCCTGCTGGGTTTTCCTTCTAGCTGATGCGCACCTATGCCAGTCATTCAGAAATGACTGACACAGGTATGTACATCAGTTGGAAAAAGGCAGTGATGCCGCCCTGGTCATGTGCCATTGGGTTGCTGGATCATTAAGTATGCCGGGTAACCACAAGGGTTTTTACAGAGCAGGATTGGGATTTTAGACTTCAGGGCTAAAGACAAAGGGTTTTCTGGTCTGCTTTGACCCTTTAACTGCGAGCATACCTAGAGATTTAAATGCTTTAAAAATGTTGTCTACATCTGAAATGTCTTTGTGTAATTTTTTTCAGTGCTTCCTCAATATTTTTGGCTAAAATATGTGGACACAAATGTTCTCTTTTTAATTTTGTAGCTTTTGTGAATGTAAGTTTTTCCAGAAAACCATATTGCATGTAAAAGTACCATTAATCCCAATTACAATGGTACTAAATGTATGAATAGACACCCAGTCTTAGGACTGACATAGCTGACATGGGCACCATGGGCACGCCCTGGCATTTGGGGATGCAGGTAAAAAAATGGTTGAAGGCCTTAAATTAAAAACTTCAGGAGAGAACTTAATCTGTACAGTCTAGAGCAATGGCCCTCTACATTGTTATGCCAAATTGCCCCCAGGTGCCAAGAAGTTCCAACCAAGTACTCCAAGAGGGAGATTAACTATACTTAGAACCAAAAGAAGTAGGTCACATGCTTTGTAGGAGTTTTTTGAAGCAAGAAAGAGATAAGGATTCACTTGTAAAATATTATACCAGACCAGTCAGACACCCTACATTGGTGTGCCCCTGGACACTGTCGTGTACCCCCTGGGGTATGTGTACCGCAGGTTAAGAAACAGTGGTCTAGAGGAAAGGAGGGTGAGATGGGACATGATTGAGACCTTTAAATATGTGAAAGTATTGAATAAGGTTTAGGAGGGACGTGTTGTTAATAGGAAACTTAATGACAGAAAAATGGGGCACAACCTGAAGCTAGTCAGAGGGAACAGTAGATGCTTAGAACAAACTTCCAGCAATGGTATTTGAGAAATCAACAGTAAGTGATTTTAAACATGCCTGGAATAAGCACACATCTATCCTTAGAAAAAGAGTACATACAGTATACACAAAAGTGAAGACTAGATCAGTGGTTCTCAAACTTTTTAAATCAAGTAACCCCTAGTGGCAAGCAGTTACAACCAAGAACTCCTAAAAACGAAAACGGTTACTAATATTACCAAATAAGTAGTTCATTGGCCTTGTAGAAAATTTTGAAGCAAAAAAGAAGAATGTTTTACTGTTAAAATGATAAACAAACCTGTCAGACCCCCCTGTTGGTGTGCCAATGAACATTGCTGAGCATCCTCTGGGGTACATGTACCACGGGTTGAGAAACAGTGGACTAGATGGACCATATGGTCTCCTTCTGCCACCATCCTTCTATTTTTCTAAATCGGGTGGGAGGTTTGGGAAGTCATCCGCTTTCAAAAAAGATATTGCTAACTGCACCTTGAAGTTAACTAACAAATGTTAAGCCATTTTTTTTTTTAAACGGCATGTGGTGCCCCCTCCCCAGCAAAACTAGCACAGGCACCATCTATGTGGGCTGGTAGACCAGGGTGCTGAGGCTGAGTGACCATCCTAAAGTATAAAGGCTACCTCTGTGGACATGTTTTGATAAACCCCAACAATAGGCTACTGGGGGAGTTTGGGGCGAACAGTGATTCCTGTAGGCATCTCCCTCACCCACAGAAACACCATTTAGACATAAAAGGTTGACGGCAGAAGGAGACCATACGGTCCACCTAGTCTGCCCTTATGTGTATACTGTATGTACTCTTTATCTTAGGATAGATGTGTGCTTATCCCAGGCATGTTTAAATTCAGTGACTGTTGATTTTTCAACTACCTCTGCTGGAAGTTTGTTCCAAGCATCTACTACTCTTTCTGTAAAATAATATTTTCTAACATTGCTCCTGATCTTCCCCCCAACTAGCTTCAGGTTGTGCCCCCTTGTTCTTTCGTTAAGTTTCTTCTTAAAAACACTTCCCTCCTGAACCTTATTCAATCCTTTCACATATTTAAAGGTCTCAATCATGTCCCCCCTCTCCCTTCTTTCCTCCAGACTGTACAAATTAAGTTCTTTAAGTCTCTCCTGATTTGCTTCAGAATCCTCTTTTTCTTATTTTCTCCCTCTAAAGTCAAATGGTTATGAATGTCTTGTAGTTCAAAAGATGGTCCCATTATCTTTCGATAATGGACCCAGAGACAGCTGCATACATATGCAACAGTCACCCCTGCATGAACATCTGCAGCCATTTTCAGGTCTTCCATCGGACAGTAATTAAACATTATTTAGGTAAGCACACCTATTCAGACTAAGAAGAACTGGTAAAGCAGAAAGTATGGGTGCAAATATAAATATAATGCCAGAAATCTGCACATAACCATCAGGAACTAAAAAGTTATGAATGCACACCTTCACACATGAGAGTTTTGTTGCAAAAAAAGGTAAAATTTTATTTAAAGACTCAAAAGCATAATATAAGTGCATAAAGTGTCACGGGCAGTGGGTATACAATATGCCCATGTCATGGAATAACACAAAATGTGAGGACACCTTTCACAATTATACCACCATATTATAAATGCTGTACACTATATACAAAAAATTAATAGGAATGCTGCATCTTGCATGGGGCAAAGCTTCCTTTGTAAGAAGATGGAGTGCAGTTTATGCAAACAATGGTAACTGAATGTTAGATAGAGCCACTTCAATACAGTATATATGATAATCATGCAAAGAAGCGTTTTGATGAGTGGCTATACCTTTAAATCGTATGCGTGAGGCACAATGAGTCAATTGCTTTGAATGTCCGGAGACTCTCCTGGTCTCAAAAGGATAAGAGGCTTGGTAGAATGGCAGAAGCTCGCTGGTAGCGTCCTGGTCGGTATGCTGCTTATGCTGCTGTCACGTGTTTCAGGAGATTTTCCTTCCTCAGAGCATGGCTGTAATATGCATCCTGCAGCGGAGAGTGGTGCCAGGTCTTCCATCGGCACATGGCCAGTAGAAGGGGTTAGTTTGTGCCCACTTTAACAGCCAGATGATTCAGAGTGTCTCTCGCATGCATTCCCACCAGCAGGAATGACGTCAAAGGACAGCATTTGTTGTTTTTTTTTGTGGGGTGATTCAGAGACTTGTGGCAGAGTTGTCCTTTTTGTGGGAAATTATTTTTGAGTGTTCACCATATAAATAAGGCTCAAGGCGTTCATAGGTCTGATTTGTGGATCTTCGGACTATGCAAAAAAGAAAGTTAACCCTCTGCACACTCATACTATTGAAAAACCTAGCTAACACTTGTTAAGAACATGGACTGTTAGTTAACATAGATTGCAATGAATGTAAAAGCGAGGTAGCCACGTCAAGGCCGTCCAATTAGTACCCCGTCCCTAAGTTTAAAAGTTTGTGCAGACATTGCTACTTCTTTACTTGTGTGTGCACAAGCAATGCATGAATCAGCCTGTCTAAAGACATTGCAATAACTTAACTTGCTTGCACACACACAATGAAAAATACTTTACTTGCCTGCACAGTGTTACAGTTCAAAAAGAGGGTTTAGGTAGAGGCCAATTGGACTCCCTGTTACATTGGGAGAGCTACAATCCAGCAGATCTCGCCACTGACCTGCAAATGCAACAGCAAAAAGGAAGGTAGGATGTGCTCATCCAGTCAATATATAGCAGTCAAGAGGTGCTAGAGGGGTGTGACCACACACACTAAGCAAAAAAGAAAGTTAACCCTCTGCACACTCATACTATTGAAAAACCTAGCTAACACTTGTTAAGAACATGGACTGTTAGTTAACATAGATTGCAATGAATGTAAAAGCGAGGTTGTCGCGTCAAGGCCGTCCAATTTGTACCCCGTCCCTAACATTTCTAAGTTTAAAAGTTTGTGCAGACATTGCTACTTATTTACTTGTGTGTGTACAAGCAATGCAATACATGAATCAGCCTGTCTAAAGACACTGCAATAACTTAACTTGCTTGAACACACACAATGGATCTTCGGACTAGAAAAGCCATGGGTTTCTGGTTCAAACTTAAGCCATATTTTTGCTAGCAGGAATACTTTAAAAGTCTATTTTTGCTATTGACAATATAGCCAACATCCTTCAAACCTGCGATGGAGCCTCTCGATGGGTTATGTGAAGAGTACGAGCATCTGCAGCAGTGGGGGCTGTTAACCATCTACTGTCCAGCGCTTAGGCATACCTGCAGTCACCTGGATATTGATCAGATGACTGATCAGCAGCTGTTCGAATTGCCCCGACTGAACCGCCTTTCTCTTGAGAAGCTCTACTTAGAGTTACGGCCATGGTTGGCCCTCACCACAAGAAAGGGGCATGCAATTGGAAGTATGGCCAAACTGGTTGCCTGCTTTTAATTGTTAGGGAATGGCTCCTTCCAGAGGCTAGGGGCACTGTCAGTTGGTATGTCCCAGCCTTCGCTAAAGCGCACCCTGACTAAATTTCTCAATGGCATGGCTGTCCTGCAGGAGAAATACTCTCTTTTCCTGACAGCATGGCAGCCTGGAATGCGTTGAGATGTTTCAGTATGTTTAGGCCCACAATGCTTCTACTTCTTGTCCACTCTCCTCTCTTGAGGCTAACCTAGCTTCCCCTCCCCCCAGACAGCTTCCCTGTGTCTCATTTGGCCCTTGATTTATTTTATTTTTGCAGTTCATTTGTTGTTGCCAGTCTAGTGACCCTTTTTATGGGAATTTGTTTTAACATCCAATGTGACGTGGGGCTGGATCTTCACATTTCAGTGTTTTGACTGGCTTCCCTGGCTCTTTTTTTCCTTGAGGAGTTCTGGTTTATACACATGTTTTGAGAGTGGTGAGCTGACTGGGGTTTGGCTTGTGGGTAAATGTGTTTATTGTTGAAGTGGATCTGCATTTTTATTATTTATGATGCAATTACAATGTGTTTTTCTCTTCTGTTATGTATCCCCTTTTTGTAATTGGTCCAAGTTTATTGAGTTAGCCAATTGGTCTCCCTGCCCTCCATCATTTTGACTGTGCTTGGCTCCTCTTTGAATGTTCCCTAAGTAAAAATGTGCATGTATGTACAGGCACACATGTGGACAGTGTACAGGCCACACCCAGCCGCTGCTCGGACCGGGTGCTTGCGTGTGCCCCAGCCGGAAGAGGCAGGGATTGAAGACCAGAAGAATATGGAGGAACGGCGGGCGCTGTCTCTATCCCTGGTGCTGCTGTAAGGGACAGAGTGATAAGAGAAGAGAAGAGTGATAGCAGCAGTGGGGATGAGACAGAGCCCGCCGCTCCGTCATCTTTTTGTGGCCTCCCTAAGGGGGCAGGCAGCCCAGACAGCAATGCTGGAGCACCCATAACATGAAAGTTTACTTTTTTTTTGCTTTTCGTTTTTTACATTTGCCCGATAAGACACACAGACATTTCCCCCACTTTTGGGGGAAAAAAGCATGTCTCATAGGGTGAAAAATACCTTAAATAACTTTCTTTTTTAAGTTAATAAACATAAAAAGTTATATGCTGCATGGCGGTGTGTTTTGTATTCAACTACATAAAGCAAATGCAAAGCAAACAAACAGCAGTGTAAAACAGAGCACATAACAGTGACAACAAAAAAAGGCATACGCTGGAAAGCCAACAACGGACACTGCACCCAGAGAACAATGGGCTCAACAGCAAGTTCCGTCCGAAAACTTGGCTTTTGAGACTACTACTACTATTACTGCAAATGCTGTAAATGCTCAAGGACGCTTACACATGAACAAACTTTTCTCGGGATGCGGCAATTCCCGAAAAAAATGAGCATTCACTGGCAGGCTCGGAATCAGGCCGTATGTGAAGTTTGTGTTGTACATTATGTACTGCATGTTGTGTTTTCTGTACATTCAGGTGATCTCTATGACTTATTTGCCCTGTCTATGTTATCCACCACTGCACTCATGTTCCTGTAACACCAATTCCTGCTACACAACAAATGTCTGCCTGGATTTGACTCCACTGCACCCAGAACTCACACTCTGCAACATGTTATGCCCAGTGACCCAATGAACCCTCAGAGACCGGATAAAGCCAAATGACCACACACAGCCCAGAGAGAGCAAAGCCCCAAGAGGGCGGCAGCACGGCCTATGTCGAGATCGACATAAAGAAGCTTCAACAGAGACATCTCCTATATAGAAGTAAGACTGTTCTTATATATAAAGGAGAGAGAATGGCCAGCACCTCAGAGCTTTAATGCTCAGTGGCCAATATGACAATTATCAGCTATGGAAGTTTAAAGTGGAAATGCTATTAACATAGAAACATAGAAACATAGAAGGTTGACGGCAGAAGGAGACCATACGGTCCATCTAGTCTGCCCTTATGTGTATACTGTATGTACGCTTTATCTTAGGATAGATGTGTGCTTATCCCAGGCATGTTTAAATTCAGTGACTGTTGATGTTTCAACTACCTCTGCTGGAAGTTTGTTCCAAGCACCTACTACTCTTTCTGTAAAATAATATTTTCTAACATTGCTCCTGATCTTCCCCCCGACTAGCTTCAGGTTGTGCCCCCTTGTTCTATCGTTAAGTTTCTTCTTAAAAACACTTCCCTCCTGAACCTTATTCAATCCTTTCACATATTTAAAGGTCTCAATCATGTCCCCCCTCTCCCTTCTTTCCTCCAGACTGTACAAATTAAGTTCTTTAAGTCTCTCCTGATAAGTTTTAAGTGTAAGTCCTTCCACCATTTTCGTTGCCCGCCTTTGGACACGTTCTATTTGAATAATGTCTTTTTGCAGGTAAGGTCTCCAGAACTGCACACAGTATTCTAGCTGTGGCCTTACCAGGGCTCTATACAGCGGCATCACAACCTCCCTCTTCCTACTGGTGATGCCTCGAGCTATGCAGCTGAGCATCCTGCTTGCTTTTCCCACTGCCTGGCTACACTGTCCACTCATCTTGCAGCTATCAGTAATCAGTACCCCTAAATCTCTCTCCTCCGAGGTCCTGGCTAACACAGTACTGCCCATACGGTACTCAGAGCAGGGATTCCTTCTACCCAAGTGCATGATTTTACATTTAGAGACATTAAACTCTAGTTTCCACAGTTTTGACCATCTATCCAGTAAAGCTAAATCATTTTCCATGTTGCAGACACCTCCAGGAATATCCACCCTATTACTAACCTTTGTATCATCAGCAAACAGACAAACTTTTCCTACCAAGCCTTCTCCTATGTCACTTACAAATATATTAAAAAGAATGGGGCCCAGGACAGAGCCCTGCGGCACACCACTTGTAACTCGCCTTTGTTCAGATTGCACGCCATTTACAACAACGCTCTGATACCGATCCCTCAGCCAACTGGAAATCCACTGAACTATCCAGGGATTGAGTCCTACCTTCAATAACTTATCTATGAGCTCCTTATGTGGTACAGTGTCAAAGGCTTTGCTAAAATCCAGATAGGCGATATCCACAGCACCACCTTCATCTAACACTTTAGTGACATTGTCAAAGAAATCAATAAGATTGGTCTGACATGATCTGCCCTCAGTAAAGCCGTGCTGTTTTGGGTCCAATAGGTCATTAATTTTTAGATGGGAAATTATCTGTTTTTTTAAGAGTGTTTCCATTAATTTGACCACTATAGATGTTAAACTAACTGGCCTGTAATTACTGGCTTCTTCTCTACTCCCCTTTTTATGGATTGGTACGACATTGGCCATTCTCCAATCATCTGGAACCTCACCAGTTGAAAGGGAATGGTTAAGTAAATCAGTTAGAGGGGCTGCAATCACAAACCTAAGTTCCCTTAGAACTCTGGGGTGGATTCCATCTGGACCCATTGCCTTACTTACCTTTAGATGTGCCAGCTCGGCTAAGACATCAGCCTCCAGAAACTCCGGAGCTGTACTCTCCCAGCTGGATGTTGTGCTATGACCATGCCTGCTACTATCTGAAAATACCGAACAAAAGTAGCTATTCAGATGGTCAGCCACAGCCTTATCTCCGTCAATATATTTATTTTCCCTATTTCTAATTTTTGAGACTGCATTGTTTTTCTTCTTTCTGTCACCAATATATCGGAAAAAGGTTTTATCTCCCCTCTTCATAGATTTGGCCATTTCTTCCTCTTTTTGCCCTTTAGCAGTCCTTATAATTAGTTTTGCTTCCCTCTGTTTAATTTTATACGCCTCTCTGTCAGCTACACTTCCACTTACTTTATACTTCTTATAGGCAGACTTCTTATCTTTTATGATAGTGCTGACTTCCCTAGTAAACCATAATGGTTTCTTCTTCCTTTTATTCTTGCTAGTTTGTTTCACATATTGCTTAGTTGCCTTTAAGATGGCCATTTTTAATAGTGACCACTGGGCACTCACTTCTGCTACTCTGTTCCACTCACCTAATTTTCTTTCTACATACTCCGCCATTTCCTTGAAGTTTGTCTTCCTAAAGTCTAGCACTTTGGTTCTGGTGTGTGATATTATCCAGAGATGACTTGTGAGACGCTATCATTACAGAGAAGCCATTACCCACCCCTGTTGAATCAGCTACACCCTGCTTGAAGTAATTATTATAGTAAGTAAGTAACAGTATTACATGTTACACATTAATACCTCATGCACTTAAAATGGGCTGCCATATTATTTATTATAGTTAACCTACAGAGAAAATGTGCCTACAGCAAAAATTTAAAAAATACATAAAATAAAAAGTATAAAAAATAACAAAATAAACCCCCAGCCTGATTTATTTAAGAATATTGCATTTCCCTCCCTCTTGGCATTTCCCTAGAAAAATGACTTACTAACATGACATAACACATTCAATGCAAAGATGGCTCATGCACCAAAGTGAGGTTACCCATTTTTAGTAGTGAAGTGGAGAAATAGGTATGGCTGGTGTGGACTCAAGAAAATGTCATAGGGTATAGAGCAGCCATTCTAAATTTGCATGACCAGGTAAGTCAGAATAGAACAGTCGTGTGGCCTTTTTTTGGCTTTATGTTGCTTTAGGAGATTTGGGAGAAAACTGGAATTGATTTTCATTTTTGATAACAAATATTAGTCAGAGAAATACAAGCTTAAGGTATTAAATTAACCAACATTAAACCTTTTGAGCCCATTTGTTTTATTGCTACTGACGTGTTTCAGTTTTAATTCCCAATGATTCTAAGAGTATAAGTGAATTTTTGTAATCCTCTTGAAACATAGCCCCTTAAATGGTGTTTGCAAATTAAACTACTGGAGGGAAAAGGCAACACTATGGTTCATAAACAGCTGCAGTTATACCCTGGAAAATATGCTCAGGTAGAAAGAAATTAGTCATTTAAATGAACCATAAATTAAGATCAACCTAATTTCAGTCTATTAAAATGGAAAGCACATTATCTTCCATTCAAAAGCAGTTGATGTAAATGGAACAAATTCAGAAAATTCTGAAGTATGCTGTGATTTTTCATTTGCATACTTAACCAATGTGGAAGGGAATGGAGCTAAAAAGGGGAGAACAGACGGAACAATAATTAGTTATGTAAATAATGTGGCATTCTTGTTTATAATTAGTTGAAGAATAAAATAAAATGCATGCATGTCAGAGGACTAATTTTCATATGCAAATTAACAATCAGAATTACAAACAGTAATATGCAGTTGGGGAACGCGTGGCATTTTTAATTTATTAAGCGAAGTGCTATTTCAGGCTGATTTTGTCTGACGTTAAAAGGTGCTAGCTATTTCTTGAGCCATTTATTCTTATGAAATGATAAATACTTAAAATATTGCCGTGTTAGTCATTTTCAGAACTAATGAAGAATTATTTGTATAACTTTGACATGAACTTTTATGAATGTACAGATAATAGAGTACATCAATTAAACTACATGAAATAACTGTATCCTGCACTTTTTATTTATTATAAGGCTTAGAATGTACAGTATGTGCTCTTTAACACTTTTAGTGAGCCTTACATAGTTGCCTCTGCTACAGTGCCAGCTATGTGAGACTCATGTAGCTGACATTTAAAGTAATAAAAAGTCATAACAAAAGATAGAAATTCACCTCCATGCGCAATCCAGAGGTCTTCTCTTCACACACCGACCCCCCCCCCCCCCCCCCCGCCAACAGGAGAGGGCCCTGAAACAGGCCCCTTCTTCTGATGCCACTACCTGTCAATTCTAGCCCTGCCTTTTAGAGGTGGGGGACAGATGACATCATCCCGCTCCTTCAGTGGTGCCAGAAGAGTAGTGATCTGTGGAGGGTGGGTGGAGGGGCTGGGGACTCCGATCCTCTGCCCCCCAACCGGCTTCTGCTGTTTACTACCATCTGTCATCATTGATTGGTACAGGACAGGAAAGGTGTGGGACAAAGGATCGGAGGTGAGCAAAGGAAAAAAACTGCAGTTTTAATAATGACATTTTGCTCAGAGGTGCCTGTGTCTTTTTTTACAGTTAACCCTTTGTGAACTGGTAAGGGGGTCCCCATGAGACCCCTATACCAGTTCACAAGGCTTGAGTGGATGGCAAGTCACTTGTGGTAAGCAGTTGACTTGCCATTAACCCTTCAGCCCCATTACCTGCCTCCC
Organism: Gastrophryne carolinensis; assembly: GCA_027917425.1. Classification (NCBI taxonomy): domain Eukaryota; kingdom Metazoa; phylum Chordata; class Amphibia; order Anura; family Microhylidae; genus Gastrophryne; species Gastrophryne carolinensis. Next base: position 454,169,258 of record CM051234.1, read on the forward strand.
CAAAGCCTGGGGGGGTATAAAAGAGCCCATGGCCCACAACTGCTATGTGGGCTTGTAGCTTTCAGGGCTGGGGCTACCGAGGCTGGCTCCTGTGCTCTGGTCTACAAGCCCCCATAGCTGATTCACTGACTGGTTGTGCTTGGATAGGTGGGACCCCATGTCATTTTCTTTAATTTTTAAATGTTTTAACCCTTAAAAATTATGTGTGCGATTCCCTCCCCTGGAGAGGAGGACGCCACATCAAATTCTTTTATTTAACCAGCGATAGTGTAGATAATAGCTGTATTTTATTTGAAAACACCATAAAGCACTCTATTTTAGTTTGGAGGGTTGCCGGGACAGAAACAGGTGGCTACCGATACATATGTGGTATCATTGTAATCAGAAGAAATTGGGTTTGACACACAATATGGTTTTGTTGAATAAGATACATTTTTTAATTGAAATAAATTAAAAAAAAACATTTTTTTAAATCTTTTTCATTCAAAATTAAAATGAAAGCACATAAAAAATATAATACTTTGCCAAAGAAACAATATATAATTTTTCTGGATATCCCTGGAAATTTCTGCAAACATCACTTATAAAGGAAAACTCCTTCTTTGTCAAGTTTTTTTATGTTCTGCCTTATTGTTTTACTCTTCTGGAATGTAAAATAAACATTTGTGTTAGGATTATGACCATAGGCCTGTGATTTACATATCAGCATGCTGTTTCCAAGTTTCTTATATTCGTTGATGTGATCCTAAGATGTGATTCTAAGATGTGAGTGGTTTTTCTGGCCTTGAGTAAAAACTACTGACTACATATCCCAGAATGCTTGCAATGTAAAAGGTGAACTCTTTAGCAGCTTTGGCTGCAGCAGTAATGACGCTTTCGCTAATGAAGCTAAAAACACTGCCTGTAACCATTTAGCTACTGGAAGACAGGATTGCAAGGGAAAACTATTTTCTTCGATAACACAGAATTGCAAAGAAAATAAGCTTAGCACATTGATTGTAAAAAATGGCATTGAAAATGATATATAATAGACTTAATTGAGGTTGGTGCAAATACCTACCTCTGTCCCCACAGAGACCTGAAGAACCATATATAATGTATTTTAGTAATGCACACAACAAAGATCTGGATTAAGAAATAGAATACTTGTTTTGAAAAGATACAATATAGAATATCCCACTACTAACTTCATAGTAGGTCCTCCTAGATAGGGCAATGTATGGAGTATTCACTTAGCAGGAAAACCACATATGCATGAAAAAAATGTGAAAGGAAGTGAAATTTTAAAGTTGTCCATTGACATATGAAAAAATGTGAAACAATAATGAAAATGGTGGTTAAGCCTGGGCAGCAGTGTTCTGGTTTTAGATAAGAAGCTCTAAATATGCATACAATAGTAAAACCCTACTTGGGGCAGTATATATGTACATAATTACAATGATATTAAACAGTTATTGGTAAATGTGCAGCCAACATAGATACATATGTGCATAAAGGAAAGACAACTATATACAGCAAGATAAGCACACAAGACGTGTTGCAGAGGGCAATACAGAACAAGGTATCAATGAGAACTGTTACCCAACATTTTGAGGCGTTACCAAACATTTAAGGCTGAGTTACCCCTTCCTCAAATGAATGATCACAATAATTTTTTTCCCATATATTTCACCCACAAATATTGAGAAAGCACTGATAAAATTGCAAACAAGACATTTCAAGTTAAAGTCCTCTGAAAAAAACAATATACAAATTTCCTAGTAAATCTCTTGACATTCCCCCAAAAATCACAGTTAAACTTGTGGAGCCTATAATAGTGAAAAATGACATGGCAACAGAAGGTGACCAATGGGTTATTTAAGAAAGTCTAGTGGCAGGTAATGCTACCAAGCATCACGTAGCGTCGGGTGAACGCTGGGCGCTGTATGGGAAACCACATTTAAGAAAGTGAATCTGGTTGTGTTTAAATAGCATGTTGGGTAATTAAAATGACAATTGTTTGGCTCAAATCATTGTGTGACCTCTCCTGGCCTGCAAACATACATTATTTTATTTTTTTTTAATGTGCAAGTCTGGTGCTAAAGTGCCATTGTAACAGTGTTAAAACAATGTTATTCCATGTGTTTTCGCTCTGTTACTGATGTATATGTGTTCAGAAACAGACTTTGATCACACAGCGCCTGGCGCTGTGTCTGTAGATTTTTCTTAAATATTGTTTGCTCCACTGGATGCACTCAGCTGGTGCTATCTATCGCTCGCTGGAGCGTAGTCCTCTTGTTAGATGTTGCGTAGCCTTGGGTGCTCTGACCTCGGGACACCACCTAGCGTTCGTTTCAGAGCTGTTCTCTTGTTAGATATGTCGTATTGTTGGGCGCTCTGGCCTCCGGGCATTTCATAGCGTTCGTACCTTGTGCCGGGTTGAAAGGTCTTGCTTTCTGTTTCGCTTTATTCACTTCTGGTTTTGGAACAATGTGTGGAACAATGGAACAATAGCCTCGATACATAGACACATTCGTCTGGACTTCCGTAGCTGTCTGTGTATGTTTTTGTGCGTGTTTGTAATTTTTTTAGGTTTTTCCGTTGCATTTTCATTCGTACGTTCGTTCGAGCTCATGCATATATGTGCTTTCGATGAACGAAAGTAAATCGGATCATTTGCGTTAGTTCTGATCATTTTCCCATCTAAATCGGATATTTTGCGTTCATTCAGATAACTTACGTTATTGGTATGGGCTTGCATCTCATTCAGAGAGCTGATTGCCGAGGGACCACCACCCTATAAAACCGTTTCATTTGCGATCCCCTTACGGGACCATTTTGACCTTGGATACCTTGCAATCACCATGTTTTGTGCCTTTGTGTAGGAACATCACCAACTCCAGCTAATGGATTGAATGTATTGACGTTGAGCTGTTCGAGCTGACCAGACTTAATCGCGCTTTCCTCCATAAGTTGTATAGTGAGCTGCGGCCATGGTTATCCTGCACCACAAGGAAGGGGCAAGCAATTTCAGGTATGACCAAGATGCTTGGCTGCCTGCAATTTTTGCCGAACGGCTCAGTCCAGAGGCTGGGTGCCCTCTCTGTGGGGATCTCCCAGCCTACACTGAGCCGCACGCTATTCAAGTTTTTGGAAGGCATGGCTATCATTAGTCAGAAATATATTTATTTTCCTGACGACATGGTAGCCTGGAACGCGCTTAAGCTAGCATTTTTTTTTAAGCTGGGCGCCGACATGCCCAACGTCGGGGGTGCCATTGATTGCACCCACGTTGCATTGGTCCCTCTGGCAGCCGATGAGTACATCTATAGGTAAGTTCAATCGGTAATTTTTTTATATAGTTTACATAAATTGTATTTTAACTATCTATTAATCCCTCCTTGTAAATTATCCCTGTGAAATAGATTATCCTGTATATCTATTAATCCCTCCTTGTAAATTGTCCCTGTAAAATAGCTTACCATGTATATCTATATATCCCTCCTTGTAAATTGTCCCTGTGAAATAGCTTACCCTGTATATCAATTAATCCCTCCTTGTAAATTGTCCCTATGAAATGGCTTACCCTGTATATCTATTAATCCCTCCTTGTAAATTGTCCCTGTGATACATTTGACCGTCTTTAGCTTCATCAATGTTTTTCATGTCGGCCAAAGTCAAACATTTTCATGTGGACCTTAATTAGTCATTTTAAAGTTAATCTTTAGTTGATCCAACATACATATCCTTTTTGGGCTAAAAAATACTTAGGTATGTGTTGTAGTGTTATTTGTATTGCCCAACATGTTTTTTTTGAGGATGTTAGGTTCCTTAGCGTCCTTGCCGGGTTTCCAGGCTCATCCCATGATGCGTACATATTGCGAAGATCTGGATTGTACCGTTGGTTTGAGTCTGGAGAATTCTGCGGTGGATGGCTCCTTGGTAAGTTGACGCAAATAACGTCATTCACTTTTCAATGTATGCCTATGAATATAGTTGATGACCCATGTCTGAGCCTATGGCTGTTTTTACCCCTTGATGACATGTTAAACCGGACCTTAACCATGATCTTTAGCAAAGCACAAACCTTTAAAAAATTATTTGCCACCATTTAAAAAGAATATATTTCTACTTTCTAGTTAATTACTTATTATTCTTCCCCACACTTGGCTGCAATTCTGTTCTTGACTTTATGATAGGGTCTGTGCCATCTTTGCTCAGAAGCAGGACACTTACTGAGACGAAGAGAGTGGGATAAAAAGCAGGAGGCGGGTTAGAGCTGTGCTTGGCTCAGACAAAGCAGATCTGGGGTCCTGAAAAGGTAAAACATCTAAGAATGCTGAGCAGCACAGACCTAACCCAATTCCTGTTTGCAGTCTGCCTGATTTGCCCTCATCCGCCATCTTGGATGTTTAAAGTGTCAGAACATGCAGTAGATGGTGTTAGGCTGTTTTTTTAGCAGAGCAATCTGTATGTACAGGGTGTGTCTAAAATATAAGATAGGCTCTTAGTCAGGGGGAACGACCGCTTTTCACAAAATTTTTTGTTGTAATGTGTAATTTATGTTATTATTTTCACATTCTTTCAGAGGATTCCGGCTATCCGCTTCTTCCCTGGCTGATGATGCCCTGCCTTCGGCCACAGAATGCGGCCCAGGAGGCCTACAATCGGGCCCACCGGAAGACCCGGGCCGCGAGGGCCTTTGGCCTGTTAAAAACAGGCTTCGGGTGTTTGGACCATACCGGGGGGGCACTCCAATATGGCCCCAACATAGTAATCGATATCATACTGGCCTGCTGTGTCCTACATAACTTTGCCACCATGCAGGGTGTCCCCCGGTATGTGGATCTGCCCCCCTCTCCACCCAGCCAGGACCCAGCTGAGAACTACCCTGGACACCTAGTGCCTCTGGCCAAGCTGTTCGGCCCAACTTGATAACCACCCATTTTGCGTAGTTTCTTTTTCATTTGTTTGTTTGCTGAATTTAATTGTTTATTCTGACTTTGATTTGCCTTTGTGAAGGCTTTTTTAATTTGTTTCAAATAATTAATAATTAATTAATTACTACAATATTCACACCTTATTTGAGCCTCATGCAGTTTATTTTCGCAGGTTTGTTTTGAAAAACCTTCAGTAATCTCAAAATAACCCAAACATTAATGCATCAACTTAGTCAACAACAGCTAAAGGCACATTCAATATATTTTATTGAAATATGAAAATTTGAAGTTGAAGGACACTCGCAGACTTCATGTACATACATAGTACAACAGAAATATACATTGGTGCAGACTCATGGCACCTAGCAATTGGCCACATCCAGGAGTTGTAAAGTAACGCACTCCAGACCAAAGTTTCAAGGCCCAATAACATAAACATACATAGGGAGCAAGCATTTGCAGGCAAATATTTGGCCAGTAATACATAGGGCCACATACACACCCTCTCCTGCTTGGCCACATTTGCCACAGGCACAGGTGGAAAGCAGCCATACCTATGCCACATCCACGCCTGTAAGTCAGTGGCCCACCCAAACAATAACCCCCAGTCCAAACGCAAGTCCAGTCCAATGTTTGCCAGGGTTGAAGGTAGTAGTTTGCCAGCTCAGAATGTCCCCCAATCATGTCTAGAAAAAGGATGAGTCAGACACAATTTCATTAGGCCAAAGCCTGCAGCGTGGCAGCTTGAGAGGCAGCTGCAGTGAGGCTTTATCTCAGGCATTGGCTAGTGGGGTATCTCAGCGCTCTAATGAGCTATATGGGCAAAAATCCAAATCATACAAGCAAAGCCATAAAAAAGGCAAAATAGCTGTTAAAACGGGTGTTGCCCATAAAACCCCGGTGGTGGGCCTTGGGGATGGCCCATCACCTGGGCATGTGTGGCATTCAGAATCTGCCAACATGAGTCTATTGCTATTTCTAACTTCCTCAAGTATGCCTGTCAAATTATTAGTTAAGGTGGCCATGTGGTTGTTGCTCGTCCTAAATTCTGTCAGCATGGAGGTGAATGTATTATTTAAAGTATCTAATTGTGCAGTAAGCTGCTCTGTGGTTCTTTGAGTCACCGGGCGAAATTAACGCCTCTCATGGTGCCACGCTGACTCCAGGATCGGCACGCGCCTCCCCTGGGAAACTGGTCGACGTTGCTGACTACGTCTCCCAATTCCCCTGGGTTTGAGTGCCTGCAGATGCTGGATGTCTAGGGCGAGCAAGAGTCGCAGATGTGCTCAGCAAATCCTCTGCAGTAGACCTACCACTGGGGACTGTAGGCTCAGTCTCTGCATGCTGCTTACGATGGGCTGGCAGCATGCGTCCAGCTTCACTCTACTGCAGAGGATTTAGTGCAGTAGCATGTTGAGACCGTGGCAGATTATGTTCCAGGGGGGTCAGTTGTGAAGGTCCCATCAAGGTGGCATTCTCCTGGATTTCCTTCATCAGTGTGTGGGTCTGTTGGGACATGTGCAAAAAAAGGTTACGTTTGGTCATCAAAATACACTTACCGTATATATCTGCTCCTGGCTCCTAGGCAGCACGGAAGTTGACGGTATGGTCCAACTGGATTAGGCTTCCACACTTGCTGAGGGTTGATGCTGGGCTGTATTGTAAATAAAAAGGCACGTAAACACCCATATATCCATTGATGATCTGTATTACTACATATGCTTCAATTAAACACGAGGGCAAGCAGGAATGGCAACTCCCCTAACGGTCCAAGGTGACTTTCACTATGAATGTCATTATCTGTTATATGTATGACTCACCCTGTACATACACATTGGTCACCTTAAATAATACAAACATGCATGTACTGCATGTTATGAGGCTTCACACATCCCTAAAGGGTCATTAGGAACCCACACTCAGCTTGCAAATAGCATTTGGCTTAAGAGTATGCTGTGGGCATTCTTCCTATGTAGACCTTTCCCTGACCCCAGAAGTATTTGAGACCAAAGCACAGCTAAAACCCAAGTGGCCTAAAGAGAAAGAAGGAAGTGTTGGATATAATTGAGTAGAGTCACATAACAGGCAGTGCTTTGCTAATATTAATACTTTAAAAGTGACCATGAACAAAAATCATAAATAAATCTCCAAGGTCGTGTATGGCCTGGCAAATTTGAAAATGAAAATTCCGCAGACATTACACACCCTGCTAAAACTGTAACCTCCCTTACAAGCCACTCCCTAGGGTCATGTGTTCATATATGCCTGTGAGCCTCATTATACACGTTTAAAACATTTCACATACACACTAACATTACTAACCTGCAGGAATAGTAGGGATGTCCATGTCCCGTCGCCCCAAAAGGCCCTCTAATGCCACGGGATGTATCAGCACCAGCACCATCTCCTCAGCTCGTGTAAACTGTAATTTTGTGGGGAAGCCTCCGTCAGTTTGTAAGCTGAAAAATATAGGTTGACAAATTTAGGAAATTGGGCACAATACAAGAAGCAGACAAATGCACAACTCAAATATGTACCTGTAATTGCGCCGTTTATTTTCTTTCTTCCGTGCTGCATACTTCAGGTCAGAAATTTTGCGCTGGATCTGCTCCACATCTTTAAGCTCCTCCCCCGCTGCATTGACCTGTCTGGTGAGCTCTTCCAAGATTTCATTTTTTCGCATTTTGCTTGTAGATTTTTATTTTCGCTCGTCATAATGTAGGGTCAGCCCACTTGCCAATGCCAGAGTTTGGGCTTCTTCAAACCTGCCACTCAACTGTCCTCGCCACAATGTCCGGCCTATTGCTTGCTGTTCAGGCTCATCTCTGGATGTAGGCAATTCGGGGGACATTCTGGGCTGGCTCTGTTGTGTTGAAATGTTGGACAGGTGGCTGGATAAAGAATGGAGTGGACTTGGAAATGGACTGGGGGTCCTTGCCTGGGTGGCCACTGAACTTGCAGGCGTGGATGTGGCATATGGATAGTTGCTTGCCACCTGTGCCGGTGGCAAATGTGACCGGGGAGGAGAGGGTGTGCTTGAGGGTGTGGTGCTTCTGGCCCTGTGCCTCTTTGTGCCCTTGCCACTTGTGGTTCCATGCCCCTGGGAGGTACTTGCACGTGGTTCTGGAGATGCTGAGCTGGCTGTGCTTGGCCTTCTGGGTCTGTGGGTCTTGCTCTTTCCATGCGCATGGGTGTGTTTCCCACGTGGCTGACTACATGCTGTGCTGGCTGGGCTGGGGCTTCTGGGTCTGTGGCTCTTGGTGGTTCCATGGCAGCGTTGCTCTTTCCATGGCCATGGGTGTGTTTCCCACGTGGTTCTGGAGATGCTGAGCTGGCTGTGCTTGGCCCTCTGGGCCTGTGGCTTTTGCTCCTTCCATGCGCATGGGTGTGTTTTCCACGTGACTGACTACATGCTGAGCTGGCTGGGCTGGGGCTTCTGGGCCTGTGGCTCTTGGTGGTTCCATGGCAGCGTTGCTCTTTCCATGGCCATGGGTGTGTTTCCCACGTGGTTCTGGAATCCTGAGCTGGCTGTGCTTGGCCCTCTGGGCCTGTGGCTTTTGCTCTTTCCATGCGCATGGGTGTGTTTCCCACGTGGCTGACTACATGCAGAGCTGGCTGGGCTGGGGCTTCTGGGCCTGTGGCTCTTGGTGGTTCCATGGCAGCGTTTCCCACGTGGCTCAGGAGATGCTGAGCTGGGTGGGCTGGGGCTTCTGGGCCTGTGGCTTTTACTGGCCTTGCCAGTGGAGCGTTCTTTCAGAATAGATGTGCTAGGCCGGGGAGGAGGGGATGGTGTTTTTGGGGGCTTCTCACCCTCTTAGTGGCCTTTTTTGCGGGCATACCTGCCTGCTTGGTTGTGGTCTTTTTCTTCGCCGCTGCCTCCTTTGCTTTGCTGGTTGTTTTGGGCTTAGCGGACTTGGTGGGTATTGTCGCCTTGGCCTGGCCACTGTGGCTGCGTGTTTCCCGCACCTTCGGCGTTGGTATTTGTGACCGAGTGGTCGGCTGTGAAGAAGCCTCCTCAGGCCGCTGTGGCATTTTGCTGCTGGCCTCATTGCCTGGTTTGGCCTTCCCGACTGTTTTTCTCGCTGGCATGTTGAGACTCTCAAAGAGAATGAGCTGTGTGTCCAGGACCCTTTAAATACTAATGCCTGGGTATGACGCTTACGCGTTCGCACGGCCGTTCGTCCGGCAGTGCGGAACCCGGAAACCGCTGGGGCATTACTTATCTGCTGCGGACAAGAAGAAAGATGGCGCCCACGATCTACACCCGCCAAAAAGAAGAGCTGATTTTGCTCGTAAGTGTATTGTAATGACTTTGATTTGCCATCTAAATGCATGGCTAGGCCTTAAGGAAGCACAGGAAGAAACAGTTATGTGTAAAAGTTTGGCAAACAGAAGTTAGTGCGCACATGTGCGAACCAACTCACTAACATCTAGAAGGATAGTTTGAGGCTAGAAATGTGTCTGGGAATGTCATTTAGTCAACTGATCTAATTGTGACAGATATTTGTATGCAGTTTGATCTAAAAAATATGATTATTTGGGGTTTTTTAGATGATGCTTCAGAGCAGGTACGACTACCTGCCCAACTCTTTTGAGAAGAGGACCGTCGCCCTGGAGATTGTTTCCAGGATCCAGCACGAGACGGACACCACCTTCACCCACACGCAGGTCATGCAGCATTGGTCGGAGCTGAAACGGCTCCACATGCCCCGGGTGCAGCGATTTTTAGGGCTCCATTTCCCAAGTAAGTTCATAGCGATTGCATGCTAGATGTAACTAATACAGAAGGTAGGCCTTTATTTATAAATGCTTTTCTTTTCTAGTGTTGGAAATAGAGTACCGAATACGACGCACCTGGAGGCGCACAGGCTGACCAGTGCTGCATGAATCTGCAGCACCAAGTGAACGTGGTGGATCTCCAGGGCAACGGTCCTACCCCTCCTCTGTAGGGGCCTCCGACCAGTCCCTGGACCTCTCAACAGAGGAGGGGCGTCACGGCGTGGGCAGGTAGTCGTACCAAACGACGGAGCCCTTAGCCTCGGGTATGTGACTCTCAATGTAACCGCAAATACATACATACTATTTAAACAAAAGCTGATTCCTTTAATCTCTTTTTCTAGCTGATTCTTTAGCGGGTGAAGGATCTGGAGCAGGGACTGCAGCAGATCATGCCCAAGAGGCACATGGAGAAGATGGGTAATGTCACACACACATTCAAATTGTCATTTGCTTACTGTTGACTCAGACATTAGAAGTGACCCTATTTGACATGTCTCTACAGCCTCAACTTCCCAGCAGTGGCAGGTTATGGAGTATGTGGTAATTGACATGATCAACAAGATAACTAAAGCCATAGTCAATGGCATTAGCATAATGACATATGCCCACTCCTTAGATTAATTACTTAGCATAATGACATATGCCCTCTTCCTTAGATTAATTACTTAGCATAATGACATATGCCCTCTTCCTTAGATTAATTACTTAACATAATGACATATGGCGTCATGAGTTAGCTTGCTACCTAAAAAACATTCCATCCACAGCTGAGAAACATGTATTTGCCAACAAATAATATTTGTTTCTTTTTTATACAGGGACCACATGTGCCAGAGTGGCAGCAATGAGTGAAAGGGTCCTTCAGTTGGTGGCCAACATGCAGGAGCTGTGTGACTCATTGGAGACCACAGAAGAAGACTAATGTTCTGGGTCCTGCCATTGCTTTGTATATAGTTTTTAAGGTTGCTATTTTTTTAAATTTAAAAAATTTTAAATTCTTATATTTTGTAAATAATAAAAAAAAGGTTATACATTTTTATGATAATTTTTTTTTTTAAAGCCATAAAAAAAATGGCACTTTGGATTAAACCCCAAAAAAACAAAAACTGTCAGTGTAATTTTATTTTCAAAATACATTAACACAAAACGAATGGGCCAAGAAATATTTAGAGATGAAGATTCACATGACCGCAAAGTGATTTGGGTAAGTTTTAGGGGTCAGAAATGGAAGAAGAATGAGACAGCGAAGTGATTTGGGTAAGTTTTAGGGGTCAGAAATGGAAGAATAATGAGACTGCGAAGTGATTCAGGTAAGTTTTATGGGTCAGAAATGGAAGAAGAACCTAACCGCGAAGTGATTTGGGTAAGTTTTAGGGGTCAGAAATGGAAGAAGAACCTAACCGCGAAGTGATTCTGGTAAGTTTTAGGGGTCAGAAATGGAAGAAGAACCTAACCGCGAAGTGATTTGGGTAAGTTTTAGGGGTCAGAAATGGAAGAAGAATGAAAGCGCAAAGTGATTTAGCTAAGCATTGTAGCACAAGTGAGTAAACCAAATATGTAGGCGAGCACTTTAATGAGTTAAGTTTGTAGTGCGCAGGTGTAAGATCGTAAGGATTTTCGTCTCAACGATTATTTCATGTGAAAAGGAGAACAAAGTCTAACGAGAAACGTAAAGGATTCGTGGGAGGAGACAATGGAAAAAGGGCAAAAACGAAAGCCAACGTTGTAAAGCGGAAAACGAAAGCTGGAAAATGACTCGTTGGCATATGAACGGATGAAGACTTTACAGAAGGCTTGCAATGCATGCATAGAATCACTCGTACACTCATACGAGAACGGGAACATTTCATAAAAAAAACTGATCGACACAAGAATGAAAGTCTTTTTTTGTCTCTCTGAATCAACCCTAATGTGTGGAACAATGGCTCCTGGCAAGTGCCGTGTGTCAAGGCTCCCTGGCTCCTCCTCATCCTCCTCTTAAGAGGACGATCAACCAATAAAGAAGAGGTAGTGGGTGGACCCTAGGGTGAACGGCCAGATTTTGAAGGTATGTATTTTTTTTTTTCTTTTTTAAAGTTTGTTTTGCTGTGTTGCGGCCTTCTTTAAATGTATTAGCTTTTCGGCTGTGTTTTAACATTTATGCGTTAATATTTGTGCTGTTATTTTTAAACTTTAGCATTTTTGCTGCTTAGTGCAAATGCATTGTCAGTTCTGCTAGGATTTATTTATTTATTTTTAATGTATATGTTAGATTTTTTTGTAATTTTATTAAAAAATAGGGTGGGTTCTAATTAACATAGCAAAAGATCTAGCAATCTCTCATTAGCTTAACTAAGAGGGGCTTGTATATAAACAGGTGAGTTGCTCTGTGGAGTTTCAGCCTGTGTGAGAGCAGCTTGACATAAGTGCAGCAGGGCACAAGTGTGTAGTTTTAAAAACTGCAGTAGTTACATTGGATTTGGTAAGTAACTGTATTTGTATTTGGTGAGTACATCATTTACTTTTTAGCCGTACCTATTCTTATTATCTAGAATGTCTGGTTTGGTGCAGTGTAACTCTTGCCTGGCCGTTGTGTTTCGTAGTACTCTGTGGAACTTGCGATGCTGTCCAATTTGTATGCAAATTAAGGGGTTGTATGACAAGATTTCAAAATTACAGTCTTTAGTTTCTACTCTTCAGTCTGAAGTTATGAAGCTATCCCAGCCAGTAAAGCAGCTTGGTATACAGCCACCACTCCCACAAAGGCTTCACAAGAGAGGGGCAGAGTGGAAGACTGTTGGCTCTGGAAGATTGCGCAATGTAGAACAAAAACATCAACATTTTGGACTAAGCCAATATAACCCATTTGCTGTTCTTTCTGAGCTTGATGTGGATGTATCTGCAAATGCTCAGTCTGGGCAGGATTTGGTAAGATCAAAGGAAGTGGACTTAAATAAGGGACCATATAAGATGAGTACAAAAGGGCAGCAAGGAACAGTTACCAAGCCAACCAATAGGAAAAGACATATTCTGGTTAGTGACTCAACAATTAGAGGTGTGGACTTTGGACAGGATAAAGATGAGCTAAAGGAAGTGAGGTGTCTCCCAGGTGCCACGGTTAATAGGGATAAGGAACGTATTATAAATATTGTGAAGTCTGCAAGCAAACATAACCAAGTGGACATTGTGCTACATCTTGCTGGACATCTTGGCACAAATGACTTGTTTGTTGTACAGAGGGACTTCCAAAATTTTAACCAGGAACTTTGCAAAATAACAGGGTCCATCACCTTTTCTGAAGTTTTGCCAGTATGTAATCAGGGAAAAAAGGCACTCAACATCGCCAAGTTCAACTTGTGGTTACGTCAGTGGTGTGAAGACAAAGGCATTGGATGTATTAGTCATGATGTTAGAAGGTGGTTGAACAATGAGTTGTTTAAGATGGATTGCTTGCATCCTTCACAGAAAGGCACAGAGGAACTTGGAGTGGAACTCAGAGCATTTTTTGATTTAAACTAGAGGAAGGGGACAGAGATGTAACTTGCGAGGGTGATTTCTGTCCCCTACCATTTAGGATGAAGCAGGACATTGAAGCAGGAAACCCAGTTAGTGGTAGGCTAGAGGTGGAAAAGGACACACTAAAATACAATACCAACAACATCCACATGATGTGTACCAATGCTCACAGCTTGGGCAACAAGCTCTGTGAATTAATGGCTATCATATCCAGAGATGAATTGGATCTTGTTGCAATAACAGAGACTTGGTTCAAGGATCACAATGACTGGGAGATAGCCATACCTGGTTACACATTGTACAGAAAAGACAGATTGGATAGAAAGGGCGGTGGAGTAGCCATTTATGTCAAGACTACCCTTCAATCAACAATAATTCAGCATACACATAATGAACTAAAAACTCTCTGGGTTACCATGCAGACTAAGGAGGGAGCTGTGGTCAGAATTGGTGTGATATACAGGCCCCCTGGACAATCTGAGGATCTAGATAACCTGTTAATAGATGAAATCAGTGGAATGGCAGAGAAGGGGGACATTGTAATTACAGGTGACTTCAACATGCCTGATGTGGACTGGAATATCCCAAGTGCATCGACATGCAAGAGCAGGACTATATTAGAGGCACTTAATGGAGTGTCTCTAAAACAACTTGTGACATTGCCAACTAGAGGAGATAACATTCTGGACTTAGTTCTGACCAATAGGGATCTGGTGTCCAAGGTCAGGGTTGAAGAAAATCTGGGTTCCAGTGACCATCAATGCTTATGGTTCAGAATAAAAACAGACATTGTGCAATCACACACCAGAACCAAAGTGCTAGACTTTAGGAAGACAAACTTCAAGGAAATGGCGGAGTATGTAGAAAGAAAATGAGGTGAGTGGAACAGAGTAGCAGAAGTGAGTGCCCAGTGGTCACTATTAAAAATGGCGATCTTAAAGGCAACTATGCAATATGTGAAACAAACTAGCAAGAATAAAAGGAAGAAGAAACCATTATGGTTTAATAGGGAAGTCAGCACTATCATAAAAGATAAGAAGTCTGCCTATAAGAAGTATAAAGTAAGTGGAAGTGTAGCTGACAGAGAGGCATATACAATTAAACAGAGGGAAGCAAAACTAATTATAAGGACTGCTAAAGGGCAAAAGGAGGAAGAAATGGCCAAATGTATGAAGAGGGGAGATAAAACCTTTTTCCGATATATTGGTGACAGAAAGAAGAAAAACAATGCAGTCTCAAAAATTAGAAATAGGGAAAATAAATATATTGACGGAGATAAGGCTGTGGCTGACCATCTGAATAGCTACTTTTGTTCGGCATTTTCAGATAGTAGCAGGCATGGTCATAGCACAACATCCAGCTGGGAGGGTACAGCTCCGGAGTTTCTGGAGGCTGATGTCTTAGCCGAGCTGGCACATCTAAAGATAAGTAAGGCGATGGGTCCAGATGGAATCCACCCCAGAGTTCTAAGGGAACTTAGGTTTGTGATTGCAGCCCCTCTAACTGATTTACTTAACCATTCCCTTTCAACTGGTGAGGTTCCAGATGATTGGAGAATGGCCAATGTCGTACCAATCCATAAAAAGGGGAGTAGAGAAGAAGCCAGTAATTACAGGCCAGTTAGTTTAACACCTATAGTGGTCAAATTAATGGAAACACTCTTAAAAAAACAGATAATTTCCCATCTAAAAATTAATGACCTATTGGACCCAAAACAGCACGGCTTTACTGAGGGCAGATCATGTCAGACCAATCTTATTGATTTCTTTGACAATGTCACTAAAGTGTTAGATGAAGGTGGTGCTGTGGATATCGCCTATCTGGATTTTAGCAAAGCCTTTGACACTGTACCACATAAGGAGCTCATAGATAAGTTATTGAAGGTAGGACTCAATCCCTGGATAGTTCAGTGGATTTCCAGTTGGCTGAGGGATCGGTATCAGAGCGTTGTTGTAAATGGCGTGCAATCTGAACAAAGGCGAGTTACAAGTGGTGTGCCGCAAGGCTCTGTCCTGGGCCCCATTCTTTTTAATATATTTGTAAGTGACATAGGAGAAGGCTTGGTAGGAAAAGTTTGTCTGTTTGCTGACGATACAAAGGTTAGTAATAGGGTGGATATTCCTGGAGGTGTCTGCAACATGGAAAATGATTTAGCTTTACTGGATAGATGTTAAAACTGTGGAAACTAGAGTTTAATGTCTCTAAATGTAAAATCATGCACTTGGGTATCCCTGCTCTGAGTACCAAATGGGCAGTACTGTGTTAGCCAGGACCTCGGAGGAGAGAGATTTAGGGATACTGATTACTGATAGCTGCAAGATGAGTGGACAGTGTAGCCAGGCAGTGGGAAAAGCAAGCAGGATGCTCGGCTGCATAGCTCGAGGCATCATCAGTAGGAAGAGGGAGGTTGTGATGCCGCTGTATAGAGCCCTGGTAAGGCCACAGCTAGAATACTGTGTGCAGTTCTGGAGACCTTACCTGCAAAAAGACATTATTCAAATAGAACGAGTCCAAAGGCGGGCAATGAAAATGGTGGAAGGACTTAAACTTAAAACTTATCAGGAGAGACTTAAAGAACTTAATTTGTACAGTCTGTAGGAAAGAAGGGAGAGGGGGGACATGATTGAGACCTTTAAATATGTGAAAGGATTGAATAAGGTTCAGGAGGGAAGTGTTTTTAAGAAGAAACTTAATGATAGAACAAGGGGGCACAACCTGAAGCTAGTCGGGGGGAAGATCAGGAGCAATGTTAGAAAATATTATTTTACAGAAAGAGTAGTAGATGCTTGGAACAAACTTCCAGCAGAGGTAGTTGAAAAATCAACAGTCACTGAATTTAAACATGCCTGGGATAAGCACACATCTATCCTAAGATAAAGAGTGGTGGAAGTTCTTTGGATCCATTTGACTTTTAACTTACCATCAACAGGAATGCCTTTTTATTCTTTCATTGAATTACCTGAGGCGACCGTCTGATTCCTGGATCGGTGAGATCGTGATTGTATTTCAGAGCTGTCTTTTTATCCACTTTTGTGAGTGTATTTTGATTAATCTATTAAAGCCATAAGTTTTTACAGAATTACACTATTTGGCTTTTCTTTCGCTTTTTCCATTCATGTTATCAATTGAATTTTGCCCATTTGGGGATATGATCCGGAGGAGATGTTTTGATTGAATCAGCACCATTTTTATATCTAAGCATCATTTGATTTGGTGGAGGATCATTTTATTTGGAGGTGGAATCAGCAGCCCCGCTGTCTGACATCAGTTTAAAGCGCTTTGCTGATTTACAGCTGGTAAGAGTCTGTATTGTTGGTGGAGGATTTTCCAGGCACATTTTGATGTGAAGCATATGCACCGTGGGATATCTTGGATTTTGTTTTGTCACATGATTAATTCTTTTGGGACTATTTGTGTTTTTTATAATTGTTTTGCTCTGTGATTTGTATTATATATTGACATTTTGTTCTTTTGGGGATAAGGACGTTCACGTTGAGCATTAATTAATTAATTTCATTATTTTTCACACTTATTTACCCACTTGTTTCTCCTGTTAGCGCGGGCCTGTGTATTAACAGTTCGCTGTTGTTACATTTATTCATTTTTTAAGATAAAGAGTACATACAGTATACACATAAGGGCAGACTAGATGGACCGTATGGTCTCCTTCTGCCGTCAACCTTCTATGTTTCTATGTTTCTATGTAAAATGGATCCCAACCCATGAAACGGATCATAGTAATGTATTATATTACTGGGATTTTAATTGCTGGGTTGCCCATAAACGTACCTTCTTTCCTGGTACAACGGTGCATGCATGAGCAGTGGCGGCATCCCTGCTAGCCCTCTATCAGGACTATAAGTTTGTGTGTGCCGCCCAATTCTGATTTTCCTGGGAAGGCATGCTCCTTCTTGGATGCTAGTGTGGTATATGTCCGCCTGTGCACTGAGATCCACGTTCCTTACATGAAGGCTTAGATGAAGAGGCGGGAGTGGACCTGACCACGGTGACCAGAGAAGAGGCCACACGTGCATTGTTGGACCGAGATCTTTTGTTTTAGTTTTAACAACCTGGGGTTTTTCACATAGTGACTCATCCCCAATTCGTTTAGGGCGGGGTCAAGGACCCAAACCCAGGATATGTAATTTGTTGTCTTTGGTTACACTTTAATTAAATGTCAGCTAACATATATTTTTATTTTTTGTATGTATTGCCTTAATTTTTTTTTTAATTTTTTTTAATATTTACTTTCTGTGCATCTAGGATTTTTGAGTACTGACGTTTTTTAGTACGACTATTCCCTGACCCATGAGGCCGACATTGTGGAGGTGATGAAGGCAACGGTGTCCCAGTGCTTCAACACCAAGCTTCGGGCAAAGGAAATAAGACAGAGGTGGTCTGATTTCAAGCAGCGGGACCCAGAGAGCGTATATAGGTTGTATGATGCCTACACTTCTGGAAAGTTTACTACAGATACACGCACAATTCTTAGATATGGCCACTTTAACCTGCTGTATTTGTTAATGTATGTTCTTTAGTTTTTTTTTTTGCTCTCCACAGCTAAGCACCCTCTCCTGGGAAAGCACGGGAAGGGCATTCTCCCCCGCCCTTTCTGATGACTTAGCGGGGGAGGGGCCCTCTCGCCATTGCCAAGTTGAGGACCCAGGGGAGGAAGGGGATGACGATGTTGATGCCCCAGTGGAGCCTTCTGCTGAGGTGAGAGCGGTGTGTAGCCTCAGCTCCTCTGAGGCGGCCTCGCCAGACTACAACTACTGCTGGGGCCACTCTCAAATGGGGAGTCCCAGTGGAGAGGAGGAAAGGGACTCCACCACACTCCCTGAAGGTTCAGGTGGCTCCTCAGAGTTGGTCTCTGCTTGGCCGAATTGGAGGAGTAGAGGCACCCCTGATTATCCTCAGGGCCCTCCCTGGCAAGAGTCCAACACCTAATCCTCTGGTGAGAGGCCTTCATTGTTTTGATTGTATGGTCATTTTTAACAGTCTTGTGTCTAACATTTTAATAATTGTTATTTAAGGGCATCTTACTGCCACCATCTCCACAGATGCCAGTCCAGCCGGAAACCGGCATGTTGCAGGTAAGGTTGACATTAATAAAGCTCAACACCTCTATGCATCCTGTGTTGGCTGCCTTTATCAATATTTTATAATGTGACATGCATTTCTGTTGTGAAGTGCCCATATTGACTCTAGAACAGTATGGTATCTTCTGTAGTCCAACAATATCCCGCAATTATGTGGCTTGCTCATGTGTTTTACCAAGTAGTTATGTTATTGCTAACACATGGCCAAATGTGTTACAGTAAATAGCCACATTGAACACTTTCATGCCAAACACATGAATGTTGCCACGCAGACTGACCCAGCTATCATTATCCCCACCCAATCTTGCCAGCACCAGGCTCCAGGAGGCTCCAGTAACATGGGCCAAGGCCACAGCTGTGATGGTGAGCGATGTGATTTGTCACAATGACCTTGTAGACATGCAAATGTATGTGTCCTTGACCATGTACCCATGTTAGTGGGTACCTGTAGAGCCTCTTTTATGAAGAATCAATCAGGATTTCCTCATGTACCCATGTTAGTGGGTACCTGTAGAGCCTCTTTTATGAAGAATCAATCAGGATTTCCTCATAGCATTCACATTTCCTGCTCCTGCTAATGTAACTTGACGCTAACTGATAAATGCAGCAGTTGCTTAGGTACATTATGTTCTGCTTTTACAATCCTGATACATTTTGAATTATGCATGCCCTATTTTTTTTTAAACTAGCTTTAAGGAAAAAACTCACTGTACATATATTTTTTTTTGCATTTGCCTCAGGTGTTATTGGCCACCATATTAACTAAATTCTTCCTGTGATGAAGTAGGCCTTTATTGGTTAGGTTATTTGCTTTGTGATCTTAGACTATGGTGGTTATGTTGAAAGGGTCCACAGGTTAATTTACTATTGACTTTATGCTAAACATCAATGTTGAACATAGATCATATGGATATACCGTAGTTGTAGACCTGTAGTACTTAATTGTGCCTTTTCTTTCCCACAGCTTGCATTCAGGAGCATCACAGGCTGAGGCAATTCGTCTGGAAATTCCGGTAGATGCTGCTGAAGCTCCAACAGAAGATACAGGGTGGGGACGAATATACCTGCTGTGCAGCATTGTTTGTTTGGCCATGTTGGCAACTTTTTTGTAGAATAAAAATATTATTTTAATTTTGATACATACATTTGTGTTTTGTTTTTATTTAGCATAGTATTGTATGTGTCCACGCACACAGGATTATGTATGTTTTCTTGCACCTGGATTACATAAAAAACATCTTTGGAACCTCCCTGACCTGTTGCACCAGGCCCAAGTTTTCCCCTGGTCCACAGAAAAAATTAATTCATTCTTCCAGTTAAGTCATCTAAGAAGTGAGCCAAAAAATGTAATTAAACAAATGGGGACAATTTCAGACCGTTCGAGCAGAGCTAAAAGTGGACCAAAACCCAGGATGGTAATTTTTTTTCAGTATCCTGAATTTCAGTCCTTTCCCCGGGGGCACCCCAACCGGGATTGGCCCGCTGTGTGAATGTCCGGATCAGGCATGCTCCCTGTTAGAGGGAGGCGGAGGATGCGGCCGTCAGAGCCGCTGCTCTTAGAAGCGCCGTGGGACTGGGAAGAGGTGAGCTGGGTTTGGGCAATCTGGGAGGTTTCACACAGCAGAGGTGCCCCCGGGGAAAGGACCAAAACCCAGTATAATCAAAATCCTGAATAAAACCATGACAATAACAATAGATAAAAACAATATTAAGGCCATACCATTTTTAGCTAACTTTCAAATAATTAAAGGTTAACCAATTAGATCAGACACAGGGACATATGGGGAAAATATTTACAAGTTTAAAATTTAACATAGAACACTTTTGTCTCCATTACAGGCAAAATGAACGTAATCTGGATTTGTTAAGGTGTAAAAAAAATTAATTTAAAAACATTACAAATAAGAGCTAAACTTTAAAATAGCCACATTTAAAATCAAATAAACATTAACATATGAATGAGAGAGAGCGCCTCTACAGCTCCATCAATACATCACATTTATCAATGCTAAACAGATTACCACAGCGACACGTCAGAGACTGAGACACTGGGTTAAAGCGCCTGGTGCCCGCTTACAGCGTCTATTGGCGTCGCTCTAAGTGCCGCTATACAGATGTTCACATGGTGACATGTGGCGCTAGTATTGAATCAGCCTCCACATCTCCAGGTATTTTGGCACCTAAAGGTTTAAAGTAAATCTGTCATCAGGAGGGCTCAGGATACCAGTTACAGGTGTCTACTAGAATTAATGAGATAGTCTGATGGGATGGAGCCTCATATGAAAAAAAAAACAATTGCGAAAAAATGGCCTAGTAAATAAAACATCCACATATATATGAGAGATGGCAAGAAGAGGATTTACCGATACACTCTGCATACAAAAAAAATAGCCAAGCTTGTGTATTTCTTATAGTATTTCTTTTCTATTGCAAATAAAGATGTAGAAGGCGGAAGAGTGCTCATTCCCGTGTAGTGTACTGGAGGGAGGAAAATATTGTCCTTTCATTTGCTTGGACATTGCTAACATTTTTCAGCATGTAAGACTTTGTTCTATTGTTTTTGGGAGATAGAAAAAGTGGAACTTTTAACAACAAGCAATTTACTACTTATCCAGTTCACGCAGCAGAAGTTGGAAAAATACCAGTGATGCATGGGGACTTAAAATATATAATATATATTAAAAATAATAATATAATACATATTAAGGTTACACAGATGGTTAAACCTAAACTCTAGATAAATACTGAACTAATAAACTTGTAGTTCTTCCTACATTTACACACACAACTTTACTTGAAAGTAGGAGCTATGCCTTGTTCAGTAATTTTGCTACTATGATAAAGCAGCTATTTTTATCTGTGAGGTTCATCAGGTTTTTGAAGCATATCTTCTACCAGATCTGGGACATATGAAGCATCAATACCCATGGTGAGATGTGTCGACAGGGCCGGATTATGAGGGGGCGCAAGGGGCTAGAGCCCCGGGGCCTCCACCACTTGCCCTGCAAAGGGGGCCTCCACCAACCTATGTGTTATGGTCTGATCCAGCAGGCTTTTCAGTCTTTGGTCTGACGGGCCGCAGGGCAGGTAGCAAAGCTATCGGTGGCAGTGGGGCCCCCTTGTGCCTGGGCAAACCTTTTTTTGTTTTTGCAATCCTTCAGCCAAAGCCACCACAGGGCAGGGCGGAGAGTCTAGAGCAGCAAAGCTGCCGTCACCAATGCTACAGTGATGGGTGTGTGCAGAGCTGTCACTGCACATAAGCCACCAAGCCCAGCCGCTGGCAGCTCAATGCAGGGAACTATTTTCTGCTGGAACAGCTGGACGACTACATTACCCCCCACCCAGAATGGCAAAGCAGGAGTTCCCGAGCAGCACACACCTGCACAAGGGTGGCACAAGGGACTCGATCTGACGTTCCAGTAAGTAGGCGGGTGCCAGACAACCACCAATCAGTTACTTGGCTGGACTATTATTTTAAAGAAAAAATACTGTATCTGGGGCCTCCACCAGCTTTGTGCCCAGGGGCCTCCACCACACTTAATCCGGCCCTGTGTCTGAAAGGATTTTTTGTGTCCAAGATCCCATCCCATTTGTTATACAAGCTCTCCATGGTTGAGACGGGTGTTCCAATAATCCTCTCTGCTCTTCTGATGATCCTTTGCAATCTGTCTGTATTGCTTTCATCCCAATACCAGGCAGCAAGAGAGAAAAGCACAAAGTTAAAGCAGACCAACACCCAACGCTACGAGGGTGTTTGTGGCCACCAGCGCTGCCACTAAAAGGACAGTTTTGGGGGGCATCCAGAATGCTGGAGTCCCCCCACACATAATCCCCCAGGGTGCCCATAAACCTTACCTTAACCTCCAGATCTGCGATTAGCTTCCTGGCTCTCATGTGGGCAGTGACAATGCCATGATTGGCTGCCTGGCACTCACGTGGGCAGGACATTCGGCAGCCAGAATGTCACTGCCCACATAAGCATCCGCCAGCCAATCGCGGCACTGGATTCTCAATAGGGGAGCGAGGTTAGAAAAAGCTTTATTGCCAGTCATGGGGGTTATGTGTAGGATGCTTCAGCATTTTGGATGCCCCCCCAAGACTTTTATTTTAGCAGGGGTGCTGGCGGCCACCAACACCCTCACCATGGAGATGTTGGTCCACTTTAGAATTGCTTCACCAAATAATTAGCATGACCCTCAACAAGCGATTTTCTCACTCACTCACTTCTGCAGGAAAATGGGATTTTGTTTTTTTTTTTAATAGGAGAAATGTATTCCTCTTCATTCCACAGCTGTGTGAAACCCCCAGGTACCTGGTAATAACTCACCTTTTCCCAGTCCACTGGCACATGCGTGGGCTCTCATCCAGAGACACCTGCAGCCACTTCATTTGGTAGGCGGCTTTAAACTCCCCATTTAAAACAATGAGAGCTGGGGCAGGAGTACTCACGAGGCTGGAGATACTCCCCATTAAAGTCAGAGAGACAGTTGCCAAAAGATGTAAATATAGCAAATGACTTTCACTGGCTGAGTGCCCTTTCATGTGCTGATAGAAGGCAGAAAAGGTGAGTTGTTTGGGGCTTTCTGTAGGGTTTCAAACAGTTGGGCATCCCTGGAACAAATCCCAGGAAAGCCAAATTCCCAGGTTTTGTTCCACTATAAGGAGTTTAAACATGTTTAAACAACCTGAGATATGCACCAACCTTATTCACATAAGGCATAGATTCCAGACCAAAATTAAAAAATGAAACATTTCAGTGCATATTAAATGTTTAAAAGACAGGGGGTTAAATAGTAAAAAGCTGGGTACAAAAAACTTGGAAAAACCTGGGTGTACTAATCAAGAATACAGTGAACATCAGCTGCTAATGCTTAGAAAGTGATGAGATATTGAATGCAAAGAATTAGAATCCATGATGCAGGTACAATACTGATCACTGATAAGCTGCAGTTTAGGATCCTACACTAGAAAATGGCATTGGCAGATAATTAGTAGAAGGGATTACAATTTAAGAATAGCGAATATTAACAGTTTAAAAAATGCATTCCTCTTATAAACATATCTTTCTAAAGGCCAATAACATAAACTGGCAGATAAACAGCTCTTCCTAGGACAGTCCAAAGACTAGGGGACAGAGGTGATTCTAGAATGACGGTTAGAAGGGGCTTTATGCGTAATGGTAGTCAAACTTGGAGATAGTAGGAACAAAATCTATATAAGAGATCACAAAACAACTTTATTAAAACACTATCCTGGGAATCTTGGCTCCAGTGATGTGATCTAAATTTTCTGGGAAGGCAGGAAATATTCTTTATCATTATCAGGCATAATCAGCTATTTTCGTAGAGGTTATTTGCCTTCCAATTAACCAAAATGAGCAGTTTAGGGACAGACATTTGTCCTAAATAAAATTACCATGTTACTAATGTGGAATGAATCATGCAAGATTGAATTAAAAGGCTAATATATAACATTTTAACTACAGATCTCTGTGCAGTACACTGTTTTCAGTAATACCAAGAAAGTAAAAAATACAATTTATCTCTCTTGCATTTCTATTTTTCAAGTTTATTCTGAATTAAGAGAATTCTATATTTGAAAGCACCCTTTCAAGAAGGTTTTCAGTATGTTCCTAAATATGTCAAGCCATCTAAAGTTTTGCTTGGACCCTCCCCTGACTCCAACTAACTATATTCTGACAGTAATATACAAACTGCTGCATTGGAAAAACTATGAAAAACCAAGATATGGATCTATCTGATCCCTTTGGATGCTAGATTTCTGTTTGGGTTTAATCTGTTGGGTGTGGGTCCCTATGACCATGTTAATTGGCTATTTCTGGCAGTTGGATACACCATAACATTTCTGCAATGGTCTATTCTGTATTTTAAAATTGTTTATATGATTTATGTCAGACTCTCAAAAGTAGCTAAAGTTACATTGCCAAGTTTGAGATAATGCAAATTTGGGTAATTAGGTGACTGATCAGAAACCTCAAAGAGAAACATTTAAGTTTTGACTCTCAGTTTATTCAAATATTCATTGCAATTTTTTGTGCTTCTTTTAGTTCTGTGAAGATGTCAATCAGCACTGTCCAACATAACACGTTTTGACTAACATAGAATGGAAGGGACAACATTCAAACAGGTGCAGGTTTTTTAAAGAAAAACTTTGAAAAATGTGACAAAAACATACATGATACTTAAATATGAAACTGTAAAATGTTTTTTAAATCCGATTAAAATAACGCTGCATCAAACCTTAAAAATCTAGCTGTTAAGGAAAGAACAGTTCCTAGCTGTTTACCATTGTTACCAAGACCAATCATTTCCAAATCACTGAGTGAACCCTTTCTGTGTCAATCCAACACTTTTAGGGTAATTTAACTTAATAATACCTTCGTGTGCAGAGGCATTTGTATCTGAAGGGTTATTACCATGGAAGTTATTTTAGGTTGGTTAATGGCATGTAGTAAATTTAAAATTGACACAGAAGATATGCAAGCTGCTTTTTAAAGTGTTTACCTTTCAAATATGTTCCTCACTTCTGAAAAGTTGTTACCTTTCTCCTGAAAGCTTTCATAAATCATTAGCAATTTTTACTCAAAGTTACCATGCGCTATTTTTTTCAGTCCTAATTAATATCTCAAATAGATACAGGCTTTAATATGTGTCAACACTTTTTACCTTTAATTTTATTTATCAAATTATATTCAAAGAGATCAGTAGTCACCATTTTAGCTTAAAAGATTGAATGAAAACAGCCACGTCATTTATTTAAAAAAACAAACTGCTTAATTCATTGAAATTAAAACAAATAAGGTCTCTCCGCATTTTTAACATATAGTACCTTAGTCAGTGTTTTTTTGGTTCGCATTCAAACATATGAGAACCTTTCCAACACAACATGCAATAAAAGGTAAAAAAAAAAAACATATTAATTATAAAACAATGGGCTTGACAGTGGTTTGTATTCAGTGCAGAGCATTTCAAAAATATTTTGTAGCAATTAATCATGTTTTGAATTCAAGTGGCATAGATATCATAAGTGCTCTAGAATGTGAATATGGAGAGCTACTATGTTTCAAAAATACATCTGTTTCCTTACAACATGGTAGCCTGGAATGCGTTGAAGTTGGGATTTTATGACATCACTCATATGCCTAACGTCATGGGTGCGATCGACATGTAGCACTGTAGCCTCCAACTGCTGATGAGATCTATACAGGTATTTTTTATATTTTATATATTTTTCCTTGCCACCCTTCCTTAGTTACAAAATATATAATATATATACACAATATAAATATATAATACATTTTTGTTGCTTACCAAATTTTGTTTAATGTGGCCTTGCATTGTATATAGTAATGTAGACCTAAATCTACCATTACAACTACTCTTTATTTTTAATGTATCTCCTTCACTCTAAAGTATAATTTCAATTGTCTAAGCAATCTCATGCCCACGCAATATAAAGTAATAAGCCACCCTTACCAATGTTAATGAAACCGTAAGATGGGACAGTCTATCAATGTGCAAAGTGTTGTTGGCCCCTGGTTCCGCCCAAGATGCCTATATTCTTCTGGATTCCAGTCTCTATGGACGTTTTGAGTCTGGTGAGTTGTCTGGTGGTTGGCTACTTGGAAAGTTTTTTTTTTATTATTATTTTTCATGTATATCTATTGTATTTTTCCATGAGTCCCCTGCCTTCCCCTATGCCTTCTCCCCCTCTGAATGAATGATAAGGATTGATTCTGCATTCACTGTTATTGTGAAGTTATTTTTGGTTTTTATTTTCGGATACCCCCTGCTTCCGAGGCTTCCTGCGGCCTCACATGCAACCACATTCCGCCTACAACCGGGCACATCGAAAGATCAGGGCTGTTGTTGAGCGGGAATTTGGATTGATGAAGAGCCGTTTCCTGTGTCTCGATCATATGGGGGGGGGGGGGGGGGCTCTCCAGTACCAGCCACCAAAAGTCATAAAAATCATTGTGGCATGCAATATCTGGATGTTTCCCTCTCTCCAGCAATTGTTAACATACCAGAAAATGTTTATTGGGGCACCCAGAGTGCCTCTGGTCAGCCTGTCAGGGAGCATCTCATTTTAGTTAAGCTTTATGTAATGTGTTTGTTTGCACTGTGTTATTTATGTTTTACTTTATGATTTGTTTACAATTACATTTCCTTCAAAAACTCTTTGTTTGTCCAAAGTAATTTCAAATCTATACGTACATTTTTATTTATTTGTTTATTTTCTTTAACATTGACTATTAATGCCTAGTAAGCCTTTATTTTATTTGTGGCCATGAGTGTAGCCTTTCCATACACAAAGCACAAATAGATTTCATTGGAATTGTGGCTGGCTAAAGTGTGCCAGTTGTCTGGCCTGTAGAATAGCCACCATCAGTGCCAGGGTAGCTTTGAGCATCTGCCACTGCCCCAGCATTGCCTCCCTCAGCCTGTTGCTGGTCTGCATTTCCTCCAGCATGGAATGGCAGTTATGTTGTATTTGGTTCATGTGTGTGGAAATGTTTTCTTGGAACCTTTCACTGGTTTTACTGAATGTGCGGCTATCCAGTCACCAAGCTGACTGCATCAACTGCACACAATGATAATCCTTGATAATCCATGCCTTGAAGTACTGGCACCAGGACTTGCAACTGGTATTTGTTATGGCGCAATTTGGTGATGTGTTTAATTTGCTGGAATGTAATTGAAAACAAAGGCCCTTATTCATCAAGCGATAGCGCCAGGTAGTGTCTGACGAGCGCCAGGTAGCGGCAGCTAACGGCGACTACCGACTCAAGTACGCCCGGCGGCGGTCACAATGACGCATTTATCAAGCAAAATGAGGCTAGCGCCGGCGAGAGCGACGGCTAGCGCGGCATTCATCATGAAGCCGCCTGGACCGAACAGCGCCGCTGCAAATTCCCTCACATTGCCAGGTATGAGCTGTCGCTCCCTGGCGATGTCCAATGCATTTCAATGGAGCAATCTATAATTATTCATAATTAATTATTATTAATTTTTTTTTTTTTTTTTTTTTTTTTTTAATGTCAAAAAATCGGAGAACACTTCTGCAATGTTAGGATTTATTTTTAAGTAAAAAAAAAAAATTAAAAAAAATATGTGCAGAATTGATCTAACAGGTCTGAGATTAATGTATTCATATTACAAAATGATTCTAAAAACATGTATAATGTTACATTCAAAAAATATGGTTGTTTAGGGGTTAAAAACTAGTTAATACACATCGCCGCCAGCGCTCTGGGGTTTAAACAAGGAATGGACAGCGACAGCACATTCGGAGCGTGATTTGTTGATGAATATGAAGCTAGCCGTTCGCTCTGGCCATTCGTTGTCAGGCGCTCACATACAACGCTGGACCTGTGAAACAGCGACCCCCCAGCCCGTATTCAACATTACCGCACACCGACTGAGTCGCTGTCATCAAGCTAATGCCGGCCAAGCACAGCGAATACTGGCTGGCGCTGAAAAAATCACGCTACAGTCGCTCATCTGTCGCTACCTGGCGCTATTAATGAATCGGCCTCCCCGTTTACAGAGAACTATGGCCGCACCAACTAATACATAGGGCGTGCTACACTGGCCGTATCAATATATGTTTTACCCTGGGAGGGAACCCCACAGTCCCCTCAAACCCACCAGAAACCACAGCACCGCCCAAATTAATAATAAAAATATATCCTATTTTATTGTTGAACAAGGATCACAATTTACAAACATCTAAAACATCCTAAAAAGGGTCACAACAATGACCACCAGGGGGCGCTTTATACAGGTTCCTATCTCATATCCATCTCAACCAATACATTGTGCATATACATACAACACCATTTATAGTGCATTTATCATATACATTAAATAATTACATTTAAAGTGCTAAGTGCTAAACCTATAATTATTAAATGAGGACCACCAAGAGCAGAAAAAGTAAAATACATCAAAACCATATGCATATGTGCTGAATCAGTACATTACCCAAATACCTGCCTGTCAGTATGTCCCCCTGCCCCTAGCCAACGCGTTTCGTAACGGTCGGGGACCCGTTACTTCATGGGCACCAATTATACAGGCTTCTCCTAATGGCCATCCTATATACTCACCCGCCCCGCTCCCCCGCCAATGACAGCCGCTCATGGCCGCGCCGCAGCACGGACCCCGGCCGGAAGTGCGTCGGCGGCCCCAGCCAATCAACAGACAGCCGGGGCCAGCCGACACACCCCGGCCGGAAGTGCGCCGTACTACCCGTCGGCACCTGTCAGCGGCGCGGAGCGAGGCAGGTGAGTACACAGGCCGCCCACAGACAGGACCCATACCATAGATACTCCCTAACTCAACATAATTGACAAAACATGATCCTCCTATACATCTACTTTAATTTCAAAAATTCTCAAACTTATATATTTAATTATCCTTAAATTATCCTTCTAAACAAGCTATACAAGATATATACAATGCAGACCTAAATCACTATATCTATCTATGTACATATCTATAATTATTCCAGAAAGAGAGCAGACAGATCGATACTCATAAGGATTGGGGGATCCCCAAAAGTTCAGGGGTTCTCAAGATAATTACGGGATATGTACTAAGTCTGATAAAACCCCCAACCAGACCAAATCCTCTGGTCCATTAAAGTATCCCTCTACTTATTTATAAAAAGGGGGGGGGTATTGCCACATATGGAGACTCCCCTCCATCCACCCAACTATAAATTTTGTGGGGGTTTCTTTGACAATGCCCTGATCCCCCTGACAAAAGGAGGGGCCCCACCAACTACAAGCTAACCCCAAAGGTGTCGTATGCCCCCAACTCCGCCAAGATGGGGGGGGGGGAAGGGGGAAAGGACAGGGAGGGGGGGGAAAGGGGCTGGGGGAAAGGAAAAAGGAAGGGGGGAAAGGGGGGAGGAGGGCCAGGGAAGTCCAAAAACTAAGGGGGAGAGAAAAAAGGAACATCAATACCCAATCCTCACCATCCCCCAAACCACAACCAATCCCCCATACACCCAAACTAATCATACAACAATACAAGGTTGTGATGAATTCTTGACAATCTGGTCTCCAGAGGGCACCCCTTCACACGTCCAACCGCCCTGGTTCCTGGTAGTATATCTTCACCACTCCTGGGTTATCATGAGGACAGCGTGACATGTCTCCAGTGATTCTATAAACTGAAGCACACACTTTAATACTACAATTAACACCCATCACCCTTATGCTCGTATATACACAACCTGTGTCTTTTTGCACACTGACAGGTGCCGACGGGTAGTACGCTTGTACGCCCCGCGGCCGGTTACATCCCTGCTCGTTTACTACTAGCGTCGTATGACGCTGATACAGGGGCCGGGGCCGCTGACGCACTTCCGGCCGGGGTGTGTCGGCTGGCCCCGGCTGTCTGTTGATTGGCGGGGGCCGCCGACGCACTTCCGGCCGGGGTGGGGAGCGGGGCGGGTGAGTATATAGGATGGCCCAATGTAGATTGGGGTGACGTAAAGGAGGCCCTGAGCGAACAGAGCGGCACCCCTAGCAGAACGTACAGATCTACCACCCTCGGTACCACATCTGTGAATCCACACTCCACTAGGCCACCCAGGGGCCACCAGTATCAATGGTCCCCCTACCAGAGCAATTCTGCGCAGAACCCCGCCTAGCAGGGGGAACGGAGATAAGACATACAGACCAGAATGTCCTGCCATAACATTACTAAAGCATCATGACCACGGCCAGAGGATCCTGGGGCAGGGAAACAAGGGGCGAGAGCTTGAAATAGTGACGGGGCACCAAACAGATCCACACTGGTTGAACCTCATAGTGACACAAGGATTAGCACATCCTGTCGCAGAGGGAACATATACCTTCCTGGGGGACCATCCTGCTCCAGGTCCCACACAGATGATTAAGGTAGGCCACAGTCGTCAGACAGACCGAGCGCCGCCAAACAGGCAGGCCGTGAAGAGGAGAAGTCAAGCGAGATAGTGCCAACCTGAAAACTCACTGTTTCAATATTGATAAGTTCATGGACCTCCTAAAGGCCCCACCTCCCCCGGGCCCGCATGGGGTTACAGAAGAAAACCTCCCCATCAACTTGATAGGTTGGCATCCATGGTGCCCGTCTCTAGGAAGGGCAAGAAGGGAACTGCCCCCAGACAGGTTCCTAGAGTACATCCACTCCAAGAGGGACTCCTAACCAGGGGGGAAAGGCACACATGACCCTGCTCCAGGGATGCTGGGTCCCTGTCCAGCATTAACAATAGAAGTTGCAGAAGGGCCCCAGGTAAAAGAGTATAAGGGACTTCTTCTAAGCAAGTCACCAAACGGGCCCACCAGCTGCATTCCTGCCTGGTGAAGGGACGGGAACAGCAAAGAGGGGCTGAGCCCACGCAACCAGATTGTCCACCTTATTGCTGAGGAAGGAAGATTCTCGCCTGAACCGAATCTAGATTCATCCCTAGGAATGGAGAAACTAATCAAGGGGACAAGGAGGACTTGAGGTGAATGAATACCCATCCAAATGACTCCCAATGTACACCACCAGCCGAGTAGCCAACTCGACCTGACGTAGAGATTGGGAAGCGAAAAAGGACGACCGGGTAGGTCTCACGCGGATGCCCCTTGGTCTCATCAGAGACATAGCCCCCATCAGTACCTTGGTGATCACTCTGGAGGAAGAAGAGAGGCCAGATAACAAGGCCACAAATTAGCAGTGTTGGACTTCCAACACGAACCTGAAGAGCCTCGGTGTCTAGAAGACACAGGGATGTGAGCATAAGCATCCTTGATCTCCCCAGACGGCAAGGGCCCACTGGGCGCAAGGCGCTGATGGTCCATCTCAGATTTTCCATGCAGAAACTGCCTGTAATAGTAGAATTGCCGAAAACCTGTGAATCCATAAAGGGCAGACTGACTCATCCCTTTGGGGAAATGTGAAGAGGTTGGTGTAGCGGCACCTGTCTCTGCCTGTTAAGGGCAAACTGCAAGTGACCCCCAGACCCCGCAGGCCGTGCATGGCCTGCACCAGCACCCGAACAGAGGCAGGGACCAGGAGTACCCTGACAATCTTGGGGGAGGCCGCGCAGCAAACTTTATCCTTTATCCGGAGTAAACTACCTCCTGTATCCACCAGAATGAGGCAAGATGCCTCCTGATAGGAGCAAGGTGCTGCAGTCATCCCCTCACCCAGGTGAGCGAGGGCACCCCATCATGCTTGAGGGGATTTGGTGGAAGATTTAGGCTTAGCCCCGCCGGAGGGCCCAGAGCGTTGTCTGCTGCTCATGGGGCAGGAGTCTGCACGAAGACTCCGGAAGGACACCCCTGGTTCTTGTTTAACACTATGGCATGGAGGGGGAGGGGTGTCCCCGTCCCGAGGGGGCCGAGACGGCCACCTGCGTTCGGGTGATTTGCCCTTTTTACCAAACAGGTCCAGACGGGCCCCAAACAGGCGTTGCCCTCTAAAGGGAAGTCCGGTCAGAGTCCTTTTAGCAGCATCGCCAGCACCCCACTGTCGCAGCCAGACCAAGCGACGTATAGCCACCACAAGGGCAGAAGTCCTCGCACACATTCTAATGGTGTCATCCAGCGCTAAAAGGATAAATTTTACAAATACATAACAACTGGAGAGTGCATTAAACACCTCCCAGGGAAGATCATCAGGGTGATGCTCAAGCATCTTTCTGATGAGGGTTCTGGCGGCCACTGCAGTGATGGCCACGGATCAGACCGGGCGCAGCGCCGTTCCTGCACAAGAAAAGACGTGGGAAGCCAGTTTATCCATGCGCCGGTCCTCAACATCCCAAAGGGTACTATAAGCAGGAGCCCCAATGATCGGTGCATCAACCACAGGGGGCGATGACCAACAATTAACCACCTCAGGTGGAAAAGGGTATTTCCAATCCCAGTCCCTTGGGACCCCTGGAAGTTTACTGGGGCGTTCCCATTCCTCGAGTACAAGAGCATGGAAGTGAGCCTGCTCTAGAATTTCCAAGCGCGGTGTCGCTGTATGGAAACGCTCCCCTCTCAGCTTGGGAGCCGCGTTAGGGAGAGAGATAGACAGGGCCTTAAAGATCCTAATCAACAAACCAATGGTGTCAAACTGATTCCAGTCTTCATGGCCAGAATCGTCATGACTCCTCGGCTCCTCATCAGATGAGCCTGAGTCAGAGAACAGCCCTCCTTCATCAGAAGGGGTACAGGCACACGGAGTAGTGAACTCCTCCGATCCCATAGCAAAGGCAGAAACAGGGGGCGTGGAGGACCGCTTCTTACCAGGGCCCAAGCGCTTTGTCAACCCCGTAATAATCTGGTCAGCCGTGGGCAGTCTGGAAGACGCAGCCGGCTGCAACTCCCCACTTGTATGCGACTCAGCAGGAGTGAGATTTAAGCCTGGGGAAATAGGAGTATTGAAGTGAGGTGCAGCCACTGGCAATCCTGATTGCAGGGCCAGTACTTGCTCGGCACACGATGCGCAGACCCGTGCCCTGTCAGCATCAGCGTGGGGATATCCACACATTATACACAGCCGGTCTTGTCCCAGAGGGACCCCGGTCACATAATTCTGAGATGCCTCCATATGGTGATTATCTAGGCACAATATGCCAGCAGGGATTTATGCAATAGGCAACCCTGGATGCCCCAAGACCCGCTAGGAATGTGGGAGAATTTTTTATAAGCCCGCTATAATTTGTGTCAGGCCGAGGGCAGCCACCGGAGTCAGAGCCATGCGCAGCAGGAAAAAATGTTTTTATATTGAAAACACCTGCGAGGGCACTTACAGGCCAAGGGAGGAGGAGGAGGACCGCAACCAGGCGCGCGCTCGAAGATCATCAAAATGGCGACAATCGAACCTTAAAGGGTGGGCCCGATCTGGCCGTGACGCGGAGCGCGCCAAGCCAGGTCCCCGCCCCCCCTGAGAAGCTCTGAGGCAGCAGTCAAAACGTAACCAGCAAAGGATAAGATACACTTAATATAAGCCTTTGCTAATGAAGACGCCCTAGCCCAGCGCAGTACACTTTAGTAAAAGAAAAGACACGCGCACGGTGGCAGCCAAAAACTATGAAGAGCAAGCAGCGCGGCTCTGACACCCAGTTACAAGTCAAGGGCAATACTAAGGCCATAAGCGTGACAATACAGTACACTGAGACCGGCACACGCATACCCCCCCTTTCTTTTCCCCCGAATACGGGGGTCCACCGCTACACGGGCATGGGCAATAATGCGGGAGGGGCATCCACTAGAGGCTCACCATCAGCCTAAACCGCCTACCCTTTGGTGGGGGACTGCGGTGGAGCAAGGCTCCATAAGCACGCATGGTGCTGCCTACTTTCACCTGACCAGCGCAGCCCAGGCTGGGAGGCACATCACAAATAGGATGGGTGGGAATAGTCCAACAGGGCCGCGGGCTGCAATAGCCCCGCTCACCTGCGAGAGAGTGATACTTCATGTCTTCGCAGTCAGCACTGCAGAGAAATCTGGGGATTTGTGGGAGGTCCCCGGGTATATGAAGGGCCGGGAGGAGCCTGTTTTTGCATGTCTGCAGTGCACGGTGCCATCTGGCGGAGGATAACCCAAGTGTAAGTATTATATCTGGAGCAGGACTACTGTATACTTAGAATAATGGTCTGACACCCCAGTAGCCAACGCCATACATTGGCCCTCACTAAAGCACCCACTCAAAGTGCCGCACCACAGGTTTCGCCCAACAGATGGCCTGTCTGCATCTTCCTGGGTACTTTGCAGAATGGGTGACATTTGTGGGTGAGGTCTTGAGGATGAATGTGAAGATCTTTCACTGCCTACTGACTGAACAGTGCTTGCATGAGGGCTGGGGGTGTGTTCTTGGGTGGCCCAGGAAGATGCAGCCGTTGATGCAAATGGTGAGACGGGGCTCTCAATATTAGATTCTTCCAGCTGGCCTCCAGTTGGAGAGGGTGTTGTGTTGTTATTGTTGGTTGCGGTGGTGCCTACACTTTAAGAACGTATACCTCCCTACTACATCAGTGAGTAAGGCCGTGCATGCTCCAGAAGCCACTGGGACGCGGCAGATGACCATAAGATGACCCCTACACTCTTCACCCGTGAGCAACAGGACACCATAATGCGAGTGAGTGAATTTGCATGCGTTTATTTGCAGGCGAAATGCATTCATCGGCGTGTCATCAAGTGTATTGGAATGCAGCTACAAGCGAAAGCTTGTGCGCACATGTGTGGGGGATGTATTACTCCATCCCAATAACCAATAACATCTAAAATCCAAAAGTATGGGTAAATGCAAAAAGGTCATTGGCACTGGATATTGTGGCTGCGCTGGAGGAGGAATCTGACACCACCTTCACATTCACCCAGATCATCCCGCATTGGTCGGACCTTAAACGGAGGAAGAAACCCCGGGTGAGGAGTTTTTTTCGCAAACTACTCCTAAGTAAGTTAGTTCACATTACATTTTGCTTATACAATCACCTTATCCAGCCCTGTTTTTATAACAATGGTATTCTCGTCTAGTGTTAGAGTTTTATTATAGAGTGCGGCCCACCAAGGCTGGAGAGATCTGGTGGCCGGGGAGGTGGTGCCAGACCGGTGCCAATGGCCTCTAGCTCCTCTGCAAGTCACCAACAACCACCCCTGGACCAACCTGCAGAGGAGGAGCCACAGCTGTTGGGCAGGCAATCAGATGATGAGGAGGTCCAGCAGGTATGAATATGACACAGGAGCACACACTTGCTGCATTCTGAACTGCTTTTCAACACAGTAAGGAGGCCTTAGATTCAGTAAAGTAATGTAGGTAGGGACCACAAATATGGCTGTAAAATGGGGGTAGCCAGGGCTAGAGGGCTGCAAATCGAGGGAAAAAAAGTGGTTGCCCTGCACAAAACAAAAGTATCAGAGGTCAAATGGGGGGGGGGGGGGGTAACACCAGGGAGATTGCTGTGAACAAAATGGGGTAGGAAAAGCGCTCAAAATAATCACAGAAAACACAAAAATTATATATATATAAATAAATATATACATATATACATAAAGAAAGAAAGAAAGATTAACATCAATAAATATATACATAAATTAATTAATTAAATATATTACATAAATATTACATATTTTCACAGGTGTCAGAGGTCCAGGAGGAGATTGAGGAGGTGATGGAGGTGGATGTGGCAGTGTAAGCAGAAGAGATGGAGGAGGTAGCAAACATTTTAACCACTAACTCAGGTGCTGCATTGACTGTGGATAGGCAGATCCTTCTGTCGGTGATGACACCCTCTGTGGTGCTATACACACATTCTGATAGACACTTGCTGCAGGGCAGGCCAGCACTTAAATAAGGTGTTCCACATTGTGGTCATGCTCGTGCTCTCCTGTGAGGTGCTGCTGGTGCCCCTGCTGTGTTGGCGACTTGATCCTTCTCGTCCTCTGCCTCTTGCTGCCACTGAGCCCTCAAATCCGGCTGGAAACTCTGCCAATAGTACATACGCTGCCAATAAATTCCCCCAAAAATGGGGTTCCACCTGGGAAGAGGGACCCCATGCCCATTATTTTTTAGTGGGCATAGTAGTTATATTTTATTTGTAAATATTAAAAAGTACTCTTTTCAGTTTGGGTATGTGGTACCATTGTAATCGGGAGAAATGGGTCTTTCATGTGCAATATGGTTTTCTTTAAAAAAATAAATGTCTTATTTAAAATAAATGAGACATTTTTTAATATATATTTTTATTTTTTTTTTACTTAAAAATATTTTTAAAAACTGTGGAAAAATTACAGGCAAGACATTTCATGTAATATGTAATTTTCTTGGAAAATCACAGTTAAACATCATGAGAAATGGTGAAAATGACCTGTCAACAGAGGGTGACAAAATCTCAAGAAGGCTGGCAGTTAAAAGGGTTAAAAGTACCTATGCAAGTTGGGTATTGTTCTACTCAGGTGACCTTGCACTTTCAGATTTAGCTTGTTTTTTCTTGATTGCATATTGATATTTTAGGAAAATATGCTTTTTATTCTGCCTTTTTATTGATTTTTTTAGTTAAACCCTGTGCAACCAAAGAATTCTTCGGGATCACTTCCAGAACGATGAGCCTATATGGTATATGGTTTGTGGGGAGTATTCCAAATGTTGTTGAGTTGTTTTGGTTGAAAAAGCTCAAGGTGTGCACTTTGCTTGCATATCTAAAATTTTCAAGTAAAATTACCGTTACGCGCATGCTTTACTTTGGGGTGGTTGCAACTCTTCCCTTGACAGTACCTATGCATGTTTGGTATTGATCTATTCGGGCGACTTTGCTTTAAAAGATTTATCAAGATTTATCTTGTTTTTTCTTGTTTGCATTTTGTTTTTTAAGGAAAATGTGGCTTTGATTCAGCTTTTTTTAGGTAAGCCCTTTGCAACCAAATAATTCATTGAGGGATTTCTTCTAGAAAACTGTGCCCATATCAACAAGCCTGGAACGCCTAGAAATCTTGAGGTGTATACTTCCTGAGAATATATAGTTTGTTGGGGGAATTTTAAATGTAAAAGGATTTTTTTTTTAAACTGCAAGATACACATAGCAGTTGTATTTTATCTGAAAATCTACTAGGGAATCTCCTGGGCAGGAAAGGGTGTCTACCAATACATATGTTGTACCGCTGTAACTGGGAAAATTGGGCTTTTATGTGCAATAGAATTTAATTGAAAAACATATATTTTTTATTACAAAAAAGCACAACAATTTGTAAAACAGTTCTTCATATTTCACCCACCTAAAAATATTGAGAATATGCTTAACAAATGACATTTCACGTTAAAGCCCAGACTGCTGAAAAAATAGTATATAATTTTCCAAGGAAACCCCTGAAAATCTCTACAAAAATCACAGTTGAACATATATAGTGCAAAATAGTGACTGGCAACAGAGAGTGACAAAATTTCTAGGTAGGCTGGCAGTTAAAGGGTTAAAGGCATATACACAGACAACTGGCAAATCTTTACTTAACAACAGGTAAACTAAATATGAGCAATTTTTGAGCACTTTTAAAACTTGATAAAATTAATGCAAGTAATAATACAGACTTTAATATTAAAATCAGGTTGAACCAAATCCTACATATGCTCACTCATATGCCTCAGGCCAAGGTTACCATTGACGTACATACCATTGACGTACAAGTAAGTGCAATATTAGGCAAATTTTCCTACATGAGTAACTGTGAATATCAAATGAAAGCAATCATATGTAACATGTATGTAATATACAATGTAGATAATAAGCTGAATGTATTGAAGAAGCAGTAGTCTGCGAAACACATATACATGTAAGCTTAATGGCACTAAATATGAACACTTGCTACAACTGATTACAGATACTTGCTACAACTGAATGCAATACTTGCTTCCTAAACATAACAGTAGAAACTTAGAAGCCAAGACCCACACCACAAACCAAACCAAAATCTTTTACAGCATCTAAGGCCAGTTTGAGTTTATGGGATAGCTAAGATGGCCACGGATTACCACTTTATGCGCCTCTGATAAGGTGACTAAGGAAAACACTGAGTGCAAATAAAGATCATAGGATTCCCATAGGCACTCTTGCAATTTTGTTTTAATCTCAAGATCAATCAATAATTAATGAATAATGATAAAAAAAAGTTTCCATGTGCTATTTGGTCTAT
This sequence comes from Gastrophryne carolinensis, assembly GCA_027917425.1. Taxonomy (NCBI): domain Eukaryota; kingdom Metazoa; phylum Chordata; class Amphibia; order Anura; family Microhylidae; genus Gastrophryne; species Gastrophryne carolinensis. Next base: position 454,207,225 of record CM051234.1, read on the forward strand.
GGATCAAGGAGGAGAGTGAGATTTGACCAGGCGATTGGGATGATTGCTGCTTTATAATTAAAGATAGATTAAAATATGTAATTTATTCATGTAATTTATTCATGAAAATAGGTTGAGCATGTGAATAGTGAGAGTAATCTCGTCTGCTAAGATGGCATTCCCACCATATGGTATTCCCACCATATGAGTGTTTTTGTTAAGCACAGTGTAGATTGGAGTCCCTGCATTGGATTGAACACCCATGCGTGTTGGTCCCCGCTGCTATAAGACTGGCTGGGGGGGGCATCCAGCATGCTGGACTGCCCCCTAAAACACCTGTGAATCTTACCCGTGCCTCAATCCTCCACCGGGATTCCAGCGCTGCAACTGGCCGTCATGGACAGGCTATTCTGGTGGATGGAACAATGGCTTGCTAAGCACATGAGCACCTGGCAGCCAATCACTGCACTGGATTCACGGGAGGGCTCCAGCCTTCTGGATGGCCCCCCAGTCTGTCTTATAGTGGTGGAGACCGACACTCGTGCTGCACAGGGGTTATTATATGGGTTTACCTGACCTTTGTATTTAAAAGTAACCCACTTATACCAAATATGCACATAGCTTGCAATAAGCAGTAATCTATTATAAAGTTGCATGCTCCAGTGACAGAGTGTGGGATATTTGTATGTGCTTAATGAACGTTCCTTTGACAGATGTTAGAGCACACACACACTCTATTGACAAGTAAACCAAGTTAAGAGATAAAAGAAAGGTTTTCTGCAAAGAATGAAACCAGTGAACCAATCTAGACTAAATTAGGCTTTACTAATGTGCAGAAAAAGGGGCACTTGTAACAGAACTACATTGACAAAATACTATTGTAGCTGTAGAAAATACATACCAACCCTGTATGTGCTACATTTGTTGTAAATTCACGTGTAAATTTAAATATCTGTTTTACTCTGAAGCAGTAAATTACCGTATATACTCGAGTATAAGCCGAGTTTTTCAGCCCACTTTTTGGGCTGAAAAAAAGCAGCTTCGGCTTATACTCGAGTCAGTGAAAATTTTGGCCGAAATGGAGGAGAAAAAGGGGCAGGGCCATACCGCTGGGTGACGCTCGTGAATGGCCTCATGATGCTGATGTCCCGTGCAGCCGCGGGAGCAATGTCCCGCCTCCTCTGGTACAGTGATCCTCCTCTGGTACAGTGATCCGCTGTCCTCCCCTTCCCTCATGATGCCTCATGATGCTGATGTCCCGTGCAGCCGCAGGAGCGATGTCCCGCCTCCTCTGGTACAGTGATCCGCCGTCCTCCCCTTCCTCTTCAGCGTGCCGGCTCCGGACTGCGCGTGCACGGCCGCTTCCCGCGTACACCCAGAAGCGGCCAGCGCAGCTTCAGTCCAGCCTGGCGAGCGGCCGCTTCCGGGTGTATAGAGGGAGCCGGCGCGCTGAAGAGGAAGGCGGCAATCAACTACCGGTATAACGGCAGAACGGATCGGGGCAATCAAACGGCAGGAGCCAGGTATTTACTCAGCATAAACCGCATTACCAGCCTGAGCCACTGGTTAGTGCGGTTATGCTTAGCGTATGTGACAGTTTTCCTTTAATGGACACAGACAGGCATTATATTTAATGGACACAGGCAGGCTGTACGGTATATTTCATAGACACAGGCATGCTGTATATTTAATGGGCACAGGCAGGACACTGGTAGAATGTATATTATGAGCCCTAACACAGGCTGCTCTATGCAAACAGTCATGTCATCACTTTCTGTAATATCAGCCTGCATTAGGCCTCAAAAGATACCATACGGTACCCGGAAAAGTCTTTTCTTTGAAATAAATACGGTATTCAAAAACATTATTGGTATCTATTTTTATTTTTGAAATTTACCGGTAGCTGCTGCATTTCCCACCCTAGGCTTATACTCGAGTCAATAACTTTTCCAGTTTTTTGTGGTAAAATTAGGTGCCTCGGCTTATATTCGGGTCGACCTATACTCGAGTATATACGGTATATCAAAACATGCAGAATACCACAGAAAATATGCTAATGTTGTTACACTTTTTAAGGTATTGATTTGGGATTTTGTGTGTTCCGCCGAATATTAACCAATTCAGGAATAGATTATAAACATATTAGACTCAGGAATTAGCTGTAGGCGAGATCCCATGTTTTAAAATATGTGGAAAAAGCACCAGAAGAGTAGGTTGACCCAGGCAGGTTCTCATGTGGAAGAGAACTGGAGTAGAAATGAACCTTAATGCAGAAATATTATCAAAAAGCACTTAGCTTTATTATCACTACAGAGATAAAATTGCACAGGCATTTCATTATTTACCTAAAGTGAATTATTCATTACCAAGGGAGTTTTTTTCAACCACCATCATTGTTATAGGCTGCTCTACAGATAAGAAATCATTCCATTGCTTTAAGAAATAAGCTTTATGGAGGACAATCCCCCTTTCTCAAATCACTGTTTATTGGATGTCATTGGATCCTGAAGATGGGAGATTGTCCTCCTGAAACTTGTCCTCTGATGTAGTGGAAAAAAGAATGACAAATCCATGCACGAGCAGTGATGCTGAATCACGCTAGGTAGACAGTAGACTTTTTACTCCCCCAAAGAATGAGTGCACTTTTTGCAATCATGGTTGTGGAGCCATCTTGTATCACCTGTAACAATAGATTGAAGTCTCCTGGACTTTCTCTAAGCATGTCTAAGCATGTCTAAATTCTCTTGGCTAAATTGCTGGCGACATGTTTTCTTCTTTCTTTTGTGGATTTCTTTAGGCTTCTCTTCTATCATGCCTTCACTTTGGATTCAGTGAAAGGAATATGAACACATATATATATGAGAGGAAAGATCCTACCCTATCTCTTTGACATCCATCAACACAGAGTGCTAATAATCAGCAATAGTATCCCAGCCACATATTGCTGATGGTCATAGGTTCAAGGCTTGCTTGTTTTATCCTGGACAAGGTCTGTCTCCTACCAGATTAATTCATCTTGGAGTATCCAGTAGGTGTTATCTGAACTCTGTTTCTTACAAATGACAACTGCCATCTTTTTTAGTAAATCCAGTCCCACAGTTTGTAGGCTTAATATTATATAATAATATTAATAATATAAGTCGAATTAAGTCAAATCAGGAATGTGAAAATTTCAAATTCTATATTCAAGCAATTCATAGACAGTAATTCTACCTGGTAGACTGAAAAAGTAGAGTCTATAAATTGTAAATCAAGTCTTCTGGCTAGATGCTTAGGGCTGGAGAAAACACCCAAGGAGAGGAGTAATATCAGGAATACTGACCTCACCTTAATCCCTGTGGAAAGCCCTCATGTGGTGTGTACAGGAGCAGTGCCGAATATTTCCTGCTGACAATGCAGGGACTCAAGATATTGGGCATGCCAGGCAATTAATGGTCAAGCAATACTTTTAAATACTATGTTTCCTTTTATGTTCATGCATTAAAACATGCCCTGCATCCTCTGATATTTGTGTAATCAACAATTTATTTAACCAGGTTTTTTTCTTGAACCTATCCTTTTCCTCAGTAATTCGGAGCATTTTTCTGACACCTAGTTCCTTCTCGGGGTTCCTTACTTTTACAGTGCACATTATGTGACTGGATTTACCTAGCCATGATGCAGTATAAAGCAGAAATGTAAAATTCCTTGTCTTGTCAACTGCAGACAGATGGTCCATATTCATTTCTGTCACTGCTACTAGAGTCTTAGGCAGTGGCCATATTGCTCACAAAATAAGCATTATCATCTCACACCTACTGCACCTACTGTATTTACATGCTTTGCTGTCAGCTTCCTGGTGCAGCCCTTTTTCTATTTTCAGTATACACTGTTATCAGCTCACACATCCAGCCCCTATCTAAAGCTCAGACTTTACAGTTTGGGCATCAGCAACAGATTTACATTACATTATCTTAACTTGAAATGTTGGGTAATACCTATACTCTTGGAACAGTGATCAGTGTTTTTTTCTCTACCATCTTTCAAGCTGTGGTTGTTCTAGCTTATTTCAGTTCCAGATGAGTAAAGTCTACAGTAGCTGAGTATGCAAAGCCTAGCCATCAATGTTGACAATTAACATACTTACGGTATGCACTGGTAATAAAAAGAAAAAAATGTTATTAGGCACATACCCTAGCCTAAAACTGCTATGATCCAAATATTCCTTTTCCTATCAAATGTGGCAACCTTTAAGCCTAATCAACTGGAAGTCCAGCCACTATTTAACCCCCCAGACCAATTTGGAGGTTTAAGAACAAAAACTAGACCCACCTGTCTGGCTGTGTAGCTCATTTCCCCACTGGGAGCAGTGCTTCCATGTTCCGAGCTGCTGATCCGACCAACGACTATAATAAAAAGATTACATAAAAAGGAAAATGTAAAGGCTATTATGTAGACATGGAGCATGCATGCAAATGCTATTTATTCTCTTTTATGCTTGGTAGCAATCCAGTCTAACAGAAATGATAAGTAATGTTTGTTTTTCCTTTTCTTGTTTAATTAAGTATGAAAATGTGAGGTACAAAACCCCCACAAACATTAGCTATCGTCCAGACAGTACATTGTGACCTTAAGCCTGGCAGTTTCTGGCCCACATCTACTGCTGAATAAATGAAGTAAATCATTCTGGCAGATAGATAATTAAATAATTATCAGCCACTTAATAACAGTGAGTGGGTGTTCGAAATTACCATATTAGACAGTGTCTTTAAGGTCTAATTGTTGCATTACATCAGAATTACTCATTCATTATTCTTGTCATTTCGGGTGATAATTTGCACTTTAGGAGACAGCGACAATTTTAGCAGGTAATTGGAAACATGTCAGGTTTGGCCCAGTGAGTTACTGTCACAATTACAGCATTTATCCTGGTATTCTCATTTACAAAAGAAAAAAATGGACATAAAAATATTTCTTATGTCTAATTATGACAACAAATCAGACAAGTTTTGAAACTGTCTATCAATCAGTTTATATCAGTTTTTAGAATCCTTACTATTTAATTAAAGTATGGCTTAAGTCTAATTCAACCTTAGTTCTTCTTAGGCACCCCCCCTTGAATGCATCCAGATTTGGGATGCCCCACAGCCTAATACTAAAATGTAGGCCTGAGAACAGCCTAAACTACTTACCATTTCCTGTGCTAAGATGAGAATAAAAGAGGCCCTAGCTTCAGTGCTGCAAGAAAATGCATCCTGCCTCTTGCAGAGAGGGCGGAAATGTGACTGCACTTCTCTGCCACACTGAAATGTAAGGACAGAATGAGGAGGAGGTCAGTTTATAAATCTGGTCTTGGGCTCGCTTTCAGCATTTGGCTGGAGAGCATCCCAGATTGGAATGTCCTCTAGGGGCACTGCAGCAGTCCTAAAGACTTTAGGACCTCTTCAAACTACACTGATCACCAAACTGGCAATGTGTAAACATTTTAATGCATAAATATAATTTTAGCTTTTGTGTTTTATAGTTAGGCCTCAGCCACTGACCTGTTTGTAATAATCTATTATTTCTAATTTGGTCCATTTGTCGTTGCATACCTAGAAGCTTGTGTCATCCTCAGTCCTCCGTAATAAGGTCGAAATAGTAATATACTATCAAAGATGTCGAATATATGTTCAAGCATACATCTGAATCAGTCTGTGTACTGGCTTGTAGTTAGAAAATGTCTTTAAAACAACAGTATCAGGCAGACTTGTATGTTGCATAAGCATATATTATGTAGCATAACTATTCTAGAAGATCACTCTGCCATGTTAAAATAAATCAATCAGGGTTTTCAACTTTATTTTCCATACTTCTGACCTGTTGACCTGGGGATGTAATCCAAGGAAACTTACAAAACACAATTTTTATTTCTACATCATTAGCTTCCTCTTAAAGTATTATGTAAAAATAACTAACCTGTGGCCTTGCAGTATATACTGTATATATATATACCTCATACCTCAGAGAAAGGTGTGATTTACACAATCTTCTTTCTAAGTAAGCCCTTTTTCGAATGTAAAATACAGTAGATGACCTCTTGTCTTGCATTAAACAATGCACTTCAAATTTTGACTACCATAAATCAGAAGGATGCCTGAGCGTGACTTGGTGCTCAAAGGTGCAGGTGCAGGTGTACACACACAAATGCATAGGTGCAGGACCATGAATCGATCCGATTATTGCTGGAGGAAAGAGTTCTTCTACAGCCCTGTTGCCTAGGAGGGGGTTTAATCCTTAAAAATAAAAAAAGCATGGGGTCCCCCCTCTGTTCCCCCTTTATTTTTTAAGGGATTAACCCTTGATAGTGCGCATAGTAGTTGTATATTATCCGAAAATCTCATAAAACGCTCTTTTCAGTTTTGGGGTGTCTCCTGGGCCAGAATTGGTGCCTATGGATATATATGTGGTATAATTGCAATTGGGAGGAATGGGGCTTTTACATGCAATAAAATGCTCTTTTCAGTTTGGGGTGTCTCCTGGGCTGATCGGGAGTCTACCAATACTTATGTGGTACTGTTGTAATTGGGAGGAATGGGACTTGCAATACGGTTTTCTTAAAAAACTTTCCATTTTTTCCTTGGATGGTACAATATTTAAAAAATAGATTTTGTTACCCATATTTTACCCAAATTTTTTTAAGAAAGCACAGAAAAAATTAACTTCATGTCTAAGCCCAAACGCTGATGAAAAAAACAATGTATTATTTATGGAATTGCCTGCAAACATCACAGTTAAAAATATTTAGTACAAAATGGTTAAAATAGCCTTGCAACAGATTGACTGGGAGGCTGATTCATTACTAGTGCCAGGTATCGTCAGCGTCTGTAGAGGCGCTTGTGCCCTTATTCATCAAGCGATAGCGCCAGGTAGTGTCTGACGAGCGCCAGGTAGCGGCAGCTAACGGCGACTACCGACTCAAGTACGCCCGGCGGCGGTCACAATGACGCATTTATCAAGCAAAATGAGGCTAGCGCCGGCGAGAGCGACGGCTAGCGCGGCATTCATCATGAAGCCGCCTGGACCGAACAGCGCCGCTGCAAATTCCCTCACAGCGCCAGGTATGAGCTGTCGCTCCCTGGCGATGTCCAATGCATTTCAATGGAGCAATCTATAATTATTCATAATTAATTGGTATTAATTTTTTTTTTTTTTTTTTAATGTCAAAAAATCGGAGAACACTTCTGCAATGTTAGGATTTATTTTTAAGTAAAAAAAAAAATTAAAAAAAATATGTGCAGAATTGATCTAACAGGTCTGAGATTAATGTATTCATATTACAAAATGATTCTAAAAACATGTATAATGTTACATTCAAAAAATATGGTTGTTTAGGGGTTAAAAACTAGTTAATACACATCGCCGCCAGCGCTCTGGGGTTTAAACAAGGAATGGACAGCGACAGCACATTCGGAGCGTGATTTGTTGACGAATATGAAGCTAGCCGTTCGCTCTGGCCATTCGTTGTCAGGCGCTCACATACAACGCTGGACCTGTGAAACAGCGACCCCCCAGCCCGTATTCAACATTACCGCACACCGACTGAGTCGCTGTCATCAAGCTAATGCCGGCCAAGCACAGCGAATACTGGCTGGCGCTGAAAAAATCACGCTACAGTCGCTCATCTGTCGCTACCTGGCGCTATTAATGAATCGGCCTCTTAGAGTGACTGCTAGTATACGCTGTGATCGGCTATCGGGCACTGTAACAGAGCATCTCATTTGCTGTAGTAACCTGGCAGGCATTGATGAATGAGATGTATGTTGGACGCTCTTACACCAGTACAGTGCTGCAGGGAGCGAAAGGTAGCGTCAGCTTATTACGACCGACTCTCAATAAAACATCTGACTCACACAGCGTCGCCGCTCAAAATTGGTTCGCTATAGCATAGAGCGGCAGACGCTGTGTGATTAAAGTAAGTTTTTGTGCACATATCCACCAGTAACAAAGCGAAAATACATGGAATTACATTGTTGGAACACTGTGACATTAACACTTTAGGGTCAGACATGTAAGAACAATTCTGTATAAAATTGTCAAATAATAAAAAAAAATCAAAAATATCTCATTCCAGGCCAGAAGAGATCAAATAATTATTTGAAAGTAAAAAAAAATAAATATTGGGATCAGGAAAGGGATTAGAAGGAACGTCCATTGAAATGTCTAGGAAAGCAAATGGTAGCGACAGGTCCAGGTCTTACCTGTCCCTCTGGAAGCTTGAGAGCTGCCGCTATACGCTGAGCTGCCTGTAATGATGATTCGTACGCTACATGGTGCTCACCAGAATCGCTTTCATAAATGTGGTATTGCGTACAGCGCCCAGCATTTACCAGACGCTGCCTGCTGCTACGAAACACTAACTGGCTCTAGAGCTTCATGAATAAACCCCCAAATCTCGAGGTAGGCTGACATTAAAAGGGTTAAAGGTACTATTGAGGTAAAACATACTCACCTCCTGACTCTCATAGCAGCCAGGGTGGTGTCCTGTTCTGTGAAATTCACTGCATGCATGTCCCAGGGGATTCTTTGGGAGCTTATCCACCATTCATAGCAAATTGTTGCACAAGACAATGCCTCCCATGCTGCTCCATTCTCTGAGACAAAAGGGTGTGCCAGAAACTGCATTGGTCTGCTTACTCTGTATAAGCCAGTAAGGCTCACCCTCTTGCTGCAGGAAATTTTCAGAAACAGGTACAATTCTAAACCTAAGTGACCTTGCAGGGATTTGTATGTTTGGGCACAAAAACGCCTGGGGCTATAATTGCCTCCAAATTTCTAACAGTGACAGGCTGATTCATCACTAACGCCAGGTAGCGACAGATGAGCGTCTGTAGCAGGCATTTTCAGAGCGCCCGCTAGTAGTCGCAGTGCTCAGCCGTGGGTCGCTACTTCATAGCGACTCAGTCGCAGTTCAGTAATGTTGAATACATTGTAAGGAGTCGCTATTTGACCAGTACAGCGCTGTATGGGAGTGCATGTTAGCGACTGCTCATAGCGACCGACTCACACCATATTCAGCAAAAAAACAGCCTCACAAATCTCTGGCGTGGAAAAATGCTTGTTTGAAGCCCAGAGCGCAGGAGGCAGTGTGTTTAAAGTGTGTTTTCCAGCATCTATCCACTAGTAACAAAGCAAAAACATATGGAATTACATTGTAGCAACATTGTAACATGAACACTTTAATGCCAGACCTGTAATGTCATTTCTGAAGAAATATATAAAAAATGAAAAAATTGTGAAAAAAATGCTTTTTCAATGCCAGAAGAGGTCACAGAATTGTGATTGTGATTTTTTTGAAAAAAAACAAAAAACAAATAACCCGTTTAAAGAGAAGAAAAGGTTCGTCCATTGAAATGTATGGGAGAGCGACAGGTAGCGAGAGGTCATACCTGGCGCTGTGCAAAGCTGAACGCTGGTGCTGTTCGCTGAGGCTGTGAAAATGATGAATCAGACGCTACATGTCGCTATCCCAGTCGCTAAACAGATTCTGCTTGATAAATGTGTAATTGTGTGCCATGTCCGACGTTCACCAGTAGCTACCTGTCGCTACCTCTCATTAACCAGCCACTACCTGACGCTATCCCTTCTTAAATAAGGGCCTGAGAATATTTTTCTGCCTTTTACTCATTGTGGTCAGAGAAAATTTAAAATTAGATTAATGATACTGAACTGTTCTATAGCCACAAAGGACTGAATTGACCCATGGACGTGATTGATTTAAGAAAGAAATCTAATTAGGAAACATGGAATTATTTATTATCGTGTATGTTATTTATTGAATTATTTATTGTCCAGAAACAGATATATTTTGGCTCAAGCACCTTTTATATAAAGATAGTGTGCCAGTTGGGATTTACAGTATCCTTTAAAAAGTCCTTTGTTATTTTTAGATGAACTGAGAAAATGTTTTCAGTATTTTGCCATCACTACTTCCTAATGCAAGTCATGGATTTCTAGTTAAAATAGATCATAACTTTTATTTTTTGAAGAAACAAATATGAAAAAATATGAAATTTTTTTGTGTTTTCATATATATATATATATATATATATATATATTTGGGGAGGCTAATTTAAGACTAGCGCCATGTATTGCCATGTGCAATGACACCAAAGAATTGGGGGTACCCTCCAAACACCCCACTTAATGGGTCCCTGGGGACTAACAATTGCACTCTCAAAAAGGTAAGAATATAAAGTATTCTTTATTAGCGGTAATCACATTAAAAACAATTTAAAAACTACAGCATTGTCCCAGTGCTGTTCCATAACCAAGAATTTTGTAAAAGAACCAGCACTCCAGTGCAAAGGTAAAAGTAAATGAGCTTATATTTGTAATTCAAACACCATAAATCGTGCAAAACAAGGATTGGTTTCTGGTCTACGTTTCGGGGTGCACTGTGGCCCCCTTCCTCAGGACCAACCACATACAACCAGAACAGACAGTGAATAGCCATTATATACAAAAAGGGGGCCTACTGGCCCATAACCATTCAAAAATTCGCGCCTGACGTCATCAATGACATCACCGGTGCTCGGAAATTAGCATATCAATAAGAATGTAAATTAATGCTGTAAATGACAATCGAGGGGCCCCTTGAGGTCCCGGCTTACCTCTGCTATGCGCCCCTGCCAATAGAATCTGCAGGGCACCGCCGCTATTGTCAGCAGGGGATTGCCAAGCAACCCCAATAAAACTCAGAGGCTACTACAACTGCAACACGGATTTCTGTGTATATATCTTAAAATGCCCCTGTGGTCTCCTATATGTGGGAAAGACGAGCGGCCCTTTCAAAAAACGCTTCCAAAAACACAAAAGTGATGTACGAGTTCATCAGGAGAAAGCAAGAAATGGAGAACCGGTGGACATGGAAAAACCTGTAGCTGTACATTTTTATATACATGGCCATCAGACACATGAACTAAAGGGCATGGTGATTGAACACATCCCCAGACCACCGAGGGGGGGGGGTGATAGGAATCGTCACCTGCTCCAACGTGAAACTTACTGGAACCATAGACTGGACACTGTTGCTCCACGAGGACTCAATACATCATTTGGATTCAGCAGCTTCTTGGATACTAGATGAACTAACCTTTTTTCTCCCCAATTTCAGGTGAACTGAATTTTTTCCCCCCCATTTCCAGATGAACTAACCTTTTCCTTCCCCCCCTTTTCAGATGAATTAACCTTCCCCCTATTTTTAGGACTGACTGTATGTACCCCAATTCTCCAGTCCAAGCAAATCATTGGTGTCCATTTCCATCCCTAAGGGCTTTTCTCCTTATGTAGGATAAGTTTCTCACATTATTATTTTTCAAATTTTTATTCCCAATTGTTATATGTTTATTTTGTGAATATCTTCTTCTTTAAGACACCGCCGCACTGGGGTCGGGTGCAGAAGCTGATGCTCTGCCTCCAGCAAAGCTTTTGCAGCGTCATTGGTTACCGGGCAGATTTCACGGGACCTGTGACATCACGCCTGACCTTCCCTGATTGGGGGAAGCCTAAACAAAGTGATGCCAGTTTTTGCGGTTAAAGCGCAATTGTTCCTCACCGCGGGAGTTTACTAATCAGACAGAGGTACTGAAGGAAAGGTTCTACAGGAGAGGATATCCCAAGGCAGTAGTGCGACGAGCGGTGAAAAGAGCTAGCGATACACAAAGGGATATACTACTGGTACCCAGGAGAAAATCAAAAAAGAATGAGGAGGTAAGATTTATCTCACAATATAACACCAATGGGACGCAATTGAGGGACCTCCTGAAGAAACACTGGGGGATTTTGAGAAGTGACCCCATGTTAGCAAGATGGGTACACAGGGGACCACTAATAGTGGCCCAGCGGGCGCCCAGTCTACGGGACAAAATCTGTAGGAGTCACTATGTAGGACCAACGTCAGGACAGGTGAGTATGGCAGTGAAGGGTTGTTACCCCTGCGGTGCATGTTCAATTTCCCACTAATGATCACCAGTAAGGAAGTCACCAATAGGAGGACGGGTAGGAAATACCCCATTAAACAATTCATAAATTGCCGTACAGTTGGAGTAGTTTACCTCATTACATGTGGTTGCCCAAAGAGTTACGTTGGGGAAACCAAGAATGCCTTGAAGGCCCGCATCCAGGCACATTTATCCTCAATACGATTATGAAATGGGCAGGGTCATACCCCCGGTGGCAGCTCGAGGTACATCAAGGCAGCATGGAGGGATTTAAGGTCACTGCACTTGAGAGCATTAACTTGGGACCGAGAGGGGGTGACCTCAAGAAATGTCTGGATGTTTGCACTTGATGCACAGTCCCTTTTAGGTCTTAATGAGGATGTGGCGTTTACACCGTTTTTGGGTTGAATGGGGCTGATGTCACGGGTATAGGGATCATTGTTCGCTAGTAGGCTTCACTTTGTTTACCTTCCTACACGGTCCATGGAGAGCCCGAGGTGAGTATAGGCTGGGTACTCAGGTTTTTCGGGGGGTCTCCTTTTTAGCCACATATGGTTGGATCTGCACTATGTTCTTGCACGTTTTTGGAACACAAAATAATTTGTATTTATATTGCATGTTAGTGTGTCTTTTGTTTTTTGGTGCACTTTTGGTATAATGTTGGTGGTTTTGGGGTTCAGCTGCACTTTATGTTGGTTAGGGTGGTGTTGATTATAAGGTTATCATTTTTTGTTACATCAGTGTACCCCGTTACCTTGGAACTCACATCCTCAGTACATCAGGACCAAGAGACATGGGGTTGTCCAGATTGGAGGATCATCCCCCTCCCGGCCGAACTTTTCCCCCTTTGCGGTACATGGAAATGTGAAAATGGAGGAAGCTGCATTATCAGCAAGTCACTGTTTGAGAATGAGGAAAAGGGGTTTTTGACCATGGCCACATGTTGATGGATATGTGAAACAGCGGTGGATCATCCATCCTGGATATATCAATATGGTTTCCAAGTTACATTCACTAGGCTGTTAAATTATACCAATAAATATGGGGCCCCAGGGGGTGGATTTAAGTGAGGTTATCCCTATCTGGAGGATTACTATGTGGAGGCAACGGTTTATTTATCAACCTTTTTTGCCCTCCTGTTGATTGTTTTCATGCTGTATATTTTTCTCCCCCCCTTTTTCCCTCCTTTCACCGTGTCTTCACCCTTTCCCCATATTGTCATTCTTTATCCTTTGTCCAGGCCCATCCCATTCGTACAGTACTCCCGGATACTTTGTCATGTCATCAGGGTCAAGGCTTCCCTTTTCTCCATATATTATGCCCAGTATATGTAACGGTTTTGCGGGGTACACTCCTTTGGTCTAGCCAGGCATCGGTGGTTATGATAAGCATAGTTTAGATTGTGCCCTCTCCATAGAAATATAATTGTACATGTTATGAGTAGAATTATTAGTATCCATGTCATTGTATATTACCAACATGTGGATGGCAATCACATTACATGTGTGTTTTTTATGTTTTTTATGTTTTTTATGTCTTGTTTATGTGTAATTGTTATTGCAGTCCCTGATTCGACGGGTAATACTCACCTCTCCGGTGGGCCAGTCCGACGCCGCGGCCGCTGACGGGGTCTGTGCGCCGCTTGCCCCCCTCCCTCCTCTCATTGAGGGGTGTGGTGGGGGGGCGGGCGCCGCACGGAGCGGGTCGGCGTCCATCACAACGGAGGCTCTGCGTTCCAAGCTGGAGCGCAGGGCCACTTCCGGTTTGACGGCCCAACGCACTTCCGGCCGGAGTGCATCTGGGCCGCCCACGTGCGCGGTGGAATTCGGGGGGGTCAATCGGAGAGAGAGGGGTATTTAAGGGGAGCTGTTTCACACTGCCCCGTCATTATTTCAGCCTTGAGGAAGAGCCCTAGTGGCTCGGAATGCGTGGGCTTGCTGCGGGGCGGCTCTCCTGCCAGTGACACAGTAAGGATCTTATTTTGTGTTATTTCATGTTTGTATACCTTGCACTGTCGTCCCTTATTGGGCTTGCCTTTATTCAGAGGTTTTTTTTTTGAAAATTGATGCACGTCTGTTTTAGCACATAGCACTTTATTATTATATATTAATGGTGTACTTAGTATTAGTCACAATTCATTGATGCACATTATATTAGTATGTACCTGGCAGGATGACTCCCCCATGTGGCTGGTTATGGAACAGCACTGGGACAATGCTGTAGTTTTTAAATTGTTTTTAATGTGATTACCGCTAATAAAGGCTACTTTATATTCTTACCTTTTTGAGAGTGCAATTGTTAGTCCCCAGGGACCCATTAAGTGGGGTGTTTGGAGGGTACCCCCAATTCTTTGGTGTCATTGTGCATTTGCAGGGTCTCCTATAGGGGCAGTGCACCTCATATTACTGTCCAACAATATTAGAGGTGCCACCCGCAGTACTTTGCTTTTGTATGTATTGTCATGTGAGTGTAGTGGTGCTCAGAGCGTCCGCAAGTGGTCACTGCAAGCGCATTTCTGGTGCTAAAACCTAGAGTCCGATTCATTAATAGCGGCAGGTAGCGACAGTTGAGCGATTGTAGCGGCATTTTCAGAGCGCCCGCTAGTAGTCGCTGTGCTTGGCCGTTGTTCGGTAGTTGATAGCGACTCAGTCGGTTTGCCGTAATGTTGAATATTAAGTGAGGAGTCGCTATTTGACAGGTTCCGCGCTGTATGGGAGCGCATGATAGCGACTGGCCCTAGCGACCGGCTCCCACCATATTCATTAAAAAATCACGCTCAAAAAATTCTCGTGCTGTAAAATGCATGTTTAAACCCCAGAGCGCTGGAGGCGATGGGTTAAAAGTAGTTTTTCAACCCCCAAACAACCATATTTTTGGAAACCAAAAAAAACAAGTTTTTAAATAATTTTGTAATATGAATACATTAATATCAGACCTGTAATATCAATACTGTACAATTTTATTTTTTTTTTTTACCTTAAAAATGGCAGAAGTGGTCACAGAATTTTTCACATTTAAAAAAAATAAAATAAAAATGCATAACAATTAATTATGAATATTTAAAGATTGTTCCATTGAAATGCATTGGAGAGCGCCAGGTAGCGAGAGGTCATACCTGTCGCTGTTCAAGGTCGGACGCTGGCGCTGTGGGCTGAGGCTGGAATAATGATGAATGAGTGGCTATCTGGCGCTATCTCAGTCGCTAAGCAGGATTGGCTTGATAAATGTGTGATTGTGGTGGGGAGCCGGCGTTCCCGTGGCGGTGCCCGTCATTACCGGCCGCTCACCAGTCACTACCTGTCGCTATTCCTTCATAAATAAGGGCCCTAGTCTACTGGACGAACAAATGACGCTGTAGTGTGCTGTCCAGCAGTGATAAGTGTGATGTCTGGAGGGCGCTGTAGAATCGCTTTCTCTGATTCACTGCAGAGCCAAACGATAGCTGGTGTCCCAAGGTCAAAGTGCCCAAGACTACGCTACATCTAACAACAGGACAATGCTGCAGCGAATGATAGGAAGCGCCAGTTAAGTGTGTCTGGAACTCGGCACTGAAGCCCATATTTAAGAAAAGACTACACACATACAGCATTGGCGCTCTAAAACTGGACGCTCTAGTGTCAAAAACACATGGAATTACACTGTGACAATGACACTGCAATGGCAGACCTGCACATACAATTCTGCATAAAAAAATACAATTAAAAAATCACAATAAGAGTGTTTGGTTCCTGGGCAGAATAGGTCACAAAATGATTTGAACCAAAAATTTAGAACATTACTTTAGAAAAATGCAATGTATACACAATCAAATAAAGCACCATTGAAATGTATGGAAGAGGGCTACTGAGCAACAGGTACTACATAGGCCACAGCTAGTAATATATTTGACACTACATGACGCTACTAGAGGAGCTGACCAGACTGACTTTGATATATATGGTTTTCACATTTGGATAACCCTCTATATTTTGTCGGTATCATTTAGGCAACACCATAGTACCGTAATTCATCTAGTGTTGGATTGCCCAAGTATCTGATTTCATAGGAATTATATAATTTATTTAGCCAAGATTATATACTCTACACTCTTTTTAATACAGTTTATTTTTCCTGTTGAATATGGAACTTGGACAACTTTTCTATTTAACCCAAATCTTGCATAATTGAATGGGTCTGTCTTGGCAACAGAATAAAAAACAGGTAAAAGGTGTCCAGCAGAGCATCAATCCCTGTATCCAGAACAGAATAAAACCTAACCTTTTACTGGTGCATTTTAAAATCCAGGGTGTCATGGTGCCCTTGGTCATGAGCTCACTGTCCCATAAAACATGTTGCCTCTTTGCACCTTGGACACCATGACACTTTGAATTTTAAAATGCGCCAGTAAAAGTTATGTTTTATTATGTTGGTTATGCAGATTGCCTCTCTGTTGGACACCTTTTGTCTTTACCTTGTCACTTGGGACATTGCAGTACACATCCTTCATGCAGCCAGGCCCCGCATGTAGACATTTAAGGAGCTGGGTAAATCTTTTAATTTTTGCAAAAAAAAAACAGGACTGTTCAGTCTTGGCTGTTCATCCCCTATGTTGGCAGTAAACAAGCCTACATGATGTAGGAATTGATCTCGGGACCTGTTAAGTGTTATACTGCCAAAGCATGATGGAACAACAAAATAATCGAAATATTTTAGAATATTATTAGAATATATATATATATATATATATATATATATATATATATATTAGAATATATAGAGTTTTTTTTTTTTTTGCTTGGACAGACCCTGCTTCCCATTGGATCAGGGAGCAGGAAAGTTTTACAGGGGACTTGGAGGCTCTCACACAGTGGGGCATCCCAAATCTGGATGCCCTGGGAAGAGGGGATCAGACGGCCCTAGATTTCAGGGCCACTGATGATGGGTTTTGGTCCCTTTTAATGTTGGAAATAGCTTGGCGCCCCCCATAAAAAAATAACAAAGCTGGTGAACAGTGAGGAGGATTTGCCTTAGGGTGTATGGTCCTGAACAGTAATAGTGAAGGGAAAAGAAGAAGGACTGCAACAATCCATGTTGTGCTAACCATGCTCCTATGTATATTGAATGTATAAAAACAGATCCATGACTTTGGAAGCTTTACATTATTAGATATACTATGTGTAATGTGGCTGGTAAGGTATAGGAGAAAGAAGAAAACAGGGGTGACAGATTTTGGAGTGTACCATTCCACTTTGCAGGGATGATCTGCTCCATTCAAATGTCTATCTCCAGCCTTTAAGGAGCAGCAGCAGCAGCAGCAGCATTAAACTGTCTAAATGTCTCCCCAAATTATTGCATGAAGGGTAAAGCACCTACACACAGGCTTTGAGATTTGCTTAAATGTCTTTCTCCTGAACTTTTTGCTAAAGCAATCTAAAGAGCTATCCTGCCCTGTGTAGAGGGCACACCTGACCTCTTACTACTATGCCTCCCTGTGCCCTTAGACATAAATATGAATAAACACAGTATATGCAAATTCCCTCAGGCCCTAAAGGATGAGAAGAGTGCAAGCAGATTCCACCTCAGTCCCAAAAAATAACCTGTAGAGAACTAGGGGATCCTAGCCCAACAAATAAGCACATATGGCTTGATGCAGAGCCTCCCCGTTCAGCTCCCCCGTGCGTTTCCCCGTTGGTTTTGGGCTTTGATCGGGTCAGGAAAGGGTGCTACGTTGATTTTAGTGTGCGTTTATGCGCTCAGGTGTGCGCTCAGCCGTCTTTCCGATTGTCGGCTCGCACGAGGCTGTTTCCTGGGAAAACCGACGGCTCGTTCATTGGTCCGTTTTTTTCAGTGATGCAGAGCCTTGATTTCCGATTGAAAACACCCTAATAAAACGGGGCCGCCGAGCCTTCACTTACGGCAAGTCTGACCAGCCGTATTGGAGCTCCGTGCTATTTGGGAATGCATTCCTCTGTGGGCCAACATCAAAGGCGCCAGCTACGCCGTCTGATAGTTCTGAGTATGGCAGAAACCAGGCTGCAGCGCACGCCTTTGGACATCGATGGCATGAGTGACGTTGACCTATTCGAGCTCACCCGCCTTAACCGTGTTTCTCTCCATGCCTTGTATAGCGAGCTGCGGCCATGGTTAGCCCCCACCACAAGAAAGGGGCATGCAATTGCAGGTATGACCAAATTGGTTGGCTGCCTGCAATTTTTGGCGAACGGCTCGTTCCAGAGACTGGGTGCCTTCTCCCTGGGGATGTCCCAGTCTACGCTGAGCCGCAGCCTAACCAAGTTTTTGGATGCCATGGCTACCCTGGCACAGAATTACATTTTTTTCCCTCAAACAGGGGAAGCCTGGAATGCGGTTAAGTTGGGCTTTTATAACATAGCCGACATGCCCAACGTCCTTGGTGCAATCGATTGCACACATGTCTCGCTCATCCCCCCTGCGGACCAGGAATATCTGTTCAGGTATGTGGTTTGGGTCTGCTTTTTTTCTGGTTCTCACACATTTTTTATGGCTCACACTAATTACACTTGTGTTTTGCTTGGTGCAGGAACAGGAAGATGGGCCATTCCATCAATGTTCAGGCAGTGGTGGGCCCTGATCTTCAATTTTTCAGTCTGTTTGCTGGCTTTCCTGGGTCCACGCATGATGCGCACATTTTGAGGAACTCCAGCCTCTATCAACGGTTTCAATCTGGAGATATTTCTGGAGGATGGTTACTGGGTATGTGTATTAAAGTTGTATTTATTGGCCCCCAGGTTTGAATGTGGATTTGCCACTACCCCACTAATCTGTGAGACCTTTCCTGGAAACTTGAAAAGGTTTTTGGTTTAATTAATGGGTGAAAGTATTCTGCACTATTGGCTTATGTTCTGGCCCTCTTATCTCAGTAGCATTACGCAGACATTTTTAAGGAGTGTACAGGTTGCATGTGTTTGTAGGCTCAGTAAAAATGTCAATTCCTCCCACCATACCTAGCTCACCTATTTGTCCCTGTGTACTAATGTTTCTATGCACACCTAAACCTTTTTTTAGGCATCCACCTTATGTTTGTCTTTTGTATTTTGGCAGGTGACTCAGGCTATCCCTTGTTACCATGGCTGCTCACACCCATCCTGCACCCATCTTCCCAGGCACAGGAGCGCTACAACACAGCCCATAGGAGGTCTCGCTCTGTGGTGGAACGTGCCTTTGGGTTGTGGAAGATGCGTTTCCGATGTCTGGATCACAGTGGGGGTTCTCTTCAGTATCAGCCTGGCAAGGTTATCAAAATAATTATTGCTTGTGGGGTCCTGCACAACCTTGCCATTAGAAGCAGGATTGCTCGATATACTGACCTGGGTGCAGAACCTTTCCCTATTTCTGACGAGCAGACCCCTCCTTACACTGGTACACCAAGTGGGCCAGCACACACAATCCGTGCTGACCTTGTGGCCAATGTATTTTCTTGAAACCACCCCCTGTCTGCAGGCTGGGGAAGATTAAATCACACCTAATAAGTGTTACATGCTGGTCACAAAGCGACTCTAAATGCATTTGGCCTTTACCTCTGCTGCCGGCGCATGTCCATTTTTGGCCAACTATATGATTTCAGGTCCACAACTGTCCGCTTGATTTGTTCAGTATCTCGATGGACAGAACACCATAATGTACCCAAACAGCATTGGCAACAGCCATGCTTTGTGCTTATCAAAAACGGCCTGTTAGGGACCCACGGCGTGGTTAGTGCCCACATGGGTGTGTGTTGTCCCCTGCATCACTTGAAATAGATGGTTGGCTATCTGGGGAGTCGTGTGTGGTTTTTGGGCCGGTGGTTGAGAATGGGTTAATGTCTCCTTGCTCCTGCGTTTTGGGGAATGTGCCTGTGTCTGTGGAGTCCCCACCGTTTTAGTTGGTGCATGTTCTACATGTGTCTTGTGCCTGCTTTTGTGTTATATTTAGGATGAGGCATGTGTGCGGCTGGCTCTTTGGGCTCCCTTTAGGTCTGCCCATATTGATATGGTATCCCACACCAAGCGGAGTGCCTTGAACTTTAAATATTTTTACAACTGCGGTTGCGCGCCTGCGCGCACGCACGCACGTCACCGCGGGGGAACGTCAGACCTAGAATTTGAAAAAGAAGGCAAGATGTCCCCCGCCGTCTTTACAACGGAGCAGGACGAGCTCATCATGGATGTGAGTATGCGAGCGAGCGAGCGTGCGTTTATGTGCGCGCACACATTCCTTGTAATAAAAAAATAAAAAAACGCAAGAATAGTCTGAAACAACTTAGTTTGTCACCTTACAGACCAGGCCACCTTAGTTTAGCCCATGTACGCAGCTCCAAACTAGCCTACATGCAGATAGCAGAACTAGGGCAATGTGAGGCAGCAAGAGGTTAATAAAGTGACTTGATTTAGGCCAGGAAACTTGTTAATGTATTTTGTGGATTAGTGGTGTGTCCTTGTCTCTTTTTCTAACAGATGATGCTGAGGAATCGCTACGACTTCCTGCCGTCTGATTATGCCAAACGGACGTTGGCCCTGGAGGTGGTGGAGGCGATAGAACGCCGAACCCAAACCACCTATACCTTCACCCAGATCGCCCAACACTGGTCTGATTTAAAAAGAAGGCATAAGCCCCGGGTGAGGCGGTACTTCAACCAACATTTTCCATGTAAGTGTAGAAAATGTAAATGCACCTCTAACCCTGGCATCGCCTGGGCGTGGTTTAATGATTGTCTTTGTATTTCAGCCCATGAATGGAAACTACGGTTCCGCCCCACCCGGACCAGGACACGCAGCCCAGTGTTGGGCGAAACAGGTGAAGGTGTAGGTGGCCCACCGCCAGGGTCAACGGCCACCCCCTCCTCTGTAAGTGACTCGGAGGAGCCGCTGGACCTCAGCATGCAGGGGAGGGGGGGATCTGACGGCACGGAGTCGAGCAGAACAGAGGCTGAACCTGACTCCGGTAAGGGAAATATAGTTAGATATGTTGAAATACATGCATTAAATACAGATACTCATGTGCCCTATTGTTGTAGATTCAGACGTCGCTGGAACATCCCAAGGGATGAGTGAGGAATGGGGCGAGGAGGAAGAGGTTGCTGGGGAAGGTGAGTAGATTGATACCTAGAAGCCTAACTTAATATTCTATTCATGAAAGAACAACAGTCTCTAATATCAGTGTGTTTGTCATCCATACAGATTCACAACAGCAACAGAGGGAGGCTGAAGGGAGACTCCGCCCCCGACGCAATGTGCGGCCCAAACCTTGTAAGTGGTGTTTATTTAAACTAAAGAAAATGAGCAAACAATTACATTTGAAAACTAAAATTCAGAAACATTTCCAAATTATTTTTTATAAAAAAAGCACTTAAAGCGGACCTTAACTCTGAATAAGAGTCTATCTTAAATATTTCCCACACCCTGTACATACAGATTGTCCACCTTACAAATCAACTTACCAACCTTTTCCAGAGCACAGCTCTGCTCTGTGTGAGCAAAGCACAGCTATAACCCACCCCCTGTACCTTATCCCACTCTCCTCTCCTCAGTAAGTGTGATGCTTCAGAGTCAAGATGGCGGCGCACGTATCCTAAATTCCTGAACTGAGTTGCAGCCCAGTGGGGGAAATAATAATAATAATTAATTGACTAAAAACTTACTATATATATTATTTTAAGATGCTGCGGAATCTTTTAAAAATAGTTTGTGCTTTTCATGAAATCACGCAGAAGGTCCGGTTGGATATGGGCCCCAAAAAAACCACGCTCAACCAAACCAAAAAAACAATGCTAAACTAATGTTGTTTTTCATTCACAGATCAAAGAAGACATCCCGAAGACCCCGAGGCATAATTTTAAAAAAATAAAAAATATTGTAAATATTGGTTAATGTTTTACCCCCGCCCCCCAAAAAAACCTTAAAAATAACAACAAAACAAAAAAAAACTTTGTATAATAAAAAACATTAACATATTTTGAGAGTTGGCTTTCCTGCAAAAGTACAATCACACAACATCAGCACACATTTCCATGACACCAAAGGTTTAGATATGGAACAATAATTCAGAAAAACGCACAAACAATTATGGTATGCATTAAGGACAAGGAAGAAGGAACAAGCAAGGAGATTAAGGTATGCATTAAGGACAAGAAAGAAGGAACAAGCAAGGAGATTAAGGTATGCATTAAGGACAAGGAAGAAGGATCTACTAGATGATTAAGGTATGCATTAAGGACAAGGAAGAAGGATCTACTAGATGATTAAGGTATGCATTAAGGACAAGGAAACCCACAAACCCACAAACAAACCAAAAAAAAAAAATGTGTGTCACATTTGCATTTGTGGCCATATGCATATTCCAAGGGAGTTTGAGGGATGTGCGCTTGCGTGTAGCCAGATTGGCAGCTGAAGAGCCATGGAGATGTAAGTATACTTGCTAAAACCACCAAAATGGAAGGTCAAATACGACGGAAACCAAGCAGGTACGTTCAAAAAGGCAGGAAAAATCAGGGAAAAACGGGCCGCCCGTGTGAACGTGACGGGGAGCCCCGATCAAATTGAAGGCACCCGAGAGAGCAAAAAAAGCTTTCCGAGTAAAGTGAAATTGACGGATCAGTTAGGGAGCCATTCCGACGAAGGCTCTGCATCACATTTGAGCCACGATTCAAACGGGAGACCCGGACAATCGGAGGGTTTTAAGGGCAGTTCAGAGGAGGCTCTGCATCAGGCCCATAGGGTGAAAAAAGCAGTCATTAAAAAGGAGCAACCACCGGCCTATAGTTTATAAACTGTAAGGCCAGTGGTCTCAATCTAAGTCTGACATCCAACTTTGGGATGCCCTAATGTGTGAAATACCTAGGAATGCTTGCCACTCCCCTTTCTATTCAATGTTATATGCCGCGTATTATTATGTGTTCCTGGGGGTTTCCCACAGTGGGCATCCCTATCAGGCTTGCTCTAAACCCCAGGTAAACCCAGAGATAAAATCCCAGGCTTTATCCTTTATAGTTATCCTCCTTTATCCCTGCTTCCTCTGCTGTGTTCGCCCCATCAGGTCTGTCAGGCACAGAATGCAGAGCGTAGATGCCACTGTAGAGAGAAGATGCACTGCAAGGCAGTTAAGGGTGTGGGGGCTTCGCTAGGGATTTACACAGTGGAGCATTTTTTGACTTCTGCTATAAAGTGATCCAACAGTTATATTTGACTTCTGGGGGGTCGATTCAGAGCCAGCTGAGAAAACTCACTCCATTTTAGAGGAGAAAACTGCGATTTACTTTCATTGTCTATTTTGGCCATTGTTGAATCAGCCTCAAGCTAGACAATGCAAGTGAATAAAAGTTTTCTCTCCTTTTGTGCTGTTTTTTATGTGGCACAGTATCAAATGCTTTGGAAAAGTCAAGATTTGTGATATCCAATGAGTCCCCCTGATCCAATCTTGAACTTACCTACTCATAAAAGCTGTTTAGGTTTGTCTTGCAAGAGCGATTTCTCAAAAATCAATGCTGATATGGAGTAATTTTCACCAAGATACTAAAGGATAATGGGCCTGATGCAGAGCCTCCTCTGAACTGCCCTTAAAACCTTCCGATTGTCCGGGGCTCCCGTTTGAATCGTGGCTCAAATGTGATGCAGAGCCTCCGTCGGAATGGCTCCCTAACTGATCCGTCAATTTCACTTTACTCGGAAAGCTTTTTTTTCTCTCTCGGGTGCCTTCAATTTGATCGGGGCTCCCGTTCACGTTCACACGGGCGGCCCGTTTTTCCCTGATTTTTCCTGCCTTTTTGAACGTACCTGCTTGGTTTCCGTCGTATTTGACCTTCCATTTTGGTGGTTTTAGCAAGTATACTTACATCTCCATGGCTCTTCAGTTGCCAATCTGGCTACACGCAAGCGCACATCCCTCAAAATCCATTGGAATATACATATGGCAACCACTGCCAATTTGACACATTTTTTTGGGAACAATAAATTTTTGTTGTTCCTTTTTCCTTGCCATTAATGCATACCTTAATCTCCTTTGTGTTCCCTTTTCCTTGCCATTAATGCATACCTTAATTTTTTAATTTTGATTGTTTTGGATTTATTGTACCATATCTAAACTTTTTGTGTCATGTAAATGTGTGATGATGTTGTGTGATTGTACATTTGCAGGAAACACAACTTTCAATATTTTTTTTTGTTTATTTTATTCCAACCTTTGAAATTGAAATTTTTAAACAAAGTTTTTTACAAATAATTGAATCTAAATGTTTTAACAAATAAACTATTTTCATTTTAAGCCAAATTAAAATTCTTTAGGCCTTGGTGTCTTGTGGCTGTGATTTTCTTGTATCTGTGAATGAAAAACAACATTAGTTTAGCATTGTTTATTTGGTTTGGTTGTGCGTGGTTTTTTTGGGCCCCTTTTTAAACCGGACCTTCTGCGTTATTTACTGAAAAGCCCAAACTCTTAACAAAAGATTCCGCAGCATCTCAAAATAATAGATTGTAATTTTTAAGTCAATCAATAAGTATTCTTTCCACCACTGGGCTGCAACTCAGTTCAGGAATTTATTATACGGCCGCGCGCCATCTTGACTCAGAAGCATCACACTTACTGAGGAGAGGAGAGTGGGATAAGGTACAGGGGGTGGGTTATAGCTGTGCTTTGCTCACACAGAGCAGAGACCTCTTGAAAAGGTCAGCAATCCCAGAATGCAGAGCAGCACAGTTAGAAGGCACTTCCTGTTTGCAGGCTGCCTGATAAGATGGCAGCTTCCATAATCCGCCATCTTGGATGTTGAAAGCCTCATAACATGCACTAGGTGCAGGTAGGATGATTTTGAAGTTGGGCAAACTTTATGTACAGGGTGTGGGAAACATATAAGATAGACTCTTATTCTGAGTGAAAGTCCGCTTTAAAGTGGACCAACACCCAGGGGGGATCGACCCGGAAATCTATAAGATTCCCGGACCGATCAGATCCCTCCCCGCGGGGCATCCGAAATCGGGATGTCCCGTGGGGAGGAACCCCCCAGGAGGCCCACAATCCTCACCTTACCGGCGATCCAACGGCGCATGCGCGAGACGCGGCCGCGTCTCTCGCTTCCCTCTAGCAGGGCGCGCTCCCGCGCCGGCCGTTTTGTGAATGGCCGGCACAGGCGCGCTCCCTGTTAGAGGGAAGCGAGAGACGCAGCCAATGACAGCGCTCTGGTATGCGCGTCCAAGCGGCTTTGGACGCGCATACCAGAGCTGCTCTGAGCGCTGTCTTTGGCCGGACGAGGTCACGTGGGAGCGGGGAGAGGTGAGTTTTTGTGGCGATCGGGGGTGCCCCGCTGTCTGAAACCCCCCCGATCGCCACAAAAACTCACCTCTCCCCGCTCCCACGTGACCTCGTCCGGCCAAAGACAGCGCTCAGAGCAGCTCTGGTATGCGCGTCCAAAGCCGCTTGGACGCGCATACCAGAGCGCTGTCATTGGCTGCGTCTCTCGCTTCCCTCTAACAGGGAGCGCGCCTGCGCCGGCCATTCACAAAACGGCCGGCGCGGGAGCGCGCCCTGCTAGAGGGAAGCGAGAGACGCGGCCGCGTCTCGCGCATGCGCCGTTGGATCGCCACCTAAGTGGACCAACACCCAGGATAGTCAAAATCCTGGGTGTTGGTCCACTTTAAGGGCTTTTTAGACAAAGTCTTTGGTTTTTTTTTTGGTTTTTACATTTTGTGGCCAATGGAATTGTTGGTTCATTTACTTTGGTACCAAAAAACGCCACTTTCCATGTTTTAGGCGCATATTGCGTCAGGGGCGGAGTCTCCATTCTTGCTCCCTTGGTTGCTGCTGTGAATCTGTTTGCATGACAAAGACACTGATATTAGAGACTGTTGTTGTCTCATGTACACAAAAAGCATTAACAAGTTTGCTGGCCTAACTAAAGTCACTTTTTGAACCTCTTGCTGCCTCACATTGCCCTAGTTCTGCTATCTGCATATAGCCTAGTTTGGAGCTGCGTACATGTGTTAAACTAAGGTGGGCTTGTATGTAACGTGAAAAACTAAGTTGTTTCAGACTATTCTGGTGCTTTGTTTTTTTTTTATTACAAGGAATGTGTGCGCGCACATAAACGCACGCGCGCATACTCACATCCATGATGATGTCGTCCTGCTCCGGGGTAAAGATTGCGGCCGACAGCTTTTCTGGGTTTGCAAGGTATATCTCTGACGTTCCCCCGTGGAGATGTGCGTGCGTGCGTGCAGGCACGCACTCGCTGTTGACCACGGCCACACGGAAAACATATTTAAAGCACAAGGCACTCAGCTCTGTGTTGGATACCATATCAATATGGGCAGACCTAAAGGGAGCAAAAAGAGCCAACCAAGGGCCGAGGCACATAGCAGCCGCACACATGCCTCATCCTCCACAAGACAGAAGAGCAGGCACCAGACACATGCCGAACATGCCCCCACTAAAACGGTGGATACTCCACACAAACAGGCACATTCAAAAAAACGCAGGACCAAGGGTACATTAACCCATTCACCACCACCTGCAAAAAAACCACGCACACACAAGGGTGTCCCATCTAGTCCGACCATGCAGCATCCTCCACCTCCACACACCAAGCATACCCACAAATCCAAACACATAAGCAAGGGTAAGCGCATTGCAAAAACCACCACCCCACCCAGGTCACCCACCCCTCCACCTCCACCCTCTGGTTCCCCCAATTCCAGTACCTCAGATTCCACATGCAGCTCCACATCTGATAGCTCAACAGGAACATTAAGCCAGAGAAGCACACACACAACATCCCCCTCCCCCATAAGCCAAAGAAGCACACACGACTCCCCAGATACCCAACCATCAATTTCCTCAGAGGCAGGGGAGACCACACACCCATGTGGCAGACAACTACGGCGTGGCTCACTAACTGCCCGATCTTGCGATGCTCAAAGCATGGCGGTGGCAAATGCAGTTTGCGAGCATTATGATGCCCTATTTGGCCGCACCTCCAAAACAACCACTAAGCAGGCTAAGATGGAGATCTGGACTAATATTTGCAGGCAGGTCAATAGTGTGGGATCAGTCCGGAGAGATATTCAACAAATAAAAAGGAAATTTGGGGACCTGAAATACTACAGCAAAAAAAAAAAAATGGACATGCGCCGTCAGCAGAGGTAAAGGACAATTTTTAGTCACATTGTTAAAAGGATGTAACACTTATTAGGTGTAATTTAATCTTCCCCAGCCAACAGACAGGGGGTGGAGCAGAAGTAAAGGAAAAAGTAAAATGCATTTTTTGTAACATTGTTAAAAGGATGTAACACTTATTAGGTGTGATTTAATCTTCCCCAGCCAACAGACAGGGGGTGGCTTACCCACTAAAATTATCCTTACGCCCGCCGAGGAACATGTATATACATTCATACACCCGGCCAGCATCCAGGGACTGGCAGAGGCACAAGACACAGACCGGAATGTAAGGTCCCAAGGTGAGTCTGATTTTGCCATGACCTAGTACAAAAAGTTCAAGAAGGCAGTGTTATGCTACACAACACACTGTACTTGGCCATTTACCTAATCTTCCTATCTACATTCTAAGGACCAAGTCAACAGGACACACCAGGCCCCAAAACCCCTGCGTTAGCACCGAGGCCAAGGGCACACCAGGCTTCTACACCACAAACCCAAATTGTGGATTGCGATGAGGTAAGTCAATGGGCCTTGGTGTGTACTTTTAACATTGATATTTGCGAGCTTTTGTGGACAGAAATAAACTAAAAGGATGCTATATTTCTTTACAGACCACAGGAAGCCCACCCATCATCGACCATATACGAGATTTGGAGGAGGACACCCCACATATGTCACTAACCACTACTGCACCAGTGGCAGCAACGCAGTCAACCCCGGCACAGCCACCACATCCACAACCACCTTCGGAACCAGAACCAACCACCCGTCCCACTGCTCCTACCCAGTCTAGATGCCATATTTCCCAAAGAAGACAACTTCAAATTTTGGAGGAAACATGGAGGCAGGAAAATATTGCCTTTGCTGCGACAACACAGCAATTCAATGAGACTGTGCGCACCCAACTCACAAGCCTCAACGCCCAAGTAGAAGTATTAAACAGAAATATCTCTGCCCTAACCAGCCATATGGGTGAGATTAATCAAAGCCTGGCCCACATTGCAGCCAATTTGCAGGCACAACATCATTCCTCATCACCATGCAACCCAACATACCACTAATTTGTGGGGAATACATTTTCTGTGCCCACGTGTAATTTTTCTTTTGGGCCCAAAAAAACAAATGACAAAACAAAATTTGTTTGACAAATAAAAAAAAAAAAAAAAAAACCCAAAAAATGTGGTCTCTGAAACAACACTAAACACTAGTTGTGCACGTATGGTTTGCGCGGTGCCACTTTGGGTGCAAGAAAAAGGAGGGGTGGGGAGGGCTGAAACTAAAGGTGGTGGAGTAGCCCACAAGCCATGATTAGGTTTAGGACCGTTGCAGGCGTCTATTGTAGTGCCCCCCCAAGCTCTTCAAGACAACGGAACCTCATCTTCAAGAGAACAAAGCCTCGCTCCAACACAGAGCGAGTCCTCCTGGGGGCAGTATTGTAGCGCTCCTCTGCCTGTGAAGATCGGTGCAGGATGGGGGTCTTCATCCAGGGGACCAAAGGATAGGCAGAGTCTCCTGCCCTAAAACCAAAAAAACAAAAAATTAAAAAAAGGTGTGCATTGCAACAATAGAAAAGAGGGACAAATAGGTGAGCAGGGTAGGGTGGGAGGAAAGGACATTTGTAATGAGACTACATGCACATCCAACCTGTACTCTCATTAAAAAAGTCTGGGGAATACTACTTACATAAGAGGGCAAGAACATGACGCAATAGGGTACAATCACTTAACCCATTTAATTTGTAGATCAATAATTGGGCTCCAAATATACTACGAAAAAGGTTACCAAATAGTGTGTTACGGGAACAAACACAGTCAGAGAGGGTGCGTAACCAATACAAGTTTCATACACATACCCAGTAGCCAGCCACCAAATAGATCGGCTGATTTGAATCGCTCATGTAGGCAGGAATTCCTAGGCAGGGAAAGCCAGAAAAACGACTCCCAAAAACCAAATCAGGGCCAGCCAGTGCCTGCACATTTATCCTATGTCCCATCTTAAAAGCCTGCACACAGACAATAAAATAAAAATTATGGAGACCCTGTAAAAAGGATCCCAAAAAAAAAAACCATAAAAAATATCAAATACTCATGCCATCGATGTCCAAAGGCGTGCGGTGCAGCCTGGTTTCTGCCATACTCAGCAGGACAAGACCGCGGAGCTGGCGCCGCTGATGTGCTCCAACAGAGGACTGCATATTATTGCCCGAGTGCAAATACGGCTGCTCTGACTTGCCATAAGTGAAGGCTCGGCGGCCCCGTTTTATTAGGGTGTTTTCAATAGGAAATCAAGGCTCTGCATCACTGAAAAAAACGGACCAGTGAACGAGGCGTCCGTTTTCCCGGGAAACAGCCTCGTGCGAGCCGACAATCGGAAAGGCGGCTGAGCGCACACCTGAGCGCATAAACGCACACTAAAATCAACGTAGCACCCTTTCCTGACCCGATCAAAGGCCAAAACCAATGGGAAAACGCACGGGAGAACTGAACGGGGAGGCTCTGCATCAAGCCAAATATCCCTTAAGAAACCTTCAAACAGCTTGCCCACCACAGATGTTAAACTTACCGGTCTGTAGTTCCCAGGTTCCCCCTTAGACCCCTTTTTGAATATTGGCACCACATTGGCTAATTGCCAATACCTTGGAACAGCCCCCGTAATTATTGAATCTAATAATATTAGAAATAATGACGTTCTAATTACTTTACATAACTCCCTTAAAACCCATGTATACCATCTTGTCCCTGGGATCCACCAAGGTTAGAGTAAAGGAGGAGTAAGAATGAAGGATACAGTAAAAACATTTAAAAGTAGCCTAGATATCTTACTGGCATGTAATAACATTTCCAGCTATGGCTACTGGACCATTGGAATGAGATAAACAGGCTGAACTGAATGGACTAAAGTCTTTATTCAGCCCCTAAATACTATGTTACTATGTTTCTTAGAATACATACAGTAATTACATACTGATTAGTTGAAATACTGTTTACACTACACCGCTTTTCACTGTTCATTCATGGGGATAAAGGGTTGGAAGTTGGTGTGTGCCTAGAAAGGGATTCTAACCAACTCTCATCCTATCCTTGCTCATCGAAAGAACAGTCTTCGCACCAGCTAACGTAGAAACATGATATCAGAAAGAGACTGCATGGTCAATCTAGATTGCCCTTATGTATTCTTTTTCCAGGAATGTTTAAAATCATCTACTATTGAGTGTCCCCTAACTACTGGAAATTTGTTACAAGAATATACAACTCTTTCAGTAAAATAAGATTTTCTGACATTTCAGGCTTGTTGACACATGCTTTCTCATTGTAGTTTTGAACGTTATGGTACTCTTGGTTCACTTCATCAAAGTCCATCTGTGCGTTTTTAGACTTGATGCATATTTTCAGTCTTGATATTGTTGCTTTAATTAGTAGTTGTCCACAGATGCTGTTTTAAGATTTGAGACACAGATTTGAGACACATCAACAGCTTTCAGCCAGTAAACCACTTACACATCCAGTCAAAAAATCAAAGCTTAGTAAATTGTTCCCCTAAACCCTCCTCTGACAATCAGTTGTATATGTTATTTGAGAGGGCTTAATGCTGGCAGATGTTGGGGAATAGCATGCAGATGTGGCACTCCTGAACTGATCTTGCTAAACACCTGACAGCCTACTTCTAAAAAACTGAGTTGCACATTCGAAATTGCCTTAAATATCTGTGCAATTATCTCTTCAGACTAGCCAGAATTATAAAGCTATCAGTTTTAATTACTCATCATAACTCAGAAAGCTCTTAAAATTATTGTAGCAGCTTTGTAAACAACTTTTTCAATGCTCTGTGGCTGCTGGCCCATAGAGATATGCAAATGCAGCCAGCTAGAGACAGATTTTATCTCCTTCTAACATTTTGCACAGGAAAAAGCATTTGTCTGTGACTGGATGTGCTGATCATGAAGGGTGGCAGGCTGGAACCGGAGGCACTGTTGGTGCTAGTAGTAATAGCAGCATTAGCAGAGGCTGCAGCTGTTGAAGAAAGACTAGGCCATGGCACAGAAAACCAGTGGTAGTTGTATAGGCCTAGCAGTAGTGGGCAAGCCCTCAAGAAATTGTCTCACTTGTAAAGGGCAGCGGGGTTGGCATCCTGACAGTTAATTTGAAGAAGAAGCAATGGCTTTTTGCAAGCCTTGAAAAATTTGCTTAATTTGGGCATCACAGTGTTGACCTGCATGTGTGTTGGCCTGGCAGTAGCAGAGGGTGGCAGACTGGCAGTGGAGTAGGCCTGACAGTAGCAGACAGTAGTGGCAAGCCCTCAAAAAATTGTCCCACTTGTAACAGTGGGTGCTAGCAGGATTGGTACCCTAGTTGAAGAAGCAATGGCTTTTTACAATGACTTTGGTGTCCAAAGCTGAAGCGGATCGGTACAAACACGGTGTTACTAATGCCAGACCTCAGCATCGTGCTGTACAAAGTTGACCGAGTGGCCCAAGTATCTAATGTTGCATGCACTGTGCTGCACACTGACAGTTCTGTAGAAAGTCCCACTTTCTCTTCCACGTAACTGTGCAAGGAGGTTATGGCCTTGTTGGAGAAGAAATGGGGACTGAGTACATGCCATCTGGCCTGGGTGCACCTCATTAGTTGCCTAAAGGCGGTAGACTCAACCAGGTGATATGGATGCAACTGCAAGACCAACAACTTGGCCAGGTGCGAGTTCAGCCACACAACAACCAGATGACTGGGTGCATATTGTTGTCTGGTGGATATAGATTCTATTATAGATAACTAATGGGATGGAGGAGGAGAACTAGATAATGATGAAAAGACTGAGACTGTACAGCCTGTGGATGAGGTCTGGCTACTAGAAAGATGACAGGTTATAGGAGCCGCAGCTTCAGCAAGAGCAATAAGGTTTTGATGGAGCATTTGCGAGGCTGCTCTAAGTGTTTATGAAGCGCCGTAGTTACTAGATTTGTGCCCTGGCCACGACTAACTTTCTGCTTGCAGATCCAGCACTATGCCAGGTTTTGTTCCTCAGGGAATGTACAAAAGAATTGCCACATGGAAGAATACTGTATAGAGCTAGCCTTAACAGCACCATCACCACCACCAGACTTTGCTTCTTTTCTGCCAGGCTTTTTGTGGAGTCTGTAAAAGCAGCATCAGTGTCTCCTGTCACCTGCTCCTGAGTAGTCCATACCAGCAGACCTGTGCTGTTTTGTAGATGATCTGGCTCTACCTTGGCTAGGCTCTTTGTCGCTGCCAGTGTGTAAGGAGTGTGGAACGTGAGGGTGCGTGGTACACGTGCGGGGGCCCCCGTGTCCTTTTAGTATAAGCTATGCTAGCTTTTTAACCCATTATGGGAAGGAGGGTGTCAATTATTTTGTGACTTTATGTGTTATTACTTTTTGGCAATTTATTGTTATTTTGGTAATGTGTGCCGTCAAGTGTCCTTCATAGTGACAGCCACACAGGAACCACTTGTATATGTATGTGTGTGTTTTTTAGATGTAGTTTTTATTTGCAGCACACACCCCTCCTCAGCATCCCACTGTGCCCACTTCCTTTACTGTCCCTTCTTTTCTCCTATGCTGTGGTTGAAAATGCCCTAAACTGTCCCTACTCTAAGAACAATGCTCTCTCTGCAACAGCCATCTCCATAATGGTGCATAGATGGCGCACCATGTGACTATCTCCTGCAAAAGTGCCTCCTGATTGGCCAAGCTACCCTGACCTCTTAAGCTGCGACCATGTGACCCTGTCTCTCTGCCACTCCTTGGCAGGTCGTGAACTGTGGAATGGTGCTGGTGCAATTCCGCCAGGGTCTCTCCCTAGCCTGGCTACTAACTATGTTGCTGCAACCATTTATAAACTTAAAAGGGCATTTCAGGCAAAGGGTTAATTTAGCCTACTTCTACTCTCCTCATGCTGGCTGTGAAGAGCTGCATCTTTCATTCAACCTGCTTTCTATTTACTTACAATCCCAAGTGAACTCTCATGCCAGTATGAGCCATCTGCTCTGCATGTAACTTTAGAAGGGACAGTGAATTCAGACAGGAGATAATATGTTTCAAGTAAATGTGTTTTAACCAGTATAATCATAGTTACTATCCATAGCAGAAAAAAGCATCCACAGACAAAGTCTAGGGATTGCCATGGAGTAGCAAGATGATGATCTTGATTTTGACTACTTTATTACAGTAGGTTTAGGTTGCAAACTAAACAGTATAAGACGAATGGAAATACTGTTGATTCAGGAGGTAGCATTTAGGGTTCAGGCATCAGGATCAGGGTTAACCATGTGTATGAATGGCTATGCTTTGCAATTCTCATCCCAAGGTCGCTGAGGGTGCTGTGGCACTAGAGTTGATTTAGCAGACATGGCAAGGAATGCATCCTATGTCAAAGGATCTGGGACCTTTGCAGAGGCAGAATGCAGCACTGTTCATTACTCTGTTGCAGCAGCTCAGTTCTATTTCCTGGTCATCATGCTCTGCTTGTCTGTTCCACCCCTTTCACCTGGCAGTCATTTCCCAGCAACTTACTGGCTATTTAAGTTTGCCTGGCCATGTAAAGTTGTTGTTATACCTTGTGAACTACAGATTCTAGTGTGTTTTTCATCTACCTGTCTAGTGATTTGGATTGCACTGCAGCCAATTCATTTGTAAATTCACCTCCATATGGATAGTGATTTCTACCTTGCTTGTTTCTGAACTGTATCTCCACTCCCAATTCCAGATTGTGTCTTTGCTACATGCTGCAAGATGTCTTTCCCTGATTAAGGTGGTGCCCAGGCTGGTTTTGCTGGGGAGGCGGGACACCAGGCCAATTAAAAAAAATATTGGCTCAACCCTTGCAAGGTAGTTGTATTTTATTTGAAAATCTCATAGAGCACTCTCTTTAGTTTGGGGTGCCTTCTGTGGAGGAACTGGTGTCTAACAATACATATGTGGTACCATTGGACCATTGTAATTATGAGGAATGGGGCTTTTACACACATTCTGATTTTCTTGGAAAAAAATGAAAACATCGATTTTTCCCACATATTTCACCCAAAAATGTTTTAAAGGCCAAACAATGTTGAAAAAAATATAATTTCTTTTCTAGAAATCCATGGATATTCCTGAATAATTCACAATTAAACACATGAAGTGCAAAATGCTTAAACATTGTCTGGCAACATCTCTAGGTAGGCTGGCAGCTAAAGGGTTAACCATTCACATGGGGAGGCCGATTCATTAATAGCGGCAGGTAGCGACAGTTGAGCGACTATAGCAGTATTTTCACAGCGCCCGCTAGTAGTCACTGTGCTTGGCCGTTGTTCGGTTGTTGATAGCGACTGAGTCGGTGTGCAGTAATGTTGAATACGGGGTGACGAGTCGCTATTTGACATGTTCCGCGATGTATGAGTGCGCATGATATCGACTGGTCAGAGCGACCGGCTCCCACCATATTCATCAAAAAATCACGCTCAAAAAATTCTCGCGCTGTGAAATGCATGTTTAAACCCCAGAGCGCTGGCGGCGATGTGTTAAAAGTAGTTTTTTAACCCCCAAACCACCATATTTTTGGAAACCAAAAAAAAAAAAAATTTTTTAAGAATTTAGTAATATTTAGTAATATGAATACAATAGACCATCAGACCTGTAATATCAATTCTGCACCATTTTTTTTTTTTTACCTTAAAAAAATTATCTAACATGGCAGAAGTGGTCACAGAATTTTTCACATTTAAAAAAAAAAAAAAACAAAAAAAAAAAAACATTAATAACAATTAATTATGAATATTTAAAGATTGTTCCATTGAAATGCATTGGAGAGCGCCAGGTAGCGAGAGGTCATACCTGTCGCTGTTCAAGGTCGGACGCTGGCGCTGTGGGCTGAGGCTGGAATAATGATGAATGAGTGGCTATCTGGCGCTATCTCAGTCGCTAAGCAGGATCGGCTTGATAAATGTGTGATTGTGGTGGGGAGCCGGCGTTCTCGTGGCGGTGCCCGTCATTACCGGTCGCTCACCAGTCGGGTCTTAGTATATCAGTTACCTCTATCAGCTCCAGCAGCACACAAACCTGCCCTGTGTGATCTGCAGGTCACTACTGATCCTGGCACAGTTGCTAAGCAATGGTATTGTTTGTGCTGCACCAGAGAGCAGTGGGGTTACCAAACAGGTGAGTACCAAACCATGACACATCTTGTTGTTGATAGTTCTAACAAAGTGTTACTGAATGTTTTAGGAAGCCTGGCTATTTCTGAGCATCTGCCAGATGTTAAAAGTTTAATATATATAATTAGTCTTACCATATATCAGTTTGGAAAGCGTGTCATAAAAACTAGTACAAGGAAAAGAGCTGGAAGATAAATCGAATCTTGAGAATTCAAATTTATTGAAATAGTTTTTTTTTTAATATAGCTAAAAAATAACATATACATTTCCTTTTACAACAGCAAATGGCAGTAAAAGCTGACATTTCACACACATTAAAATTTTACAAGCAAAGAATGTATGACAAAACTGCACATAATACAAATATTAGTAATCTTAATCTTAAAAAAATACAGATGTACAGATGAAATGAAATACTTGTCTTTTACACTAACCTGTAACATCACTAGACATTTTGGAAAGCAATAACTGAACATTGGAGTACTAGACACTGCATCAGTACTTTGAACAATGTTATAAAAGAATCAGCATTCATTGTAATATGTTTTAGAATGTGACAGTAATTTCCAGACCATGCCTGTGATTTATAATTATTAACTAAAGATCATGATCAGAATGTATCATTTGTTTTAGACTTTATTCTTTCCTGGCTATTAGTTGCCAAGTAGCGTATATAATCAAAGTTACACTTGATCTGGAATCTACAATACTGTACACACTATATGGATGAAGTGGATATAGTTTGAATTAGATATTATTTGGTACTTCAATTTTGAATCTCAAAACTGTCACTTCTCTCCTGGTCATTTTCAGTTTTTGGGGTACTCTTCTATTTGCAGAATTGAGTACAGCTATGTATTATTATGGTGTTACAATGGTAGATTATTTACCCAGCTAATGCTGATATAGTGAGGCCTAGGTTGGTGCACAGTGTCCATAAGACAACTCATAGTAAACAACTCTAGATACTCCAGTCTTTGTGCTGAAGTGGGAAAGAAACTTAGAAATGAATCTTACGTCAAACAAAATATGATATGTTGCTGTCACATGAGACTTGTATCTGGACCAGGTGCCAGGAATATAAGTGGTACTGAGTTCCTACTATCCTACACAAATGGTTTCCAAAAGTATTGCAGAAGTATGTGGTGGATCTGTAAGCAGGTGGAGGTGGACCTGGTCCACTCTTCTGGTCCTTACCAAGATCGGCAGAGTTCTGTACAACAGTGAGATGGATTGTTCAATGTCTTAGTGATAGAGAAAGCACAGCTGAGCCAGAATTACTTCTTCACCAATCTGGGTTCCTGCCACATCACTATAAAAAATAATTGGTTCTGACACTTGCTCAATAAGGTTGATTCAGAGAGACAAAAAAACTCTTTTGTTTTTGTGTCGATCTGTTTTTTTTTTTAAATGTTCCCGCTCTCGTATGAGTGTACAAGTGATTCTAAGCATGCATTGCAAGCCTTCAGTAAAGTCTTTGTTCATTCGTATATCAACGAGAATATCGTTTTCCAACTTTCGTTTTCCGTTTATGTTACTCATGTTACAACTAGGGATGAGCGAATCGATGCGGACGAACCCGGATTCGATCCGAATTTCATGAAAAATTCGATTCGGATCGAATCCGAATTTCCCCGCGATTCGATCGCTCGAAGTTTTCCTTTAACATCCATTCATTTACATACAGGCATTCTAAGATGGCGGACGGGACATATCTGGACATCTATCCCGCGCCAGTGCAAGCTGGGGCAGTCACATGCAGCCTATCAGCAGCCAGCAAGCCGGTGACGTCACAGCGCTATTTAAGTCAGCCATCTTGCTTTTCCTTCCTCATTTCTCTATTGCATTCGTGAGAGACAGAACGTTGTAGTGAGGGAGAGAGGCAGTTAGACAGGCAGGGACAGACAGGGACAGGCTGGAGACAGGCAGGAGACAGGCAGGAGACAGACAGAAAGTCAGCGAAAAACAGGGAAAGTTAGGAAAAATCGGAGGCAGTCACAGGGAGATTTATTTTTTTTTCATCCAGCCTGAGTGTTTGTTACTGGCTGGCTGACAGGCTTTGTTAGCGTTTTCAGGCTGCTTATACTAACTAACTGTGCATATATACTGAACTGATCTTAAGTCTGCTGTGAGGCATCCCATTCTGTGACTACACCAGCCTCTATTTAAGACCATATAACCATTTGCACTTATTCTAATTTAAATTAGGCCTGATAAAGACACTTTTGCTGTGCATAGCACTACTGGACCCTGCCAGGTGCACTTCTTTCTTGGGGCATCCCATTCTGTGACTACACCAGCCTCTATTTAAGACCATATAACCATTTGCACTTATTCTAATTGAAATTAGGCCTGATAAAGACACTTTTGCTGTGCATAGCACTACTTGTCCCTGCCAGGTGTACTTACTGCTGGTTTTTAGGGCATCCCATTCTGTGACTACACCAGCCTCTGTTTAAGACCATATAACCATTTGCACTTATTCTAATTGAAATTAGGCCTGATAAAGACACTTTTGCTGTGCATAGCACTACTTGTCCCTGCCAGGTGTACTTACTGCTGGTTTTTAGGGCATCCCATTCTGTGACTACAGCAGCCTCTGTTTAAGACCATATAACCATTTGCACTTATTCTAATTGAAATTAGGCCTGATAAAGACACTTTTGCTGTGCATAGCACTACTTGTCCCTGCCAGGTGTACTTACTGCTGGTTTTTAGGGCATCCCATTCTGTGACTACAGCAGCCTCTGTTTAAGACCATATAACCATTTGCACTTATTCTAATTGAAATTAGGCCTGATAAAGACACTTTTGCTGTGCATAGCACTACTTGTCCCTGCCAGGTGTACTTACTGCTGGTTTTTAGGGCATCCCATTCTGTGACTACAGCAGCCTCTGTTTAAGACTATATAACCATTTGCACTTATTCTAATTGAAATTCGGCATGATAAAGACACTTTTGCTGTGCATAGCACTACTTGTCCCTCCCAGGTGTACTTACTGCTGGTTTTTAGGGCATCCCATTCTGTGACTACACCAGCCTCTGTTTAAGACCATATAACCATTTGCACTTATTCTAATTGAAATTAGGCCTGATAAAGACACTTTTGCTGTGCATAGCACTACTTGTCCCTGCCAGGTGTACTTACTGCTGGTTTTTGGGGCATCCCATTCTGTGACTACAGCAGCCTCTGTTTAAGACCATATAACCATTTGCACTTATTCTAATTGAAATTAGGCCTGATAAAGACACTTGTGCTGTGCATAGCACTACTTGTCCCTGCCAGGTGTACTTACTGCTGGTTTTTAGGGCATCCCATTCTGTGACTACAGCAGCCTCTGTTTAAGACCATATAACCATTTGCACTTATTCTAATTGAAATTAGGCCTGATAAAGACACTTTTGCTGTGCATAGCACTACTTGTCCCTGCCAGGTGTACTTACTGCTGGTTTTTAGGGCATCCCATTCTGTGACTACAGCAGCCTCTGTTTAAGACCATATAACCATTTGCACTTATTCTAATTGAAATTAGGCCCGATAAAGACACTTTTGCTGTGCATAGCACTACTTGTCCCTGCCAGGTGTACTTACTGCTGGTTTTTGGGGCATCCCATTCTGTAACATACCATTAGCCTCTGTATTTACTGTAAGCTGCACAGTTATTTAAAGAAATTTGGCCTGTATGAGCCTGCTAACACACTGCTGCTGTGTGCATATATACTGATCTCAAGTCTGCTTGGGGCATCCCATTCTGTAACATACCATTAGCCTCTGCATTAACTGTAAGCTGCACAGTTATTTAAAGAAATTTGGCCTGTATGAGCCTGCTAACACACTGCTGTTGTGTGCATATATACTGATCTCAAGTCTGCTTGGGGCATCCCATTCTGTAACATACCATTAGCCTCTGCATTTACTGTAAGCTGCACAGTCATTTGAAGAAATTTGGCCTGTATGAGCCTGCTTACACACTGCTGCTGTGTGCATATATACTGATCTCAAGTCAGCTTTGGGGCATCCCATTCTGTAACATACCATTAGCCTCTGCATTTACTGTAAGCTGCACAGTTATTTAAAGAAATTTGGCCTGTATGAGCCTGCTAACACACTGCTGCTGTGTGCATATATACTGATCTCAAGTCTGCTTGGGGCATCCCATTCTGTAACATACCATTAGCCTCTGCATTTACTGTAAGCTGCACAGTTATTTAAAGAAATTTGGCCTGTATGAGCCTGCTTACACACTGCTGCTGTTGCATATATACTGATCTCAAGTCTGCTTGGGGCATCCCATTCTGTAACATACTATTAGCCTCTGCATTTACTGTAAGCTGCACAGTTATTTAAAGAAATTTGGCCTGTATGAGCCTGCTTACACACTGCTGCTGTGTGCATATATGCTGATCTCAAGTCAGCTTTGGGGCATCCCATTCTGTAACATACCATTAGCATCTGCATATACTGTAAGCTGCACAGTTATTTAAAGAAATTTGGCCTGTATGAGCCTGCTTACACACTGCTGCTGTGTGCATATATACTGACCTCAAGTCAGCTTTGGGGCATCCCATTCTGTAACATACCATTAGCCTCTGCATTTAATGTAAGCTGCACAGTTATTTAAAGAAATTTGGCCTGTATGAGCCTGCTAACACACTGCTGCTGTGTGCATATATACTGATCTCAAGTCTGCTTGGGGCATCCCATTCTGTAACATACCATTAGCCTCTGCATTTACTCTAAGCTGCACAGTTATTTAAAGAAATTTGGCCTGTATGAGCCTGCTTACACACTGCTGCTGTTGCATATATACTGATCTCAAGTCTGCTTGGGGCATCCCATTCTGTAACATACCATTAGCCTCTGCATTTACTGTAAGCTGCACAGTTATTTAAAGAAATTTGGCCTGTATGAGCCTGCTTACACACTGCTGCTGTGTGCATATATACTGATCTCAAGTCAGCTTTGGGGCATCCCATTCTGTAACATACCATTAGCCTCTGCATTTACTGTAAGCTGCACAGTTATTTAAAGAAATTTGGCCTGTATGAGCCTGCTTACACACTGCTGCTGTGTGCATATATACTGATCTCAAGTCAGCTTTGGGGCATCCCATTCTGTAACATACCATTAGCCTCTGCATTTACTGTAAGCTGCACAGTTATTTAAAGAAATTTGGCCTGTATAAGCCTGCTAACACACTGCTGCTGTGTGCATATATACTGATCTCAAGTCTGCTTGGGGCATCCCATTCTGTAACATACCATTAGCCTCTGCATTTACTGTAAGCTGCACAGTTATTTAAAGAAATTTGGCCTGTATAAGCCTGCTAACACACTGCTGCTGTGTGCATATATACTGATCTCAAGTCTGCTTGGGGCATCCCATTCTGTAACATACCATTAGCCTCTGCATTTACTGTAAGCTGCACAGTTATTTAAAGAAATTTGGCCTGTATGAGCCTGCTTACACACTGCTGCTGTTGCATATATACTGATCTCAAGTCTGCTTGGGGCATCCCATTCTGTAACATACCATTAGCCTCTGCATTTACTGTAAGCTGCACAGTTATTTAAAGAAATTTGGCCTGTATGAGCCTGCTTACACACTGCTGCTGTGTGCATATATACTGATCTCAAGTCAGCTTTGGGGCATCCCATTCTGTAACATACCATTAGCCTCTGCATTTACTGTAAGCTGCACAGTTATTTAAAGAAATTTGGCCTGTATGAGCCTGCTTACACACTGCTGCTGTGTGCATATATACTGATCTCAAGTCAGCTTTGGGGCATCCCATTCTGTAACATACCATTAGCCTCTGCATTTACTGTAAGCTGCACAGTTATTTAACCCTTTAAATGCCAGCCACGTAAATTTTACGTGGTTGCTTCTCCTGGACTTAAGTGCCAGCCACGTAAAATTCACGTGCCTGGCATCTACCCCTGCTAATGGGCAAAAAAATAAATAAAAATACTCACCTGACCCCTCGTTAGATCCGGCCGGGTCTCCTCTTTAATTTGGTGCCATCCGATCCCCCGTGGGGTCTCGGATGGCTCCAGGAGAGCCCCCGGAATAGTGCCCCCCGCTTCGGCAGCAGCAGCTGCTATCTGTGTAAAAAAAAAAAAAAAAAATCACATTCACTTACCTTAGGTCGCGCTGCCTCCCGACAGGTCTCTTCTTCACTGGGGGGGCCTCCGATCGCCCCCCCCGGCTCTTCAGCTTCAGGGGAGAGCCTGAAAGGGCTCTCCCGCCTCCTGCTCCGACGGGCGCCGCCATCTTGCGATAAGCTCCGCCCCTTTGGGGCGGGGCTTATCCCCCCGCTCAAGCTCTGCCCCTTTGGGGGCGGGGCTTGCCGCGATCCCGGCCTGAAACACCGCCCCCTTTGTGACGTCACTCACCGGGTGTCGTCCTGGCTCCCGGCTGTTGTTCATTCAGATGCGATCATGCTGGCCACAGGAGCAGAGGGGCAGGTGATCAGATCATCACCTGCCCCTCTGCTACTGCAGCCAGCATGATCACATCTGTCAACACATCGAGGGACAAAGGAGCTGACGATCGGAGGTAAGTAAAGTAAAAAAAAAGTTTTTATTTTTTAATAAAATTTTTTATTAAAGTGTCAGTGTGTTTATTTTTACTGTTAACCCCTTGTGAACTGGTAAGGAGTCCATGAGACCCCTTATACCAGTTCACGAGGCATCCCATATTACCTGCCTCCCCAAAGGCCAGGGGGGGGCAGAAGAGCCCGGGCCCACATAGGGTATGTGGGCTCGTAGGCTGCAGGGTGGGGGGGCCACAAAAGCTGGCCCCCCCACTCTGTGCCTACAAGCCCCCATAGCTGGTCCCGGGCTGGTAGGGGGGACCCTACGTCATTTTTTTTTTTAATTTTAAGGGTTAGGGTTAGGGTTAGCCTAACCCTAACCCTAACCCTTAAAATTAAAAAAAAAATGAGGTCCCCCCCCTGGGAGGGGGGACCCTACGTCATTTTTTTTTTTAATTTTAAGGGTTAGGGTTAGCCTAACCCTAACCCTAACCCTTAATTTTTTTTTTTTAAATGACGTAGGGTCCCCCCTCCCGGGGGGGGGGACCCTACTTCATTTAAAAAAAAAAATTAAGGGTTAGGGTTAGCCTAACCCTTAAAATTCTGCCAAAA
This sequence comes from Gastrophryne carolinensis, assembly GCA_027917425.1. NCBI lineage: Eukaryota > Metazoa > Chordata > Amphibia > Anura > Microhylidae > Gastrophryne > Gastrophryne carolinensis. The sequence goes on from CM051234.1 coordinate 454,249,599, forward strand.
AATGGGTTCCCCCCCCCCCCCTTCCCGGGAGGGGGGATGCTACGTCTTCCTTTTTTTTTTTTTTAAAGTGGACCAACACCCAGGCTGATCAGCACGGGAATCTATAAGATTCCAGGGCCGATCAGATCCCTCACCGCGGGGCATCCGAAATCGGGATGCCCCGCTGTGTGAAACCCCCCAGGACGCCCCATTCGCCTTACCTTATCCCCGTTCCAACGATGCATGCGCGGGCCTCCGCCGCCTCTCACGCTTCTGTCTAGCAGGGCGCCGTTTGTGAATGGCCGGCGCGGGCACGCTCCCTGTTAGAGGGAAGCGCGAGATACGGCTGCCAGCATGCTCGGAGCTGCTGTGGTTGTCTGTCCCTTGTCCGTGCATACCACAGCGGCTCTGAGCGCTCCGATTGGACGAGCGCTCGCGCATGCGCCGTAGGAGCGGGGTGAGGTGAGTTTTTTTATACCTTTCTCGGGGGTTTCACGCAGCGGGGCACCCCCGCGGAAGTGGAACAAAACCCAGGATAGTGAAAATCCTGGGTGTTGGTCCATTTTAAGGGTTAGGGTTAGGTTAACGCTAACCCTTAAAATTCCCCCCAAAAAATGGGGTCCCCTGGGAGGGGGGATCCTATGTCATTTTTTCTTTAATTTTAAGAGTTAGGGTTAGGCTTAGCCTAACCCTAACCCTTAAAATTCCCAAAAAAATGGGGTCCCCCCCCCTGGGAGGGGGGTCCCTATGTCATTTTCTTTTTAAATTAACCCCTTGCGTTTATAGTGTGGATAGTAGTATTTTGTTTTTAAATGTTACAAAGTGCTATTTTCAGTTTGGGGGGGCTCCTGGGCAAGAATGGGGGGCTATCGATACATATGTGGTACCGTTGTAATCGGGAGAAATGGGGCTATCACATGCAATATGGTTTTCATTACTAAAACAAATGTTTTATTTAAAATAAAGGAGACAATTGTTTAAAAAATATTATTTTATTTATTTTTTTGTATTTTTTACGCAAAAATATTTAAAAAACAGCAGAAAAATTACAAACAAGACATTTAATGTTAAAGCCTAAACTCTGCTGCAAAAAAAAATATATATGTATTTTCCAGGAAATTCCGGCAAAAATCACGGTTAAACATGGCGCAAAATGGGGAAAAATGACCAACAGAGGGTGACAAAAGTTCAAGTAGGCTGGCAATTAAAAGGGTTAATAGTACCTATGCATGTTGGGTATTGTTCTGCTCGGGGGACCTTGCACTTTCAGATTTAGCTTGTTTTTTCTTATTTGCATATTGATATTTTAGGAAAAGGTGTTTTTTATTCGGCTTTTTTATACATTTTCTTGTGAAACCCTGTGCAACCTAAGAATTCTTCAAGGGATTACTTCCAGAAAGATGAGCCCACGACAACAAGCTGGGTACGCTTAGAAAGCTTAAAATGTGTACTTTCCGGGAATATATGGTTTATGGGGGATATTCCAAATGTAAAGGCTTGTTTTGGTAGAAAAAGCACAAGGTGCGCACATTGTCTGCAGAGCTGAAATTTTGAAGTAAAATTGCTGTTACGCACATGCTTTACTTTGGTGTGTTTGGCAACTCTTCCCTTGACAGGACCTATGCATGCTGGGTATTGTTCTGTTCGGGGCATGTTGCTTTTTAAGATTTTCAGTTTTTTTCTTGTTTCCATATAGTTTTTTTTAGGAAAATGTGGTTTTGATTCTGCATTTTTATTCTTTTTTAGGGAAACCCTGTGCAACCAAAGAAAATATTGAGGGGTTAACTCCAGAAAACTGCACCCATGTCAACAAACCTGGTACGTCTAGAAAGCTTGAGGTGTGTACTTCCAGAGAATATATAGTTTGTTGGGGGTATTTCAAATGTAAAGGGTTGTTTTTCTTGAAAAACTGCAAGGTGCGCTTAGCGCGTAGCATAGTTGTATTTTATCTGAAAATCTCCTAAAGCGTTGTTTCAGTTTGGGGGAGTCGCCTGGGCAGGAAAGGGTGTCTACCAATACATATGTGGTACCGCTGTAACCGGGATAAATTGGTGTTTCACGCGCAATAAGATTTTAGTGAGAAACTTACATTTTTTATTACAAAAAAACACTACAAATTGTAAAAAATAGTTTTTGGGGGTTTTTTTTGCACATATTTCATCCAAAAATATTGAGAATACACCTAAAAAATGACAAACAAGACATTTCATGTTAAAGCCCAGACTCTGCGGAAAAAAACAATATATCACTTTCCTGGGAAATCCCTGGAAATCCCTTCAAAAACCACAGTTGAACATGGGGAGCGCAAAATAGTGCAAAATGGTCTGGCAACAAAGGGTGACAAAATCTCAAGGTAGGCTGGCACTTAAAGGGTTAAAGAAATTTGGCCTGTATGAGCCTGCTAACACACTGCTGCTGTGTGCATATATACTGATCTCAAGTCTGCTTGGGGCATCCCATTCTGTAACATAACATAACCTACCTACCATACTAAGCAGCTCTCTTATTTAAACTAAGCAGGCCTCTTGGAGGCTGATTGTCCACCTTTGGGTGTGCATTTATATTTGGTTTCATATACAGTGGGGTATCCCAATTTGTAAGATAACCTACCCCAACCATGTAAACTAAATAGGCCTGTTGCAGCCTGAGTTTCTCTGCTTGCGTATGGCCTGCATTACAATCTGTCTCTTTCAATGACACTGCTGCCTGGGGTATCCCAATTTGTAAGATAACCTACCCCAACCATGTAAACTAAAGGTTACGTCCTTCCAGAAGGAAAACTTATGCCGAACACTATTGCTGTAAAGAAGGTCAAAATTATGTCTCATACTTGGATTATTGTTACTTTTTGTTCAGCTTGAAATATAACAGGCCACACGGGCATCCCAAGGCACATGCTATTTTAACCCTATCTGTTATACAACATAAGTGTTGATCAGCATCAGCTGCTTTATTAAGCTACTTCAGTTTGCACTTGTTTTTGACTGCTTTTAATAAACCAGGCCGCAGGGCACCCCAAAGCTGCACCTTGCACCCTATCTGGTATACAACATAAGCGTTGATCAGCATCAGCTTCATTAAGCTACTTCAGTTTGCACTTCCTTTTTGACTGCTTTCATTTAACCAGGCCACAGGGCACCCCATAGCTGCACCTTGCACCCTACCTGTTTATACTAAATAAGCATCTACAGCCTCAGCTTTATTAAGTTATTGCATTTTGAATTGGTTTTGGTCTGCTTTAAATACACCAGGCCGCAGGGCATCCCAAACCTGCATGTTGCACCCCATCTGTTATACTAAATAAGCGTTGATCAGCATCAGCTTTATTAAGCTATTGCATTTTGCATTGGTTTTTGTACTGCTGCCAAAACACTAACCCATATGGGCATCCCAAACCAGCACATGTCACCCTATCTGTTATACTAAATAAGCTTCTACAGGCCCTTTTTTTATTTATTTATTTTTATTTACATAGAGCTGCAATAGCTTATATTGTGAGGTTAATTTGCCATTTTGCAGCATAATATAGAGCAGCCCCTGTGTAAATCTGAGGGGCAATAGCTTATATAGTGAGGTAAATTTGCCATTTTGCTTCGTTATATAGAGCAGCCCAGTTGCCATCTAAATCAACTACTGTCCGGCCAGTACAGCTTTTCAAGGGCAAACTCTGCTAGTTGCGGGCACAAGTCAAGTTTGGCTTCCCAGCAAATCCAGTGGATCCTGAAGGTGTGTTGGCATGGTCATGTCAAGGTATGACATGACCTGCTGTTTGAGGTCCAGCTCCAGGTCTTCCTGCTGCTCATGAGTAGACTCACTATGCGGGTGTAGAAAGCTACTCACTAGCGACTGAAGACTGAGGCTGCTGCTGATGGAGCTGCTGCTGCTGCTCCTTCCACCCCCCCCCAGCAGCCATGGCAGTGGAAGGTGATCGCATAGGTCCCCCCGAGTCAGACCTGCGGGAGTATGGGCCATGGCGCAGATAGACATCGCCCAACTGACTACGTGGGATGTCTCTGTAGTAGGTCAGTTTGTCCTCCCTCTCAGTGGGCGTAAAAAATGCCCCCATTTTGTGCCGGAAGCGAGGGTCCAATAAGTTGGAGAGCCAGAAGTCTTCCCGCTGACAAATGGAGACAATTCTGCGCTCACTAGTACGCAAGCATGTGAGCATGCATCGTGCCATTTGTGCAAGTGACTCGGAGGGAATACCTGTCTCCATCTCCACTGTAAACTGCCACGGTGTGTCTGGGTCCTCTGTCTCGCCTTCCTCACAACCCTCTAGCTCCTGTGGCTGCTCCTGCTCCTCCTCTCCTGTCAGATGACTAGATAAAATGGTCATTTTGTGAAACCTAAACTGTGGTTTGCTGTGCCCAACCCCCTCCTCCTCCTCCACTTCAGCCCCCACAGGCTTCATGTGGCTGTGAAATGTATGTGCCATGTCTCCAGTGCCCTGACCAGCCATGGTTTCCAACATGTGTTGTAGTACATGAAGCAGTGGAATCTCATCGTTCATCTCATAGTCCTGGCAACTGACTAATAACGTAGCTTCCTCAAAGGGCCTGAGCAAACGGTCGGTGTCACGTATGAGCTGCCAATGGTTTACATTGAATTTACACAGGGGTGTCCCCCTATCCGTTTGGATCATCCAGAAATCCGTGATGGCTTTTCTCTGTTCCTATAGTGCAGTGGTCCTCAACCCTGTCCTCAAGGCCCACCAACATGTCATGTTTTTTGGATCTCCAAATAGCCAGCTCTATTGCTCTGCAGCTGCACTAATTACTCCACCTGTGCATCTTTGTGGAGATCTGCAAAACCTGGCCTGTTGGTGGGCCTTGAGGACAGGGTTGGGGACCACTGCTATAGTGGATCCTGCATATGGAGGGTGGAATTCCAACGGTTGGAAACATCGCAAATCAGACTATGGTGGGGTACACCGTTGTGACGCTGAGGCTCAATAAGGTTGTGCTTGGTAGTGTAGGAGTGCCAGAAGTGCATGCTAACTTTCTTTCCTGTTGTTCTTTCAGATGGGGGCAAGACTTCAAAACTAGACTGAACACGTGTGCCATGTCAGGACGCATGACTCTGGCTTCCTTGTCGCAGCGCAAACAAGATGTTCTTCCAAGTGTAATGCAGCAGGCTGGACTTATGGTGACGCTGTCTGAGAGGAGAAATCCCTCAGACATCAAGATTAAAAATTCCAAGAATTTTTGAGGGCTAATTATTCAGAGGCAAATGATAGCTAGTTGTTTCTGATTTAATTACAAGGTGGAAACACACCCTCAAACAAAACTTCACTTTGGCAATACTATTGCATTTGTCTATTCATAATTTTATGTATATACACTAACTAACCTACTTTTTCTCCACATGATGCTGCATGAAACACTGCCACATCGCTGAGTAGCTGATTTTTCCGAACAACAGTCCGCAATAATCTGCTGCTGCTGCTGCTGCCGCCGCCACCGCCGCAGACTCCAGGGACCCTCTTCCACTACCTCGGCTTGCAACACCTCCTCCCACGACACTCTCCTCATCACTAATTGCCAGCTAGTGGAAGAAGAGGCGAGTGTCTCCTCCACTTCTTGGCTGGGCAGTAGCTGCTGAATTTTATGATTATCAGATCTTCATCAATGGATAGTGGAGCTGAACCCAAAGCATAACAGACAGACAGTTGACTGGGGGTGTCAGATGCCACTTGTGATGCAGTGGACTGCTTTTGCAGCACTTCGAGACAAAGTTGCTTCATTGGCTGACACAATGACTGGTAAAGCTGTGGAACATATGGTTGAAAAGCAAGAATAAAGGGGGGGTGGCAGCCGCTCAGACCATTTTATAACTAACCTGGGAGGTGCACGTTAGCAGGGCAATTAGTACACACAAGTCTTAAAGGAGCCACAGCACTCAACCCTGTTAGCTTGCAGACCAGCCTATAATCTGTCTCTAAACTTGGTTAAAAACAGAGGACTCGGTCACACACATCTGCAGAAGTATGCTTAAGCTTCACCACTACGCCAAAGTGCCTCTGTGGGGTGCAGTCCTAACTCTAATCTCTGAGAGCCCATCTGGGACATACAGTGCAATAGATAAATTGGGAGCAGGCTTACCTGAGGTTGCCCTAAACCTCTCAAGTGCAAGCCATGGGGTGGAAGGGTCAAAGACCTTGCAATACAGCCTAGACCCCACACACCATGTGCTTGCACAAATTCAAAAGAAACAAAGGGGGGGTGGCAGCCGCTCAGACCATTTTATAACTAACCTGGGAGGTGCACGTTAGCAGGGCAATTAGTACACACAAGTCTTAAAGGAGCCACAGCACTCAACCCTGTTAGCTTGCAGACCAGCCTATAATCTGTCTCTAAACTTGGTTAAAAACAGAGGACTCGGTCACACACATCTGCAGAAGTATGCTTAAGCTGCACCACTACGCCAAAGCAACCTCAGGTAAGCCTGCTCCCAATTTATCTATTGCACTGTATGTCCCAGATGGGCTCTCAGAGATTAGAGTTAGGACTGCACCCCACAGAGGCACTTTGGCGTAGTGGTGCAGCTTAAGCATACTTCTGCAGATGTGTGTGACCGAGTCCTCTGTTTTTAACCAAGTTTAGAGACAGATTATAGGCTGGTCTGCAAGCTAACAGGGTTGAGTGCTGTGGCTCCTTTAAGACTTGTGTGTACTAATTGCCCTGCTAACGTGCACCTCCCAGGTTAGTTATAAAATGGTCTGAGCGGCTGCCACCCCCCCCTTTGTTTCTTTTGAATTTGTGCAAGCACATGGTGTGTGGGGTCTAGGCTGTATTGCAAGGTCTTTGACCCTTCCACCCCATGGCTTGCACTTGAGAGGTTTAGGGCAACCTCAGGTAAGCCTGCTCCCAATTTATCTATTGCACTGTATGTCCCAGATGGGCTCTCAGAGATTAGAGTTAGGACTGCACCCCACAGAGGCACTTTGGCGTAGTGGTGAAGCTTAAGCATACTTCTGCAGATGTGTGTGACCGAGTCCTCTGTTTTTAACCAAGTTTAGAGACAGATTATAGGCTGGTCTGCAAGCTAACAGGGTTGAGTGCTGTGGCTCCTTTAAGACTTGTGTGTACTAATTGCCCTGCTAACGTGCACCTCCCAGGTTAGTTATAAAATGGTCTGAGCGGCTGCCACCCCCCCCTTTGTTTCTTTTGAATTTGTGCAAGCACATGGTGTGTGGGGTCTAGGCTGTATTGCAAGGTCTTTGACCCTTCCACCCCATGGCTTGCACTTGAGAGGTTTAGGGCAACCTCAGGTAAGCCTGCTCCCAATTTATCTATTGCACTGTATGTCCCAGATGGGCTCTCAGAGATTAGAGTTAGGACTGCACCCCACAGAGGCACTTTGGCGTAGTGGTGCAGCTTAAGCATACTTCTGCAGATGTGTGTGACCGAGTCCTCTGTTTTTAACCAAGTTTAGAGACAGATTATAGGCTGGTCTGCAAGCTAACAGGGTTGAGTGCTGTGGCTCCTTTAAGACTTGTGTGTACTAATTGCCCTGCTAACGTGCACCTCCCAGGTTAGTTATAAAATGGTCTGAGCGGCTGCCACAACCCCCTTTCTTTCTTTTGAATTTGTGCAAGCACATGGTGTGTGGGGTCTAGGCTGTATTGCAAGGTCTTTGACCCTTCCACCCCATGGCTTGCACTTGAGAGGTTCAGGGCAACCTCAGGTAAGCCTGCTCCCAATTTATCTATTGCACTGTATGTCCCAGATGGGCTCTCAGAGATTAGAGTTAGGACTGCACCCCACAAAGGCACTTTGGCGTAGTGGTGCAGCTTAAGCATACTTCTGCAGATGTGTGTGACCGAGTCCTCTGTTTTTAACCAAGTTTAGAGACAGATTATAGGCTGGTCTGCAAGCTAACAGGGTTGAGTGCTGTGGCTCCTTTAAGACTTGTGTGTACTAATTGCCCTGCTAACGTGCACCTCCCAGGTTAGTTATAAAATGGTCTGAGCGGCTGCCACCCCCCCCCTTTGTTTCTTTTGAATTTGTGCAAGCACATGGTGTGTGGTGTCTAGGCTGTATTGCAAGGTCTTTGACCCTTCCACCCCATGGCTTGCACTTGAGAGGTTTAGGGCAACCTCAGGTAAGCCTGCTCCCAATTTATCTATTGCACTGTATGTCCCAGATGGGCTCTCAGAGATTAGAGTTAGGACTGCACCCCACAGAGGCACTTTGGCGTAGTGGTGCAGCTTAAGCATACTTCTGCAGATGTGTGTGACCGAGTCCTCTGTTTTTAACCAAGTTTAGAGACAGATTATAGGCTGGTCTGCAAGCTAACAGGGTTGAGTGCTGTGGCTCCTTTAAGACTTGTGTGAAAAGCAAGAATAACCATTTGTTTTTATATGAAAAAGACCCTGGTTTATACAGACTTTTTTTTTTCCAGAGACTGCCCTGCGTGGAAATGAATGGCGCATGGATCATCCAAGCTTTCCTCCCAACAATGCCTGATGTATTCCAGTAGATTGATGACGGGGCCAGACCTACACTAAAGAAAGATGGATCGTGCAAAACAGATTTAAGGCGCTGCTCTCCAGTTACAGACATTCCTCCGCATCGGACCACAAGTAAGTATTGATAAAAAATCCTTTACGATACTCTTACTTTTTATTAATATTCTTCGGATAAGACGGATCAGACATGATTCCAGATTAAAAATTCCAAGAATTTTTGAGGGCTAATTAGTCAGAGGCAATGATACCTTCTTGTTTCTGATTTAATTAAAAGGTGGAAACACACCCTCAAACAAAACTTCACTTTGGCAATACTTTTGCATTTGTTTATTCATAATTTTTATGTAGATATTACTAACTAAGCTACTTTTTCTCCACATGACTCTCCACAGGGTGTGATTCATCCAATTTTTGGCCTCCTGAAGCCAACCCCAGTGTCTCTTTAAAGTAATATTTGGGCTCCTGCTGCTGCTGCTGCTGCCAACTCCAGGGTGTGATTCATCCAATTTTTGGGCTCCTGAAGCCAACCCCAGGGTCTCTTTAAAGTAATGTTTGGGCTCCTGCTGCTGCTGCTGCCAACTTCTGCCAACTCCAGGGTGTGATTCATCCAATTTTTGGGCTCCTGAAGCCAACCCCAGTGTCTCTTTAAAGTAATGTTTGGGCTCCTGCTGCTGCTGCTGCCAACTTCTGCCAACTCCAGGGTGTGATTCATCCAATTTTTGGGCTCCTGAAGCCAACCCCAGGGTCTCTTTGAAGTAATGTTTGGGTTCCTGCTGCTGCCAACTTCTGCCAACTCCAGGGTGTGATTCATCCAATTTTTGGGCTCCTGAAGCCAACCCCAGGGTCTCTTTAAAGTAATGTTTGGGCTCCTGCTGCTGCTGCTGCCAACAGGGTGTGATTCATCCAATTGTTGGGCTCCTGAAGCCAACTCCAGTGTCTCTTTAAAGTTATGTTTGGGCTCCTGCTGCTGCTGCCAACTCCAGGGTGTGATTCATCCAATTTTTGGGCTCCTGAAGCCAACCCCAGGGTCTCTTTAAAGTAATATTTGGGCTCCTGCTGCTGCCAACTCCAGGGTGTGATTCATCCAATTTTTGGGCTCCTGAAGCCAACCCCAGTGTCTCTTTAAAGTAATGTTTGGGCTCCTGTTGCTGCTGCTGCTGCTGCCAACTCCTGCCAACTCCAGGGTGTGATTCATCCAATTTTTGGGCTCCTGAAGCCAACTCCAGTGTCTCTTTAAAGTAATGTTTTGGCTCCTGCTGCTGCTGCTGCCAACTCCAGGGTGTGATTCATCCAATTTTTGAGCTCCTGAAGCCATCCCCAGGGTCTCTTTAAAGTAATATTTGGGCTCCTGCTGCTGCTGCTGCCAACTCCAGGGTGTGAATCATCCAATTTTTGGGCTCCTGAAGCCAACCCCAGTGTCTCTTTAAAGTAATATTTGGGCTCCTGCTGCTGCCAACTCCAGGGTGTGATTCATCCAATTTTTGGGCTCCTGAAGCCAACCCCAGGGTCTCTTTAAAGTAATGTTTGGGCTCCTGCTGCTGCTGGTGCCAACTTCTGCCAACTCCAGGGTGTGATTCATCCAATTTTTGGGCTCCTGAAGATAACCCCAGTGTCTCTTTAAAGTAATGTTTGGGCTCCTGCTGCTGCCAACTTCTGCCAACTCCAAGGTGTGATTCATCCAATTTTTGGGCTCCTGAAGCCAACTCCAGTGTATATTTGGGCTCCTGCTGCTGCTGCTGCCAACTCCAGGGTGTGATTCATCCAATTTTTGGGCTCCTGAAGCCAACCCCAGTGTCTCTTTAAAGTAATATTTGGGCTCCTGCTGCTGCTGCTGCCAACTCCAGGGTGTGATTCATCCAATTTTTGGGCTCCTGAAGCCAACCCCAGTGTCTCTTTAAAGTAATATTTGGGCTCTTGCTGCTGCTGCTGCTGCCAACTCCAGGGTGTGATTCATCCAATTTTTGGGCTCCTGAAGCCAACCCCAGGGTCTCTTTAAAGTAATATTTGGGCTCCTGCTGCTGCTGCTGTCAACTCCTGCCAACTCCAGGGTGTGATTCATCCAATTTTTGGGCTCCTGAAGCCAACTCCAGTGTCTCTATAAAGTAATCTTTGGGCTCCTGCTGCTGCTGCTGCTGCTGCCAACTCCAGGGTGTGATTCATCCAATTTTTGGGCTCCTGAAGCCAACTCCAGTGTCTCTTTAAAGTAATGTTTGGGCTCCTGCTGCTGCTGCCAACTCCAGGGTGTGATTCATCCAATTTTTGGGCTCCTGAAGCCAACCCCAGGGTCTCTTTAAAGTAATATTTGGGCTCCTGCTGCTGCTGCTGTCAACTCCTGCCAACTCCGGGGTGTGATTCATCCAATTTTTGGGCTCCTGAAGCCAACTCCAGTGTCTCTATAAAGTAATCTTTGGGCTCCTGCTGCTGCTGCCAACTCCAGGGTGTGATTCATCCAATTTTTGGGCTCCTGAAGCCAACTCCAGTGTCTCTTTAAAGTAATATTTGGGCTCCTGCTGCTGCTTGCAACTCCAGGGTGTGATTCATCCAATTTTTGGGCTCCTGAAGCCAACCCCAGTGTCTCTTTCAGCCAATGTTTGGGCTCCTGCTGCTGCTGCTGCTGACAACTCCAGGGTGTGATTCATCCAATTTTTGGGCTCCTGCTGCTGCCAACTCCAGTGTCTCTTTAAAGCAATGTTTGGGCTCCTGCTGTGATGCCACTTCAACTCTCTGCAATTGTGCCGCTCTGCGATTCTATTAGCGATGCCTCTGATCTGCATGTGATATTTCTTCAAAATATTATTTAACTAACCCAGCACGCATCCTGTGCGTGTTACAGCAAGGCAGAATGGTTTACAACCCTATTGAGGCTCTAGGAGGCTCAGAAATAGCCGTTTTTAATAGCGATTCGTCGCGAATTTATTCGGGTCGAACCGATTTTTGTCGGAAAATTTGGCGAATCAGTCGAATCGAATTTTTCAAAAGTTCGCTCATCTCTAGTTACAACGTAAGCTTTCCTTTTTGCCCTTTTTCCATCGTCTCCTCCCACGAATCATTTACGTTTCCCGTTAGATTCTGATTTCCTTTTACAATAAATAATCGTCCATACGAAAATCCTTACGACCTTACGCCTGTGCACTACAAACTTAACTCATTAATGTGCTCGCCTACATATTTGGTTCACTAAATTTGGCTACAATGCTTAGCTAAGTCCCTTCGCGGTCAGTATATTCTTGCATTTCACACCCCTAAAACTTACCCAAATCATTTAGCGGTCTCATTCTTCTTCCATTTCCCACCCCTAAAACTTACCTAAATCACTTCCCGGTCTCATTTTTCTTCCATTTTACACCCCTAAAACTTACCTAAATAACTTTGCGGTCTCATTCTTCTTCCATTTCACACCCGTAAAAATTACCTAAATCACTTAGCGGTCAGAATATTCTTCCATTTCACACCCCTAAAACTTACCCAAATCAATTCGCGGTCTCATTCTTCTTCCATTTCACACCCCTAAAACTTACGCAAATCACTTCGCGGTTTCATTCTTCTTCCATTTCACACCCCTAAAACTTACCTAAATCACTTTGCGGTCAGTATATTCTTCCATTTCAGACCCCTAAAACTTACCCAAATCACTTTGCGGTCTCATTCTTCTTCCATTTCACACCCCTAAAACTTACCCAAATCACTTCGCGGTCTCATTCTTCTTTTATTTCACACCCCTAAAACTTACCCAAATCACTTTGCGGGCTCATTTTTCTTCCTTTTCACACCCCTAAAACTTACCTAAATAACTTTGCAGTCTCATTCTTCTTCCATTTCACACCCCTAAAACTTACCCAAATGACTTCGCGGTCTCATTCTTCTTCCATTTCACAACGTAAGCTTTCCTTTTTGCCCTTTTTCCATCGTCTCCTCCCACGAATCATTTACGTTTCCCGTTAGATTCTGATTTCCTTTTACAATAAATAATCGTCCAGAAGAAAATCCTTACGACCTTACGCCTGTGCACTACAAACTTAACTCATTAATGTGCTCGCCTACATATTTGGTTCACTAAATTTGGCTACAATGCTTAGCTAAGTCCCTTGGCGGTCAGTATATTCTTGCATTTCACACCCCTAAAACTTACCCAAATCATTTAGCGGTCTCATTCTTCTTCCATTTCCCACCCCTAAAACTTACCTAAATCACTTCCCGGTCTCATTTTTCTTCCATTTTACACCCCTAAAACTTACCTAAATAACTTCGCGGTCTCATTCTTCTTCCATTTCACACCCGTAAAAATTACCTAAATCACTTAGCGGTCAGAATATTCTTCCATTTCACACCCCTAAAACTTACCCAAATCAATTCGCGGTCTCATTCTTCTTCCATTTCACACCCCTAAAACTTACGCAAATCACTTCGCGGTTTCATTCTTCTTCCATTTCACACCCCTAAAACTTACCTAAATCACTTTGCGGTCAGTATATTCTTCCATTTCAGACCCCTAAAACTTACCCAAATCACTTTGCGGTCTCATTCTTCTTCCATTTCACACCCCTAAAACTTACCCAAATCACTTCGCGGTCTCATTCTTCTTTTATTTCACACCCCTAAAACTTACCCAAATCACTTTGCGGGCTCATTTTTCTTCCTTTTCACACCCCTAAAACTTACCTAAATAACTTTGCAGTCTCATTCTTCTTACATTTCACACCCCTAAAACTTACCCAAATGACTTCGCGGTCTCATTCTTCTTCCATTTCACAACGTAAGCTTTCCTTTTTGCCCTTTTTCCATCGTCTCCTCCCACGAATCATTTACGTTTCCCGTTAGATTCTGATTTCCTTTTACAATAAATAATCGTCCAGACGAAAATCCTTACGACCTTACGCCTGTGCACTACAAACTTAACTCATTAATGTGCTCGCCTACATATTTGGTTCACTAAATTTGGCTACAATGCTTAGCTAAGTCACTTCTTGCATTTCACACCCCTAAAACTTAAACAAATCATTTAGCGGTCTCATTCTTCTTCCATTTCCCACCCCTAAAACTTACCCAAATCACTTCGCGGTCTCATTCTTCTTCCATTTCACACCCCTAAAACTTACCCAAATCACTTTGAGGTCTCATTCTTCTTCCATTTCCCACCCCTAAAGCTTACCTAAATCACTTTGCGGTCTTATTCTTCTTTCATTTCACATCCCTAAAACTTGCCTAAATCACTTTGCGGTCTCATTCTTCTTCCATTTCACACCCCTAAAACTTACCTAAATCACTTCGCGGTCTCATTCTTCTTCCATTTCACACCCCTAAAACTTACCTAAATCAATTCCATTTCACACTCCTAAAACTTACCCAAATCACTTTGCGGTCTCATTCTTATTCCATTTCACACCCCTAAAACTTACCCAAATAACTTTGCGGTCTCATTCTTCTTCCATTTCACGCCCCTAAAACTTATCCACATCACTTCGCGGTCTCATTCTTCATCCATTTCCCACCCCTAAAATTTACCTAAATCACTTCGCGGTCTCATTCTTCTTCCATTTCCCACCCCTAAAACTTACCTAAATCATTTCTAAAAGGTACCCAAATCACTTCGCGGTCTCATTCTTCTTTTATTTCACACCCCTAAAACTTACCTAAATAACTTCCCGGTCTCATTTTTCTTCCATTTTATACCCCTAAAACTTACCTAAATAACTTCGCGGTCTCATTCTTCTTCCATTTCACACCCTTAAAAATTACCTAAATCACTTAGCGGTCAGAATATTCTTCCATTTCACACCCCTAAAACTTACCCAAATCAATTCGCGGTCTCATTCTTCTTCCATTTCACACCCCTAAAACTTACGCAAATCACTTCGCGGTTTCATTCTTCTTCCATTTCACACCCCTAAAACTTACCCAAATCACTTCGCGGTCTCATTCTTCTTTTATTTCACACCCCTAAAACTTACCTAAATCACTTCGCGGTCTCATTCTTCTTCCATTTCACACCCCTAAAACTTACCTAAATCACTTCGCGGTCTCATTCTTCTTTTATTTCACACCCCTAAAACTTACCCAAATCACTTTGCGGGCTCATTTTTCTTCCCTTTCACACCCCTAAAACTTACCTAAATAACTTTGCAGTCTCATTCTTCTTCCATTTCACACCCCTAAAACTTACCCAAATCACTTCGCGGTCTCATTCTTCTTCCATTTCACACCCCTAAAACTTACCCAAATCACTTCGCTGTCTCATTCTTCTTCCATTTCCCACCCCTAAAACTTGCCCGAATCACTTCGCGGTCTCATTCTTCTTCCATTTCCCACCCCTAAAACTTACCTAAATCACTTCGCTGTCAGTATATTCTTGCATTTCACACCCCTAAAACTTACCCAAATCACTTAGCGGTCTCATTCTTCTTCTATTTCACACCCCTAAAACTTACCCAAATCACTTTGCGGTCTCATTCTTCTTCTATTTCACACCCCTAAAACTTACCTAAATCACTTCGCGATCAGAATATTCTTACATTTCACACCCCTAAAACTTACCCAAATCACTTTGCGGTCTCATTCTTCTTCCATTTCCCACCCCTAAAACTTGCCCGAATCACTTCGCGGTCTCATTCTTCTTCCATTTCCCAGCCCTAAAACTTACCTAAATCACTTCGCTGTCAGTATATTCTTGCATTTCACACCCCTAAAACTTACCCAAATCACTTAGCGGTCTCATTCTTCTTCTATTTCACACCCCTAAAACTTACCCAAATCACTTCGCGGTCACATTCTTCTTCCATTTCCCACCCCTAAAACTTACCTAAATCACTTCGCGGTCTTATTCTTCTTCCATTTCACACCCCTAAAACTTACCCAAATAACTTTGCGGTCTCATTCTTCTTCCATTTCATACCCCTAAAACTTACACAAATAACTTTGCGGTCTCATTCTTCTTCCATTTCACACCCCTAAAACTTACCCACATCACTTCGCCGTCTCATTCTTCTTCCATTTCCCACCCCTAAAACTTACCTAAATCACTTCGTGGTCAGTATATTATTCTTTTCCCACCCCTAAAACTTACCCAAATCACTGCGCGGTCTCATTCTTCTTTCATTTCCCACCCCTAAAACTTACCTAAATCATTTCTAAAATGTACCCAAATCACTTCGCGGTCTATTTCTTCTTTTATTTTACACCCCTAAAACTTACCTAAATAACTTCGCGGTCTCATTCTTCTTCTATTTCACACCCCTAAAACTTACCTAAATCACTTCGCGGTCAGAATATTCTTACATTTCACACCCCTAAAACTTACCCAAATCACTTTGCGGTCTCATTCTTCTTCCATTTCACACCCCTAAAACTTACCCAAATCACTTTGCGGTCTTATTCTTCTTCCATTTCCCACCTCTAAAACTTACCTAAATCACTTCGCGGTCAGTATATTCTTCCATTTCACACCCCTAAAACTTACCTAAATCACTTCGTGGTCAGTATATTCTTCTTTTCCCACCCCTAAAACTTACCCAAATCACTGCGCGGTCTCATTCTTCTTCCATTTCCCACCCCTAAAACTTACCTAAATCATTTCTAAAACGTACCCAAATCACTTCGCGGTCTATTTCTTCTTTTATTTTACACCCCTAAAACTTACCTAAATAACTTCGCGGTCTCATTCTTCTTCTATTTCACACCCCTAAAACTTACCTAAATCACTTCGCAGTCAGAATATTCTTACATTTCACACCCCTAAAACTTACCCAAATCACTTCGCAGTCTCATTTTTCTTCCTTTTCACACCCCTAAAACTTACCCAAATCACGTCGCGGTCTCATTCTTCTTCCATTTCCCACCCCTAAAACTTACCTAAATCATTTCTAAAACTTACCCAAATCACTTCGCGGTCTCATTTTTCTTCCTTTTCACACCCCTAAAACTTACCCAAATCACTTTGCGGTCTCATCCTTCTTCCATTTCACACCCCTAAAACTTACCCAAATTACTTTGCGGTCTTATTCTTCTTCCATTTCCCACCCCTAAAACTTGCCCAAATCACTTCGCGGTCTCATTCTTCTTTTATTTCACACCCCTAAAACTTACCCAAATCACTTCGCGGTCTCATTCTTCTTCCATTTCACACCCCTAAAACTTACACAAATCGCTACGCTGTCTCATTCTTCTTCCATTTCCCACCCCTAAAACTTACCTAAATCACTTCGCGGTCAGTATATTCTTCCATTTCCCACCCCTAAAACTTGCCCAAATCACTTCGCGGTCTCATTCTTCTTCCATTTCCCACCCCTAAAACTTACCTAAATCACTTCGCTGTCAGTATATTCTTGCATTTCACACCCCTAAAACTTAACCAAATCACTTAGCGGTCTCATTCTTCTTCTATTTCCCACCCCTAAAACTTACCCAAATCGCTTCGCGGTCTCATTCTTCTTCCATTTCCCACCCCTAAAACTTACCTAAATCACTTTGCGGTCTCATTCTTCTTCCATTTCATACCCCTAAAACGTACCTAAATCAATTCCATTTCACACCCCTAAAACTTACCCAAATCACTTCGCTGTCTCATTCTTTTTCCATTTCATACCCCTAAAACTTACCCAAAAAAACTTTGCGGTCTCATTCTTCTTCCATTTCACACCCCTAAAACTTACCCAAATCACTTCACTGTCTCATTCTTTTTCCATTTCATACCCCTAAAACTTACCCAAAAAAACTTTGCGGTCTCATTCTTCTTCCATTTCACACCCCTAAAACTTACCCAAATCACTTCGCTGTCTCATTCTTTTTCCATTTCATACCCCTAAAACTTACCCAAAAAAACGTTGCGGTCTCATTCTTCTTCCATTTCACACCCCTAAAACTTACCCAAATCACTTCGCCGTCTCATTCTTCTTCCATTTCCCACCCCTAAAACTTACCTAAATCATTTCTAAAACGTACCCAAATCCCTTCGCGGTCTCATTCTTCTTTTATTTTACACCCCTAAAACTTACCTAAATCACTTCGCGGTCTCATTCTTCTGCTATTTCACACCCCTAAAACTTACCTAAATCACTTCGCTGTCAGTATATTCTTGCATTTCACACCCCTAAAACTTACCCAAATCACTTAGCGGTCTCATTCTTCTTCCATTTCACACCCCTAAAACTTACCTAAATCACTTCGCGGTTTTAATCATCTTTCGTTTCACACCCCTAAAACTTACCTAAATCACTTTGCGGTCTCATTCTTCTTCCATTTCACACCCCTAAAACTTACCTAAATCACTTCGCAGTCAGTATATTCTTGCATTTCACACCCCTAAAACTTACCCAAATCACTTCGCGGTCTCATTCTTCTTCCATTTCCCACCCCTAAAACTTACCTAAATCACTTCGTGGTCTTATTCTTCTTTCATTTCACACCCCTAAAACTTACCTAAATAACTTTGCGGTCTCATTCTTCTTCCATTTCACACCCCTAAAACTTACCTAAATCAATTCCATTTCACACCCCTAAAACTTACCCAAATCACTTCGCAGTCTCATTCTTATTCCATTTCATACCCCTAAAACTTACCCAAATAACTTTGCGTTCTCATTCTTCTTCCATTTCACACCCCTAAAACTTACCCACATCCCGTCGCCGTCTCATTCTTCTTCCATTTCCCACCCCTAAAACTTACCTAAATCACTTCGCGGTCAGTATATTCTTCCATTTCCCACCCCTAAAACTTACCCAACTCACTTCGTGGTCTTATTCTTCTTTCATTTCACACCCCTAAAACTTACCCACATCACTTTGCGGTCTCATTCTTCTTCCATTTCACACCCCTAAAACTTACCTAAATCAATTCCATTTCACACCCCTAAAACTTACCCAAATCACTTTGCGGTCTCATTCTTATTCCATTTCATACCCCTAAAACTTACCCAAATAACTTTGCGGTCTCATTCTTCTTCCATTTCACACCCCTAAAACTTACCCACATCACTTCGCCATCTCATTCTTCTTCCATTTCCCACCCCTAAAACTTACCTAAATCACTTCGCGGTCAGTATATTCTTCCATTTCCCACCCCTAAAACTTACCCAAATCACTTCGCGGTCTCATTCTTCTTCCATTTCCCACCCCTAAAATGTACCTAAATCATTTCTAAAACGTACCCAAATCCCTTTGCGGTCTCATTCTTCCTTTATTTCACACCCCTAAAACTTACCTAAATCACTTCGCGGTCTCATTCTTCTTCCTTTATTTCACACCCCTAAAACTTACCTAAATCACTTCACGGTCAGAATATTCTTCCATTTCACACCCCTAAAACTTACCCAAATCACTTTGCGGTCTCATTCTTCTTCCATTTCACACCCCTAAAACTTACCCAAATCACTTTGCGTTCTTATTCTTCTTCCATTTCCCACCCCTAAAACTTACCTAAATCACTTCTCGGTCAGTATATTCTTCCATTTCACACCCCTAAAACTTACCCAAATCACTTTGCGGTCTCATTCTTCTTCCATTTCCCACCCCTAAAACTTACCTAAATCATTTCTAAAACTTACCCAGATCACTTCGCGGTCTCATTCTTCTTTTATTTCACACCCCTAAAACTTACCCAAATCACTTTGCAGTCTCATTTTTCTTCCTTTTCACACCCCTAAAACTTACCCAAATCACTTCGCGGTCTCATTCTTCTTCCATTTCACACCCCTAAAACCTACCCAAATCACTTAGCTGTCTCATTCTTCTTCCATTTCCCACCCCTAAAACTTGCCTAAATCACTTCGCGGTCAATATATTCTTCCATTTCCCACCCCTAAAACTTGCCCAAATCACTTTGCGGTCTCATTCTTCTTCCATTTCCCACCCCTAAAACTTACCTAAATCACTTCGCGGTCAGTATATTCTTCCATTTCCCACCTCTAAAACTTACCCAAATCACTTCGCTGTCTCATTCTTCTTCCATTTCCCACCCCTAAAACTTACCTAAATCACTTCGCGGTCAGTATATTCTGCCATTTACCACCCCTAAAACTTGCCCAAATCACTTCGCGGTCTCATTCTTCTTCCATTTCCCACCCCTAAAACTTACCTAAATCACTTCGCGGTCAGTATATTCTTCCATTTCCCACCTCTAAAACTTACCCAAATCACTTCGCTGTCTCATTCTTCTTCCATTTCCCACCCCTAAAACTTACCTAAATCACTTCGCGGTCAGTATATTCTGCCATTTCCCACCCCTAAAACTTGCCCAAATCACTTCGCGGTCTCATTCTTCTTCCATTTCCCACCCCTAAAACTTACCTAAATCACTTCGCGGTCAGTATATTCTTCCATTTCCCACCTCTAAAACTTACCCAAATCACTTCGCTGTCTCATTCTTCTTCCATTTCCCACCCCTAAAACTTACCTAAATCACTTCGCGGTCAGTATATTCTGCCATTTACCACCCCTAAAACTTGCCCAAATCACTTCGCGGTCTCATTCTTCTTCCATTTCCCACCCCTAAAATTTACCCAAATCACTTCGCGGTCTCATTCTTCTTCCATTTCACACCCCTAAAACTTACCCAAATCACTTCACAGGCCCATTCTTCTTCCATTTCACACCCCTAAAACTTACCCAAATCACTTTGCGGTGCTGCAAATCTTCATCTCTAAATATTTCTTGCCCCATTCGTTTTGTGGTAACCAACCCTTAATTAATGTATTTAGAAAAGGAAATGACACAGAAACAGGATTTTGTTTTTTAATCATAAATGCCACTTTGTATAGGGCTTTTTTTTAATTTTTAATTAAAAATGTAACAATTTTTTGTTTTTTTTAATAAAAAATAACATTTATAAATGTTAAAAATTTTTTTAAAATGTTAAAAGTTTAAAAACGATATACATAGCAATGGCAGGACCCAGAACATTATTCATCTTCACCTGTGGTCCCCAATGAGTCACGTAGCTCCTGCATCTTGGCCACCAACGCAAAGAACCTTGCACTCATTTGTGCCACTCTGGCACGTGTGGTCCTTGTATAGAAACGAAAAAAACATTATTTGCTGGCAAATACATGCTTATCAGCTGTGGATGGAATGTTTATTAGGTTGCAAGCTAACTCATGAGGTCATATGTCATTATGCTAAGGAAATAATCGAAGGAAGAGGACATATGTCATTATGCTAAGAAATTAATCAAAGGAAGAGGGCATATGTCATTATGCTATGGAATTAATCAATGGAAGAGGGCATATGTCATTATGCTAAGGAATTAATCCAAGGAAGAGGGCATATGTAATTATGCTAATGCCATTGACTATGGATTTAGGTATCTTGGTGATCATGTCAATTCCCACATACTCAAAATAATGACATTCCAACTTACTTCGTTGGTGGCCGAGGTCTGCTTTGGGGACCACCCTTGGTTCTGGGACCTGCCACTGCTGGAAAGTTGAGGCTGTAGAGACATGTCAAATAGGGTCACTTCTAATGTCTGAGTCAACAGTAAGCAAAGGACAATTTGAATGTGTGTGTGACATCACGCATCTTCTACATGTGCCTCCTGGGCCTGATCTGCTGCAGTCCCTGCTCCAGATCCTTCACCCACTACCAAATCATCTAGAAAAAGAGATTAAGGGAATCAGCTTTGGTTTAAATAGCATGTTTGTGTGTGCGTTTACATTAAGAGTCACATACCAGAGGCTAATGGCTCCGTCGCTTGGTACCACTCCCTGCCCACGCCGTGATGCCCCTCCTCTGTAGAAAGGTCCAGGGGCTGGTCAGAGGCCGCTACAGAGGTAGGAATTTCGCCCTGGAGTTCCACCACCTTCACTTTCTGCTGCAGATTCATGCAGCACTGGTCGGCCTGTGCGCCTCCGGGTGCGTCGGATTAGGTACTCCATTTCCAACACTAGAAAAGAAAAGCATTTATAAATAAAGGCCTACCTTCTGTATTATTTACATCTAGCATGCAATCGCTATGTACTTACTTGGGAAATGGAGCCCGGAAAATCGCCGCACCCGGGGCATGTGTAGTCGCTTCAGGTCCGAAAAATGCTGCATGATCTGTGTATGGGTGAAGGTGGTGTCCATCTCCTGTTGGATCTGGGAAACGGTCTCCAGGGCGACGTTTCTCTTCTCAAATGAGTTGGACAGGTAGTCGTACCTGCGCTGAAGCATTGTCTAAAAAACACAAAATAGAAATAGTTGTTAGCTAAAACTGCATACAAATATGTGTCACAAATCGATCAGTTGACTAAATGACATTCCAAGACACATTTCTAGCCTCAAACTATCTTTCTAGATGCAAGTGACTTGGTTTGCAAAACTTTTTCTTCCTGTGCTTCCTTAAGGCCTAGGCATGCATTTAGATGGCAAATCAAAGTCCTTACAATACACTTACAAGCATAATCAGCTCCTGTTGTTGGCGGGTGAAGATCGTGGGCGCCATCTTTCTTCTTGTCCGCAGCAAGTAATGCCCCAGCGGTTTCCAGGTTCCGCACGACCGGACGATCGGCCGTACGCACGTGTACGCGAACGCGTAATCGCCATACCCAGTCATTAGGATTTAAAGGGTCCTGGACACACAGCTCAATCTCTTTGAGGTTTTCAACATGCCACCGAAAAAAGCCATCGCTAAGGCCACACCAGCCAAGGAGGCCACCAGCAAAAGGCCCCAGCGGCCTGAGGAGCCTTCTCCCTCATGTCCGACCACTCGTTCACAACTACCTACTCCCAAGGTGCGGGAATCTCGCAGCCACAGTGGCCAACCCAAGGCGACATTGGCCACCATGGCCACAAAACCCAGATGAACCACCAAAGCCAAGGAGGGAGCGGCTAAGAAGATGCCAACAACAACAAAGCAGGCAGGTACACCAGCAAGAAAGGCTACTAACAAGCAGAGGGTGAGAAGCCCCAGCCCCAAAAGAAAACCCTCCCCTCCTCCCCGGCCTAGCACATTCCTTCATAAAGCATGCTCCCCTGGCAAGGCCAGTCAGAGCCAGCGTGGCAGAAGCCCCAGCCCAGCCAGCTCTGCCTCTCTAGCTCCACATGGTAAAAGCTCCCATGAGCATGGAACCACTAGTGGCAAGGCCACCAAGGGCAACAGGCCCAGAAGCCCCAGTCCAGCCAGCTCTGCCTCTCCTGAGCCACGTGGTAAAAGCTCCCATGGGCATGGAACCACTAGTGGCAAGGCCACCAAGAGCCACATGCCCAGAAGCCCCAGCCAATCCAGCTCTGCCTCTCCTGAGTTACATGGTAAAAGCTCCCATAGGCATGGAACCCTTAGTGGCAAGGGCACCAAGAGCCACAGGCCCAGAAGCCCCAGCCCAGCCAGTTCTGTCTCTCCTAAGTCACGTGCCAGTACCTCCCATGGGCATCGAACCACAAATACCACATCCACGTTCTGGAAGTTCGGTGGCCACCCAGGCAAGGACCCTCCGATTGCAAGTCCAGTCCATTCGTTCTCAAGCCACGTGTCGCACATTTCAACACAACAGAGCCAGCTCAGAATGTCCCCCGAATTGCATACAGAGATGAGCCAGAACAGCAAGCATTAGGCCGAACATTGCGGCTAGGGCAGTTGAGTGGCAGGTTTGGTGAGGCCCAAACTCTTGCATTGGCAAGTGGGCTCACACTTCATTATAGCGAGCTATATGGGCGAAAATCAAAATCTACAAGCAAAATGAGAAAGACAGAAATCTTGGAGGAGCTCACCCGACCGGTCAATGCAGCGGGGGAGGAGCTTAAAGATGTGGAGCAGATACAGCGCAAAATATCTGACCTGAAGTATGCAGCATGGAAGAAACAGAATAAACGGTGCAATTACAGGTACATATTTGAGTTGTGCATTTGTCTGCTTGTTGTATTGACCACAATGCC
Organism: Gastrophryne carolinensis; assembly: GCA_027917425.1. Lineage (NCBI taxonomy): Eukaryota > Metazoa > Chordata > Amphibia > Anura > Microhylidae > Gastrophryne > Gastrophryne carolinensis. The sequence continues at coordinate 454,272,889 of CM051234.1, forward strand.
CTAAATTTGCGAACCTCTATTTTTTTGCTTACAAACTAGCAAGGCTTCCCAACAAAATTATAATTTACACGGGCTGAGGAGATGGTGCTGGCATTGATACACCCCGTGACATTAGAGGGCCTCTCTGGCAGATGGGACACGGTCATCCCTACTATTCCTGCTGGTTAGTAATGTTAGTGTGTATGTGAAATATTTTAAACGTGTGAAATGAGGCTCACAGGCATATATGAACACATGCCCCTAGGGAGTGGCTTGTAGGGGAGGTTACAGTTTTAGCTGGGTGTTTAATGTCTGCGGAATGTTCATTTCAAAATTTGGCAGGCCATACACGACCTTGGACAGTATTTATGGTCACTATTAAAGTCTTTATATTAGCAAAGCACTGCCTGTTATGTGAATCTAGTCAATCATATACAACACTCCCTGATCTGGGGTCAGGGAAATGTCTACATAGACAGAATACCCACCAGCATACTCTGAAGACAAATGCTATTTGCAAGCTGAGTGTGGGCCCCTAATGGCCCTTTAGGGATGTGTTAAGCCTCATAACATGCAGTACATGCATGTTTGGACTATTTAAGGTGACCAATGTGTATGTACAGGGTGAGGCATACATATAGCAGATACTGATATTCATAGTGAAGGACACCTTGTCTCGCTGTTGGAGTTTGCATTCCTGCTTGGCCACGTGTTTTTTGGAAGCATATGTAGTAATCCAGATCAGCAATGGATTTTTTGGTTTTCACGTGCCTTTTTATTTTAAACACAGCCCAGCATCAAGCCTCAGCAAGTGTAGAAGCCTCATCCAGTTTGACCACGCCGTCAACTTCCTTGCTGCCTAGGAGCCAGAAACATATATATACGGTAAGTGGACTTTGATGAAACTGCTGATGCATGTGAATGCACATGACTAATTTGCACAACAAATATATTTAGCGCCCAAACTGAACCTTTTTTTGCACATGTCCCAACAGACCCACACACTGATGGAGGAAAGCCAGGAGATGGAGGAGGATGTCAGCTTGATGGGACCTTCAGAACTGACCCCCCTGGAACCTAATCTGCCACTGTCCCAACATGCTACTGCACCACATCCTCTGCAGCAGAGTGAAGCTGGACGCATGCTGCCAGCCCATCGTGGGCAGCAGGCTGAGACTACAGTCCCCAGTGGTAGCTCTGCTGCAGAGGATTTGCCGAGCACATCTGCGACTCTTGCTCGCTCTAGAGGTCCAGCATCTGCAGGCTCTCAAACCCAGGGAATTGGTAGACGTAGTCATCAACGTCGACCAGTTTCCCAGGGGAGGCGCGTGTAAATTCTGGAGTCAGCGTGGTGCTATGACAGCTGTTTATTTCGGCAGATGACTAAAAGAACCACAGAGCAGCTTACTGCACAACTAGATACATTAAATAATACATTCACCACCATGCTGACAAAATTTAGGCCGATCAACAGCCACATGGCCACCTTAAATAATAATTTCACAGCCATGCTCGAGGAAGTTCAAACAAGCAATAGACTCATGTCGGAACAGTGGCAGATTATGAATGCCACACATGCCCAGGTGATGGGTCATCCCCAAGGCCCACCATCAGGGTTTTATGAGCAACACCCATTTTAACAGCTATTTGACCTGCTCCACATCTTTCCTCTACATCCCCACTGTATTAATCTGTCTGGTGAGTGCTACCAAGATTGCCTTTTTTATGGCTTTGCTTGTCTGATTTTGATTTTCACCCATATAGCTCATTAGAATGCTGAGATACCCCACTAGCCAATGCATGAGCTAAAGCCTCACTGAAGCTGCCGCTAAAGCTGCCACGCTGCAGGCTTGGGCCTAATAAAATTGTGTCTGGCTCATCCTGTTTGTTGCCAAGATTGGGGGACATTCTGGGCTGGGAAACTACTACCTTGAACCATGGCAAAGATTGGACAGGACTTGCATTTGGACTGGGGGCTATTGTTTGGGTGGGCCACTGACTTACAGGCGTGGATGTGGCATAGGTATGGCTGCTTTCCACCTGTGCCTGTGGCAAATGTGGCCAAGCAGGAGAGGGTGTGTATGTGGCCCTATGTATTACTGGACAAATATTCTCATGCAAATGGTTGCTCCCTATATATGTTTATTTTATTTGTTATTGAAACTTCGGCCTGGAGTGCGTTACTTTTAAACTACTGGATATGGCCAATTGCTAGGTGCCATGAGTCTGCACCAATGTATTTTTCTGTTATGTATGTACATGAAGTCTGCGAGTGCCCTTCAACTCCAAATTTTCATATTTCACTAAAATATATTGAATGTGACTTTAGCTGTTGTTGAATAAGTTGATGCATTAATGTTTGGGTTCTTTTGAGATTACTGAAGGTTTTTCTAAACAAACATGGCAAAAAAAATGCATGAGGCTCAGATCATGTGTCAATATTTAAGTAATTAATTAATTACTATTTTTTTAAAATAAAATACAAAAGCCTTCACAAAGGCAAATGAAAGTAAAAACAAACAATTACATGCAACAAACAAACACAGGAAATCCAAATTAGCCAAAATGGGTGGTTATCAAATTGGCACAAACAGCTTGGCCAGAGGCACTAGGTGTGCCACGATAGTTCTCTTCTGGTACCTGGCTGGGTGGAGAGGGGGGCAGATCCACATACCGGGGGACACGCTGCATTATGGCAAAGTTGTGGAGGACACAGCAGGCCAGTATGATATCGATGACCTTGTTGGGGTCATACTGGAGTGCCCCCCCCGGTATGGTCCAAACACCTGAAGTGAGTTTTTAAGAGGCCAAAGGCCCTCTCCACAACGGCCCGGGATTGTAGGCGTCCTGGGCCGCATTCTGTGGCCAAAGGACGGGCGTCATCAGCCAGGGAAGAAGCGGATAGCTGGAAATAATAAAATCCTTACATAAATGACACATTAAAATCAAAAATTTAAGAGGCCAAAGGCCCTCTCCACAACGGCCCGGGATTGTAGGCGTCCTGGGCCGCATTCTGTGGCCAAAGGACGGGCGTCATCAGCCAGGGAAGAAGCGGATAGCTGGAAATAATAAAATCCTTACATAAATGACACATTAAAATCAAAAATTTATGGACAAGCGGTCGTTCACCCTGACTAAGAGCCTACACCCTGTACATACAGATTGCTCACCTAAAAAAAACTGCCTAACACCATCTACTGCATGTTCTGAGCCTCTAAACATCAAATATGGCGGCTGAGGGCAAATCAGGCAGCCTGCAAACATGAATTGGCTTAGGACTATGCTGCTCTGCATTCTGGGATGTCTTACCTTTTCAGGACCCCAGATCTGCTTTGTCTGAGCAAAGCACAGCTCTAGCCTGCCCTCTGCACTTTATCCCGCTCTCTTCTCCTCAGTAAGTGTCATGCATCTGAGCAAAGATGGCGCCGACCCTATCATAAAGTCAAGAACAGAATTGCAGCTGAGTGTGGGAAAGAATAATAAGTAAGTTAGTAGAAACTAGAAATATATTAGTTTTAAATGCTGGGAAATCAGTTTTTAAGGGTTTGTGCTTTGCTAAAGATCATGGTTAAGGTCTGGTTTAACTTTTCATCAAGGGGTAAAAACAGCCATAGGTTCAGACATGGGTCATAAACTATATTCATGGGCATACATTGAAAAGTGAATGACGTAATTTGAGTCAACTTACCAAGGAGCCATCCACCTGAGAATTCTCCAGACTTAAATCGATCTTCGCAAGATGTACGCGTCATGGGATGAGCCTGGAAACCCGGCGAGGACACTAAGGAACCGCATGCCCTGGGCCACCACTGCTTGGACATTCAGTGAGTGGCCCATTTTGCGGTTCCTGGGAAAAAAGAAAAATAAAAAAAATTAGCAAGGCAAGGTAAACTACTCAAACACTAACTCCTAACAACCTCCAAAAAACATGTTGGCCAATACAAATAACACTAACTAAGTAAATAAGTAGTTTTTAGCAAGAAAAGGATATGTATGTTGGATCAAATAAAGATTAACATTCGATTGACTAAATAAGGTCCACATGAAAATATTTGGCTTTGGCCGACATTATAAACATTGATGAAGCTATAGACGGTCAAATGGATCACAGGGACAAGTTACAAGGAGTGATTAAGCTATACACTGTCAAATGGGGCACAGGGACACTTGAGAAGGAGGGATTAAGCTATACATGGTCAAATGGGGCACAGGGACAAGTTACAAGGAGGGATTAAGCTATACACTGTAAGCTGTTTCACAGGGACAATTTACAAGGAGGGATTAAGATATATACTGTAAGCTGTTTCAGAGGGACAATTTACAAGGAGGGATTTATAGATAGTTAAAATACAGTTTGTCTAAATTATATAACAAAATAACCGATTGAACTTACCTATAGATGTACTCGTCGGCTGCAGGAGGGACCAATGCAACGTGGGTGCAATCAATCGCACCCATGACGTTGGGCATGTCGGCGATATTATAAAAAGCCTAAACTTAAGCACGTTCCAGGCTACCATGTCGTCTGGAAATAAAATATATTTCTGACTAATGGTAGCCATGCCTTCCAAAAACTTGGATAGCGCGCGGCTCAGCATAGGCTGGGAGATCCCCAAGGAGAGGGCACCCAGCCTCTGGAACGAGCCGTTCGCCAAAAATTGCAGGCAGCCAAGCATCTTGGTCATACCTGAAATTGCTTGCCCCTTCCTTGTGGTGCGGGCTAACCATGGCCGCAGCTCACTATACAACTTATGGAGAGAAGCACGATTAAGTCTGGTCACCTTGAACAACTCAACATCATACATGCGATCGATATGCATGCGTCACCGGTGCAATATGGCCTCGGCCCTGCTGATACATGCAATGCCCATTAGCTGAAGGCGCTCATACTCCTCCACAAAGCCGCAAAACATGTTCAAAGCAAGGTATCCGAGGTCAACATGGTCCCGTAAGTGGATCGCAAAGGAAACGGTTTTATAGGGTGGTGGTCCCTCAGCAATTAGCTCTCTGAATGAGACGCAAGCCCATACGAATAACGTAAGTTATCTGAACGAACGCAAAATATCAGATTTTGTTGGGAAAATGATCCAAACTAACGCAAATGATCCGATTTAATTTCATTCATCAAAAGTGCATATACGCATGAGCGCGAACGAACGTACGAATGGAAAATGGAACAGAAAAACCAAAAAGAAATGACAAACACACACAAAAACATACACAGACAGCTACGAATGTCCAGACGAATGTGTCTCTGAATCGAGGCTATTATGGATAAATTGTCATTGGATAAATTGGGAGCAGCTTACATGAGCACTGCACATACACAGAATCACCTTAGCGTTTGGTGGTGCAGTGTTAGCATACTTTGCAGATGTGTTCCGTTTTTAACTAGATTTAGAGACAGATTACAGGACTGGTTGCCAGCTATCAGGGTTGAGTGCAGTGGGCCCTTTAAGATTTTGTATTATAATTGCCCTGCTCACGTGCACCTCTGAGGTTGGTTATAAATTGGTCTGAGAGGCTACCACCCCTCTCTTGTTTCTCATGATGCGCAAGCACATTGGGTGTGGTGTCTTACACTGTAGGGGGAGGCTTTTGACCCTTCCTCCCCATGTGTTGCACTCAAGGTTATAGGGCAACCTCAGGTAAGTTGCTCCCAATGTATCCATTGCATTGTATGGGCCAGTGGGGACTCTCACAGATCAGAGTTAGGACTGCATCTACAAAGAGGGACCTTGGCATTTGGTGGTGCAGCTTCAACATACTTCTGCAGATGTGTGCCAACCAAGACCTCTGTTTTTAACTAGATTTAGCGACAGGTTATAGGACTGGTTGCCGGCTTACAGGGTTGAGTGCTGTGGCTCCCTTAAGATTTGTGTGAAATAAAATCAACTGTTTATGCTTGATCTCCCCTATTAGGCCTACTCATTAACATTATACAGAACCAAAAAAACATATTTGTATTTATGCCATATGCCATTTATATGCAGTATGCCATTTTGTAGAGACTTTGTAGATCCAAAGGTTACAGGCTATACATCAAGGCAGCATTTTGCAGTTAATTTTAATAGTACCTTAAAAATAATTGACATTCAGCTATGCAGATTAAAAAAAAAAAAGAAATGTTGCTGACCACCGATCAGCAGCCAGAGACAAAAGGCAAGTAGGGGAAGAAAATCTACTTTCATTTTTTGTTGATTTGTGTATTATGGTAGAAGGTTCATGTCAGGATAATGCAATGACTTCAACTCTTATCTTTTAGTGATGAACACAGTGTATTCAAATTCATAGTTATTCAAAATGTCAATGCTTCTTTATCGGGGTCTCTTTTAAAACAAAAACAAGATGTGAAAAAGCCTAGTGAGCATGCTCAATGCTGTACATATCAAATGCCTGGATAGCTGTTAATGAGGCAGACAAGCAGCCTCTCTTATCCTCTAAAGATATGAAGGGCAGAAAGAGACAGAGGGAGATGGGGGTTCTTACTGCATTATTCATATTATCTTGTTTGATTTTAAAGCAAGTAGTAAGGTGGGGTATTTATTATTCCACTGACCTACACAACTCTGAGTGGATGAGCATAGATGTCTTGTCATTTAAATGACATCGGCTTATTCTGAATTCAGTTGAATTGGTTGCATTGATGAAATGTAAAGGCCATGTGCTCTTAATACATAAGGAAGTTCACACATAATATGCATACATAAATATAATTCATGATGGCTGATTATGTATTTTAGTACATTAAATCTGCACATCAAATGTGTTTCTGTGGGCATAATTTGTATTTGAAATGCATGTAAGTCTTACCATGGCCACTGTATTGTATTGCAAGTGCAGCATGTTTGATTATTTAAGGTTTTATTCATGCTATCTAGAGTGGGCTTCACATAACAACATTTATAACCCCATCCTCCTTTGACCTTACAATAAAAACTAAACTTACAATAATATGGTAAAAAAAATCAGTTAAAAATCAAATCAATTTGCGCATTACAGATATAAATTGCTTGTGGGTGGCTAATGCATTCTTGTGTTGAACGGACATAAAATGATATGCTATTTGATTAATAATGAATGAGCATATTGGAATCATGTCCACAGAAGTTTAGAATGTTACCATTTATTTCATCCTATATCATTATTTAAGTTAAAAATGTTTTGTGTAAATCCTAAGAACGTATAATAGCAAATACTAAAAAAAAAAGTATTGGCTGCAATGTCTAAGTATGTCCTCAGTAATCCAGGTTATGGTATATCTGTAGGAATATGTCAAGGCAACTGGACATGCTGCATTATTTTCTGGAAGATGTTTCGCTAGTAATCCAACTGGCTTTCTCAATTCAAAATTACTTGTATAGGAATCTTGCAGCAATAAATGGTAAGTTGTAAATTGTTAGCCAATATAAAATCCAGCAGTTTATATATTAATTATTTAAAAGTAGAAAAATTCAAACAGGGTCCAAAACATCTATTTCTGACCATCTGGTCCTTAGTCATGACATAAATCTGACATAAATCATTAACTGAATCCACCTTGCAAGGGAACACTTCATTGCAAATAGATAAATGGTAAGTGCTACAAACATCTGATCTTACCTTCATAGTTCATAGTTCATTCATCTGAATAGTGAAACCACTATGGGGAGCACCCTGAGAAGCCCTGTGAATACAGGATGCATGTATGTCCTGAGTGTTGGAAGCAATGCATGGTAACTCCAATCCACATCCTCTGTCTACCATAAACAGTAGAGGATGTGTTGATTGCCTTATCATGGTTATCAAGTTAATAGGTATTAGTAGATGCCTTTGTTGTTAACATGGCATTGTAGGTCTCAAACAAGTGTTGCAGCCCCTTGACTTTGTTCAAGCTTGGCTTCTTCATTTCATATAACTAGATTCTTCTACACCTCTTTTTAACCAGTTAGCATAACTTCGATTGTGAGTCTTTTGGGTGAACCAGCTGTTGCCTGAGTGTGTTTAACCCTTTAAGTGCCAGCCTACCTGCAGCTTTTGTCACCCTTTGTTGCCAGACCACGTTTCACTATTTTGCGCTACATATGTTCAACCTTGATTTTTGAAGGGATTTCCAGGGATTTTCCAGGAACATTTATATATTGTTTTTTTCAGCAGAGTCTGAGCTTCAACATGCAATATCTTGTTTGGCCTTTTTTTAGTGTATTCTCATGTATTGCAATTTGTAGTGTTTTTTGTAATAAATAATGTAAGTTTGTCAATAAAATATGTACCACATATGTATTGGTAGACACTCTTTCCTGCCCAGGAGACTCCCCCAAACTGAAACAGCCCTTTAGGAGATTTTCAGATAAAATACAACTACGCTACGCGCTAAGCGCACCTTGCAGTTTTTCCAGAAAAACAACCCTTTAAATTTGAAATACCCCCCACAAATGATATATTCTCTGGAAGTACACACCTCAAGCTTTCTAGGCATACCAGGCTTGTTGACATGGGCACAGTTTTCTGGAAGTAATCCCCACAGAGTTTCCCTAAAAAGAACAAAAAAGAAGAATCAAAGCCACATTTTCCTAAAAAAAAACTATATGCAAACAAGAAAAAACAAGTAAAATCTGAAAAAGCAACATGCGCCGAACAGAACGATACCCAACATGCATAGGTACTGTCAAGGGAAGAGTTGCCAAGCACCCCAAAGTAAAGCGTGCGCATAACGGTAATTGTACTTGAAATTTTTAGCTCTGCTGACAAAGTGCGCACCTTGCAATTTTTCAACCAAAACCACCCTTTACGTTTGGAATATCCCCAATAAACCATATATTCCCTGAAAGTACACATATTAAGCTTTCTAAGCGTACTGAGCTTGTTGTAGTGGGCTCATCTTTCTGGAAGTAATCCATTGAAGAATTCTTAGGTTGCACAGGATTTCCCTAAGAAAAATTATAAAAAAGCAGAATAAAAACCATGTTTTCCTAAAATGTCAATATGCAAACAAGAAAAAACAAGCTAAATCTGAAAGCGCAAGGTCCCTGGAGCAGAACAATACCCAACATGCATAGGTACTATTAACCCTTTTAATTGCCAGCCTACTTGAAGTTTTGTCACCCTCTGTTGACAGGTAATTTTCCCCATTTTGCGCCATTTTTTACCGTAATTTTTGCTGGAATTTCCAGAAAAATTATATACATATTTTTTGCAGCAGAGTTTAGGCGTTAACGTGAAATGTCTTGTTTGTAATTTTTCTACTGTTTTTTGAATATTTTTGCGTAAAAAAAAAACCAAAAAAATAAATAAAATTATATTTTTTGGACAATTGTCTCCTTTATTTTAAATAAAAAATTTGTTTTATTAATGAAAACCATATTGCATGACAGCCCCATTTCTCCCGATTACAACGGTACCACATATGTATCGGTAGCCCCCGCATTCTTGCCCTGGAGACCCCCCAAACCTAAAAGAGCACTTTATAACATTTACAAATACAACAACATTTACAAATAAAATACTACTATCCACACTATAAACATAAGGGGTTAATTTAAAATGAAAATGACATAGGGTTCCCCCTCCCAGGGCCACTATCAGAAGATATAAAGTATACTTTTTTATTCAAGAGACATTTAATTCTTAAACAATCATATTTATGTGGATGGTCAGTATTAGGCTGAATCTAGATATAATATAATGCTTTAACAGACATTCATTTTTACCTTTTTTTAACATCCACCTTTCTGAAATGTTGGCTTCTCAGAAACAGAAACACTATATTAACCTCTACAGAATCATTTATATTCAAACCACATATTTACATCAGCCAGTCTTCTTTCCCTGTGTAACACAATTAAGATATCCCACATTTTTCTTAAAAACCAATCAAGATTTTCTAAATAACCCAATTTGGGAAATTAAGTTAAGTGCATTTGAGCAATCATCATTCTCAATGTAAATGTATCATAATCTGGCAATTGAAATTCAAGTTTGCCCAAATGAAAATCAGCATTTTTTATTTTTATAAAGATTTTTTTTAATCATTTTTGTTAGAGAAAGGGTTAGGTAGAAAAATATTGTAATGACTAACAGAGTAAAATATAAAAGTAGCACACTATAAAAACATTATCATGGCCTTATGCATGTGTGCTGGTTCCCCCCCCCCCCCCCCATTGCATTCAGATTAGTTATACCCATCTGCTCAGTAACCCCCCTCTGAGGAAAAAGTTGATTTATTCATCACCTCTACATTGAACGTAAACCTAATTGATTGCCACAGTTACTTGGCTGGTAACTGCTGTGCACCACCACATAGATACGTAAACTGTTCATAAAAACTGTTGCATACAATTTTCAGAGGCTCTGCATGCCTCTGCTTTCTAAGATTGAAAGCATAGAAGGTTGATGTCAGAAGGAGACTATGTGGTCCATCTAGTCTGCCCTTATGTTTATACTTTATGTACTCTACTGTACGTACTTTATTTTAGCATAGATTTATGCTTATCCCAGGCATGTTAAAAATTAACTTACTGTTGATTTTTCAACTACCTCTGCTGGAAGTTTATTCCAAGCATCTACTGCTCGCTCAGTAAAATAATATTTTCTAACACTGATCTTCTATCTGACAAGCTTCAGGTTGTGCTCTCTTATTTTATCATTAGGTTTCTTCTTAAAAACACTTCCCTCCTTATTAAATGCTTTTACATATTTAAAGGCCTCAATCATGTTCCCTGTCCCACTTCTTTCCTCTAGCCTGTACAAATGAAGTTCTTTAAGAGGCCGATTCATTAATAGCGGCAGGTAGCGACAGGTGAGCGACTGTAGCAGTATTTTCACAGCGCCCGCTAGTAGTCGCTGTGCTTGGCCGTTGTTCGGTTGTTGACAGCGACTCAGTCGGTGTGCAGTAATGTTGAATATTGGGTGAGGAGTCGCTATTTGACAGGTTCTGCGCTGTATGGGAGCGCATGATAGCGACTGGCCATAGCGACCGGCTCCCACCATATTCATTCATTTGAAATGCATTGGAGAGCGCCAGGTAGCGAGAGGTCATACCTGTCGCTGTTCAAGGTCGGACGCTGGCGCTGTGGGCTGAGGCTGGAATACTGATGAATGAGTGGCTATATGGCGCTATCTCAGTCGCTAAGCAGGATTGGCTTGATAAATGTGTGATTGTGGTGGGGAGCCGGCGTTCTCGTGGCGGTGCCCATCATTACCGGTCGCTCAGCTCACCAGTCGCTACCTGTCGCTATTCCTTCATAAATAAGGGCCTAAGTCTCTCCTAATAAATGTTTATGTTATTAAAGAAAATTCTACGTCTTTGGAAAAAAATCTGCACATAAACTAACCTGTACACACCATTTTGAATTCAAAATAAATGCAGGAAATTGTTACCCAAGTATAGTTTTGCACTTTATTGTATGTTAAGTTGGAAACACTTGAAATGCTTAGTACACAGTTAAATATTTGTGAGCCTCCCTAATTCTTGTGAGCCTCTCCAAGTCTTGATAAACCTGTATGTATACATTAACCAAAATAGTTACACAGTTAATACTGTTGAAAAAAGTATTTTCAAAAAATGACGATCAAGTCAACCAAAACGCAGGGTTGAGGAAAAATGTTTTTATTATTAGTTACAGATAACAGCTAATAGTAAATGTTAATGTTACTTCTAAAAAGGAATCTAATCTTGTTTTGAAGCTGTCACCTGTAGTGTTGCGCAAATCTGAACTGCACTGTTTGAGTCCGTGCAAACTTTGCGGGTTCTGGTCCCCGAACACATACTTCAGCCAGAAGTCTGAGTTTGGGTTCGGCTTTTGGCTCAACAGTAAAGCTGATTGATGGGCTGCTGAGCAGGGAGAGCGGGGGGGGGGGTTCTGCCAAACAGCCTGTTATGGGGGGATTCTGCGACACAGCCTGTTATAGTGTTATGGGAGTACTGCCACACAGCCTTTTATGAGCAAGGTTCTGCCACAGAGCCAGTTATGGGGAGTTCCGATACACAGCCTGTTATAGGGAGTTGGGGGGGTCTGCCACACAGCATGTTATAGGGTTATAAGGCTTCTGCCATGCAGCCTGTTATGAGGGGGTTCTGACACAGAGCCTGTTATAGGGGGCTCTGGCACACAACCCGTTATAGTGTTATGGGGTTCTGCCACACTGCCAGTTATGGGAGCTGGGAGGTTCTGCTACATAGCCTGTTATAGTGTTATGGGGGGTCTGCCACACTACCTGTTATGGGTTAGGGCATTGTTCTGCCACAAAGCTTTTTATGGGGTGATAGGGGGTTCTGCACACTGCCGGTTTGGGGGGATACTGGGTTGTATTTGTGCAATAGCTGCAAGAGGCACCCCCTGCATACAAGGTGAATTAATAATTTATTAGTCCAAAGGCATGAATAAAATACCACATGCAGCCAAAGGGTAGAGGGGAACAAAGGGACAGAAATCCAAAAGAATACATTGGTATCATATCACCCTTAAATCATCCACCAGATCTATTATCTATATTGCACAATACCATTTCTATAGCAAAATAATTTAAACATAATACAATTCTACTGCAGTATCAGTAACTGCAAGTAGCTGCACGTGTATACTGATACCATCTTCTATTTTATTTGTATTTAATTTTTAAATAATTATTATTATTCATTTTTATAATTTACTAATTATTTTATTTTATTTTTTATTTTATTTTATTTTATTACTGTCCCTACTCCATTTTTTGCAGGGCAATTGCCCAGTCATTACACCCATTTTGCAGCCCTCTATTCCTTACTACCCCCTTTTTACAGCTATTTTTGCATCACCTAGTTTGGGTCCCTATTGATTTCAATGGGTCATGTTTGGGTACACGAACCAAACTTTTAGTCAAAGTTCAGCTGAAGTTCTACAGGTTCACTCAATGCTAGTCAGCTTTCGATGCTGTAGGAAGCCCCTGTGGAAGGCTTTTCCAAGGATTTATAGTTCTCATAAATGTAAATCCAGAGAAGTTGTAATTCCACCCAGCTCCAATGCTTGGCCAAATTCAGAGCAGGGTTAGGTTGGTGCACGGAAGGGGCACTGGGATCCCCAGACACATATTTAGCAAATCTTGAGAAAATCCATCACATTTATAAATGTATAAATGTAAAAACTATATTGTTCTATTCCTGTTTCTTCCATAACTTAATATGTTATAAATATCTCACACTTTGTACAGCCTGTTCTGTCCCTGGCACATTTCTAATGCAGAATGCTGGAGCCCCTGCTGCACATAACCCCCCAAAATGCTTAATATTTTTAACTTAGCCTCAATTCTCGCCAGGAATGCATCGCCACGATTGGCCACCGGAACATCACTAACCATGTGAGCGCCATATAGCCTATCATGGTCATGTATTCCCGGTGAGGATGAAGGTAAGAGTATTTGGCATTTTGGTGGGCATTTTGGAGGAATATGTGTGGAGGGGGCTCCAGCCTTCTGGATGGGGGGGGGGTCTTATTGTTTTTCATAATAGAGTTTATTGCAACATGCGAAGGCCTTCCTGCCATTGTACTGAAGGTGGTCTAACAATCTTTTACTAGATGTGGTGAGGATTTCAAGTGTCTGATGTGCAATTGAGTGTTTGTGTCTTAACTTTCTCTGGCAAAGCTGCTACATCCTTGAGCATTTACTATCGAAAAATATTTAAAACTTGTAACTTATAAACCATTGATCATCTTGAACACATCTTTAAATGGAGTTTGGGTATTGGTGACAAACCATTCTGACCAACATCACCCGCAATATTACATAATGACAGCTAGTGTGAATAAAAGGAAACATTTTAGACTTATGGATCTTAGTGCAAAACTTTAACATCAGCCCCTTTTTAATTATAGTGTAAGTCAAATAGCCAAATAAAGTTACAAATGTCAGCTTGAATCACAGTATCAGGCTCCCGAAACGAGAGCATCTGAGACCTTGCTTCGAAATTAAAACATGGGTAAGCAATTCTTCTGTAGTTGCTGGCCTTAGGCAAACTGCTGGCACAATGGAAAAGTTTATGTATTTGGGGAGGGAACTTGAACTGCTTCTGCCCGCCAGTATTGGAAGGGTATCTGCGTCATTCAGCGAAGTTGCTAGAGAGGCGCTCCCATTGCACTCACCTTCTCCAGCTCAGCAAGCCTCCTGTGCTCAATCATTGACATCTTCTCCTCTATTGAACCCCCCAGTCAGCTGTGATAGTCATTATCCAGAATTCAGTAAGCCAATCAGGGATATCTATCTCTGACATATCATCCAGGTAGCTCAATGTACAGGATTAGACATCTCTTGAGGTGTTCATAGTACGGAATGTCCTGGTCACATTGGCAGGGTGCTTAATGGCTTTAAAGCTCTATGCTGCTATAATGTGATAGCCCTGATAGATTTCTAGCAAAGCGTGGCCAGCAACAGGCCACATCCCATGGTTGGGTTTCATTTTGGCTACGAGGTCTAAGAGCTCCATGAGCTCTGATGAGAATATCAATTGGTGTTTCAGGAGGTCTCTCCAATACTGAGTTAAAAAACAAAAGGAAGGCAGATAGGTCAGAGTTAAATCCAATTTTTGGCCATTCAGATTTTTGTAAATTCAGCAGTATGTCAAATTGGTATGCCATGTGCTGTGGGGTGTTAGTGGACCTTCCAGTATATTTGACTAGAGGCCCACTGGAAGTGTGAAGATTAAACTATATTGTTTTACTTTGAGCATTAAACTACTGAGCTACATGTGAAACTGTAGTAACATATTGATAGAAGACATCAGAAAACATAGATGAAGTGTTTCTGGAGCTGGGTTAAAATTGAGACCTAAAATGTTTTATATACACAACAGTAGGCGTTTCATTTTAATCTTGTGCTACTGTGTAGTTCCCTTGAGTATATTAGTCTCAATAGCTTCTCATGTGTCATAAATTCAGGCTTTAAACCAACTTAAATATTGCCATGCTCATCCTGCTGTTTTGTGGACATAATTGTCTTCTAGCACCAATTATTTTCCAACCTTTAAAGCAAGATCATCGACTTCCTCATTATTCACTAGCAGTTAATGCATAAAACAATTAGTCCCGTATGGATACTAATCTAAAATGGTAATAACCATGTTCCTGACAACATTTTTTGAAAACATTTGGATAAGGATGAATAGAAAAATCAGTAACTCGGAATATAATATGTCTTATATATATTTGCATATATTTTATCACAGTTGTTTTTTGACAGGATAGATCTTAACTCATAGAAACAACCAAAGTTTATTTTATGAAAATACTTACTTTAATTACTCTGGATAATTAGCTTTGTGTATCAGACAATATGTTTAAAACGAACTTTTTAAATGGTTCACAGGCGTATATCTCTGGCCTTACCCTTTTATATTCAACATCACTAATGATGCCCTGTTGAATGACCCTTTTGTTTCTCACCATGGGGTTTCATTTTGCTTCTCTTCTTGCTCAATTCACACACTTTACTCCCTGGTCCCTGCTGAGGACAGCAGGCAATTTAAACCTGAGTGCAGCAACTAATTAAATCAATATGAGATAATGAACAGCAATTAGAGGTCCAGCTAGGCACATCTTCTCTTGTAAATACTGTTGCTCTCCCACAGGGAAAGCTCTTTTTTTAATAATCTGTGTATATTTCATTTCTAGAAGCACTGATTCCCCAAAGAAGCAATTTGGGAAAGTGATTTGTTTATCTGTAAAACTGCCAAATAATTTATTTTAAATTGTCTGTGTTTTTTGTTTTATGTTGTCATTATGCAAACTAAACAGTAAATTCAATTTTACCATAAGGTTTACATTCACGTCTGTGATACAGTACTAGGAGATTACCTCTGTATACAAGCATGTGAGAACAAGCAAACATATTTAAGTTACCTTTGCCAATATGTCACTTGATTACACCTGTTTCTTTCACATTTTGATCCTAATAAAAGCAAGTGATGTGTAATCTTTCTTCACTGAATTTATATTGACAGTAAAACAAAAATAATTTTTGTGCCTGGAGAAAGTTCACGATCTTAGACAACTACTGTACAACAAGTAAAAAAGGTGGCAGCAGCACAAGTAGATAGGTTCCGCTGATTGAGCTGCAAACATACCCTGGCTTCTTTTTTTGGCTACAACACCAACATTTTTGTTCATTTGGGACCATGATATTGCTCCCTTCTTTACAAAAAATATTTCAAATGCTTTCATTTTTCCATTAGTTCCAAATACAACATTTGATGGAGATCATGAGGTAGAGACAGTAAGTATAAAAACTGTATCAGATGGGTCTGGGCAGTCTGGGTCAGTACAGGTAGAGGCAATTTTGGTTAAGCAGCAGCAGAAATCTGTGGTTTCAGGGCAAGAGCAGGGTCAAATGGCTCTGAGAATGGTTTGGAGCAGGTTTGGAGGAGAGTCTGGTATAGGAGGATTGGATAAGTTGAATTGTTTTATTGTAAAAGACACATATGACATGTTCTGCCACTTGGATGTTTTGATGTATATTTTTGAAATTGAAGCAGGGACTGGAATCCAATTGAAAATTCAACCAATGTTAGTTTGAACTGATTTTTGTGTAAAGAAATTGAAAAGTTGCAAATAGGTGCAAATTTAAAGGTATACAAGTGCAACATATTTCCAAGGACAAATGAAAAAAAAATATATACTCAGCTTACTGTCTATCTCACATTGTATGAGAGGGCACTCATCCAATCAGCGCTCTATGCTGGGCAAACATCATTGAATGCTGTTTACACTCGGAGCCAGCATACAATGCTGAGAGTGACTAGCATACCTTCAGCTGAGAAGCTGGGAATGGCCCCATTGCCTGCACATGGGCCGTGGGATCACTGGATTGGTAAGTGACCAGGTAAAGAGTGACATGCCCTCGGAACAGGGGATTTTTTTGTCCCTTTTCCTTAAGGAATTTGGTCCTCTTTAAAGGGATGGAAAAGTAAATGTCATGAAGACTTCTTACAATGAACAGTGTTTGGTCTTTCATGTGCTTAGATTCAGCTTATTGTGAATTTGATTGATGGAATGATGGGAGGGAATGGGAATGACCAGCAGTCATCATAGATATTGCCGCCAATAACAAAACTGCAGGAAATTGTATAATAAAGTGTTAACGATGATTTTAGAAAACTGCAGAATAAGCTAATTTCAGGTGGGGGTGTGGCTACTACTAATTAGGCGCCATTAAATTCACATGTGTACACCCTTCTGACTGTTTTGCCGGTAAACGTGTGAACACTGGTGAAGAGAAAGGAAAATATATTGCAGATTTCATAAACAAGTGTTAAAGAGCTTTGGCGAGTGGGTAAAATACAAAGTGGGTGAATACTAAGTGGAATTAACATAAAGGGACTTTACAGGTGGGGGATTTGTTTGACTTTGATTTGTTTTTATAAGTGATTTGTATTGTGTTTCTCAACTGTTTTCTGACTGTATATTTAACTGCTTTTATAGCTTATAGAGGTATTGGTGTTCCCCATGCCTAACAATGCTGCCATGTGCACTTCCTGTGGTATTTCTGCATTACTTGAACAGAAATTTGATGGTGCAAGATATGAGCACATTGCACATTTGGAAGCCCAAATTCTGGATTTAAACTAGCAACTGGCAACACTAAGACTCGTTGATATGGAAAGGAGCCTGGTGCTCACTGAGCAGGCACTCTCTGGGTTAGGGGATGGGGAGGGTGGTAGATTGGTGGGACAGGAAAAACAGGATGATGAGGCAGGAAGTTGGATAACCAGAGGGGTAGGGATCAAAGTTACAGAGAGGCTAACCCTGAGCTGGCACCCCCCAACAAGTTTGCCATTTGGCAGATGAGGAGGATGCTAGCTTGGTAGTGGTACAGCTGCAAAAATTCAGTATCTCTGTCTGCTCCAGTAGGGAAGGGAAGGGAAATAGGAGCACAGGGCAGGCAAGACACTGTTAGTGGGTGACTCCATCATTAGGGGAGCAGACAGGGCAATCTGTTATAAAAACCGGGATTGCTGAACAGTGTGTAGCTCTCCTGGGCCAAGAGTTTGGCATGTCCCAGATCAGGGTGATAGATTATTGAGAGGGGCTGGCAAAGACCCAGTGGTCATGGTGCATATTGGTACAAATGACATAGGAAGAAGTAGGTGGAAGGTACTTAAAAAAGATTTCAGGGACTTGGGCCATAAGCTAAAGGCAAGGACCTCAACTGTAGTTTTTTCAAAAAGCAACACCAGTGAGGCAGTCAGAGATTAGATGAGTAAACAAGTGGCTCAAAATTGGAGTAAAATGGAGTGATTTGGGTTCCTGGAGAACTGGGTCGGAGTCTTTAAACTAAGCATGGAGGGGTATAATTAGTTATAGAGGGGAAGCCAGGAAAGAAAGAGATAGTGGGGGTAGAAATGGAACTGGGTGTGGATAGGGGGGAAAGGAACAGTATACAAAGCAGGCAAATGGACATTATAAAAGCCAGCAAAATCGTATGAAATTCATGCTTGAAGCATGACCAATAAAATGGATGAATTAGAGCTAATACTAACAGTATGACATAGAGGGAGTAGCTATGACTGAGGGACCGTAAAAACTGCAAGGTGGTGGAATCTGCTAATTTGTAAAATCCTCTCTACTGCTCACTCCGCGTGAGGATATATGCAAGGGAAATGAACAAGTAGAGTCTGTATAGGTAGAAATACAAGCAAGGAGGGAAAACAAGCAAAATACTGGTCGAGGTTTGGTACAAGCCTCCAAATATACCAGACAGACATTGAAAGAAAACCTTCTGTTAAGGCAAATGGGGCAAAAGGCAAAAGACACTAATTTAAATGGGGTAGTTATTATGGGGTCTATCCAGATACAGATTGGGAAGCTAAAAGCAGTGGATCCCAGAAATCTAAAAGATTTCTATCAATAATTAAAGATGGCTTCCTTTCCCAACAAGTGCGTCCTCCAACTAGACGAAGGGCTTTCTTGGACTTTATTACTAACCAATGTACCACACATGTTGGAAACAATGATCATAATATTATTAGTTTCTGATTCATTGTCTTTAGGAATCCTTATCAAGGAGCCACAAAACACATATCTTCAATAAGGCAAAATTTGACCGGCTAAGTAATGCCTTAAGCATTATTGTCTGGGAAAACCTTTAAAGAAATTCTTAATATACAATACAATAGATATATACCTTACAGGAATAAAAAGGGTAGAAACAAGAGTAAACCTCAACATAGAAACATAGAAGGTTGACAGCAGAAGGAGAGCATATACGCTCCATCTAGTCTGCCCTTATGTGTATACTGTATGTTCTCTTTATCTTAGGATAGATGCGTGCTTACCCCAGGCATGTGGCCTCACCAGGGCTCTATACAGTGCAATAACCTCCCTTCCTACTGGTGATGCCTCGAGCTATGCAGCCGAGCATCCTGCTTGCTTTTCCCACTGCCTGGCTACTCTGTGCACTCCTCTTGCAACTATCAGTAATCAGTACCCCTAAATCTCTTTCCTCTGAGGTCCTGGCTAACACCGAACTGCCCATACGGTACTCAGAGCAGGGATTCCTTCTAGCCAAGTGCATGATTTTACATTTAAAGACATTAAACTTTAGTTTCCAAAACTATGTGGCCAAACAAAAGGATTAAATGGGCAATAAATAACAAAAACAAAGCATTTAAACATTTCAAGGAAGACAGCATTGCGAAAGCATTGCAAAATGATAAATAAATGAATAAACAATGTAAAAGGGCGGCAAAGCTGGAGATGGAAAGACAGATTGTCAAAGAGAGTAAAACTAACCCCAAAATGTTCTACAGCTATGTAAACATTAAAAGATACAAACTTGAGTTTGTCCCCCTGAAAAGCAAGAAGGGGCAACTATAGAGGGGGATACAGAAATGCCAATGTATTAAACCTCTTCTTTGCTTCCATAATCACAGAGGAACATGATTTGCCATGTAAAATGAAGAGCAATAACGCTAACTCCCCATTTAATGTCACTGGTCTGACCAAGGAATAAGTGTGGCACCACCTTAAACAAATTAAGACTAATTCCGGGACCAGATGGCATTCCCCGTGTGTAATATATAAGCCGCTATTATTAATATTTCAAGATTCCATAATGTTGGGGACTGTTCTACAGGATTGGCACATAGCAAATGTGGTGCCAATATCTAAAAAGGATCTAAAGGGGAACCTGGGGAACTACATACCAGTAAGTTTAACATATGTGGTGGGCAAGCTGTGGTGCATCCGAACACAGGGATAAAACAAGTGCGTAGTCAGGATTAGCCAAAGGGTCAAGCCGGGAGGTCAGAGGTAATGAGGTATCCAAAGGAGCAGGCAGGTTCGAGGTTAGACAAGCAAAGGTCGGTTCTGGCAGCAGACAGGGATGGTCTATCAAGCCAGGTTGGAAACTGAAAACCGCTAGTAGAATCACACCCAAAGCACAAGAGACTATAACGGGCACTGACCACTGGGCTGACTCCGTATTTATGGGGTGGCTGACCAATGACAACCTGGAAAGCAGTGTGTGTGCTGATTGGTGCAACTAGAACACTTGTTAGTGATTGGTGCAACTTTCCAGGGGCTGGTCAGTCCTGACAGCAAGGCTTGTCCAGCCCCTGATTCATATCAGGTGTGGAGGATGCTGCTCCGCCTGGCACTCGCAGTGCAGCACCTCCTGGCAGGGAAACTGCCGGACTCCGGGGTGCGTGTCTGAGTGCGTGCCCTCACAGCCAAAGAGAAGCGGGGGAGGCCGCTAGAGCATCGGGAGAGGCGGGTGTGCTCAGCATCAGGAAGCCGTCAAGTGCCACGCCGCCCAGCAGACGCTCGCCATGGGCCCCCTGGTACAGGTAAGTCTTTTACATTATTACTCCTTATCATCATGGATTTATGAGAAATCGTTCCTGCCAGACAAACCTCATCAGCTTTAATAAAGAACTAAGTTCAACACTGGATCAGGGTGAGTCATTGGATATCATATATCTTGACTTTTCTAAAGCATTTGATACTGTGCCATATAAAAGACCAGCACAAAAGATGAGAATTAGGGATGAGCGAATCGATCCGGACGAACCCGGATTCGATCCGAATTTCAGGAAAAATTCGATTCGGATCGAATCCGAATTTCCCCGCGATTCGATCGCTCGAAGTTTTCCTTTAACATCCATTCATTTACATTACAGGCATTCTAAGATGGCGGACGGGACATGTCCAGACATGTAAGCTGGGGCAGTGTATGCTGGGACAGTCACATGCAGCCTATCAGCAGCCAGCAAGCCCGGTGACGTCACAGCTGTATTTAAGGCCGGCCATCTTGCTTTCCAGCCTCATTTCTCTATTGCATTCGTGAGAGACAGAACGCTGTGTAGCTGAGGGAGAGACAGACAGTTAGACAGGCAGGGACAGACAGGGACAGGCTGGAGACAGGCAGGAGACAGACAGGGACAGACAGAAAGTCAGCGGAAAACAGGGAAAGGAATGGAAAATCGGAGGCTGTCAGTTTTTTTTTTTTTTTCATCCAGCCTGACAGCCAGGCTTTGTTAGCGTTTTCAGGCTGTTTATACTAACTAACTGTGCATATATACTGAACTGATCTTAAGTCTGCTGTGAGGCATCCCATTCTGTGACTAAAGCAGCCTCTGTTTAAGACCATATAAGCATTTGCTCTTATCATATTTGAAATTAGCCTGATAAAGACACTTTTGCTGGGCATAGTACTACTGCATCTTTTTTGGGGGGCATCCCATTCTGTGACTAAAGCAGCCTCTGTTTAAGACCATATAAGCATTTGCTCTTATCATATTTGAAATTAGCCTGATATAGACACTTTTGCTGGGCATAGTACTACTGCATCTTTTTTGGGGGGCATCCCATTCTGTGACTAAAGCAGCCTCTGTTTAAGACCATATAAGCATTTGCTCTTATCATATTTGAAATTAGCCTGATAAAGACACTTTTGCTGGGCATAGTACTACTGCATCTTTTTTGGGGGGCATCCCATTCTGTGACTAAAGCAGCCTCTGTTTAAGACCATATAAGCATTTGCTCTTATCATATTTGAAATTAGCCTGATAAAGACACTTTTGCTGGGCATAGTACTACTGGATCTTTTTTGGGGGGCATCCCATTCTGTGACTAAAGCAGCCTCTGTTTAAGACCATATAAGCATTTGCTCTTATCATATTTGAAATTAGCCTGATAAAGACACTTTTGCTGGGCATAGTACTACTGGATCTTTTTTGGGGGGCATCCCATTCTGTGACTAAAGCAGCCTCTGTTTAAGACCATATAAGCATTTGCTCTTATCATATTTGAAATTAGCCTGATAAAGACACTTTTGCTGGGCATAGTACTACTGCATCTTTTTTGGGGGGCATCCCATTCTGTGACTAAAGCAGCCTCTGTTTAAGACCATATAAGCATTTGCTCTTATCATATTTGAAATTAGCCTGATAAAGACACTTTTGCTGGGCATAGTACTACTGGATCTTTTTTGGGGGGCATCCCATTCTGTGACTAAAGCAGCCTCTGTTTAAGACCATATAAGCATTTGCTCTTATCATATTTGAAATTAGCCTGATAAAGACACTTTTGCTGGGCATAGTACTACTGCATCTTTTTTGGGGGGCATCCCATTCTGTGACTAAAGCAGCCTCTGTTTAAGACCATATAAGCATTTGCTCTTATCATATTTGAAATTAGCCTGATAAAGACACTTTTGCTGGGCATAGTACTACTGGATCTTTTTTGGGGGGCATCCCATTCTGTGACTAAAGCAGCCTCTGTTTAAGACCATATAAGCATTTGCTCTTATCATATTTGAAATTAGCCTGATAAAGACACTTTTGCTGGGCATAGCACTACTTGTCCCTGCCAGGGCATCCCATTCTGTGACTACAGCAGCCTCTGTTTAAGACCATATAACCATTTGCTCTTATTATATTTGAAATTAGGCCTGATAAAGACACTTTTGCTGGGCATAGCACTACTTGTCCCTGCCAGGTGTACTTACTGCTGGTTTTTAGGGCATCCCATTCTGTGACTACAGCAGCCTCTATTTAAGAACCTAACCATTTGCACCTATTCTAATTGAAATTAGGCCTGATAAAGACACTTTTGCTGGGCATAGCACTACTTGTCCCTGCCAGGTGTACTTACTGCTGGTTTTTAGGGCATCCCATTCTGTGACTACAGCAGCCTCTATTTAAGAACCTAACCATTTGCACCTATTCTAATTGAAATTAGGCATGATAAAGACACTTTTGCTGTGCATAGTCTTACTGCTGCCTGCCAGGTGCTCTCTGGTTTTTGGGACATCCCATTCTGTAACATACCATTAGCCTCTGCATTTACTGTAAGCTGCACAGTTATTTAAAGAAATTTGGCCTGTATGAGCCTGCTAACACACTGCTGCTGTGTGCATATATACTGATCTCAAGTCTGCTTGGGGCATCCCATTCTGTAACATACCATTAGCCTCTGCATTAACTGTAAGCTGCACAGTTATTTAAAGAAATTTGGCCTGTATGAGCCTGCTAACACACTGCTGCTGTGTGCATATATACTGATCTCAAGTCTGCTGGGGGCATCCCATTCTGTAACATACCATTAGCCTCTGCATTTACTGTAAGCTGCACAGTTATTTAAAGAAATTTGGCCTGTATGAGCCTGCTTACACACTGCTGCTGTGTGCATATATACTGATCTCAAGTCAGCTTTGGGGCATCCCATTCTGTAACATACCATTAGCCTCTGCATTAACTGTAAGCTGCACAGTTATTTAAAGAAATTTGGCCTGTATGAGCCTGCTAACACACTGCTGCTGTGTGCATATATACTGATCTCAAGTCTGCTTGGGGCATCCCATTCTGTAACATAACATAACCTACCTACCATACTAATCAGCTCTCTTATTTAAACTAAGCAGGCCTCTTGGAGGCTGATTGTCCACTTTTGGGTGTGCATTTATATTCGGTTTCATATACAGTGGGGTATCCCAATTTGTAAGATAACCTACCCCAACCATGTAAACTAAATAGGCCTGTTGCAGCCTGAGTTTCTCTGCTTGCGTATGGCCTGCATTACAATCTGTCTCTTTCAATGACACTGCTGCCTGGGGTATCCCAATTTGTAAGATAACCTACCCCAACCATGTAAACTAAAGGTTACGTCCTTCCAGAAGGAAAACTTATGCCGAACACTATTTTTGTTAGGGGCATTGACCTTTGGATTGATCGGCATGAAATTAATTTTTTTTTTCAAAGTATGGCGCTGTAAAGAAGGTCAAAATGATGTCTCATACTTGGATTATTGTTACTTTTTGTTCAGCTTGAAATATAACAGGCCACACGGGCATCCCAAGGCACATGCTATTTTAAACCTATCTGTTATACAACATAAGCGTTGATCAGGCTACTTCAGTTTGCACTTGTTTTTGACTGCTTTTAATAAACCAGGCCGCAGGGCACCCCAAAGCTGCACCTTGCACCCTATCTGGTATACAACATAAGCGTTGATCAGCATCAGCTTCATTAAGCTACTTCAGTTTGCACTTCCTTTTTGACTGCTTTCATTTAACCAGGCCGCAGGGCACCCCAAAGCTGCACCTTGCACCCTACCTGTTTATACTAAATAAGCATCTACAGCCTCAGCTTTATTAAGTTATTGCATTTTGAATTGGTTTTGGTCTGCTTTAAATACACCAGGCCGCAGGGCATCCCAAACCTGCATGTTGCACCCCATCTGTTATACTAAATAAGCGTTGATCAGCATCAGCTTTATTAAGCTATTGCATTTTGCATTGGTTTTTGTACTGCTGCCAAAACACTAGCCCATATGGGCATCCCAAACCAGCACATGTCACCCTATCTGTTATACTAAATAAGCTTCTACAGGCCCTTTTTTTATTTATTTATTTTTATTTATATAGAGCTGCAATAGCTTATATTGTGAGGTTAATTTGCCATTTTGCAGCATAATATAGAGCAGCCCCTGTGTAAATCTGAGGGGCAATAGCTTATATAGTGAGGTAAATTTGCCATTTTGCTTCGTTATATAGAGCAGGCCCTGTGTAAATCTGAGGGGCAATAGCTTATATTGTGAGGTTAATTTGCCATTTTGCAGCATAATATAGAGCAGGCCCTGTGTAAATCTGAGGGGCAATAGCTTATATTGTGAGGTTAATTTGCCATTTTGCAGCATAATATAGAGCAGCCCCTGTGTAAATCTGAGGGGCAATAGCTTATATTGTGAGGTAAATTTGCCATTTTGCAGCAT
The DNA here is from genome assembly GCA_027917425.1 of Gastrophryne carolinensis. Classification (NCBI taxonomy): domain Eukaryota; kingdom Metazoa; phylum Chordata; class Amphibia; order Anura; family Microhylidae; genus Gastrophryne; species Gastrophryne carolinensis. The sequence goes on from CM051234.1 coordinate 454,298,085, forward strand.
AATATAGAGCAGCCCCTGTGTAAATCTGAGGGGCAATAGCTTATATAGTGAGGTAAATTTGCCATTTTGCTTCGTTATATAGAGCAGCCCAGTTGCCATCTAAATCAACTACTGTCCGGCCAGTACAGCTTTTCCAGGGCAAACTCTGCTAGTTGCGGGCACAAGTCAAGTTTGGCTTCCCAGCAAATCCAGTGGATCTTGAAGGTGTGTTGGCATGGTCATGTCAAGGTATGACATGACCTGCTGTTTGAGGTCCAGCTCCAGGTCTTCCTGCTGCTCATGAGTAGACTCACTATGCGGGTGTAGAAAGCTACTCACTAGCGACTGAAGACTGAGGCTGCTGCTCATGGAGCTGCTGCTGCTGCTCCTTCCACCCCCCCAGCAGCCCTGGCAGTGGAAGGTGATCGCAGACTTCCCCCCGAGTCAGACCTGCGGGAGTATGGGCCATGGCGCAGATAGACATCGCCCAACTGACTACGTTGGATGTCTCTGTAGTAGGTCAGTTTGTCCTCCCTCTCAGTGGGCGTAAAAAATGCCCCCATTTTGTGCCGGAAGCGAGGGTCCAATAAGTTGGAGAGCCAGAAGTCTTCCCGCTGACAAATGGAGACAATTCTGCGCTCACTAGTACGCATGCATGTGAGCATGCATCGTGCCATTTGTGCAAGTGACTCGGAGGGACTACCTGTCTCCATCTCCACTGTAAACTGCCATGGTGTGTCTGGGTCCTCTGTCTCGCCTTACTCACAACCCTCTAGCTCCTGTGGCTGCTCCTGCTCCTCCTCTCCTGTCAGATGACTAGATAAAATGGTCATTTTGTGAAACCTAAACTGTGGTTTGCTGTGCCCCACCCCCTCCTCCTCCTCCACTTCAGCCCCCACAGGCTTCATGTGGCTGTGAAATGTATGTGCCATGTCTCCAGTGCCCTGACCAGCCATGGTTTCCAACATGTGTTGTAGTACATGAAGCAGTGGAATCTCATCGTTCATCTCATAGTCCTGGCAACTGACTAATAACGTAGCTTCCTCAAAGGGCCTGAGCAAACGGTCGGTGTCACGTATGAGCTGCCAATGGTTTACATTGAATTTACACAGGGGTGTCCCCCTATCCGTTTGGATCATCCAGAAATCCGTGATGGCTTTTCTCTGTTCCTATAGTGCAGTGGTCCTCAACCCTGTCCTCAAGGCCCACCAACATGTCATGCTTTTTGGATCTCCAAATAGCCAGCTCTATTGCTCTGCAGCTGCACTAATTACTCCACCTGTGCATCTTTGTGGAGATCTGCAAAACCTGGCCTGTTGGTGGGCCTTGAGGACAGGGTTGGGGACCACTGCTATAGTGGATCCTGCATATGGAGGGTGGAATTCCAACGGGTGGAAACATCGCAAATCAGACTATGGTGGGGTACACCGTTGTGACGCTGAGGCTCAATAAGGTTGTGCTTGGTGGTGTAGGAGTGCCAGAAGTGCATGCTAACTTTCTTTCCTGTTGTTCTTTCAGATGGGGGCAAGACTTAAAAACTAGACTGAACACGTGTGCCATGTCAGGACGCATGACTCTGGCTTCCTTGTCGCAGCGCAAACAAGATGTTCTTCCAAGTGTAATGCAGCAGGCTGGACTTATGGTGACGCTGTCTGAGAGGAGAAATCCCTCAGACATCAAGATTAAAAATTCCAAGAATTTTTGAGGGCTAATTATTCAGAGGCAAATGATAGCTAGTTGTTTCTGATTTAATTACAAGGTGGAAACACACCCTCAAACAAAACTTCACTTTGGCAATACTATTGCATTTGTCTATTCATAATTTTATGTATATACACTAACTAACCTACTTTTTCTCCACAGGATGCTGCATGAAACACTGCCACATCGCTGAGTAGCTGATTTTTCCGAACAACAGTCCGCAATAATCTGCTGCTGCTGCCGCCGCCACCGCCGCAGACTCCAGGGACCCTCTTCCACTACCTCGGCTTGCAACACCTCCTCCCACGACACTCTCCTCATCACTAATTGCCGGCTAGTGGAAGAAGAGGCGAGTGTCTCCTCCACTTCTTGGCTGGGCAGTAGCTGCTGAATTTTATGATTATCAGATCTTCATCAATGGATAGTGGAGCTGAACCCAAAGCATAAAAGTCAGACAACAGACAGTTGACTGGGGGTGTCAGATGCCACTTGTGATGCAGTGGACTGCTTTTGCAGCACTTCCAGACAAAGTTGCTTCATTGGCTGACACAATGACTGGTAAAGCTGTGGAACATATGGTTTAAAAGCAAAAATAACCATTTGTTTTTATATGAAAAAGACCCTGGTTTATACATAGTTTTTTTTTTTTCCAGAGACTGCCCTGCGTGGAAATGAATGGCGCATGGATCATCCAAGCTTTCGTCCCAACAATGCCTGATGTATTCCAGTAGATTGATGACGGGGCCAGACCTACACTAAAGAAAGATGGATCGTGCAAAACAGATTTAAGGCGCTGCTCTCCAGTTACAGACATTCCTCCGCATCGGACCACAAGTAAGTATTAATAAAAAATCCTTTACGTTACTCTTACTTTTTATTAATATTCTTCGGATAAGACGGATCAGACATGATTCCAGATTAAAAATTCCAAGAATTTTTGAGGGCTAATTAGTCAGAGGCAATGATACCTTCTTGTTTCTGATTTAATTAAAAGGTGGAAACACACCCTCAAACAAAACTTCACTTTGGCAATACTTTTGCATTTGTTTATTCATAATTTTATGTAGATATTACTAACTAAGCTACTTTTTCTCCACATGACTCTCCACAGGGTGTGATTCATCCAATTTTTGGGCTCCTGAAGCCAACCCCAGGGTCTCTTTAAAGTAATGTTTGGGCTCCTGCTGCTGCTGCTGCTGCCAACTTCTGCCAACTCCAGGGTGTGATTCATCCAATTTTTGGGCTCCTGAAGCCAACTCCAGTGTATATTTGGGCTCCTGCTGCTGCCAACTCCAGGGTGTGATTCATCCAATTTTTGGGCTCCTGAAGCCAACCCCAGTGTCTCTTTAAAGTAATATTTGGGCTCCTGCTGCTGCCAACTCCAGGGTGTGATTCATCCAATTTTTGGGCTCCTGAAGCCAACCCCAGGGTCTCTTTAAAGTAATATTTGGGCTCCTGCTGCTGCTACTGCCAACTTCTGCCAACTCCAGGGTGTGAATCATCCAATTTTTGGGCTCCTGAAGCCAACCCCAGGGTCTCTTTAAAGTAATATTTGGGCTCCTGCTGCTGCTGCTGCCAACTCCAGGGTGTGATTCATCCAATTTTTGGGCTCCTGAAGCCAACCCCAGTGTATATTTGGGCTCCTGCTGCTGCCAACTCCAGGGTGTGATTCATCCAATTTTTGGGCTCCTGAAGCCAACCCCAGGGTCTCTTTAAAGTAATATTTGGGCTCCTGCTGCTGCTACTGCCAACTTCTGCCAACTCCAGGGTGTGATTCATCCAATTTTTGGGCTCCTGAAGCCAACCCCAGGGTCTCTTTAAAGTAATATTTGGGCTCCTGCTGCTGCTACTGCCAACTTCTGCCAACTCCAGGGTGTGATTCATCCAATTTTTGGGCTCCTGAAGCCAACTCCAGTGTATATTTGGGCTCCTGCTGCTGCTGCTGTCAACTCCTGCCAACTCCAGGGTGTGATTCATCCAATTTTTGGGCTCCTGAAGCCAACTCCAGTGTATATTTGGGCTCCTGCTGCTGCTACTGTCAACTCCTGCCAACTCCAGGGTGTGATTCATCCAATTTTTGGGCTCCTGAAGCCAACTCCAGTGTATATTTGGGCTCCTGCTGCTGCTGCTGCCAACTTCTGCCAACTCCAGGGTGTGATTCATCCAATTTTTGGGCTCCTGAAGCCAACTCCAGTGTATATTTGGGCTCCTGCTGCTGCTACTGTCAACTCCTGCCAACTCCAGGGTGTGATTCATCCAATTTTTGGGCTCCTGAGGCCAACTCCAGTGTATATTTGGGCTCCTGCTGCTGCTGCTGTCAACTCCTGCCAACTCCAGGGTGTGATTCATCCAATTTTTGGGCTCCTGAAGCCAACTCCAGTGTATATTTGGGCTCCTGCTGCTGCTACTGTCAACTCCTGCCAACTCCAGGGTGTGATTCATCCAACTTTTGGGCTCCTGAAGCCAACTCCAGTGTATATTTGGGCTCCTGCTGCTGCTACTGTCAACTCCTGCCAACTCCAGGGTGTGATTCATCCAATTTTTGGGCTCCTGAAGCCAACTCCAGTGTATATTTGGGCTCCTGCTGCTGCTGCTGCCAACTTCTGCCAACTCCAGGGTGTGATTCATCCAATTTTTGGGCTCCTGAGGCCAACTCCAGTGTATATTTGGGCTCCTTCTGCCCCTCATAGTGATGCCACTTCAACTCTCTGCAATTGTGCCGCTCTGCGATTCTATTAGCGATGCCTCTGATCTGCATGTGATATTTCTTCAAAGTATTATTTAACTAACCCAGCACGCATCCTGTGCGTGTTACAGCAAGGCTGAATGGTTTACAACCCTATTGAGGCTCTAGGAGGCTCAGAAATAGCCGTTTTTAATAGCGATTCGTCGCGAATTTATTCGGGTCGAAACGATTTTTGTCGGAAAATTCGGCGAATCAGTCGAATCGAATTTTTCAAAAGTTCGCTCATCTCTAATGAGAATGCTTGGACTGGGGAAAATGTGTGAGCAATTGGATTAATGATAGGAAACAAAGGGTGGTAATAAACAGTGCCTTCTCAGATTGGGTCACCATTAGTAGAGGAGTACCACAAGGATAAGTGCTAAGCCCAATTCTTTTTACTATAAAAATGATATAGGTACTGGGTTAAACAGTGAATCTCGATATTTGTGGATGATAATAAGCTGTGTGAAGTAATTAACAGAAAAGAGTATAACATGCAGCTACAAACTGATTTATAAATATTGGATGTTTGGGCAGAAAAATGCCCCTGTATAAGTTAAGGGTCTTTTTCTTTCTAGCCCCCCATCCTGTCTCAGGACCTGGGTAGGGTGGCATTTCTGACTAAACTTCTGCTGATAAGTTGTCTCACAAACAAAACAGTTGATTTGAAATTGCTGGTAAGAGACAATGATTATTGACATAATGAACATATATGAAACCCAGAAATGAGTATATAAGTTATTAAACTGACTATGACTAGTTATTAAATGTGGAGAATTACAGTGTTCTTAGAAACAGAAAACAGTGGGGAGTTTATTGTGCTCTATAAAGTGCACCAGTTGATTAAATGCTGGTATCTCTTAAGGTCAATTTTCAGGCAGATTACAAAAAAGGCTATACTCACCTTTTCTACCACGCAGTCCATTGCTCCTAGAATGCACCTGCAGCTATTACCTGATCGCTGGATCCAGGTCTGTTGCCGCCTGGTCGATCGCACATCTTTTCCTGTGTCTCCGATGCAGCGACGCCCCCCCCCCCACCATCAGTCACAGCTTGTTGGCATGCTCGCCTCCATTCACTGCAATGGAAAGAGGCATGTGAACACCAAATACACCCCTTTTCATTGCAGTGAATGGAGGGGGGCATGCCAGCTTACAGGGACAAGGCCAGCAGCGTCTCCACGTTGGAGAGGCAGATAGAGACCCGCACTCGACCGTACACTGCAGCTGCGATGGGCCACATGGGGGAACCGGTGAGTATAGTGTTTTTTTGTAATTTGCCTGAAAATTGTCTTTAATGAAGTTGCTGTTGTAGAAAAAAAAGGATTTTAGTGTTAATAAATTCAGCTATCCACCCACCCTCCAGTCCTGAGGCTTACTCATCTCCAGCAGAAATAGCTTTTTCTTAGTATCAGTGAATGGCTATTAGAGGTGCTGGCTACTGACAGGGTGTGTTCCACAGTTCTGCCTATTTAGAGCATAAACACCCATGTGGGAGGGTGGTTTAACCCTTTAAATGCCAGCCACGTAAAATTTACGTGGCTGCCTCTCCGTCATTTAAGTGCCAGCCATGTAAAATGTACGTGCCTGGCATTTACCCCTGCTAGCGGGCAAAAAAATAAATAAATAAATACTCACCTGACCCCTCGTTGGATCCGGCCGGGTCTCTTCTTTAATTTGGTGCCATCCGAACCCCCGTGGCCAGAATAGGCCGCCCCCCCCCCCCCGCATGTGCAGCAGCAGCTGCTAACTGTAAAAAAATAAAAAATAAAAATGACATTCACTTACCTCCGTGTGCGCTGGCTCCCGCTGTCCCTCCTCTTCACCTGGGGGGCTTCTGATCCCCCCCCAGGACTTACGGATCTTCAGGAGAGAGCTCGGGATGCTTTCTCCCTTTTCCTCCTCGATGGCATCATCCCGGCCCCGATCAGCGGCTTCAGCTCTCTCAGCTGTCAGATGCCGGTGATCGGTGCCCGGGGAAGGAGGTGCCGTTCACCGGCATCTGTCATCAGAGCGGCGAGGGACAATAAAATACTTTTATTACTTGTGTGGTGTTTTTTTTCACAGTTAACCCTTTGTGAGCTGGTAAGGGGTCCATGAGACCCCTTATACCAGTTCACAAGGCTCTGGGTCTGACAAGTCACCTGCGGCTAGTGGGTGACTTGCCATTAACCCCCAGCCCTGTTCTACAAGCCTCCATAGCTGGCCCGGGTGGGTAATGCTGGGTAGGGGGGACCCTACGTCATTTTTTGGGGGGATTTTTAAGGGTTTTTAACCCTTAAAATTCCAAAAAAAATGGGTCCCCCCCCCATAGGGAGGACCCTATGTCATTTTTTTTTTTAATTAACCCTTTTGTGTTCTGTCATCCAGCAGCTATAAAAGGCTTCTAGCAAGTGAGCAGAAGCCAGTGATCACGGAGGGACAGAGTGCTCCAGTATGGATGGGAGGTAAGTATTAAAAAAATAAATAATAATAAAATATTTTTTCTCTGTGTGGGGTGTTTTTTTTACATTTAACCCCTTGTGAACTGGTAAGGGGACCATGAGACCCCTATACCAGTTCTCAAGGCTGGGGGGATGGCAAGTCACCTGCGCTAGCCGGTGACTTGCCATTAACCCCCGGAACCCCCATTACCTGCCTCCCCAAAGGCCAAGGGAGGCAGAAGGGCCTGTGGCCACGGGCTATGCGGCTTGTAGCCTGCAGGGCCAGGGGCCACAAAAGCTGGCCCCAGCGCCCTGTTTCTACAAGCCCTGCATAGCTGGTCCTGGGCTGGTTACTTTGGGTAAGGGGGCCCCATGTCCCGGGAGGGGGGACCCTATGTCATTTTTTTTTCTTGATTTAACCCTTTGTTTCAGTTTGGGGGGTCTCCTGGGCAGGAACAGGGGGCTACCAATAAATATGTGGTACCGTTCTAATCGGTAGAAATGGGGCTTTCACATGCAATATGGTTTTCTCTAATAAAATACATTTTTTATTTAAAATAAAGGAGGCAATTTTCTAAAAAAATGTCTTATTTATTTATTTTTACTTAATAATAAATACAATTAATAATAAATACAATTTACAAACAAGACATTTCATGTTAAAGCCTAAACTCTGCTGCAAAAAATATATATATAATTTTCCTGAAAATTCCAGCAAAAATGTTGCAAAACATGGCGCAAAATGGGGAAAAATGACTAGGGATGAGCGAACCGGTTCGGACGAACCGGAATTCGCTCCTAATTTCAGGGAAAATTCGATTCGGCATGAACCCGAATTTTTTTTGGTTCGTGCCGATCGAATTTTCCCTGAAATAAAAATAAAAAAAATGCCGGCATGGTGGGAGCGGGCAGGCCGGCTACGCTGTCAGCGGGCTGATGACGCGTCCTCTGATGACAGCTGAGAGCGGCATGCCGGCATGGTGGGAGCTGGCAGGCCGGCTACGCTGTCAGCGGACAGCGCAGCCGGCCTGCCCGCTCCCACCATGCCGGCATGCCGCTCGCAGCTGTCATCAGAGGACGCGTCATCAGAGGGCGACTGAGAGCGGCGCCGGCCTCCACGCTCCGACCATGCAGGTAAGTGTTTGCTTTTTAAACAAATGCCGGCATGGTGGGAGCGGGCAGGCCGGCTGCGCTGTCAGCGGGCCGGCTTCCACCGCCCGCTGACAGCGTAGCCGGCCTGCCCGCTGCCACCATGCCGGCATTTTTGCCAGCATGGTGGGAGCGGGCAGGCCGGCTACGCTGTCAGCGGACCGGCGGCGGCCTGCTGACAGGCATAGCCGGCCTGCCCGCTCCCACCATGCCGGCATTTTTTTTTTCAGATGAGCGATTCGTGAAAGTTCGGTTCGGGCGAACCCGCATTTCTTGGGGAAATTCGGCGAATCGCCCGAATCGAACTTTCAAGAAGTTCGCTCATCTCTAAAAATGACCTGTCAACAGAGGGTGACAAAATCTCAAGTAGGCTGGCAATTAAAAGGGTTAATAGTACCTCTGCATGTTGGGTATTGTTCTGTTCGGGGGACCTTGCGCTTTCAGACTTAGCTCTTTTTTTCTTGTTTGCATATTTATATTTTAGGAAAAGGTGTTTTTTATTCAGCTTTTTTATACATTTTTTAGGGAAACCCTGCGCAACCAAAGAATTCTTTGAGGGATCAATTCCAGAAAGATGAGCCCACTACAACAAGCTGGGTACGCTTAGAAAGCTTAACATGTGTACTTTCAGGGAATATATGGTTTATGGGGGATATTCCAAATGTAAAGGGTTGTTTTGGTTGAAAAATCCCAAGGTGCGCACTTTGTCTGCAGAGCTGAAATTTTCAAGAAAAATTACCGTTATGCTCATGCTTTACTTTGGGGTGTTTGGCAACAAATAGATTTTTTTTTTATTTTTTTGCACATATTTCGCCAAAAAATATTGAGAATACACCTAAAAATGACAAACAAGACATGTCATGTTAAAGCTCAGACTCTGCTGAAAAAAACAATATATCATTTTCCTGGGAAATCCCTGGAAATCCCTTCAAAAATCACATTTGAACATGGGGAGTGCAAAATAGTGCAAAATGGTCTGGCAACAAAGGGTGACAAAAACTCCAGGTAGGCTGGCACTTAAAGGGTTAAGAGCAGATGGCAGTCTTCCTGTCCTATGTTACATCTATGTTATTAAGACTTTTGCATATTTCTGAAGTCAACCAGTAATAATATGTACAACTTCTAGTTGATTATTTTGTTATAAATTGCTTATAACAAAAGCAAAACCTCTTTTTAATTGCCTTGTCAATTAGCTATCATTTTCAATTTAATAAGATTTGATTTTTAAGAAAGTTTGTTTTAATTCTATTGTTCATAACTCTTTCAATTGGCTTATGTAATACTTTCATTCTATAAGATAGCATTACTAGGTACAGATAATTTTTATTATGACAATACAGTATTATTGTTCAGCTAAACATTAAATAGATTTTTTAATTATTTTTTTTTGTGAGATGTATATTTAGCCCTAACAGATTTTATAAAATATTTAATAATAAAGAGAAGCTAAAGATTATTGCACGAGACAACAATTATTGCAAATTATCCAATGCATTGCAACTTGTTACTTATTACTACATGTAATTATTGCACATCAGGCACAGTAGCAATGTTAGATATTTTTACAATAACTTAGTAGCTTGTGTAAATGTACTCCAAACAATTATTTTGTTTGTGGATATATGTCAATGTACCATTCAGTCAGTTATTGTAGTGGCACCAAAATAAAACTCCTAACAAACTACCTGCTCCTGTAATGGAGCATTTCTATAGGTGAGGTAGAGAATTTTTCCAGAGGTTTTTTAAACAAATTTGGAAATGACTGCACACTATGGGTTCTTCAGAATATTCAGACATTTTGGAAGAATTTATTTATTTTTTTGTATTTTATTATGCGATGAGTAAGAAAGAAAACACGTCTAAAGTAACTTTGCTTTACCAAATAATTAACATGACCCTCCAGGTTGTACTGGTGTGTTATCAAGAGCAAAATACTATATATTTTGTTTACTATATTTAAACAAACTTTACAACATGTACAAAGCTGTGGAGGTGAACACACTTTAAAAATGTAAATGATTCACTGAATTTCTTCAGAAAACTTGGGCTTGTCCAAATCAAATTGTTACTATTTAAAAAAATAGTTATTAACTTATTGTGGGTCTTTCCTAGACTCCAGTATTGGTGGCAGCTCCTGTGTCCTCCTCTTCATCCAGCCAGCTAGCTCTGCAGCTTTCATGAATCGGCCAGTCTGTCCCGAGGTCTCCCTTCTTTAGCCTGTGGCCTGCCATGAGTAAATGGGGCTACACTCAGGCATGCTCCAATCTCTGTTATTGGCTAAGGAGGGTTGCCAGCTTTATGTCATGGCCAGCGAGCCTGTGGACTTGGGGATGGGATAGGGCCATGCAGATGAAGACACCAGAGACGTCTCCACCAGAGCCAGGGGAGACCACTGGACAAAAAAATCATCCCCTGGTGCTGGAAAAAGAAAGGAGATGACTTTTTTTATGTTTAGAGTGCTGTAGGGAAAAATTGATTTGTTACCATCATTCAGCAAGACATTCTGATTAAGACAAATCACATTTCTTCCTGAAATGTGGAGCAAATTCTGATTTTGATTCCAAGCCATCCAATGATATCATTAGTCACAGGGGTGGGATTCCTTTAAAACTCCTCCTCTGTGGTTTATTTGTCTCCCTGCCCCATAGGCTGAGATTAGCTTGGCAGGATGCCAAGAAAGCAGGGGGGGCTCTGTCTGGTGGGGCAGCTCTAATAGCAGCACCCCAGTTTCAAGAAGATCACAGCCCACTGGACCAGGATGAAGTCTCTGACCCAGCAAACCTGCAGAGCATACACCACCCATCCAGGGACAGATAAAGGTAAAAGTGGTAACAGTAATTTTAAATATGCATTTTCTTCTTTTTTGACTGTTTGTAAACTGTAAAGGGTTCAAGAAACACCCATAACAGTTTACAGGGCAGTGATAGCCAGCATGCTCCCTTCGAGAATCAGTGGGTTGCATAGATTAATTGACTAGGATTTTCCCAGTTCTTGGGCAAACCATAGACACCAGTGAACAGAACCTTGCCAGTCTCCTAGTAATGCCATCTCTGCGTGATAAAGCTTGGGCATTATATGGGGCCAGAAGCCAGCACAGTAGTGTGTAAAATAACCAAGAGGCACGGGCAAGTGAGTTTGGGATCAAGATAACAGAGCAGCCCAAGATTAAGTTATATATTCAATTGCTCTAAGAGCACAATAGACAAACTATATACATACAATGTATATATTTTTATGCAGTTCAGAAGGGCAAATTCAAGTGAGTAAGCTATCATCAGTGTTAGGAGAAAAAAAAATTATTTGCAGATAGATGCTATGCAGAGATGCAGGCAGCCACATGGGGAGTATAGAGCCTACTTGGTATTGGTCCTTCCTCCACATGTGAGCCCTGGAATCTCAAGACCTTTATAAACAAGTGGAACACCTCCCCCCTTTGGGGATGAGCCTCTATCTCTGCACCATAGCAATGCTAGCTAAAATTTAAAGGTCTTATAACTTTCCATCAGAAAGTTGTAGGGCGCTGGTTCTGGTGCCAGTGGTCTTAGTTGGGTGCTGTGGGCCCTCTATATCAAAACACCGCTGGTCTGTATAGCTCCTAAACTATGTTCTTTAGATCTCAGTCCCTGAATATTCAGAAATGATATAAGACCTCTGGCTTCCGCCGCCCGCTGACAGCGCAACTGGCCTCCCCGCTCCCACCAGAGATGAGCGATTCGCTAAAGTTCAATTCGGACGAACCCAAATTTCTTTGAGAAATTCGGTGAATCGCCCGAATCGAATTTTTGAGAAGTTCGCTCATCTCTATATATCACACATATATCATTCAATCAAAATATCAATTAATAATCAGAATCAAATATAATCTCTCCAATCCGTGTCTTGGTGTGCAATTTTTCTTTTTATTGCTTATAGCAAGTAGTAAATACCCTTTGGTGTAAATGCATTTCACACTATTTGTGCTTCATCAGTACACCTTTTGTAATAAAATATAAAGTATAAGACAAGCGTAAGTATGTCTTGTCTAATATCTTGTACATCATTATGTAATTCTTTGAGTGCACTTACTTGGAAGTGAGGGAGTAGTTGGTATGTTGCGGTCACAATGGTAAGTAACTCCATGCTGGGCTATTTCTATGGTAAGTATATGAGCTATATTGGTCACATATTCATATATATTATTTACTATTATATTGCCATATATGTATATATATTGTTACCTTATGTTCTGACCACTCATAAAGTGCTCTGCAAGGAAGCATATTTTTGATAGGGCTCATTAGAAAATCTGCACTGCACAGACCCTTAGGGTAATAATTGATTTTGTAATTGAACAGATTGGTTCACTTACATTTGTTCCTGCTGCGCTGCGTGGGCCTTTTTATTGGTCAGGTGATGCTCATTGTATACCATGAGGCTGTTAGGGCAGTGATTTTCAACCTTTTTTAAGCCGCGGCACACTTTTTATACTTAAAAAATCCTGCGGCACACCACCAACCAAAATGGCACAAAATGACACTAAAACAGTACATACTATACATATAGTTAATAATATAGATTCTAAATGTATTTCTTACCACTCAGTGTGAAACCTGGGCCTGTTTCAATGAACACAAAAGGGATATCCTGGCAGGAATGGTGGAAAGACACACACGAAGCTCTTCCTCAACAGTTCTCAGTCTCTCCCTGTTTTTAGTTTTTATCGCAGTCAAGCTTGAGAAGCCCAGCTCACATTTGTGAATTCACATTTGTGAATGGCCGGCGAGGGCGCACTCCCTGCTAGAGGGAAGCGTGAGATGCAGCAGCCAGCGCGCTCGGAGCCGCTGCGGTAAGACGTCTCATTGACGCGCATACCACGGCGGCTCAGAGCGCGCTGATTGGACGAGTGCCCGCGCATGCGCCGTAGGAGCAGGGTGAGGTGAGTTGTAACTTGCGATCTGGGGGGTTTCACATAGCAGGGCACCCCGATCTGGAAAGGACCAAACCCAGGCTAGTCAAAATCCTGGGTGTTGGTCCACTTTAAAGATTTTCACTTGTTTCACTTGGTGTTGTTCCTCTCGGTGAGGGCATCTTGATTTGGGATGCCCCACTGTGTGTACCCTCCCAGGTTGCCCTATTCACTCACCTTCCTGCTTCCTGTTGCTCCCACAGCCCAGACTGGGGTCAGAACGAGCGCACTGATTGATAGCCTGAGCGCCTTTCACTTGGTTCCCTTTGGCACCACTGAAGGCTAAGCAGCCAAAGGGAGCAGAGTGCGCATCCAGCCGCATTCCCCGCTCACCTATCAGCCGTTGCATGTGCGGTGGACGTGTGGCTGGTGCACCCATTCAGAAAGGCCAAGCGCAGGTTCGGGCAGAGGTGAGCCGGGATGCGGCCGCTGTGCAGATATGTGGTGAGGGCTCTGGGACAAGGTGAGTGAAATGGGGCTTCTGGGGGGGGGGTTACCCAGCGGAGCATACCAGTTTAGAATACCTTGCTGTGTATAACCCCCAGAAAGTCCAGTTAACACTTACCTGGCTTCAACGGTGCATGCACGGGCTCTGGTCCAATGAAAGCCGCTCACCGTCACTGCGTAATTCAACAGGCTGGGATCCCTATTGATTCTAATGAAAGCCACCTGCCGAATTACCTAGTGACAGTGGCCAGCTCTCACTGGACCAGAGCTTGCGCATGCACCATTGGACCGGGAAAAGATGAGTGTCTATGGGTGTTGTGGGGGCTGGCCTCTGACCTTCTGCCCAGGGCATTCCAGATCGGGATTCCCCTGGGGAAGGGCGCTAGAGCCGCTGAGGCAGAGGGGTTGCTGACACCAGCTGGCCAGATTTACTTCACGGGGCATGTGCAAGCTTTTTTGCTTGCTGCAGTCATGTAGGGCTGCCCTCTGCCATGCAAGCAAGCACACACACGCCAAAATCATAATTTATGTATTTTTTTTATATATATGTAAAATATTATAAAGTTCCTTACCTTATCCTCCGGGGTCCTCAGCAGTCACGCGTCTGGGAGTGATGAATCAGCGGGTGGCCAGAGCCTAGCATCCCGCTCACATGTCCCGTGCTGGTACTGGACTGGGGGGGGGGGTTAGTGAGGAGCACGGAGCGACCCCCGTGGGTGGGCACCGGAGCAGCTGATCGGGGGGGCGAGTAGCGAGGAGTCCGGCAAGTTGTGTGTGGGCACCGGAGCAGCTGATGGGGGGGATGGGTGGCGAGGAGGCCAGCGAGAAGGAGGCGGGCGGGTGCCGGAGCAGCTGATCGGGGGAGGTGGGCAGCGAGAAGGCCGACGAGATGGAGGCGGGCGCGCACCGCGGAGCAGCTGGGGGTGGGGCAGCGATGACGCCGGCGAGATGGAGGCGGGCGGGTCCCGGGGCAGCGAGGAGGCTGGCGAGATGGAGGCGGGCGGGTGCCGGAGCAGCTGATCGGGGGGAGGGGGAAGCGAGATGGAGGCGGGCGCGCGCTGCGAAGCAGCTGTTCGGGGGGAAGCGAGGAGGCCGGCGAGATGGATCCACTAGCTGGAAAATGCCTTCCTCGCGGGAAGCGTGCGACCGCTCAGTGCACCCGCCCCCCGGATCCACTGGCGGGTAAGTGACAGTGCCTTCCTCGCAGGCATTGCCTTAAGGCAAATACGGCCCTGTTCCTTGTGCGGAAGCCGCATCGCTGCGCATTGCCGGGGAACAGGTGGCACCTTAGTTTGGGGAACTTTCCCCGCGGCACACCTGACCATGTGTCGCGGCCCACTAGTGTGCCGCGGCACACCGGTTGAAAATCACTGTGTTAGGGTATCTCTCCTGGTTTGTCCTGTGGTTTGCAGTGAGTGTACTGCTCATCTGCTGCTTGTTTTATGAATGGTCAGAACACAAGTTAACAATATATATACATATACGGCAATATAATAATAAATATGAATATATAGAAATAACCCGGCATGGAGGTACTTACCATTGTGACTTCCGCAACATACCAACTATTCCCATACGTCCAAGTAAGTGCACTCGAAGAATTACATAATATATGATGTACAAGATAGTAGACAAGACATACTTACGCTTGTTTTATACTTTTATTACAAAAGGTGTACTGATAAAGCACAAATAGTGCAAAATGCATTTACACCAAAGGGTTTTTACTACTTGCTACAACTGAGAATTTCTTGCTACAACTTGAGAATTTGCTACAAAACTTACCCAATAGAGAGCTGTATAAGCAATAAAAAGAAAAATTGCACACAAAGACATGGATTGAAGAGATTATTTTCGATTCTGATTATTAATTAATATTTTGATTGAATGATATATGTGTGATATACATATGCTCATAGAAGAATGTATGGAATAAGAAGGTAACTGCTGAACAAAACCAGGACCCTGATAATCCATGTGACTGTCAATGTTTAAAATTTAGGGCAACCACCTTTGTCTTTTTTTATTTTAAATAACACAACAATATAATAAGTAAGTATATTTAGTAGTTAGTATATTTATGCAGCATTTTAATACTTAACCATTTGTGATTTTCTTCTTCTATCCTGTCCTGCCAATATGAACCCATCAGGCTTCCTTTAACTCTTGTTCTTTATTCTTTTTCTCCTGTGGTTGGATTTGTTAATTGTCGTTTTTTTTTTTTTTTTTTCGTCTCAGTTGGACATCGGCCTCACTGTTTTTCAATGTCCCATTAATCTGTATACCTATTAATCTTCCACTTCCACACCATAAATATCACAGTAAACAAACCACTCCAGGACAACACACGCAACAGTTTCAGTATCGCTGTCTGCACTTATGTCTAGGAACCCAGTGGTGCCATAATCTTATTCTATTAATACCCTTAAGCATTAATGCTTTACATTAAACACTTCATTAGAAAACCTAATGGGTTGCTTCCTTGGGTCTATTTCTTACTGTTTCTACTGTAGTAGTAAGCTATTTATAAAAAGGTAAATATATTAAAGTTAAACTCCAGTCCAAATTTCTTTTTATTAGTTAAATGTCATATTTACCATTTTTTTAAGCAGATTTTGAAATACGGTTCAGAATTTTGAAACGGTACATTCATTGGGGCAAATGGCATTAATTTGGCTGTGGTGAAAATAAATGTATGTGTTTATATTTAATGGCAATTACAATTGTTGGATATGGAGCTTGTGGCAGAGGAGGATTATACCATTACCTGCAGCAAAGAACATATTGTAAGTCTACTGTTTATGACATCAATTCTTATCCTTTGACAAAATGGCAATTGCAGTGGTGGAAATATTAAGAGTAAATTAGAACCCCAAGATTCTGAGATATAATCAGAGCAGCTTTTGTCTAGATTAGGATTCCTAACCGGTGTGATTTGGGATCTTATCAGGTGTTACTTAACAAGGATGCAATCTGACCTGTAAACCAGCCTGATCTGCTGCCATTTACTTTCCTCAAGTCTGATTTGCTACACAGGTGCAAAACTGCTCTAGGTGACTGACAACCAACATGCACTACCTAGGTGGGAAAATGGAAAGTAGTACTTGATAAAAAAAGGTGTGGATCCCCTGAAATGTGACCCTATAAATAATGACAGGTGGCACATTGTTAATTTATTTATTGGTAATTCTTTTGAGCAAATGGCGTTAATTTGACTGTGGCAAAAATAATAATACGTTTTTGTATTTAATGTCAGTTTCTTTAGATTTAATTGGGAACTGATCATATTATTGTACAATGTACATACGCAGAAGAGGATTATGTTATTACCTGCAGCTAAAAGCATAATTGCAGGTAATTCTACTATTTATGCCATCAGTTCTAATCCTTTGACAAAATGGCAATTACAATGTGGGAACAATTAGGAGTAAATAAGAACTGTTCTAGAGTTTGAATCAGAGAAGCTTTTGTCTAGATTGGGGTTCCCAACCGCTGGTACTTGGGATCCTATCAGGTGGTGCTCAACCAGGCTGCGCTCTGACCTTAAAACCAACCTGATCTGCTGCCATTTATACTTTCCTCAAGCCTAATCTATACAAGTGCAAAACAGTTCCAAAAGGTAATAAAAATGAAATATGCAATTTTTTTTTGTGTATTTCAATCACTTTAAATGGCTTTTTTTTTGTGTGTGTGTGTGTGTGTGTGTGTGTGTGTGCAAAGAAAGAGACATATAAATGTATATGTATAAACATGTACACTCTAATATACATTGTTAGGTAGTCACAAATGTATTGTGCCAGCAACCATAACTGATACACACATAGTGGACCTGGTATAAAAGCCAATGTGCTATGGTCGGTAAAAATGTTTAGCTTTTGATTTACAGAAAAGTGAGGTAGAGGATGAAAAAAGAAATGATTAGAATAAAAAAGAAAAAGTAGGGGCTGATGGTCTTTGAATTAGTCTGCATAGGGGAGGCAATTCTTTATAAAATTGGGGGAGCTTAAAAATTAGATCCATTAATACATATGTAGTTAGTGTTACGCATAGAGGAGGTGAGGTCCTCCCACTGTGGATAACCATGGAAAGTGCAAGGGAGGAGATGCAAGGCCAAGCAGCCACCAGAAGATGGATCGTCAAAGAGTGTTTACACTTTTTTCTGGACAAAGGAGTAAGACGTAATAAGATGTAGTGGACAAGTTGATGCTCGTCACCTTTGCTATGGTTGCATTGACTTTTAAAAAATGGCCTGCAGTCGAGAGCAGGACCAAAATATATGTAGGAGCATTCCCTTCTCATGTTTACATTTACAACAACAGTGTGCGAACTTCTAAAAAGAATTTATGGAGGAGGTTTGGCACATGGTACCACCTAGACACCAATTTGTAGTCGATACCCTGCTAACTACAGGACCAGGAGCCAGCCTTGCAAGCAAAGAAAAAGAAACTGGACTGTTGGCCCTCTGAGAAATTAGTCTGATTCCAATTTTAGGAAGCTGGTTTAGCAGGAAACACATAAGGTAGAGAAATGATGGTTTTGGTAAAAATAAGCTTCATCTCTTAGCAGCAAAAGAAATTGCCTAAACTTTATGCACATATTAGGTAAGTTTAATAGCAGTTATTTTAATCCACCATTGGAAAGAGGGACTGGGATCTTATTTTCACACTTTACAGAGGACTTTTAGCCATGTTCAGTAAAAGTCAACTTTAACCAAAATTTTTGCTACTCGGGTTTATATTGAGTGCTGAATTTTTGTATACTTCTAGGAATTTTACACTTTGAGCTGAAACAGCAGCTCCTCTGTGCCCCTTGTGATCTTGGTTTTGAGTTGTGGATTGTTTTCAGTGGAACTGTGACTTTTTGTTTATTCAGAGCATTTTTGTATGCATGGCTAAGGGTGGAGTTGGCATTTGAAATGCTTTGTGTTTACATGTCTACAATGTAATCTATAATTTGTCAATGTGTATGAAGCTGAATCTATCTGTGTTTTTAATAGCTGAAGTATAAAGGTGTCATTTTTTTATCATACCCTGTGAGCTAAATTACTGGATTGTTTTATTGTTTAAAAAACAGTATTGTACATTGTCTGTAAATATTTGTTTAGGTTTTATTAAGAGAAGCACTGAATAAAAACATGACTTAAGAAAACTAAATATATTTAAAAACAAAAGCTAGAATAAGTATTATTGTTTGCATTTGGTTTATTTCATAGATCATTGCTCTGACAAATCAGTCCCTACGAGTAAACTACAGCACTGTAGTACTTAGCCTGTATTAATTTAGACACTCCATACATTAAAACAAGTCTTCTGCATTTTGGTGCAGGTAAAGGGGAGTCAAATTATGACCTGGGCATAAAACAAGACAAAATGTGGAAGTGCAATGGAAGCCACTGTAATACTTTTTTTCTTACCCTTGACCACCACAATTATGGTGGACTGGCCATAGGGAGACCCAGATAAATTTCAGGCGTGCTGCATAGGTTTAAAGAAAGCTTTGAAGACTTCCTATCTATCCATTCCTCCATAATCCCCCCTCAGCCCCTCTGTAACCAGTCAAGTAATACCAGCTCATGTTCTGCACCCAGTGCTATAGCCTTAGGATCATGGCCACCCCTGCCCACATTTCGCCTAATATGAGAGTTACCTGGGTGGGGCCTATGTGTTCTATATGTTGACTGATAGCACATTGAAGGGCTTAGCAGGGATGTTTTAGGCTGGCCATGGACTGGCCAGGGGCAAATATTATTCTGGGTAGATTTTCATTTCCAGTGTGCCACTGACTATAAACTAGTCTCACTTTTCTTATACAAAACCATACACAAGCTCAGAATATCGATCAGAGAAGGACATAGCCAACAAAACACATTATGTTCTACTATGTGGCCATTGCTATAGGCATGATGCCCCTTCTCTAATTTCCAGGGACCTCCAGGATGAATGGCCACCCCTTCTTTGTCAGTGAGTGCCCAGCCTGCAGTGAATGGAGTGGCACAATATAAGCTCACTAATAGTTACATAGTTAATGCAGTTGAAAAAAGCCATATGTCCATCAAGTTCAACCAAGGGTCCAAAATCATATTTACAGTATGAAATGCAATAAACGTTATTTAAAACTACAGCAGCAAGATCCTTCATGTCACTTAAAACAAATACATATCTACACACTCCCACTTACAGGCAATTATTATTGTTATTATTATTCATTGTTATAGCGCTATCAACTTCCTTAATATTCTGAGCAATATTCTGAAGGCAATATTTATATATTTAGAGTCATATGTTAGTTTCACTATGAGAATATGTACTCAAATAGATGTTGCTGCACAATGATACCACAGCCAGTCTTGAAAAATGTAGCAAGTATTGTGGCAAGCTAGTCATTTAGCAATGCTAATATCCTAATATGAACATATGGTCCGCTGGTCTTTGCAGTGTACTAACAGTCTCTAAAAAATAAAGACAAAGCCCAATTGCACCGTCAAGGAACCTGAGGTGCTAAGCTCGGTTAGGAGTCCAGTGGTTTTACAGATTACGTCACATAGCTGATCTGCCCTATGTTGATTATGAGAAATGGGTGATGCTTAATGGAGCCCAACTGTAAGAGTACCTATGCTGAAGTATTAGACATTGAATTTAGAAAGCTACTTAGATTAATGGCACAACATTTTAATAAATAGCAGTTTTGTCTCTTTGTCTCTGATTTATTACTGTAGCTATACCATGGATGATAACGAATATTCACCAATATAAGTTATAGTAAAAATAAAACGCTGACGCAACATTCTGATTGATTTCTTTTCAAAGGCATGTTATATTTTCTAATACTATATTGGGAGTTTTTGGTCCAGTGATCTTTTCTGACTGCCCTCAGGATTTTGAAAATAATTTTTATCAGACATAATTGGCCTGATACATTTTTGCCTACCCATAGAACAAAATGTCGGGGAGTTTTGAACTTCATGGAAATGTGTCTTTTTTCCTTACAAAGTACCATGTAGAGAAAAAAACTAGATGTGTTTTGGTCTGCCTTATATTTCTCTAATTGAGCAGTAAGCTATTTGGTCAGATTAACAGGGTTATTTACTTTGTGATTACACTTAGAAGGCTCCTTCAACTGCCCTTGAGAGTTTCTCAACCTTAACAAATAATCAGATCCTTGGGAATTGAAAACAGTTGGATTTTCTTTCGCATTTAATTGGGTGCAGAGGTGGAAAAACTTTTAACTGACATGGAGAAGATACCCTCACATTAGTAAATACTACTTAGAAATGACCACAATTAGAAGGATTATACTTAGCCACTAACTTATATGAAAAATAATAAATAATAGTAAAAATACATTCTGTGCCCTGATAGTATTAATTATATTTTGTCAGATAAACACTGCATTTAAACTGATGATTTATTAGTATAGAGTGTGATATAGTCGTTTTAGTTATGGAAGGGACAGCACAGATAAAGTGATTTATTCTATTAGAAGTATTACATGTTGCACATTTAATTTATTATGTTCATTTTAAATTGTTTAAAAATAGGTACAGAATCTTGAATTCATATTAATTATTGGGATGTCATATATAATTTAACAACCATAAAACATTAAAAGGATATTTTTTTAAAAGTGTTTATGTTCTATTGATTGTAAAATGTGTATCTGACAAATGAAAACATTATGAATGTAGATTGCATTATTGTTTATGTTTATGTTATTTTTCAATGTTTAAATGCCGGTCCTTACTGAGAATCCTATTCCCCATCAGTATTCCTGTGCTATATTTTCAGCTATTCAGATCATACTGTATGTCCAGCTACTGCACTGCTATGTTGACTGGGCTGACTAACATGTTCCTCTTAGCAGTGCAGCACTGTGACTGCAGACAAATCAACATGGGGGCTCCAAACATTGATATTATGATAATGGTGATTAGCTGGGAGGCTTTTTATTTTGACATTATATGGCTGCTTTTTAATTAAAATTTGAGGGGTATCAATGGCATAGGAACCACAAATATCTTTGTGGGCGACCAGCAGTAGCCAAATAGTGCTCTAGTTTGTCGCCAGAAGATCAGGATTAGGATACCGTCAAATATGGATCCTATCAAGAATCCTTGGGGGAGCAAAAAATGTAGATGGTTTTTGGGGTAGATGGTTTATAATACTCTCCTTTTTACTATAGCATAATATCTGTATATAAAATCCTTAACAAAATGATGCAAAATAGTTTCCCTTTTAAACTATACTAAAACATCTGTTTTTAAAAATTAAAACTTCTCTTAGTTTAAAAAGGATTGCAAGGATTAATTAAAACTGAACAGGTTAAATTTAACTTTGACCCAAATCTGATCAACATTACTGGTAGCCAAGCGAAAAGTGATTTAATAGATCATCCCAATGCAGCTACAATATTTACCTATTATATAAAAAACTAAAGCAATGATTTAACGTGTTTTAATTTGAAAATACTATTTAAAATATTTAACTATTTACAGCAGCAGTCCTCTGTTTATTAGTAGCGGTTCTTTGGACTTTTTTCAAGTACAGTGTAAGCAGTGCCTTCTTCTCAAACTGTCTATCCTGATGCTTTGATGCTGTGGCAGATTTTCAATTACCCTAATAGGTTTATATCAATGGATCAGTGTACACACAATTACCATACAAATACAAATGTGGTGATTACTGTGCTGATAGAAAAATAGAGGCATGGTAAAATTCTCCAGACCTGACAGAAAGGGAGGAAGTACGTAATGTAAGGGCCAGTGTTCTATAAATGTGATAGTATAATATCTTTGTTGCAAAATCTCTTTTTTAGTAGAAACTGGGAACTGTACTCTTGCACATCCATTTTCAAGCAATCAACACTGATTACAGATTACCCGATGCCTGTCCCATGTGAATCTCCTGATTATCCTGCAGCACAGGGTATAAGCTGTAGAAGGTCTCCAAACATTTCCCTCCTTTCAATTTAATTCTTCCAGGACGATGCAAAAAGTGGTGTAACAGCCACTCTGTTCCTGGAGCTCTCAGCCTGAGTGGGCATGACACAGCAGTCCCACAGCTAGCTCTGACCATAGCAAAGAGTATGCATGATTAAGGAAACTGCCCCAGTTGCTGCTGAACTGTAGAGTCTGTGAATGCTTAGAATACCCATTACACCATTAATGTAAATCTCTTTGAAAATATATAATTTTGTAAAACTGTATTTACTTCTAGGCTGTAGAGGGTGTTGAATAAGATATCATCTGAGAATTTACAATAGTAGATATTGAATGGGACTACTAATGAATTGAGATGCAGAATAATTACAATACAGTGATTGATGTACTTTTACTGCACAGATGCACTTTGTGTTGTAATAAAATTTAATGATTAACAAATCATTTATAAAATACAACGAAGGTAGCGGAAATAAAGGGGGAAAAGGATAAGCTGGAATCATCCAACGAACTAGAATACTGTATTTGCACTTACCCCCTCCACGACCAGCAGTTAAGGGTGGCATACACTAGGGGAGGGAAGAGTACAACAGAGTTGTTTCTCAAGCCCACCCTGAAAAAAATTTGAATTAACTGTACGTTGAATAAAGAGGAACTGAAAGTCAAACCAATGATCCTTTTGGTGTTTTTAATGATCCTCTGAAATCATGGTATATCAAATACAGGATAATTTTCAAACCATAGGATGAATAATGCACATAATATTGACTAAATGTTGTAGAGTAGATACAGGGTGTTCTGTGGCAAGCCAAACCTCTCCTGTCACTGGAGGAAAAACAATCCCATTCAATGTTATCTGTTTTCATATCCCCTAGGAAGTTTGCTCAACTCAACCTACTGTATACATAGATTGGTAAAGGAGAATGCCTCCACACATGACAGTCAGTAGCCATTATCAGGTTTGCCCAGCAGGTTTGCACATACATGTGTGGTGTCAAATCCAGAATACCCCATTGGCTACCAAAGGTTAAGTGAATGGGTACACTGAAATGGTAATTATGAACTTGCCAACTTTGGCTTTCCAGGGATTACTAATTATGTAAATGTTTCATTTTAAATGTATTTAGCATTATTGAGTTAATTAATTTGGTTAATTAATGAATACAGTCCTGATTGCTGTAATAACATTTTCATAAACACCAATGACACACTGTCTCTGCCTTTTGAAATGTTCTAATATCTTGCAAGCCTGGTGATAAGCTATTAAAAACAATAATAATAAGAGAACTAAACATTTAGCCAGTTATCTTCACTCCAGAAGCACACCAGACTGGGCATTGTGAGCACCATGCATCGGTATTAAAGAGGAAGTCAGTAAGAGGGCCCCAGTATAAGGGCCAATTTGGGATGACCTACTGTGTCTCCTGCTTAATGACTGGGCACCTCTATACTAAGTACTTCCATGTTCCTTTGATGCAGGCTGTTAGTCAGGCATACCACGTGACCACCAGAGACCAATCAGGTTTAACAGGAGGGCATGCATGATTAGTGTACCCCTACCAACTGCAATCATAGGGAACTTGAAAGCGGTGAGTATTGGCATGCCAAATTTCTGAATAGGAGTGGGAGAAAAAGCAATGGGCCATTCCAAAACAAACCCCACAGAGCAGGGGTGAGGGTAAGTAAAGTCTTTTGACTTGAATTTCTCTTTAAGGTGGACCAAACCACGGGATTTTGATTATCCTGGCTTTTGGTTCCTGCCCTTGGGGCACCCCAAACTCACCTTTCCACCGGTCCTACAGCACATGCACGAGCTCTCCTCCAATCAGCTCGCTTGGCTTTGCACAGGTCAAATCAGCTAAGACTCGGCTAAAACTCAACTGAGGGCCTGGCCTAGCTGAGAAGAGCAGAGCAAAGCAAGCCGCATCCTCACTAACAGCGTGCATGCCTGCGCCGGCCATTCACAAATGCGACCTGGGATTTTTTTACATAGGACACTTTTGGTCCACTTTTATGCAGTATCAGGTAGGTGAAGAGTTATGCAGGTGTAGTATTAAGTTGAGACAGATCTGCAGCCTCCAGCACCTCACTTGGTTTCCCAGCCTCCCCAGGTGTTTTCCTGGTTGCCATTTAACCTGCATTCATATGCATAGTGGATTGTCAAGTTAAATGCTTCAAGCACTTCACTAAATTGTTATTTGGATGCATTTCTTATTGTTTCATATTCTATGAGGGTTATACAGGTTTTATGATCACTCTGAATGTACTTCAGACAAGCTCTCATGCTGGCAGAAGTTGGGGACTCCCAATCTACAGGATAAAAGGACTGTAGCATGAGGCTAAGCATAGCACACCTTTTTTCACCTTCGATGCAGGAAAATATTGTATCAGGTGTATCAGGCAAATATCTAATAGGATGCTGCCAACTCCAAGATGGGTGTCAAACTTCCCTATGTTCTGGGTAACTGACTAGTTGCCAGGGGTATAATAGGAAAGCCCACTAAATTTAAACCAAATAATGCTGATCTTATGATAAACTGAACAGAACCCTTGAACAGCAAGATTTGTAGGTGAAATACTGTATAACATACACTATGTGCTATAGTATAATATTTAAATCAATCACCCTCATATCTCCTGCTAACCCATAAAAACATTTATCAAAAAATTTAGGCATTTGTGATGAAAATATTTAGCTAAACTATATTATCCACCCAAACACTAAATTCACTGGGACTCATCTACACAGAGAAAAGAAAAAAGAGAAACAGAAAGCCTCCAGTTCCAGTTTTCTGATCGCTGTGTCTGAATTGCTATCACCCTTTTATATTTTCTGTTTATTTTACTGATGCCGGCATACTGCTCTTTTACGCTCTCAAGAAAATCTCTATGAGGTGAATCAAAAAGGCTATTTCACAAGAGGCCAAGTAGGAATAAGAGGCCCTATCACCTAAAGGGACTTATCAATTATTATCTCTGACCATATTTCTTCAGAGGTTGATTGTTTCAAGCAGTCTGACATCTCATATAGCTTTAAATTACACAGAACCAGGATGCCTTACAAGATAGCAGTAAAATCAGGAGAGGATTGGGCAATGTAATTATAGTATGGAAATGATGTTGATCAGTCATGCAGGAAGCAGACCTTGAATCAAATCCCCCTCCCTTGCTCATTTTTTTCACCGCATTTCACCAGAGCCACTGCAGTTGACAAACTTCAGAGCATTCAGATACTCTGAAGCATAGGTATGACTTATGAATTACTACATAACCAATACATATCCATGCATAAAAAGTGAGCTGTTTCGCTCCTGTTTGCTTGCAATTTCTATGATATCTGACAAGAGCTGATCATGTGTGCAGAAAGAGAATTTTATGACCGTGAATGTATTTAAACTAAAATCTATCTATGCATTATCTGGTTTATATAAAAAAAAACAGTGCAAGGAACAAAGACATGTGCATGTTGCAGAAGCACATGACAGCCTGTGCAAGATTGTACTGTATTGTATACTGTATAGTATTTTTTTTTTTTTTGCTATATACAGTATACCAAATCTAGCTGATGTAGATGCTGAAACATTTATTTAGTTTTATATAGTGTACATAATGGTATGGAAAGCTACCAGGGGTGAACTGGGTAAGGGTGGCTGGTGGGCTGCAAGACCCTGCCAGCCAAGAAACCCCAGCCCACATTCTGCCACCAATCCTATCGCCTCAAAATCATTGCTGTCGTAGAGTAAACCTGCCCTTGCCATATAGTCTTCCCCTACTATGCTAAAACTTCAGTACCATTGAGTTGGCCATTTCCCCCCCTGTTCATCCCCCTAGGTGGGCACTCTATCCCAGTGGGGGATATATTAGCCAGTCATGGTCTCTCCTCTTTTTCTGGAGAAGCAGAGTTTTGAGAGACAGCAAGAGGTTTTCTCACTCAGCATACAATAAAGTAAAATAAATAGTATTTAATAATAAATAGTTTTCTTCTATTTAGGAATCAAGATTCCCTGAATATGGCATAAGAATGTTCTACAGTCTATTTTTTTTTGTATAATCTGTTTTTATTTGAAACAAACAGGCAGAAAAGATACATGGGGAACAATCCCTAAATTGGTACAATGTAACATCCAAGACAGTATAATCCAGAGAGCGTTTCAACAGAGTGAAGTTCAAAACAACAACCACAGGAGTCACAATACAAGTCCAGGAAGCCAGGACCAAACCGCCACTGAAATGCTCCACCACGTCTGACGGATGCCTGGTTATTATAAGGAGAAAGCGACTCCATAGAACTATAGATCTTATTGTACCTAATAGGGACAGGAAAGAAAGAGAAGGACAGAAAGAGGGTGAGAAAGGAAGAGGGAGGGATAAATACTCCAAGAAATCCGTTGATCTCTCATGATTGTGAACTCAGTGCTATGCCAATGTCTCCCAGTTAGGTACTCCGCCCCCCGACGGCTGCTGTATAAATTACCCAATCTGATTAAGCCTGGCCTTAAAATCCAACCATTAATTCGTGTCCCGAAGAACCTCCCAGCAGGTCCAAGTCAGCGTATATTGGTCCCTAAGCCCCTTGTCTTCCAGGATAAGTTCCTCCGCACGCCTAATCCGTTCCAGCTCTGTTAACCACTCCCGCATGGAGGGAATCTCTTGTGTTTTCCAGTGTCTGGGGAGCACAGCTCTCACAGTCGACAAGAAATGCCTGAGTATATCCATTTTGTATCGTGATGAGGGCCCTTCCCACAGGGAGAGAAGTGTCAACTGGGGGGATTTTCTGACTGACAATCCAGTGGTGTCCAAATAGATGCTCAGCTCCTTATCCCAGAAGGCACGAATAGCCGGACAGCTCCACCATACATGAGTCATGTTTCCCTCCCCAGTGAGGCACCTCCAGCATACGTCCGAGGAGTGGGGGGCGAATCTCTTGATGTCCGATGGGCACCTATTCCATCTGGAGACAATCTTGTATTTCCTCTCTTGCGCGGCCCCCTCTAATGATGCTTTGTGTGCCAAGTTAAACACTTTGCCTTGATCTTCCTCTGAGAGGGACAAGCCAAACTCCCTCTCCCATCTCGAGACATAACCCAGCGGCCCCGAATGAACATTGTACACTAGGGCGGAATATATCCGGGAGAGGGTATGGGGCATGGGGGACGCAGAAGAGAGGAGCCCCTCCATCTCCGACAACAGGTCCTCGATGCTACCCCCCAGCTTTAGAGACGCTATGAAGGCCGTCAACTGTCCATACAAAAACCACGACAAGTACACCCCAGGACTCCGCTTCCTCAACTTATCTAGGCATGGTTGGCGTCCCTCCGCTCAGCAACTGCCCCACTCTCGGAGCCGTCTCAGCTTTCCATCCCAAGAAGGACTCCACCCCCACCCCGGGGCCGAAGTCTGGATTTCCCAGGATTTGAGTCAAGGGGCCCGGACGTCTCACTAGTTGGCCCTTAGCCGTCAAACGGTTACAAATCGTAATCAAGTGTTGTGTCAGAAACGGCAAGGGCCTAGACATTCTTTTTGGCTGGGGCTTTGTCCAAGGATGAGAGACCAACGGCCAGGGGGACAGCTTCTTCTTGATGGTGACCCAGATTTTGCTTGTGTCCTGATGGGCTCAGTCTATCATTCTCATTAAGACCACCGAAGCGTGATAGAGTTTGAGATCTGGCATACCTAGACCTCCCTTCGTTTTATGCCGAGACAAGATAGCATACCGGATCCTTGGTTTTGAGATCCCCCAGACAAATCTAAGGAAAGCTGATTTTAAGATCCTGAAGAAGCAGCTAGGGGGAGCTATAGGGGCAGTTTGGAAAATGTACAAAAAGCGAGGAAGGATGTCCAGTTTTATTGTATTAATCCTACCGCTCCATGAGAGAGATTTCCTGTCATATTGTTTAAGATCATTAATTGTTTTGTTCATCAGTGTGGCGTAATTCAGTTTGTATAATTTTGCCAAGTCATTTGGAATCTGGACCACCAGATATTTAACACTCACTGACTGCCATTTAAAAGAAAAGCTATTTCTAAGGCCAGCCAATACTGACGGCGTTAGGGTAAGATTAACGGCCTCTGATTTCCCGTAATTAATTTTAAAATTACTCGCCTTCCCAAATAGCTCAAATTCCTTTAAGACAAGGGGGAGGGACATCGCAGGGGAAGTTAAGTGCAGTAACAAATCATCTGCGTACAAGGATAGTTTGTGCTGTCTTCCTCCTACCTCTATTCCCTTTTTATCTGGGTTACTCCTCAGGGCTGTCACCAAATGTTCCATCGTAATGATGTACAGAAGTGGCGACAAAGGGCAACCGTGATGGGTTCCGTTGCCTATGGAGAAGGGGGTTGATACTATACCGTTCGCCCTGACTGTGGCCGTGGGATCCTTATACAGTGCCATAATTTTGACCAGGAAAGACGGGCCAATTCCAATCTGTTGTAAACAGGCATGGAGAAAATCCCACCCCACCCGATCAAATGCCTTCTCTGCATCACATGAAAGCAAGCAGGCGGGGATTCCCTTGGACTTCACATAAGAGATCAGCGTGAGGAGCTTGTTCGTGTTGTCTTGTGCCTCTCTGCCAGGGACAAACCCCACCTGATCTGGGTGAATGACATTAGGGATCTGAGTCTGCTATTAATTTGGCAAACAATTTAACGTCAACATTTATTAACGAAATGGGGCGGTAACTGCCGCACACCATGGGGTCCTTTCCAGGCTTAGGAATAACGGTGATCATTGCCGCCAGCGACTGCTTGGGGAAAGGGGAGTCTGGACCCACTGAATTGAAAAAACCCAGTTAAAAAGTGAGCCAACCTAGCGCCTAATTGTTTGTAAAATCTTGGGGTAAATCCGTCGGGGCCCGGGCTCTTCCCTGCGGGAGTGTTTTGAATAGCCCTTAGTGCCTCCGGGGTCCCAAAGGGGGCCCCTAAAAGCTCAATCTCCTCCTGAGGAATCCTAGGGAGCAGTTTCCTGTTAATGTAGTCCTGTACCGCTGAGGGTACATCGCGCTCAGAACCGTGGGCGTCGGATCTGGGCAGATTATATAAAGAGCTATAATAATCCCTAAAAGCCCCTGCAATTTTCACAGGATTGGAGATATCGGCACCTTCCTGTGTTTTAATGCTGGGGATGTATGTGGCTGCACTACGGGGGTGTGGTAATCTTGCTAATAGCCTGCCTGGCTTATTGGCGTACTCATAGAACATTGCTCTTAGTCTGTCCCTATGGCTCAAATAGCACTGGTTATATAGGCTTTGCAATTTCCCTCTTGCCCTTTCCAGCTCTAGCCATTTGGCGTTAGAGGGGGAGAGCTTATAATCAAGTTCTAGAAAATAGGAGTAGACCTCTCTCTTTTAAGCCTAGATCCATGTTGGATAAATATCCCCCTTAGGACACATTTTAACGCTTCCCATTGCATCGGGAGGAAGGTGCTGTCGTTTTGGTGGTCAGATAGAAAATGTTCTATGGTGTTTTCAACCGCTGTCAGGCAGGCCCCGTCTTTCAATAAATTGTCGTTAAGTCACCAATCCCACCTGCTTGGGACCAGCCCGGGTAGCTCAAAGGACAGGAAAATTGGCATGGTCCAACCAGAGTATATTCCCTATGCTGGCCTCTGGTTCCCAAGACATAGCGTGATGGCTTAATAGGAGATAATCTATAGGACTATATGAATTATTTGCATTGGAGTAAAACATATAGTCTCTGGATCCTGGGTTTAGGGCTTGCCATACATCTATTAGCTGGAGGTCCGACAGTTTATTCTTTAACTTCTTAAGCCCCGCTAGAGGGATGGCGGACCTACCAAAGGAGGTGTCAATTTGCGGATTAAATGGCATATTCAGATCCCCTCCCACTGTAATTATCCCTTCAGAACACTAAGACAGAATTGAGACTGGTCCTTATTGGGGCTGTATAGATTTGCCACAGTGTAAGTCTTCATACAGATTGACAGTTTCAGAAAAATATATCTGCCATTAGGGTCAATCTTAGAGTCTAGAACTGTGTGGGGTAGAGATCTGTGGATGACTACGGAAACACACTTCGATTTGGCCTCCAGGTTGGGGGCATGCATCCAAGAAGAGAAGTGGCGGTCCCTAATGTTAGGAACTCGTCCCTCCTTAAAATGCGTTTCCTGTAATAACACAAGTTTGGCCCCACATTTATGGAGGTCATACAGTGCTCTCGATCTCTTCTCAGGGGCATTTAACGCGCTTGATCCCCTTAGGCTTCTCCAGGAGCCTCCTGGGAAAGGCAGGGGATCGTCTAAGTGGGGGAAGTGGAAGGCAAGAACCTGTGAGAATTGCCCAGGCCGGAGCGCAAGGATCCAAACGAAACGCCAGACTTCCAGACCTCTCCCACTGCGGATATATAGCATGTTATACATCAACATACCTTCGTCCTATCAGCTGTTTCCGTCGGCACGGCCAACGATTCACGGCTCAAAGGCCCCGAGGGTCGGGAGGCACGGGAGGGAGCAAGGGGTCTCTCAAGGCAGTGAGGAGTCCTCGTCTAAGGGACTGAAACAGTCCCCTCGCTGCAGCCCCCATCACCTACTGAGCCCCCCAACGGCCCCCGAACCACCGAGTCAGCCCACCACTTCGGCAAGCCGCGGAGTGCCCCCTGTCAGCAGGAGATAAAACGTATGAGTAAGGGGAACCCACTCGGACCGTTACCGGTCCGAGCAGCTCAACTTCGCGGGTGGGGGGACCGTTTGTTCCCCCAAAGAGCAGTTGGCTCCGATCTGCTTGAAGTGGGGGCCCCCAACGAGTCATCCAGAAAACAGAACACGTAGCAAGGACCAGGATCTAAGAGATTGAAAATTCAACAGAACTTTGCACAAAAAGACAAAAGTCCATTAAAAAAACAGAAAAAATTAGAAAACACCACAAGTATTGAAGAGCGAGTCCTGAAGGAGTGGAACAGAAGAAGCGCATAGGCCAACGATCTAGGAGAAATTTTGCTCAATCCCAGTCATTAGGAGTGTTAGGAGCCCGCGGCCTACCCCCCCTGACCCTTCTAGGTTGAGGCTCAACACGACGACCCCCTAGCTCGGGAGCCCATGGCGGGCACAGTGAAGGAGATAGTCAGTTTTCTATTTCCACCGCCGGGGAGCCCAAGAATTCAAAGGCCTCTCTAAATTGAGAGTGGCTGCGGAGAACAAAGCTGCAACCACGTAATTGAAGAATAAGATGAAAGGGTTGACCCCATCTGTAGGTGGCCCCAGCGGCCCTGGCACTCTCCAACAGTGGTTTCATGACCTTCCTCATCTGAAGAGTGTGGCGCGCTAGGTCGGGTAGTAAGATGATCTGCCCTCTTTTGAATGCGATGGTTTTTTTGGTCCATGCTTGGCGCATGATGGCTTCTTTCAGCTTGTAAAAGTGCACACAACAAATGATGTCCCTTGGCCTGTGCTGGTCTGGGTTTTTAGGGCCCGGAGCCCTGTGAACCCTATCTAGCTCTATGTCGTCCCCTAATGGTCGGCCAAGGACTTGATTGAAGATCCGCACTACTATGTCTGAAAGGTTGGAAAACTCAGGGGCCTCCGGAAGACCTCTTATCCTAATGTTATTTCTTCTCCCCCGGTTTTCCATGTCGTCTTGGTGTAGCAAAATGCCTGCGATCTGCAGACTCTGTTTGGGCCCTCTCTAGTGCACTGCGGGTGTTCTCTAGCGTCGTGAGGCGTTGGTGAACTGTCTCCTGAAATTGCTCTACAGATGTAACTCTGGTGCCTATTTCAATCACTGACCTTGATACTTCATCCATCTCTCTCCTGAAGGAAGATTCCATCCTATTAATGGAATTCTCGAAATCTTTCCTAGTGGGCAAAGACGAAATAAGAGCTTTAATATTATGCTGATCCAAATTCAGGGGGGCGTTCCTGGACTTGCTGGGTTCCACCCGATCTGAGCTTGAAGATCCCTGGGACCAACATGGGGGAGCTGACAGCCCGGCAGGAGAAACCTGTGCGTCACTCGTGCTCCTCAGTTGCATCCGGGTGCCAGAGGAGCGATGGGGCAGCTCCATATCAGGCGGCATTAAATCGGAAACCATCTCAAGAGGGGATGGTGATCTTGTGACCCTCGACCCAGCTTCTTCCTGGAGGGCCACCGGGGGAAGTCGGGACGTGGAGACTGCTGATAGGGGTATGATGCTGGATCTGTGTCTCTCCCTCCCATTCTGCGTCCGGGACTGGCCCGATGACTCCCTTGGGCCATCTGATGATTCTGACTCTCCCCCCTATTGAGGGAACTGTGCGGGGGGGGTCTCATGCCATGTCCCCCCTGGTGATCCTGGGGTTAATTTGTGGCCAAGGAGGTGGTCTGGCTGCACCTCAGTTCCCTCCTCTCTAAGGGCGCCGAGGGACCAAGCCTGGGCCCGCCGCAGCGCTCCCTCCCTCTCTTCACTGAGGATGCGGTGCAGTCTCAGCTCCAGCCCGCTGCATGTCTCCTCGCTGATCACCTCCGTGGGCTCGCGCCGCACCACCTCTTCTCCTCCGCCGCTCATCGGGGGACTCCTCTGCTGCACCCACCGCCTCGACCCTCGTCTGCTTCATGGATGGGGCACGTCCGCCCTCCGCTTCCTGACCGCAGGTATCTGGATCCACGGCTACCATCTCCTGTCCCAGCTTCCCCGCCTGCTGTGTTCTTCTCCTAGGAGCGGTGAGCGCAATATTGCGGCCCTCCTCCTTGCCAGCTCCGCGCTCTTCTGCTTGGAAAAATGCTGTGATGGGGCAAGTTTTGCACCCCACTGCTGTCACTCTGTTCCTCCTCTTCTTAGACATCATAAAAGGTAAGTCTAGAGGCTGTTTTGTAAGGGTGGATAGGGCTTTTTCCACACAATCCGGTTGGAGCTCTGATCTCAGCTTCACACGGCCATAACCAAGCCACGCCCCCTACAGTCTATTTTTAATAGTGTTTTTAAGAAACAGCACCCTATGGATTCCAAACCTATTTAGGGAGGCTCATATTACATGTTTGGATTTCCCTAAGCTTTTACTGTTTTGTAACTTCCAATCCAATCCAATAGTTTATTTATCCCATTAAAACTAGTTTGTGCCTCACCTGTAGAACTTCCTCATTGCAGGTACAGGCTAGATTTTCTCTCCTCAACTGCACTCCCAACAATGTATAGCCTTTTTCTGCTTAAAACAACATTATCGTGATAAATTGCCCAATGATAAAAGTCCATATAAATATGCTGGGTGGCAGGAGGAGGGGTCACTTTTACTACCAGCATCAAGAAATTTCCAGCCAGGCATTTTTTTTATTTGAATAAAAGGAAGAGTAAATCAGGGGTGACAGGCTCTGTCTCCCATGATAGACTAAACCTGTCACCCCTGGATTTTATTTCTGCCGTGAGAGAATAAATCACAAGCTTGGTGGGAGTTAGCCGATGTGTCTATATGGATTTTTAATATTACACAATATCAAGACAGTGCTCCTTTAAGGTGCTAAACCTTCAGTCTTTGGCCTGATGCTGGGAGTTTTAAGGTACTTCTTCATCAGAGAAAACATATTTTTCTGCGTGTTTTATATCCTTATAGTATGCTAGTAAAAAATAGACTAGAGAGAAGGCTATGGCTGTTCTCTAATCCTTATGCTTCTCTATATGTCAGCATCCTGGTTCTGAATCTGATCTTCCCACAAGCTATCAGGGTGTGTAAATCATAGAGGCTTTGTTAAATTTACACTAGGTGGCATTTTTTTTTTTGCCTGGCTAAAGTTATTTATGGTCTGGAAGAAAATTGGCTTATTTTTGGGCTTGTATCCACTACGGTATCTTATTCTCTGTACAGAGTAATCTTTTTCATGTCACAAGTCTGGGGACGCAGTATCCACCCAGTTAAGGATCTAGATTTTTATGTAGATTATGGAAGCAGTTAGGACAGTACTTTGTGTTTTGTGTTCGACCTTTGTGTTTAGCACTAATTTTAGAAATATGTTCTTTTCTGCCCAAAGTTTCTTTACTGATATTCCAACCATAAGTCGCACAAAGTTGAGTTGCTCCTACTGCACCACTAACAATGTGTATACCGCATCTGATTATGATGATGACTCAAGATCCTGTGAACTGAGCCTACCTGCTCCCACTGTACCAGATTAAATTCCCCAAGTCCCAGTACCATTTTGTTTTTAGTTTATTGAGGTTTGATGATGCTCTAGTTTTATTATACCATCTTAAGAGTGGTATTTTCTCTGGGATGGGTTGCGTAAAATATACCTCGGAAAGTGAGAACTGGTATTTTTCATTAAGTTGTTAATACAGGGACCTAAAATACTTGTGTTTTAGATCTCATTGTAAAATGTTTAGAGGTTTCCCTAACAAATTTCTAGGCATTCCCAATCTATGCTTCTGTAATTTTCTATCAGTGTAGTGTTCCGTTCCAATATAATTGTTTCATACAGCTAATTCTTTAAAAACTATTTGAGAGTTTATAAGGGAAATTTTGTTTACAGAAAATGAATCTAAGGAAGATTTCTATTTTCGGTAGGTTTTTCTTCTTTAATAAGGTTGATGTTAAGGCCAACCTATTCTTCAGTGCTTATTGCCGGGATATTTATTTATCCCTAAATATCCCGGGATATTTATCCCTAAATATTTTTTATACTGTTCTCCCCCACACTAATGGGTAATGTTTTTTCATGTTTTAGGATAAAAGGCTATTTTGATTCGTAAACTGGAACAACACCCATTTCATAAAATGGGTGTTGTTCCAAGAACAGGGGGATATCCCGATTGCCGGCTCCCACTGCATATTAACACTTTTAAACTGAAAGAATCGTATCTTTCTCTTCAGTCTCCCAGCGTAATTGAGCCGTCAAGAGGTTGCCGGTGGCTGGATACCCAGGGCAATCTTGAGGATCATGTGACTGTGGCGCGGGACCGGGAAGAAAGGTAGGATCTCTCTGGTTTAATAGGGTTAATCAGCAGGGGGGCACCGGCGATTGGGATCTCCAACTGCGATAGGAATGACTCATTTTGTGATTTTTAAAAATTTTCCTTTTGTTTTTTTCTGCATTTAATCCTTTATAAATTGGTAAGGGTCATTTGGACCCTATTATCAGTTCACAGGGCAGGTGGGGCTGGCAAGTCACCTGCCAGCAATTGGGGGATTTGCCATCCCAGGCCCCAATACCTGCATTCCCTAAGGCCAGGGGGATGTTGAATAGCTGTGGCCCATGAGTGCTATGTGGGCTAGTAGTCTTTAGGACCAGTGGCCAGCTGCTCGACCTCTGTGCCATGGTCTACCTGCCACCATAGCTTGGGCTGGTTTTGCTGGATAGGGGGGACCCCACACAATTTTGTGCGCATAGTAGTTGTACTTCATTTGAAAATGTCATGAAGCATATTTCACACACAATATGATTTTCGTTTTTCTTATATTATGAAAGCACTAAAAAATTTCCAACAAGACATTTAATGTCAAAGCCCAAACTCTGACAAAACATTTAATATTCCTGGAAATTCCTGCAAAAATCAAAGTTAAACCAAATGTTAAAAAATGGCCCGGCAACAAAGAGCAACAAAACCTCAAGTAGGCTGGCTGTTTAAAGGGTTAAAATACCTATAAAGATTGGGTATTGTTCTGTTCAGGGACCTTGTGATTTCGTTTGTTTTTTCTTGTTTGCATATTGATATTTTAGGTAAATGTGTTTTTTAATCTGCTTTTTTGTTAATTTTTTAGGGAAACCCTGTGCAACCAGTGGATTTCTCGAGGGTTTGCATCCATAAAACTGCACCCATGATGGTATTCCTAGAAAGCTTGAGATGTGTACTCAAGCGATGAAGCAGTGATATAATTTGTGGGGGGTATTTCGAATGTAAAGGATGTGCATAGTAGTTGTATTTTATTTGAAAATCTCCTAAAGCGCTGTTTCAGTTTGAGGGGGGTCTCCTAGGCAGGAAAAGATGTCTATTGATATGTGGTAACATTGTAACCAACAGGATTGAGGCTTTTAAATGCAATATGACTTTCTTGAAAACCTTTCATTATTTTACTTAAAAAAAGGTAAAAAATGTAAAAAATAGAATAACAAATATTGTAAAAGAACTGAAAAAATTACAAAAAAGTTTTTTTTAAAGACCAAAAACAATAAATAATTTTCCTGGGAAATCCCCGGACATTCCTTCAAGAACCACAGTTAAACATTTATAATGCAAAATGGTAGAAATTGGGTGACAAAATCTCTAGGTTGACTGGCAGCGAATGTGTTGAATACACCCTATTACTTGGCAGTGTTTCCTGCTGCTCATATTACGGATGATCAGTTTTGCCAAGTCACAATTCTTTTGTTACAGTGTAGGAGAAAAGATTGTTGGCACAGCCAAGGTACATATACTTACATTTGGAAATAATACATTTCTGCATTTTTCCATATTATTGAGGCACTTATATAACATATTACTCCATCTGTCTAACTGGTTTAAAAACAATGTTAAATGTTAGGTCCACTTCCATATGTGGGAGATTCAAACCCAATCATCATTACAAATTGTAACCAAATATGTGTCACGCTCTGGGTACTACAATGATCCGCTTGAGTAACTCCAGCCCTCCAGGTAAGCCCTCAACCCCCAATCTCCGCAGCCAGCTTCACCTGTAGGAGCCCCCGCTTGCCGGGACGCAGAACACGCCTGCCCGGGATCGGTTGCCCCCAGGACTTCAATGGCTCAAAGGTTGTAGGCTTACTATACGGAGGTCTGGAGAACCCGTGTCTGGAAGCGGTATTGAGTTGCCCAATAGCTGAGCGTTTAACGGAAGTCCAGAAACAGGAGGTCAGCAACGAGGAATCCGAGATGGCAGCAGTACAAAGGAGTGGACAAATCGTGGTCTAGGTACGGAGCAGAGGTCGGCAACGGGAGTTCAGTTCAAGGATGGTCAAAAACAGGTGGTGGTCGGCAACGGGAGTTCAGATCAATAACAAGAGACTAGCAGCTGACTAGGTTCAAGGCGCTATAAAAGGCGCTGGGTGAATGGCGGGGAAAGACTTTATAGGGACAGGACATGATTGGACAAAGGAGACAGGGACATGATTGGTGCACGGTAAAACTTCAAATGGATTGGATGAAACGGAGGGGGCGTAAAGGCAGCATCACTCTGCCTGGGCTCATTGGCCCAAAATACAATACAAGGCTCATTGGACCACTAAGAGAGGAGAGGGAGGAGTCCCTCCCCAAGCTGAGCCCAGGGCTCTTTAACTTCTCCTCCGGCGGGCGCGCAGAGAGTAGCGCCGCCGGAGGGCATAAGAGACACGTGCTCGCACCCGCGTGCGAGCACGTCTACAGGAGCCGGGGCCGGAGCTGAGAGCAGGGGCGTGGCCAAGCTGCGCGCTGCCGGAGCCGACGCCGCCCGAGCCGCTGCTCGGGAGAGACGCAAGCCTGAAGCTGCACGGCCAGCAGCCCGGGGACGGCGCGGGAGCGAGGACGCGGTGAGTGAATTCCTGACAATATGCATTTCCAATAGGATCAACCGACAGGCTTGAAACCCCTTGGTTTGGTCCACTGCAGATCTTGATTAGTGGAACCAGCATGTCCACAAACTATAATTCAAAATTAAGCTGCTTTGTTTGGTAGTGGCTTGAAAAAACTGAGGTTGGCAAGGAAGTTACATTTAGTCTTCTTTCATGGATGAAACAGATTTTTGCATTTGGTCCCCAACACAAAAGGTGGGTTTTCCCCACCTTTTGCTAACAGTCATAGTGGTTCTTCACAAGAAAAGAATCTGCATCATACCTTATCTGGATGTTATTCTGGTGAGGGCCTGTCTAAAAGACAATAATATGCAGATGCATAGGTCGAGCTGAAGACTGTGAAGGAATTTAACGACATCACCTATGACAAACCCAATATAATTTCATCAAGGACATTTTCACTCTAGATATTATTCTGGACATTATTTTGGCTAGAGACATATTTATTGGGTTGAAGAAGTACCCCTAAAATGGAGAGACCAGATGCAGCTTAGAAAGGCTCTAACCTTTGTAAAGAGACTGTTAAGCCCAATGGTGTCGTCAGTTGAGGCAGTAGCAATTTGCACTAATCATCATTAGGAAAATTCACTTTCCACTCCAATTCAGTTGTCAATCAAGTTCATGAATTTTATTAGGGATGAGCGAATCGATCCGGACGAACCCGGATTCGATCCGAATTTCAGGAAAAATTCGATTCGGATCGAATCCGAATTTCCCCGCGATTCGATCACTCGAAGTTTTCCTTTAACATCCATTCATTTACATTACAGGCATTCTAAGATGGCGGGCGGGACATGTCTGGACATGTATCCCGCGCCAGTGCAAGCTGGGGCAGTCACATGCAGCCTATCAGCAGCCAGCAAGCCCGGTGACGTCACACAGCGGTATTTAACGGCGGCCATCTTGCTTTTCCTCATTTCTCTATTGCATTCGTGACAGACAGACAGAACGCTGTGTAGCTGAGGCAGTTAGACAGGCTGGAGACAGGCTGGAGACAGGGACAGACAGGGACAGGCTGGAGACAGGCAGGAGACAGGCAGGAGACAGACAGGAGACAGACAGAAAGCCAGGGAAAGGTAGGAAAAACGGAGCTGGCTGACAGGGAGATTTTTTTTTTTTCATCCAGCCTTTGTTAGCGTTTTCAGGCTGCTTATAGTAACTAACTGTGCATATATACTGAACTGATCTTAAGTCTGCTGTGAGGCATCCCATTCTGTGACTAAAGCAGCCTCTATTTAATAGCATAATAAACATTTGCACTTATTCTCATAGAAATCAGGCCTGATAAAGACACTTTTGCTGTGCATGCTCTCTGGTTTTTGTGGCACTGGCATCCCATTCTGTGACTAAAGCAGCCTCTATTTAATAGCATAATAAACATTTGCACTTATTCTCATAGAAATCAGGCCTGATAAAGACACTTTTGCTGTGCATGCTCTCTGGTTTTTGTGGCACTGGCATCCCATTCTGTGACTAAAGCAGCCTCTATTTAATAGCATAATAAACATTTGCACTTATTCTCATAGAAATCAGGCCTGATAAAGACACTTTTGCTGTGCATGCTCTCTGGTTTTTGTGGCACTGGCATCCCATTCTGTGACTAAAGCAGCCTCTATTTAATAGCATAATAAACATTTGCACTTATTCTCATAGAAATCAGGCCTGATAAAGACACTTTTGCTGTGCATGCTCTCTGGTTTTTGTGGCACTGGCATCCCATTCTGTGACTAAAGCAGCCTCTATTTAATAGCATAATAAACATTTGCACTTATTCTCATAGAAATCAGGCCTGATAAAGACACTTTTGCTGTGCATGCTCTCTGGTTTTTGTGGCACTGGCATCCCATTCTGTGACTAAAGCAGCCTCTATTTAATAGCTTAATAAACATTTGCACTTATTCTCATAGAAATCAGGCCTGATAAAGACACTTTTGCTGTGCATGCTCTCTGGTTTTTGTGGCACTGGCATCCCATTCTGTGACTAAAGCAGCCTCTATTTAATAGCATAATAAACATTTGCACTTATTCTCATAGAAATCAGGCCTGATAAAGACACTTTTGCTGTGCATGCTCTCTGGTTTTTGTGGCACTGGCATCCCATTCTGTGACTAAAGCAGCCTCTATTTAATAGCATAATAAACATTTGCACTTATTCTCATAGAAATCAGGCCTGATAAAGACACTTTTGCTGTGCATGCTCTCTGGTTTTTGTGGCACTGGCATCCCATTCTGTGACTAAAGCAGCCTCTATTTAATAGCATAATAAACATTTGCACTTATTCTCATAGAAATCAGGCCTGATAAAGACACTTTTGCTGTGCATGCTCTCTGGTTTTTGTGGCACTGGCATCCCATTCTGTGACTAAAGCAGCCTCTATTTAATAGCTTAATAAACATTTGCACTTATTCTCATAGAAATCAGGCCTGATAAAGACACTTTTGCTGTGCATGCTCTCTGGTTTTTGTGGCACTGGCATCCCATTCTGTGACTAAAGCAGCCTCTATTTAATAGCATAATAAACATTTGCACTTATTCTCATAGAAATCAGGCCTGATAAAGACACTTTTGCTGTGCATGCTCTCTGGTTTTTGTGGCACTGGCATCCCATTCTGTGACTAAAGCAGCCTCTATTTAATAGCATAATAAACATTTGCACTTATTCTCATAGAAATCAGGCCTGATAAAGACACTTTTGCTGTGCATGCTCTCTGGTTTTTGTGGCACTGGCATCCCATTCTGTGACTAAAGCAGCCTCTATTTAATAGCATAATAAACATTTGCACTTATTCTCATAGAAATCAGGCCTGATAAAGACACTTTTGCTGTGCATGCTCTCTGGTTTTTGTGGCACTGGCATCCCATTCTGTGACTAAAGCAGCCTCTATTTAATAGCATAATAAACATTTGCACTTATTCTCATAGAAATCAGGCCTGATAAAGACACTTTTGCTGTGCATGCTCTCTGGTTTTTGTGGCACTGGCATCCCATTCTGTGACTAAAGCAGCCTCTATTTAATAGCATAATAAACATTTGCACTTATTGTCATAGAAATCAGGCCTGATAAAGACACTTTTGCTGTGCATGCTCTCTGGTTTTTGTGGCACTGGCATCCCATTCTGTGACTAAAGCAGCCTCTATTTAATAGCATAATAACCATTTGCACTTATTCTCATAGAAATCAGGCCTGATAAAGACACTTTTGCTGTGCATGCTCTCTGGTTTTTGTGGCACTGGCATCCCATTCTGTGACTAAAGCAGCCTCTATTTAATAGCATAATAACCATTTGCACTTATTCTCATAGAAATCAGGCCTGATAAAGACACTTTTGCTGTGCATGCTCTCTGGTTTTTGTGGCACTGGCATCCCATTCTGTGACTAAAGCAGCCTCTATTTAATAGCATAATAAACATTTGCACTTATTCTCATAGAAATCAGGCCTGATAAAGACACTTTTGCTGTGCATGCTCTCTGGTTTTTGTGGCACTGGCATCCCATTCTGTGTCTAAAGCAGCCTCTATTTAATAGCATAATAAACATTTGCACTTATTCTCATAGAAATCAGGCCTGATAAAGACACTTTTGCTGTGCATGCTCTCTGGTTTTTGTGGCACTGGCATCCCATTCTGTGACTAAAGCAGCCTCTATTTAATAGCATAATAAACATTTGCACTTATTCTCATAGAAATCAGGCCTGATAAAGACACTTTTGCTGTGCATGCTCTCTGGTTTTTGTGGCACTGGCATCCCATTCTGTGACTAAAGCAGCCTCTATTTAATAGCATAATAAACATTTGCACTTATTCTCATAGAAATCAGGCCTGATAAAGACACTTTTGCTGTGCATGCTCTCTGGTTTTTGTGGCACTGGCATCCCATTCTGTGACTAAAGCAGCCTCTATTTAATAGCATAATAAACATTTGCACTTATTCTCATAGAAATCAGGCCTGATAAAGACACTTTTGCTGTGCATGCTCTCTGGTTTTTGTGGCACTGGCATCCCATTCTGTGACTAAAGCAGCCTCTATTTAATAGCATAATAAACATTTGCACTTATTGTCATAGAAATCAGGCCTGATAAAGACACTTTTGCTGTGCATGCTCTCTGGTTTTTGTGGCACTGGCATCCCATTCTGTGACTAAAGCAGCCTCTATTTAATAGCATAATAACCATTTGCACTTATTCTCATAGAAATCAGGCCTGATAAAGACACTTTTGCTGTGCATGCTCTCTGGTTTTTGTGGCACTGGCATCCCATTCTGTGACTAAAGCAGCCTCTATTTAATAGCATAATAACCATTTGCACTTATTCTCATAGAAATCAGGCCTGATAAAGACACTTTTGCTGTGCATGCTCTCTGGTTTTTGTGGCACTGGCATCCCATTCTGTGACTAAAGCAGCCTCTATTTAATAGCATAATAAACATTTGCACTTATTCTCATAGAAATCAGGCCTGATAAAGACACTTTTGCTGTGCATGCTCTCTGGTTTTTGTGGCACTGGCATCCCAT
The DNA here is from genome assembly GCA_027917425.1 of Gastrophryne carolinensis. Lineage (NCBI taxonomy): Eukaryota > Metazoa > Chordata > Amphibia > Anura > Microhylidae > Gastrophryne > Gastrophryne carolinensis. The sequence goes on from CM051234.1 coordinate 454,340,370, forward strand.
TCTGTGACTAAAGCAGCCTCTATTTAATAGCATAATAAACATTTGCACTTATTCTCATAGAAATCAGGCCTGATAAAGACACTTTTGCTGTGCATGCTCTCTGGTTTTTGTGGCACTGGCATCCCATTCTGTGACTAAAGCAGCCTCTATTTAATAGCATAATAAACATTTGCACTTATTCTCATAGAAATCAGGCCTGATAAAGACACTTTTGCTGTGCATGCTCTCTGGTTTTTGTGGCACTGGCATCCCATTCTGTGACTAAAGCAGCCTCTATTTAATAGCATAATAAACATTTGCACTTATTCTCATAGAAATCAGGCCTGATAAAGACACTTTTGCTGTGCATGCTCTCTGGTTTTTGTGGCACTGGCATCCCATTCTGTGACTAAAGCAGCCTCTATTTAATAGCATAATAAACATTTGCACTTATTCTCATAGAAATCAGGCCTGATAAAGACACTTTTGCTGTGCATGCTCTCTGGTTTTTGTGGCACTGGCATCCCATTCTGTGACTAAAGCAGCCTCTATTTAATAGCATAATAAACATTTGCACTTATTCTCATAGAAATCAGGCCTGATAAAGACACTTTTGCTGTGCATGCTCTCTGGTTTTTGTGGCACTGGCATCCCATTCTGTGACTAAAGCAGCCTCTATTTAATAGCATAATAAACATTTGCACTTATTCTCATAGAAATCAGGCCTGATAAAGACACTTTTGCTGTGCATGCTCTCTGGTTTTTGTGGCACTGGCATCCCATTCTGTGACTAAAGCAGCCTCTATTTAATAGCATAATAAACATTTGCACTTATTCTCATAGAAATCAGGCCTGATAAAGACACTTTTGCTGTGCATGCTCTCTGGTTTTTGTGGCACTGGCATCCCATTCTGTGACTAAAGCAGCCTCTATTTAATAGCATAATAAACATTTGCACTTATTCTCATAGAAATCAGGCCTGATAAAGACACTTTTGCTGTGCATGCTCTCTGGTTTTTGTGGCACTGGCATCCCATTCTGTGACTAAAGCAGCCTCTATTTAATAGCATAATAAACATTTGCACTTATTCTCATAGAAATCAGGCCTGATAAAGACACTTTTGCTGTGCATGCTCTCTGGTTTTTGTGGCACTGGCATCCCATTCTGTGACTAAAGCAGCCTCTATTTAATAGCATAATAAACATTTGCACTTATTCTCATAGAAATCAGGCCTGATAAAGACACTTTTGCTGTGCATGCTCTCTGGTTTTTGTGGCACTGGCATCCCATTCTGTGACTAAAGCAGCCTCTATTTAATAGCATAATAAACATTTGCACTTATTCTCATAGAAATCAGGCCTGATAAAGACACTTTTGCTGTGCATGCTCTCTGGTTTTTGTGGCACTGGCATCCCATTCTGTGACTAAAGCAGCCTCTATTTAATAGCATAATAAACATTTGCACTTATTGTCATAGAAATCAGGCCTGATAAAGACACTTTTGCTGTGCATGCTCTCTGGTTTTTGTGGCACTGGCATCCCATTCTGTGACTAAAGCAGCCTCTATTTAATAGCATAATAAACATTTGCACTTATTGTCATAGAAATCAGGCCTGATAAAGACACTTTTGCTGTGCATGCTCTCTGGTTTTTGTGGCACTGGCATCCCATTCTGTGACTAAAGCAGCCTCTATTTAATAGCATAATAACCATTTGCACTTATTCTCATAGAAATCAGGCCTGATAAAGACACTTTTGCTGTGCATGCTCTCTGGTTTTTGTGGCACTGGCATCCCATTCTGTGACTAAAGCAGCCTCTATTTAATAGCATAATAACCATTTGCACTTATTCTCATAGAAATCAGGCCTGATAAAGACACTTTTGCTGTGCATGCTCTCTGGTTTTTGTGGCACTGGCATCCCATTCTGTGACTAAAGCAGCCTCTATTTAATAGCATAATAAACATTTGCACTTATTCTCATAGAAATCAGGCCTGATAAAGACACTTTTGCTGTGCATGCTCTCTGGTTTTTGTGGCACTGGCATCCCATTCTGTGACTAAAGCAGCCTCTATTTAATAGCATAATAAACATTTGCACTTATTCTCATAGAAATCAGGCCTGATAAAGACACTTTTGCTGTGCATGCTCTCTGGTTTTTGTGGCACTGGCATCCCATTCTGTGACTAAAGCAGCCTCTATTTAATAGCATAATAAACATTTGCACTTATTCTCATAGAAATCAGGCCTGATAAAGACACTTTTGCTGTGCATGCTCTCTGGTTTTTGTGGCACTGGCATCCCATTCTGTGACTAAAGCAGCCTCTATTTAATAGCATAATAAACATTTGCACTTATTCTCATAGAAATCAGGCCTGATAAAGACACTTTTGCTGTGCATGCTCTCTGGTTTTTGTGGCACTGGCATCCCATTCTGTGACTAAAGCAGCCTCTATTTAATAGCATAATAAACATTTGCACTTATTCTCATAGAAATCAGGCCTGATAAAGACACTTTTGCTGTGCATGCTCTCTGGTTTTTGTGGCACTGGCATCCCATTCTGTGACTAAAGCAGCCTCTATTTAATAGCATAATAAACATTTGCACTTATTCTCATAGAAATCAGGCCTGATAAAGACACTTTTGCTGTGCATGCTCTCTGGTTTTTGTGGCACTGGCATCCCATTCTGTGACTAAAGCAGCCTCTATTTAATAGCATAATAAACATTTGCACTTATTCTCATAGAAATCAGGCCTGATAAAGACACTTTTGCTGTGCATGCTCTCTGGTTTTTGTGGCACTGGCATCCCATTCTGTGACTAAAGCAGCCTCTATTTAATAGCATAATAAACATTTGCACTTATTCTCATAGAAATCAGGCCTGATAAAGACACTTTTGCTGTGCATGCTCTCTGGTTTTTGTGGCACTGGCATCCCATTCTGTGACTAAAGCAGCCTCTATTTAATAGCATAATAAACATTTGCACTTATTCTCATAGAAATCAGGCCTGATAAAGACACTTTTGCTGTGCATGCTCTCTGGTTTTTGTGGCACTGGCATCCCATTCTGTGACTAAAGCAGCCTCTATTTAATAGCATAATAAACATTTGCACTTATTCTCATAGAAATCAGGCCTGATAAAGACACTTTTGCTGTGCATGCTCTCTGGTTTTTGTGGCACTGGCATCCCATTCTGTGACTAAAGCAGCCTCTATTTAATAGCATAATAAACATTTGCACTTATTCTCATAGAAATCAGGCCTGATAAAGACACTTTTGCTGTGCATGCTCTCTGGTTTTTGTGGCACTGGCATCCCATTCTGTGACTAAAGCAGCCTCTATTTAATAGCATAATAACCATTTGCACTTATTCTCATAGAAATCAGGCCTGATAAAGACACTTTTGCTGTGCATGCTCTCTGGTTTTTGTGGCACTGGCATCCCATTCTGTGACTAAAGCAGCCTCTATTTAATAGCATAATAAACATTTGCACTTATTCTCATAGAAATCAGGCCTGATAAAGACACTTTTGCTGTGCATGCTCTCTGGTTTTTGTGGCACTGGCATCCCATTCTGTGACTAAAGCAGCCTCTATTTAATAGCATAATAAACATTTGCACTTATTCTCATAGAAATCAGGCCTGATAAAGACACTTTTGCTGTGCATGCTCTCTGGTTTTTGTGGCACTGGCATCCCATTCTGTGACTAAAGCAGCCTCTATTTAATAGCATAATAAACATTTGCACTTATTCTCATAGAAATCAGGCCTGATAAAGACACTTTTGCTGTGCATGCTCTCTGGTTTTTGTGGCACTGGCATCCCATTCTGTGACTAAAGCAGCCTCTATTTAATAGCATAATAAACATTTGCACTTATTCTCATAGAAATCAGGCCTGATAAAGACACTTTTGCTGTGCATGCTCTCTGGTTTTTGTGGCACTGGCATCCCATTCTGTGACTAAAGCAGCCTCTATTTAATAGCATAATAAACATTTGCACTTATTCTCATAGAAATCAGGCCTGATAAAGACACTTTTGCTGTGCATGCTCTCTGGTTTTTGTGGCACTGGCATCCCATTCTGTGACTAAAGCAGCCTCTATTTAATAGCATAATAAACATTTGCACTTATTCTCATAGAAATCAGGCCTGATAAAGACACTTTTGCTGTGCATGCTCTCTGGTTTTTGTGGCACTGGCATCCCATTCTGTGACTAAAGCAGCCTCTATTTAATAGCATAATAAACATTTGCACTTATTCTCATAGAAATCAGGCCTGATAAAGACACTTTTGCTGTGCATGCTCTCTGGTTTTTGTGGCACTGGCATCCCATTCTGTGACTAAAGCAGCCTCTATTTAATAGCATAATAAACATTTGCACTTATTCTCATAGAAATCAGGCCTGATAAAGACACTTTTGCTGTGCATGCTCTCTGGTTTTTGTGGCACTGGCATCCCATTCTGTGACTAAAGCAGCCTCTATTTAATAGCATAATAAACATTTGCACTTATTCTCATAGAAATCAGGCCTGATAAAGACACTTTTGCTGGCCAAAGCCCTACTGGACCCTGCCAGGTCGATTCCTGCCCGGGGCATCCCATTCTGTGACTACAGCAGCCTCTGTTTAAGACCATATAAGCATTTGCTCTTATCATATTTGAAATTAGCCTGATAAAGACACTTTTGCTGGCCAAAGCCCTACTGGACCCTGCCAGGTCCATTCCTGCCCAGGGCATCCCATTCTGTGACTAAAGCAGCCTCTGTTTAAGACCATATAAGCATTTGCTCTTATTATATTTATATTATAAGACACTTTTGCTGGGCATAGGCTTACTGCTGCCTGCCAGGTGCACTTCTGTTGAGGCATCCCATTCTGTAACATAGCATACCCCTCTTTATTTACACTAAGCAGCTCTCTTATTTACACTAAGCAGGCCTGTTGGAGGCTGAGTGTTACTGCTCACTTTTGGTGTGCATTATATTCTGTTTTATATAGACCCACTGCTGCCTGGGGGTTCTTAAAATATCACCTACTACCACGCCAGTTAGACTATGTCGGGCAGACAAGTGCCTGGAAGTGAAAAGAGGAGTGGCAGAGGCCAAGATTCCGCAGGCAGAGCTCGCATCAGACTGGGGGCCAGTAGCAGCAGGAGTCACGCTGAGAGACCTAATCTGCCAGTATCTGCTAGCGGTCGGGTCTCCACCAGTAAAGCATCTGCCGTGGTAGATTGGCTGACGCGCTCATCAACAACATCATCACAACTTACATCTGAGACCCCCAGTCTAGGGTCGGTAGGTTCCTCTGACACAACCCTGAGTTGGCATGCCCCGAGAGCAGTCCCTGTCCTCCCATTGCCTCTGTCCTACGCCGTTCCCTCCCCCAGCGACGTATCCTATGCTTTGGGTTCAGCTCCACTCTTTAGTGAGGAGGACGATCAGATACAGGAGGACAGTCAGCAGCTACTGCCCAGCCAAGAAATGGAGGTGGCTTCTTTAGCTAGGCAGACAAATAGTGATGTGGACAGTGTCGTGGGTGCTGCGAGCGTTCCAGCTCCTGCGCCAGACACTGTTGACGAATCCACGAACATCAGTGACGTACAGCCACAACCCGGTGATGATGATGATGATGACAATGAAGCCGATCGCACTTGGGAGCCGGGTGATGAAGGGGCTTCATCGTCATCATCAGGAGAAGAGGGGCGCAGGTTGCCCCGGAGTCAGCAGCTGAGGCAGCAAGGTGGTAGCAGTCAGCATGGGGGCACAATTCCAAAGGCTGGAGCCGGCCGGGGCCGGGGCCGGGGTAGAGCACCTGCTGTGCGGCAGTCTACCTTATCGGGAGGTAGTGGAGCAGGGGTTCCTGGAGTTGGCAACAGCAGCAGTGAATCAGTGAGGCCAGGGGGTGGGAAAAGTAGCTACTCGGCAGTGTGGCAGTTTTTCCTGAGGCATCCGCAGGAGGGTAACATGGCCACATGCAAGATATGTAGGCAAAAGGTGAAGCGTGGCCAGGGTCCAAATGTTGGCACCACGGCCCTGCGTCAACATATGATGCGTCACCATAAAACGACCTGGGAGAACCGAGGCTCCCAAGGGGTGGTCCAGTCTGCTTCCTCACCAAGTGAGCTCCCAATTTCTGCCAGCCAAGGCTCCAGCACCTCAGCCGAAGGCAGCTGTGCGTCATACCCATCCTCTGTCGCTCCTGCTCCTCCTCCTCCTCCTCCAAGTCATGCATCCCGCCAGCAATCCATCAGCGAAGCCATGTCCAAGAGACAGCAGTATGCGCCCACTCATCCTACGGCGCAGAAGCTGAATGTGCTCCTGTCCAAGTTGCTGGTGCTGCAGTCGCTCCCTTTTCAGGTGGTGGAATCTGCACCTTTCAGAGAACTGATGGCTTGTGCCGAGCCAAGGTGGAGAGTCCCAAGCCGTCATTTCTTTGCCAAGAAGGCAGTACCAGCGCTGCACACTTTTGTTGAACAGAAGGTGGGCCAGTCCTTGAGCCTGTCGGTGTGTAGCAAAATACATGGCAGCGCCGACATCTGGAGCTGTAACTACGGTCAGGGGCAGTACATGTCGTTTACGGCCCACTGGGTGAATGTGGTCCCTTTGCAGCAGCAACTTGGACAGGTCACGCCGCTTCGGCCTCCGCGCTCTCTGCCCATTGGGCCTGTGACACCGTGCGACTCGGCCTCCTCATCCTCCGCCATCTCCTCACCCTCCACTGTAGGCTCAAGTCTCAGTGCCCCTCCAGTCTACCATGTGTGCAGGGCACGGAGGTGTCACGCAGTGCTTCACATGGTTTGTCTTGGCGAACGGAGTCACACAGGGGAGGAACTGCTTAAATGTATTCATCAGGAAATCCAAACATGGCTTACTCCGAGAAAACTTAAAATGGGAATCATGGTTACCGACAATGGGAAGAACATTTTGTCTGCGCTGCGCCAAGGAAGCCTGACCCATGCCCCCTGCATGGCTCACGTCTTCAATCTGGTTGTCAAGCGGTTTCTGAAGTGTTCCCCCCATCTGCAGGACATCCTAACAACTTCACGGAAACTTTGCATGCACTTCAGCCACTCCTACACCGCCAAACACACCCTTCTTGAGCTACAGCGTCAGAATGGTATCCCCCAACATAGTCTGATTTGCGATGTTTCCACCCGTTGGAATTCCACCCTTCACATGTTGGACCGATTATATGAACAGAGAAAAGCCATCACGGATTTCCTGATGATCCAAGCAGATAGGGGGACTCCCCTGTGTAACTTCAATGTCAACCAGTGGCAGCTCATACGTGACACCTGCCGTTTGCTCAGGCCCTTTGAGGAAGCCACTTTATTTGTCAGTCGGCAGGATTACGGGATGAACGACGTGATTCCACTGCTTCATGTACTACAGCACATGTTGGAAACCATGGCTGGTCAGGGCACTGGAGACATGGCGTTTACATCTTACGGCCACATGAACCCCGTTGGAGCTGAACTGGAGGAGGAGGAGGAGGAAGAGGAGGAGGAGGAGTTGCCCAGCGAAACACAGTTTAGGCTTGGCGAAATGGCTGGTTTATCTAGTCAGCGGACAGGAGAGGAGGAGCAGGAGCAGCCAGAGGAGCTAGAGGTTTTTGAGGAAGGAGAGACAGAGGACCCGGGCACACCGTGGCAGTATGCAGTGGAGATGGAGACAGGTAGTCCATCCGAGTCACTTGCGCAAATGGCACGAAGCATGCTCACATGCTTGCGTAGTGACCCCAGAATTGTTTCCATCTGTCGGCGGGATGACTTCTGGCTGTCCACCTTATTGGACCCTCGCTTCCGGCACAAAATGGGGGCATTTTTTAAACCCACCGAGAGGGAGGACAAACTCAACTACTACAAAGACATTCTACGTAGGCAGTTGGCCGATGCCTATCTGCGCCATGGTCCATACTCTCGCAGGTCTGACTCGAGGGGACCTCTGCGCTCACCTTCCACTGCCATGGCCGCTGGGGGGGTTGGCAGCAGCAGCAGCAGAAGCTCCATCAGCAGCAGCAGCCTCAGTCTTCAGTCGCTAATGAGTAGCTTTCTACACCCGCATAGTGAGGCTACTCATGAGCAGCAGGAAGACCTGGAGCAGGACCTGAACCAGCAGGTCATGTCATACTTTGACATGACCATGCCAACACACCTTGAGGATCCGCTGGACTTCTGGGCAGCCAAACTTGATTTGTGGCCGCAACTAGCAGAGTTTGCCCTGGAAAAGCTGTCCTGCCCGGCAAGTAGCGTGCCATCTGAGCGGGTGTTTAGTGCGGCGGGGGCCATAGTTACGGCGAGGAGAACTCGTCTGTCAACTAAAAATGTGGAGAGACTCACCTTTGTCAAAATGAATCAGGGATGGATCAGCCAGGATTTCCACCCACCAATGCCTGATGCATGCGACTAGATTCAGCATGGTGCCACGTTTTACACTTTACAAATGGTGCAAAACATATTTATGTCTTTAGGCCATTTTTTGGGCTCCTGCTGCTGCTACTGCCAACTTCTGCCAACTCCAGGGTGTGATTCATCCAATTTTTGGGCTCCTGAAGCCAACTCCAGTGTATATTTGGGCTCCTGCTGCTGCTACTGCCAACTTCTGCCAACTCCAGGGTGTGATTCATCCAATTTTTGGGCTCCTGAAGCCAACTCCAGTGTATATTTGGGCTCCTGCTGCTACTACTGTCAACTCCTGCCAACTCCAGGGTGTGATTCATCCAATTTTTGGGCTCCTGAGGCCAACTCCAGTGTATATTTGGGCTCCTGCTGCTGCTACTGTCAACTCCTGCCAACTCCAGGGTGTGATTCATCCAATTTCTGGGCTCCTGAAGCCAACTCCAGTGTATATTTGGGCTCCTGCTGCTACTACTGCCAACTTCTGCCAACTCCAGGGTGTGATTCATCCAATTTTTGGGCTCCTGAAGCCAACTCCAGTGTATATTTGGGCTCCTGCTGCTGCTACTGTCAACTCCTGCCAACTCCAGGGTGTGATTCATCCAATTTTTGGGCTCCTGAAGCCAACTCCAGTGTATATTTGGGCTCCTGCTGCTGCTGCTGCTGCCAACTTCTGCCAACTCCAGGGTGTGATTCATCCAATTTTTGGGCTCCTGAAGCCAACTCCAGTGTATATTTGGGCTCCTGCTGCTACTACTGCCAACTTCTGCCAACTCCAGGGTGTGATTCATCCAATTTTTGGGCTCCTGAAGCCAACTCCGGTGTATATTTGGGCTCCTGCTGCTGCTACTGTCAACTCCTGCCAACTCCAGGGTGTGATTCATCCAATTTTTGGGCTCCTGAAGCCAACACCAGTGTATATTTGGGCTCCTGCTGCTGCTACTGCCAACTTCTGCCAACTCCAGGGTGTGATTCATCCAATTTTTGGGCTCCTGAAGCCAACTCCAGTGTATATTTGGGCTCCTGCTGCTACTACTGCCAACTTCTGCCAACTCCAGGGTGTGATTCATCCAATTTTTGGGCTCCTGAAGCCAACTCCAGTGTATATTTGGGCTCCTGCTGCTGCTACTGTCAACTCCTGCCAACTCCAGGGTGTGATTCATCCAATTTTTGGGCTCCTGAAGCCAACTCCAGTGTATATTTGGGCTCCTGCTGCTGCTACTGCCAACTTCTGCCAACTCCAGGGTGTGATTCATCCAATTTTTGGGCTCCTGAAGCCAACTCCAGTGTATATTTGGGCTCCTGCTGCTGCTGCTGCTGCCAACTTCTGCCAACTCCAGGGTGTGATTCATCCAATTTTTGGGCTCCTGAAGCCAACTCCAGTGTATATTTGGGCTCCTGCTGCTGCTGCTGCTGCCAACTTCTGCCAACTCCAGGGTGTGATTCATCCAATTTTTGGGCTCCTGAAGCCAACTCCAGTGTATATTTGGGCTCCTGCTGCTGCTACTGTCAACTCCTGCCAACTCCAGGGTGTGATTCATCCAATTTTTGGGCTCCTGAGGCCAACTCCAGTGTATATTTGGGCTCCTGCTGCTGCTACTGTCAACTCCTGCCAACTCCAGGGTGTGATTCATCCAATTTTTGGGCTCCTGAAGCCAACTCCAGTGTATATTTGGGCTCCTGCTGCTGCTGCTGCTGCCAACTTCTGCCAACTCCAGGGTGTGATTCATCCAATTTTTGGGCTCCTGAAGCCAACTCCAGTGTATATTTGGGCTCCTGCTGCTGCTACTGTCAACTCCTGCCAACTCCAGGGTGTGATTCATCCAATTTTTGGGCTCCTGAAGCCAACTCCAGTGTATATTTGGGCTCCTGCTGCTGCTACTGCCAACTTCTGCCAACTCCAGGGTGTGATTCATCCAATTTTTGGGCTCCTGAAGCCAACTCCAGTGTATATTTGGGCTCCTGCTGCTACTACTGCCAACTTCTGCCAACTCCAGGGTGTGATTCATCCAATTTTTGGGCTCCTGAGGCCAACTCCAGTGTATATTTGGGCTCCTGCTGCTGCTACTGCCAACTTCTGCCAACTCCAGGGTGTGATTCATCCAATTTTTGGGCTCCTGAAGCCAACTCCAGTGTATATTTGGGCTCCTGCTGCTACTACTGCCAACTTCTGCCAACTCCAGGGTGTGATTCATCCAATTTTTGGGCTCCTGAGGCCAACTCCAGTGTATATTTGGGCTCCTGCTGCTGCTGCTGCCAACTTCTGCCAACTCCAGGGTGTGATTCATCCAATTTTTGGGCTCCTGAAGCCAACTCCAGTGTATATTTGGGCTCCTGCTGCTACTACTGTCAACTCCTGCCAACTCCAGGGTGTGATTCATCCAATTTTTGGGCTCCTGAGGCCAACTCCAGTGTATATTTGGGCTCCTGCTGCTGCTGCTGCCAACTTCTGCCAACTCCAGGGTGTGATTCATCCAATTTTTGGGCTCCTGAGGCCAACTCCAGTGTATATTTGGGCTCCTGCTCCTGCTGCTGCCAACTTCTGCCAACTCCAGGGTGTGATTCATCCAATTTTTGGGCTCCTGAAGCCAACTCCAGTGTATATTTGGGCTCCTGCTGCTGCTGCTGCTGCCAACTTCTGCCAACTCCAGGGTGTGATTCATCCAATTTTTGGGCTCCTGAAGCCAACTCCAGTGTATATTTGGGCTCCTGCTGCTACTACTGCCAACTTCTGCCAACTCCAGGGTGTGATTCATCCAATTTTTGGGCTCCTGAGGCCAACTCCAGTGTATATTTGGGCTCCTGCTGCTGCTGCTGCCAACTTCTGCCAACTCCAGGGTGTGATTCATCCAATTTTTGGGCTCCTGAAGCCAACTCCAGTGTATATTTGGGCTCCTGCTGCTACTACTGTCAACTCCTGCCAACTCCAGGGTGTGATTCATCCAATTTTTGGGCTCCTGAGGCCAACTCCAGTGTATATTTGGGCTCCTGCTGCTGCTGCTGCCAACTTCTGCCAACTCCAGGGTGTGATTCATCCAATTTTTGGGCTCCTGAGGCCAACTCCAGTGTATATTTGGGCTCCTGCTGCTGCTGCTGCCAACTTCTGCCAACTCCAGGGTGTGATTCATCCAATTTTTGGGCTCCTGAGGCCAACTCCAGTGTATATTTGGGCTCCTGCTCCTGCTGCTGCCAACTTCTGCCAACTCCAGGGTGTGATTCATCCAATTTTTGGGCTCCTGAAGCCAACTCCAGTGTATATTTGGGCTCCTGCTGCTGCTGCCAACTTCTGCCAACTCCAGGGTGTGATTCATCCAATTTTTGGGCTCCTGAGGCCAACTCCAGTGTATATTTGGGCTCCTTCTGCCCCTCATAGTGATGCCACTTCAACTCTCTGCAATTGTGCCGCTCTGCGATTCTATTAGCGATGCCTCTGATCTGCATGTGATATTTCTTCAAAGTATTATTTAACAAACCCAGCACGCATCCTGTGCGTGTTACAGCAAGGCTGAATGGTTTACAACCCTATTGAGGCTGTAGGAGGCTCAGAAATAGCCGTTTTTAATAGCGATTCGTCGCGAATTTATTCGGGTCGAAACGATTTTTGTCGGAAAATTCGGCGAATCAGTCGAATCGAATTTTTCAAAAGTTCGCTCATCTCTAAATTTTATACACAGGGGTGTTTTTTTGCCATTCAGTCAAGAGTCTTCTAAAACTGGAGAGGGTTCTAGATGAACAGTCAGGGCTGAAATATTTCAGTCAAATGATGTAGTACATTTAGAGAATAGAATCTGGTGTATAATCTTATTCTTGAAATACTAGACTATAAGCAAAACAGACAGAAGTTGTTGGCGGACCCTGGCCCTGAAAGTTACCAGTCTTTATGACTTTTGGTATGGGCTCAAGACTCACCAATGGGCACTGAACTCTTCAGCACCACCAATGCCCCAATTGGGGGTATGAGAAATCGGCTGTGTCAGCTCCTGACCCTGGTAAACTGGTGTAGGGGTCACTTGGACCCCTTACCACTTCACCCTAAATATAGTAAAAAGAACAACAAACACTTTCCCCCTCTGGGGGCTGTCTTGCTCCATTCCAGTGGATCTTCTTGTGTCCAGCAGCATGTGTCCTTTGGGCTTTGAGACTCTTTGAGGCCCCCTTCAGAGTTCTCTTGTGGTGGTGCCGGCTAGCAGAAGCTGATGCCAGCACTGCCATTTGTATGAAGAGGGAACATAAGCTACCCCTTCTTTCATCCTCGCTCCCCAGCAAGGGACTGAAGTTTGGGGCAAGGTAGCAGGCTTTTATATTGGAGTCGTGGCTTTCATGTACTCACCTACGTCATTGATGACATCACAAAAGGTAAGGGGCCTAGAGAGGATTTGCCCATGGAACACCCTCTAGGCCCCTTCCCCTTTGTGATGTCAGAAATGAGGTGGGGGAGATTACATAGAGGAGGATGGAACCTGTGTCTCCCTCCTTTCCAAATGCTAGCAAAGTGTCCTTAGACGCCCACCCACACAAATTTAAAGGATGCCCATCTGGAGAAGGTAAGCATCAGTTAGCTAAGAACAATAAAAACGTTTTTTTGAAAAAAGTGTGTTTTTCACTTTCACTTTAAACTGGTAAGGGGTCCCATGGGTTAATAATGCTTACAGGGGGAACCCCACCGTATTGTTTTTTTCAATGTTATGTGCTGGAAAGATTTTTTACATTTTGCCCTGTCCCCCACATGTGTAAAAAAATGTAAGAAAAATCATTACCAACCCAGTAAACCAAGCTTAGGGGCTTGTCATTTCAGGGCTCAAGGACTTACCAGCCTGTACCTGTCCCTGACCATTACAAGCCCTTATGTCCTATAGCACAGGTCTGGTGCCCAGCACCTGTCCATGCTTTGGGCTGCCAGGCCCATCCACACCACCATGCCCATTGTAATCGTGTATGAGCTAGTATAGGGTTTCATGAGACCTCTAACCAGTTCAAAATGAAAGTAAGAAAAAACACAAACACAAGTTTAACAATAAAATTTTTGTTGTTCTTAATTGACTTATACTTACCTTCGCCAGGGGATCCCATGCAGCATCCTCAAAATGTATGCTGGCGGGGTGTCTAAGCATGCTCATCTGACATTTACGGAACCTCTATACTGGTTCACCAGGGTCAGGAGCTGACCAATGCACCCCCGGAAGAGCCCTGAGACAATACCAAAGGGCATAAGGGCTGGTAACTCTCAATAAGCAGCCTGTGAGACCTGGCTTACAATCCCTTATGCTTGGTACCCGGGCTGATTGGCTTTGGAGGGGACCCCACTTTTTTTTTATTTATTTTTATTTATTTGGGGGAAACTCTTGAAGCCATCTGAGCCCCCAGGGGGGATCAGATGGCACCAAATTAAAGAGTAGACCCGTCCGGATCGACAGAGGGGTCAGGTGAGTATTTTTTAATTTTTTTTGGCCACTAGCAGGGGTAAAAGCCATGCACGTGAATATTAATTGGCTGGCATTTAAGGGACGGAGAGGCAACCACATAAAATGTACTGGCTTGGCACTTAAAGGGTTAAATGAATGCCGGTTGAGTGTCCAAAGAAAAATAAAAAAAAAAAAAATTCAGCCAAACATTTTAATGTTAGATAAAAATTGTATGTAATGAAAAATGCCTGTCACATAAAAAAATAAATAAAAATTACTTGCTGTCAGTTTCAGTGTTAAATTGAATGTCGGTAAAAAATACAAATAAAAACTTCAGGCTATTTTTCATTACATAAAAATTTTAAATACCCCAAACTTGCCTTAAGATGCCCTCTTGCAGGCCAAAATCGTAAAGGCTTGTCTTGAACGAAGGTTTATGCCAAGCACTTTCACTGGCATACCCATGAGCAAACTAATCTTGCAGATGGCTTTGAATCACACGAGCAAGTGGGAATTCCCCACCTACGATTTTGCTTTTGCTTAAACACGAGCCTTTAAGCCAAGGCTCTGAATCAACCTTATAGTCTGAATATTAGCATAAGCCCCCCATGGCTCACATGCCTAAAATAGCTAGAAGTCTCTTTACAATACTGGCTCAGGTTTTACATAATTACCAACTGTTTTATAAAGCAGTAATACAAACTTTGCAGGTTTCCCCCACAGTCCAACAACATACAGGGACTGTCTGGACTGTCTCACCCAATCTAGGGATGGCAACAATTCGTATTCTTATTAAAATGTGCCCCACTCAGAAAAAAAATAATCTTTAACTTTGCATCAGAAAGTTTGTATACATGCTGCCGTGTTGAGGGTCAGATTAGGTGACAGGTGCACTTTAATAATGGGTGGAAGAAATTTAGTGGTTGTAGTGGTTACTGCTATTTCTTTTTTGATCATAAGATTAAACAGAAAATACGCTTACAAAACATTTTACTGAAGTATTTTTTAGGTCAGTCACAAATTGACCCTAGAAGAAATAAAAATGTCCCCTCTGAGCTAAGTGGCTTTTACTATATAGAAAGGTGGTTGCAGCAGGAATATACTAATGTAATTGAGAAACAAAGCACTCAATTCAGCCTGCTCTGTGGAGAGAATGTATTTTTTTCAAACACCATTAAATAGGTTAAATAGTGAAGGCGAGTGCATTAGTTCATAAATCATTGTTTATTAAAGACTTTGTATAAAGGTTTGCAAAGCAAAAGGTCCAAATTCTGCCTCTTAGCCTTTACACGTTATTCAGCTTTATAAGCCTTTCACTGTGTATATAACATTTGTAATGTCGCCAGTGGTGACAAATTGCTGCTTAGCGTTCAGAGCCCCAGAGGCACCCTTAAATATATGGGAACACAGGATTTCTGCCTTGTCTGGATCAAAGCCAATAGCCAACAAGGCAGGAGGAATAAATGGTAAGCAAATACAGAAAAGTAAGGTAATCACGCTGAAAGCTTTAATACTTGCCCATCAAAGAATCTCTGACTTTGAAATCAGTCCAGAACAAGCAATGTCTTTACTCCAACATGATGTCACTGTTAGTCATTAGTGTAGTAATTACAGTGAAAGCCTTTTTGTGATTGTATTCCCTAATGGATCATTAATATAATACGACTGCACTAGTACATGTCTCGTTAGCTTTCCTTGTAGACGTATGTTTCTTTCAGCAATGTAAACCCTTAATTGTATTCCATTTGCCACTTAGTTTAGGCACATATTCCATCCGTTTTTATTATTTTATGCTTATTCCCTGAAATTCAAAAAGGAAGCCTAAATAGGCAAATATATTTTAGTATGCTGTAAAAGAAAATGCAAAAATTAGTGCTAACAGCATTGACATATGCTTTACAGCTTTCTTTGTCTAATTTATGAGTGATTAGTGTGACTTAATCAGATATACAAGATTTAAGGCATAATTTGTCTGAAAAACTCCCAACCTCCAACAATGCTCCTCTGGTATTTTAAAATCCTGCTTCCTCTCACTCTTAAATGCCTAAGCTCACTTTATCCCCCCTGCACCTGGTATATCTATCTATATCTCGATCACCCCTACCTGCACTCGCATGAGTTTATCTTGCTGGTTAAATCATTCTCCCTTTCTCCATGCACCCGCAATACGCGCTCACACACTCAACACGCCACTTTCAAATCCCACAATCACCTCATCTCCTTTTCTCTGCTCCTACTTGCTGCTGGTGACATCTCTCAAAACCCAGGTCAATTTCCTTCACCTCCTTGCTCCTGGTCACCCCCAACTCATCAGAGACAACCCTTCAGCGCGGTATCAAGCCAGCAAACACACAGAACCTATCCAACCTCAGAACAATCACCCCCTCCCCACGCACTCCCACTATTGTCACCTGTGCACTGTGGAAAGCACATTCAGTGTGCGACAAATTTGCATACATCCATGACCTGTTCACTAACAACCTCTTCACCTTTATGGTCTTTACTGAAACCTGGCTCACTCCTTTTACAGCCTCACCCACTGCCATCTCATATGGCGGCTTACAGTTCAGCCACACCCCAAGATCAAGCAACAAACAGGATGGATGTGTTGGCATCCTTCTGTCAGAACTGCTCATTTAATTCAACCCCTGCCCTACCATCTCTTTTCTTCTCTTCTTTTAAAGGTCACTGTGTCTCTACTCTCCCTGTCACCTAAATATTGCCATTTTCTATCGTCCTTCTGGACCTGCCACTCTCTTCCTGAACCACTTCTCCACCTGGCTCCTTCATTCCCTGTCCACTTGCATCCCAGCTATATTCACAGGTGACTTCAACAACCATACAACTACCAAATTACTATCACTAACCCCCTCTTTTGGCTTCAAGCAATGGTCTGCTATCCCCACCCACAAAGATGGACATATGCTTGACCTTCTCTTCACTCAACTCTGTTCTGTATCCAGTCTTTCCTCATCCCCCTTTCCCTATCTGATCACAACCTACAAACACCAACACTCTCTTCCCTTACCACTGTCCCCTCTGCACACAAACCTGCTATTCTGCACAGAAACCTCAAAAACCTAGATCTTCAATCTCTTTCTAATGCTCTACAACCCCTTCACACCCTGCCTTCATTCACCAATGTAGACACTGCACTTTCATACTAACTGCTGCCCTTGACTCTGTTGTTCCCCTTAACTACAGCCACCCTCAGGCCAGAAAAAGACAACCCTGGCTTAATACCAACACCTCAACATTGAAATGTAATTCTCAAGTTGCTAAACGGCAATGGAGGGAATCCAAAACCAAGGAGGACTTTCTGCTATACAAGAAAGCCCTTTAAGAACTCTGGACTGCCCTTTCATTTCAGCTAAACAGAAAAATCTCTCATCACTTGTATCAACAGAGGCCCGGATTCCAAAACAGCTATTCAACTCCCTACTCTGCCCACTGCCACCTCCTCCATCCTCACAGCTAACAGCAGAACAATTTTCCACATACTTTAAAGATAAAATTGACATGATTTGAAGTGGCTTCACCCCTCAGAACAGCTCTCTCCTACCAACTACCAATTTAACACAGTTAACTGCACAAGGTCTTTCCACTTCTCTGGAATACACTCCCCCACTCAGTCCATCACTTTCCATCATTCCAAGTCTTTAAAAGTGCCCTCAAAACCTACATCTTCAGACAAGCATATAACCTGGCTTAAGCAACTCCTATAACCTTCAAATGGCACATGCAGCCCAACTCAAGCTCTACCACTTGTGATCCCGCCCCTTTGTCTCCACCCACATCCTTTAGACTAAGCTGGCAAGGGCAGGTCTCTTTTTCCTATTGTCTCCTGTGCTCATTATACTTGGTTTAAACCTCGTAGCATCTAGCTTGTATTGTTTCCTGAATTATATGTTTTTCCTTGTCTGTAATCATACCGTGTAAAGCACTACGGAAGATGATAGCACTATATAAATAAACCTTATTAATAATAATAATTTAGTTATTGTAGGGGTGAAGCTTTCGTGTCCACATTTTGTAACTTCTTTATGGCTGAGGGTGTCATGCTCAGTGTAACTGTTTTCTGATACTTCACCAGTAAGCCTACTGAAATATTTTGGATAATATTTTCAGTGCATTCAAATTTTATTGTTTTTTTGCCATAGCTGACATAGCTACACTACTACAGTAGGACCCTACCAGGGTTTATAAGGTCACCAATGATTGTAGGAGCCGATGTTGCCTCCTCCATTGTCACAATTATGTTGGGAGAATTATAGGGATGCCCTTCCTCTAACTGCAGTCATATTTTTACCTACAATTATTGATGTTTTCAGTCTGTTTTCAGACCTAATACAAGTTCTCTTAAAAAGAAAGAGTTTTTCTCCATTAGCTTCCAAAAAGTATGTATGTCTTAATGCTGAGAATCACACTTACTGTTAAAGGGAAAATATAGAGATCAGCTTGTCTGTTCAGAATTTTCTATGAGGCCGATTCATCAATAGCGCCAGGTAGCGACAGAGGAGCGACTGAAGTATGGCGCTATGAGCGCCGCTAGCGTCAGCCGCGGGCGGTAGCGATTCGCTATAGCAGGCCTCCTCAGTCGCTACCTGGCGTTGTTGGGAACAACGCCTACATTGCTGAATATGATGTTGGCCCTCAGCTTTGTAGGCGCTGTCAGTCAGTGTGACCACGCTATTCTACACAGCGCCTGCGCTTAGCTTTGCTGTGTCCTGGCCATCCAGTACCTTCACAATAAAACACATTGCAACATGTTTTTTTAATTTTTTGAGTTTTTATTTTGTGTTGAAAAGGAAATTAAATTAAACCAGATATTAGAATATAAATGCAAAATAAAACATAATTAAACATAGCCACATTTTAAATTATTTTATTTATTTTTTAAAGAAAAAGGAAATACAATTAAACCACCAATGAGAAAGAAAATGAAAATAAAAACAGAACAGAGAAAGAAAAGGAAAATAGAAATAGAAAATAAAAACATAAATGAGAAAGAAAAGGAAAATAGAAAAAGAAAATAAAAACAGAAATGAGAAAGAAAAGGAAAATAGAAAAAGAAAATAAAAACAGAAATGAGAAAGAAGAGGAAAATAGAAAAAGAAAATAAAAACAGAAATGAGAAAGAAAAGGAAAATAGAAAAAGAAAATAAAAACAGAAATGAGAAAGAAAAGGAAAATAGAAAAAGAAAATAAAAACAGAAATGAGAAAGAAAAGGAAAATGGAAAAAGAAAATAAAAACAGAAATGAGAAAGAAAAGGAAAATAGAAAAAGAAAATAAAAACAGAAATGAGAAAGAAAAGGAAAATAGAAAAAGAAAATAAAAACAGAAATGAGAAAGAAAATGAAAATTAAAATAGGAAGTAGAATGCAAAGGAAACTTTCAACAGAATTAAACACATAGCCACATGTATCTATATATATAGTAGATTTTATTTTTAAAATCTACAAAAATTTTTAAAGGAACAGAAGAGAAAAGGAAATTCAAAATTCAAACAGAAAGGAAAAAGCAAAGTAAAGGGAAATAAAGTTTTTAAAGTGCCAAATAGGGATCACGGTGCATGTCTTTGTGCCTGAAAAAATAACAAAAGTGCAGTTAGTATAGATCTTTAAAGTAGTATTGTTGTTGCAAATACAAAAATGCATTACTTGATAACCAACATTGGCGTCTTACACCCCCCTTAGAGTGGTTGGGATAATCTTACACCCCCCTTAGAGTGGTTGGGATCATCTTACACCCCCCTTAGAGTGGTTGGGATCATCTTACACCCCCCTTAGAGTGGTTTGGGTCATCTTACACCCCCCCTTAGAGTGGTTTGGGTCATCTTACACCCCCCCTTAGAGTGGTTTGGGTCATCTTACACCCCCCTTAGAGTGGTTGGGATCATCTTACACCCCCCCTTAGAGTGGTTGGGATCATCTTACACCCCCCCTTAGAGTGGTTTGGGTCATCTTACACCCCCCTTAGAGTGGTTGGGATAATCTTACACCCCCCTTAGAGTGGTTTGGGTCATCTTACACCCCCCTTAGAGTGGTTTGGGTCATCTTACACCCCCCCTTAGAGTGGTTTGGGTCATCTTACACCCCCCTTAGAGTGGTTGGGATCATCTTACACCCCCCTTAGAGTGGTTGGGATCATCTTACACCCCCCCTTAGAGTGGTTTGGGTCATCTTACACCCCCCTTAGAGTGGTTGGGATCATCTTACACCCCCCCTTAGAGTGGTTTGGGTCATCTTACACCCCCCTTAGAGTGGTTGGGATCATCTTACACCCCCCCTTAGAGTGGTTTGGGTCATCTTACACCCCCCTTAGAGTGGTTGGGATCATCTTACACCCCCCTTAGAGTGGTTGGGATCATCTTACACCCCCCTTAGAGTGGTTGGGATCATCTTACACCCCCCTTAGAGTGGTTGGGATCATCTTACACCCCCCTTAGTGTTTTTTTGGGCTCTTTTTGATGGTAGTTCTAATACATTTAGCCAGTAGTGCAGTACTTGCATTATAGTGAAGGGTAGTTAGTTTACCGCAAAAAAAGAAGTGATCATCCTTTCCCTTAGCTCATCGCCAGTCTGGGTGTCCTCACTTCTTGCTGCGGGCATGTTGGGGATTTCTGGCACCAGTGCTGTCTCCTCGGGGGCTTGGATTCGGTGGGAAATACATATATTGTGTAGCACACAGCAGGCAAGGATGATCTTGGAGACCTTCTGTGGGCTGTAGAGCATCTCTCCTCCTGGCCGTGCCAAACAGAGAAAGCATGCTTTCAGCAGGCCGATGGTTCTTTCCACAATGCTTCTGGTCTTGCGATGCGCTGCATTGTAGCGTTCATGGGCAGAGGTCCGTGGGTTCCTGACCGGAGTCATGACCCACGTTCTCTGCCCATATCCCTTATCCGCTGTAGAAAAAACACAAGGAGAGAGACAGCAATTAGTACTAGTACATGTTTTTTTGTGGTAGTTTGGTTAAATTTGGCTTACTAGGCCACATATTTGCAAAATACATTGACATGGTTAATTTATTACCCAGTAGCCAGCCAGCTGGCATTTCGTTGTTATCAAACTTCCGGCACAGGACTGTCCGCTGCAAGACGTAAGAATCGTGGCATGAGCCGGGGAACCCCGATCTCACCGCCCGCAGCCTCATGTCTGGGTCACAGACAACCATAACATTAATAGAATGGAACTGCTTCCGGTTTCTGTAGGACAGCTCCTGTGCACGGGGAGGGCGGAAAGGGATATGTGTACCATCAACGCACCCTAGCACATTCGGGATCCCTCCCATTAGATAGAAAGCATGTTTTATTTTGGCAACCTCTTCCTCATCCTCAGGAAACTTGATGTAAATTGGGATTAAATCACAAATTGCCAGAACTACCTGGATTAGTATGCGGCTCATAGTAGCCTGGCTTATCCCGCTGAGGAGGGCGGAGGTTGCCTGGAAGGTCCCTCGTGCCAAAATATTGAGAGTGGCACACAGGCGTACTATGCCTGGAATGGAATGAGTGCGTTTGGTGGATGGCTCGATTTTGTGCTTAATCTGATCATATAGGGACTGTAGTGCAGCACGATTCAGACGGAAGCGGCTCCTGATCTGCTCGTCACTTAAGTCCCATACTGAAAGGCGGATTGCAAAGGAGCGGGGTGCCCTAAGCCTCACAACACCCCACTCCCTTTCCTCCTGCTCTTTCAGCATACACATACATCCATCCACCCAGACACCATACATGACCCTCTTATCCATCACACACACTAAAGATATATACAAAACCAAAAAAAAACAAAATAAACCACAAACACACAACACACACACAAACAATCACACTCCACACACACCCGCTACAATGCAGCTCACCACAAAACCAGAACTATAGTGGTCCAAACCACCAGCCTGCTGAAAACCAGCTTTCTAAGTTAGGCACAACCAAGAGGGGAGTTGCTGCACAGCCCACAAAAGGCCCCAAAATCAAGCCTCACTTGCTGTATGCTACACAATATTTGCAGATGCCACCAAAAACAAGCTCCTAAAGAAACAGCACTATGTCAGAAATCACCCAACAAGCCACAGAGAGTGAGGACAGAAACCAGACAGAGGCTCAAATGAGCTAAGGGAAGCGAGCACAGCACCACACCACAGCCTTTGCCACAGTGTAAGAATAGCAGAAGCTTGAAAATTCCTTCAATTTATACTTCTCTTTCAAAAGGGACAGGTCCGCTTTGCCGCCTTTTGCGTCGCTCTGCTATTTCCTGGCGCCAAATAGCCGACCCAGGTGTGCGTAAAACAGAGTGCGCACGCGCACGCTAGTAGCGCTACTAGCGTACTTGAGCCGAAACTTGCGTGCATTAACGGACATGGCCCAAAAATCAGTGGTGGCCCAATGAAAGGTAAGCTGCTGTTTTTTTAAATAGCCGTTAGGCTAACCACATGTCACAAGGGTTTGAGATACATCAGTCCATTGTTGTATTTGGGTGTGTGTTGTTTGGTTAATGAGGTCTGTAATGAGTTAATTGGCTAACACACATGCTTCAGTCAGTGCAGTGGAGGTGTGCCTAGAAGGAACTGGGCTGTATGTGTGAATCAATTAAGTGGCCTGCTTTTTGATTGGCTGTTAGAGCACATAAAACCTGGCCAAGCCTAAGAGATTGCGATGCCATTCTGTAGTCTGCATGCGTGCTTGTTGGGTGTGTATTTGTGTGTGTGTGCAGCTACAGGATGGAGCCAAATTCAGGACATCTGCCGGCCACAGCAGGCCCAAGTAGGAGTTTGGTGGGTGCTGTGCGCAGACCTCCCTTACGGAAAAGGGCACAGCCTGAAGGTGGGGCAGCACCCCAGGCTAAGCGCCCAGGTGCCAAGAGGGAGCCTGAATTTAATTTGGCTGAGAATAATCATCTTGTGCGCCTTACACTTGCTAAATGGGAGCTGATATTTGGCTCCCAAAGCAAGTCCATAGGCAAACAAGAAAGAAGCAAACTGTGGGATGCCATTGGTGTGGAGCTTAGTAGCACTGCTCAACACCCACGTAGTGGCCCATCCTGCAGGAAACGCTTCTACACTTTGCGAGGGGCCCTTATGAAAAAGATGAATCACGATCTTGATGTGGACAGTGGGATCATCCAGGCTCCAAAGAGTACCTACAGGCCGTATGAGGAGATGCTGAAGGCCAAAATCCCACTGGCTCGGCTGCAGGGTGTGGATCCTGGGGATGACACCACCGGTTGGACTGAAGGTACATATTTTCTGCCTTTTGTACAAACCTAATGTTAATGTATGTGATTTGCATTTTTACTTTCTGACCAACTAACAGTAGGACCTGTGAAGTATTACATTAGAGCTCAAACATTTGTTACTTTTCTGTCTGTTGCTTTCTGCATAGGTGCACATGCTGCTGTCCGGGATGTGCCTCAGGACACCCAAGCTCCTGCCCTTCCAGCAACCTCAAGGCTACCCCAGTCTGCCATTGAAGGTATTTACCCCTAATTTTGGTGCTGGTTGTTTGGGGAACAAATGGGTGTGGGAGCAGCTCAAAAATTCGAGTTTTGCACTGTTGAGTATTAATAATATGGGCCTGCGGCCTAATTTCACGCCCACTGTAACACTCCCAGCAACTAACTAACAAGGCCCTAACATGTGTAGATATGTTTGAAGCCAGAGATGTGTAGCCATATATCGGCATATCAATGTGGGAGCCACACTGGCCTTGATTAGTGAATATTAGTGAAAGAGCTGCTCACACACCTTAATGCATGTTGTATTTTTGCACGCACATTAACTATGGCTCAATGTTGGCTTTATTTTTGCCTAGCTCCCATGCCCTTGGCCCCAGCATCTCCTCCGGATCCCACCTACTCTTTGGATGTCGGTAAGTGCATGTGTCCACCTTGCTTGATCCACTTTTACCCAAGTGCATGTGTCTCATTCCTCTTTTTTCTTGGTAGGCCAAGTGACTGGTTCATCTTTGGACCCCACTTCCGATGTTGCCGGTCAACAGGACCCTGTTGGTGTGTAGAGCAATACATAATGTATCCTTTATGCTGTTTATGTTACACTGGTTCAATTTGGTTAGTCTACTAAGCTACATGTTTGCTTGGTAAACTTGAAGATGCCTCTTGGGAGTGCTTGTTGCCTCCCCAGGGTCAGTCTATTAGTTATAGGAGTGATAGCAATGTATTTTTGCGGACATATTTTTTGCCAAACATTCCCCGTAGTAGTTTGCTGAATATTTAGAGACATTCCTTGTGTTTTTTAGTTGACCCTAATATCGGAAGTGGCTGTCCAGAAAGGGCCCCTCAAGTTCAGGCTGCCAGAGATGAGGGTAAGTTGTTTTGCCTTGCTATAGTCTGTATTTTGGCTCTACTTTTGTTGCACTTGCTTCTGGCAACTTGTGTGTCCACATGTATTTTCAAGGTCCAAGCTCGAGTGAGGACCCCACTCCAGACATCTGGGAGATTGCGGGTATGTGTAATTTAAGCAATGTTTCTGATGTGATTAGCAAAAATTATTGCCTCTTAGTCCTGTAACATACATGTTAACAATCTGAGTTTAACAGATACCTTTGGTCTAGTGTGTATTTTGGCACTTTTTAGAGGTATGGCCTCGATAGCCTAGCCAGGTTACATTTGATTTTGGGCCACAGACCTACTAACCTGATTTTCCTGTTTAGCATATGCCAACTTGCCGGACATCTCGGATGTTGAATTGCCACTCTCTGGCAGCGAAACCTCGAGCCTACCTGTGCCGGAGGACACGCAGGTAACATGGCTGATGTAGACGACCTAGAACCACATTGGCATCTTCGTGGGTAGTGGATGAAGCAACATGTCACATTTCCTTTCATTGTTGTTTTTGCAGGAGGCGGAACCAGAACCCCAAGCTGGGACCTCTTCCCAAGTCCCATGTGGCCAAGCTTCCGAGGCTCAGACAAGGGTAAGTTGTATAGTGACTGTTTCGGGTATTTATTTTGAGGGGCATACCTGCATTGGTTCTGTTTGACTAAAATGTTGTTTTCAATTTGTTTAGGCTCAAACCACAGCAAGAGGAGGTGTGGCACCAACCAAAGCTGATTTCTATGAGCTAGGGGTCCGGATGCTGGAGGACTACAGTCGCCAACAGCCGCGTGATGGAACTAATGAGCGCATTGCGGCGTTGGAAAATCAGGTGCTGATGTGTCAGCAACAAAATGAGGCCCTGCAGCGCCAGATGGACCAGTTGCTCCGAAACCAACACCAGGACCAGGAACTTGGTCGGCTGGCAAATCTAATGGAGCAATCTCTCCAGCGCCAGGAACAATCTCTCCAGCGCCAGGAACAATCTCTCCAGCGCCAGGAAGAATCGATACAGCACCAGGAAGAATCGATACAGCGGCAGGACCAAACTTTGTTGTTGCTACAACAGCTCATACAACAGCAGTCTATATTTTTTACTGCACTGTTGTCCCCCAACACCGCCCCTAGCAATGACTCCCAACCTCCCCGGCCACCCAGCCAAGAATATTAATTTGGTTTTTTTTTGTTTTTGTAAATATATTTGCTTCACCCACCTCTAAATTGTGTGTTTCCTAAGACCTAGCTAATAACACAGTCAGGGATGAGTATCTTGATCTACATATGTCAATGTATTGGTCAATTTAGCCCACACATTTGAGACCATAGCTTACTATGGTTAACACCTGAAATGGCTCCAAAGGTATGGCTAAATTGACACACAAATGGGTTTTGAGACAGTTAAACTATGCTTTGCAATGCAACACACTGTAATGATGGTAATCAAAAAATTTATTTACCAAACAGGGCCAACATTGCCCAACAACGGGCATCAAGAGGCCAGCCTTCCCCCCACCCTAACGACGCCGCCGGCGCCTCTTCTTGGCCAGCAGCATCAGCTTCAGGAGCCGGATATCCCGCCACAGTCTGCGATGCTGGTTTTCACAAGCTGTAGAGATGTAGAAACAACAATTTATTAATAAATTGGATGTGACCTCAACAGACACAGATGTAGCAATGTAATGTCAGTGTGTCCAATTAGGTGACACTCACATTAACATTGTTGACCACTGTGTACTTATTGGTTAACATGATATGAGTACTATTGACTGGCAGGAATGTGAACAACACATCCCAAGCATACATTTACTCTTAAAGTGTACCAACACCCACGGGTGATCGGCCCGGGAATCTATCAGATTCCCTGCCCAATCACCTCCCTCCCCGCGGGACATCCGAGATCGGGATGTCCCTGGGGGTGAAACCCCCCCCAAACCCCAAAATACCTACCTCAGTTTCTGTGTGGCAGTGCCGCCGGGCCCTCCCTGGCGCCCTCTAGACGTGTGCGTGCCTGTGCCGGCCGTCTGTGAATGGCCGGCGCAGGCACGCGCCCGTAAAAAGGGGCGCGGGGGAGGCGGAGGAGGAGGCAATTTGCCGTGGCTTGTACGTTTGTTGGAGTCAAAGTGAGTTCAGGGGGTTGTCACACAGCGGTGACGATCAGGGGTGCCCCACCGTAGTGGAACAACACCCAGGAAAGTCAAAATCCTGGTTGTTGTTCCAGTTTAACTCTTGGGAAGCAAAGAAGGTATAATTCCCAGTGTGTCCATTTTTGTGTTTAGTCACAGCCAAACATCAGGGCCTAAGTCCTAACGAGTACACGAGTTTGCCCTATAATGTTAGAGGTCCAGACCTAATAGGGCCCATTTGGTTGTGTCTAACGCAAAAATAGTCTCTATGTGGCCTAATGAAGAATGTGAGCCAACAATCAAGCATGCAAACAGGCATGTTGGATTATTGTCCAAACACATTGAATCGAGATGTGTGTGAAATTAACACATAGGTAAATTTAAAATGTCTGCAGATGTGACTAGAAGACATAGGTTTCACAAGTCTTTAGGCATATGAAGTGGGATGTACTCACCATCGCAGCTGTGGCGGGGGCCCATGCTGCTGGCAGTCCCTGGAGCTGGGGTGGGGAGGAGGGTCTCTGGCTCCGTCTGCGTAGCAACATCTGTCAACAGAAAGCAAAAGACAAAAACACAATTAGTGGGCAAATGACACCTGACTATTTGACATCCATCTGGTTATTGAGTCTGAAAATGCAAAGGCTTGCATGGTTACATACAGGTTGTCCTAAATTAGCATATTTCCTGGACCATGAGTTAATGTCAATTTGTTAGGCTTGACACATGTATCCCTAAAGAGAATGTGCAAATAACATAGACAGTGCTATGTAAAGGAATCTTTAGCAGTTGATTGGCTAATGTTAATAGTGGGCCACATGTTGGAGCGGGAACAACTTAACCCAAGAAAAAAAATTAGAACACCCATCATGGTGTGGGCAGAAACATAGGGGTGGTTGACAGTTGGCTAGCACTGTAGTGGGGTTTGTGAGGTTAGGGTACCTTATCAAACCAGCTGTGACAATGGACCAGGAAACATGTGTCTGTTACAAGTGGGCCTATACACAGGATTGCAGCAAATCTGGGTTTGGGTCCGCTTTGGCAGAGCAACACAATTTGCATGAGACAACGTACTCCGCGCCCGCTGCCTTCCACACATCACTCCTCGAGTGTGTGCGCACGCGCAGCCCATTTTGAAAAAGAGCGCAGGCGCACACACATCTAGAGTGTCACACAGGAGGCTGGGACGGTGGCTTGGGCAACCCCAAAAGAGGTAAGGAGTTAGTGGGGTATTTTTGGTGGGGGGGGCCCTGGGTGAGGGATGTGATTTGTCCTGGAACCTTCGAGAATCCAAGCACTATCAATGTTTGGGGGTACACTTTAATGAATGTCATAACATTGGGAATGGGATGGCTAACCAAAAACACTTACCATGACTATGCCCGTGGAGAATCCTACGCCAAAACGCCATGGAGGTGCCGCCTATATGATGCCCTGCAAATTAGAGAGGAATGGCAAGGGCTAAGGACAAATTGCAAGATGAAACCTGTCACAGACTAACAATTAAAAAATGTACACTCACCAGGGGATGAAGCGCCACTTGAAGCCCAGGGAGGGCTCTGAGGAGGAGGCGGGGAGCCTCGGCTCCTCACACTCTGGTCAGAAGATCCACCAGGCAAAGGGCCACCCTCCTCCCTCTCACTCCCTGCTTGAGAGTGGCCCCTTGCCTGGTGAGAGTCCTCAGACTCAGAGTGTGAGGAGCTGAGGCTTGATCCAGCCAGTCCCCCAGCAGCACACTCCTCTGGGGCGTCATCCCCTTCCTCCCCTGGGTCCTCTAAATAGGACCCGCGGGAGGGACCCTCCCCCGATGACTCCCCCGAGTCCGCCTGCCTGGTTCGGGGGAGGAATCCCTTCCCACGTTTCCCCAGGGGAGGACGCTTATCTGTGTGGAGGGGGTGAAAGAAAATAATTAATCTAAAGAGCACAAATGGACACAGCTTAGCAGATGATTCTGCACAAAGGCTAAACAGAACATAAGCTTTAACTTACCTGATGCGTAGGCATCATATAGGCGGTACACGCCTTCAGGGTCCCGGCGCTTGAAATCCGACCACTTCTGTTGAATGGAGCGGATGGTCAGCTCGGTGTTGAAGCGCCGGGACACTGTGGCCTTCACCTCCATGGCTATGCGTTTTTTCCCTCCACGGGCATAGTCATATTCGGCCACGCAGAAGTCCTATGAAAAAAGAACAAACAAACTAAAATCAATACATGACATCAGAACACTGTCATAAACAGTTATACCGAGACCAGATCAAAGTGGACCCACACCCAGGATTATCAGTATTCTGGGTTTGTGTGCACTTTGGTGGGCCACACCAATTGTGGGTGGTCCGCTGTCTGCAACCCCCTTGGAAGGCCACAAATACACCACTGAGGACACTCCCACGTCACTCCGCAAGCCAAACACAGCGCTCCGCGCCGCTGTGGTATGCGCATACAAGGCCGTTGGGACGTGCATACCAGCTCAGCTGGGTCTGCACGGCAAAGTACGCATGTGGCGTTTGACTCTAACAGGGAGTGCGCCTGCACCCAAAATTACAATATGTCTGGCGCAGGGGTACACCCTGCTAGAGGTAAGCGCAATAGGCATCCGCAGCTAACGCATGCACAGATGGGACGGGACTGAGGTAATTTTTAGGGCCCTCCAGGGGGGGGCATCCCAGCAGGACATCCACAATGGGGATGCCCCACGGGGAGTGCTCAAATTTGGTCTTAAAACAAAGAAATTTCTGACCCAATCCCCCCTGTGTGTTCTGCAACTTTTAAGCTAAAAATACAAACAAAAAAATACTCACTTTTACCACCTGGCCATTTACTCGGCTATCCACCCGGGTGCGCTTTCTCTTACTAGGCCCAGGAGGGGAAGGGGTGGGAGGGGTGCTACTTGAGGAAGGTGAGGTAGGTGGGGGAGGTGGGGGAGGGGTGGTGGGGTCAGAGTCTGAGGAGGAGCTGGGGAGGCGCATCACTCTGCGTCTGGGCATCATATTGGAAACGCTAAGGAGGAAACAGGAACCGGAAATGACCCAAGCGACATTGGGAAAAAGTTAAAAAAAAAAAAACGCTCCGCGCACCAGCAACAAGCTATTCTCAGCTATGTGCAAGCTAAGTGGCGGAAAAACTAAAATGACGCTTGAAAACAAGCTAGTGGCATAAGCGCAAGACAGTTTTACCTTAAGGTGGCGTTGAAACGCAAAGGAGGATCCCGGAACCGGATATGACGCAAGCAACTGTGCTTCAAAATTCAAAAACAAACATGCGCGCAACAGGGACAAGCTAATATCAGCTATGTGCAAGCTAAGTGGCGGAAAAACATTAAAATGACGCTGCAAAACAAGCTATTGGCATAAGCGCTAGACAGTTTTACCTTAAGGTGGCGTTGAAACGCAAAGGAGGATCCCGGAACCGGATATGACGCAAGCAACTGTGCTTCAAAATTCAAAAACAAACATGTGCGCAACAGGGACAAGCTAATATCAGCTATGTACACGCTAAGTGGCGGAAAAACATTAAAATGACGCTGCAAAACAAGCTAGGACAAAAGGCGCCACGAATTATTAGCTTGATTTAGCAGGGGATTCTACATACTGTAATGCATAGGTCCTTCTAAAGCATACACCGTTGTGCTTAAATATACAAATCTTATTCCTTCCAAAAGTCATCACACAATCAAACTAGACAACTACCTGAAAATGTGGCACACATGAGAATGCATAACGGGTTGTTATGAGCTGGTACGACTGAATGTTAATCCTGCAATATGTGGCCAGGCACGCTCACAACTACAGTGTATTCATTAACAACGACTGGGGTCGCGGGAAGTGAATTCCTTGCAAATGGCAGAAGGGCACATGTATGAACAGCACAGCGCCGCACAACGCAGCGCAGCGAGGCACAGCGACGCTCGCGCCGCCACATAGCGAATTAAAACAGCGACTGCACAAACACTGACCAACACAGATTCATCAAGGACAGGGCTGCCGAATAGCTTGGGCGCTGACAATTTCGAAGAGCCAACCTGACAGGCTACAAAATAGCTTTACAAGCCCCGATTGTGTGGCAAACCAGCGATTTTGATGCCAATGAGTTTGGGTGGAGGAGATGCAATTCCCATGTCACTCACAACATTACATTGTGAAAAAAAAAAAAATAATAATAATACATATAAATAACCAGCCAGATTCATAAAACAGATCAATATAAACATGTGTTGAATTTTGTACCAAAGAAAAAAACCCAAAAACCACTAAAAACAATCATTGCAGCGTCTGCCATTGAAATGTATGGGAGAGCGGCAGGTAGCGCCAGGTAATACGTGTCGCTGTGAAGGAATTTGCAGCGGCGCTGTTCGGGCCAGCCGGCTTCATGATGAATGCCGCGCTAGCCGTCGCTCTCGCCGGCGCTAGCCTCATTTAGCTTGATAAATGCGTCATTGTGACCGCCGCCGGGCGTACTTGAGTCGGTAGTCGCCGTTAGCTGCCGCTACCTGGCGCTCGTCAGACACTACCTGGCGCTATCGCTTGATGAATAAGGGCCTATGTTAGTGAACACCATACTGATTTTTAAGTTTAGGCTTAAAGCAACCTTTTGGAGATGGCATTCATACTGAATGCTGGGATTATAGGAACAACATGTTTTTAATATTACAAGTGGGATTGGAACATAACGTGGACCTCCAATCAAAAATAACTGGAGATTTACTCACCCCCAAATTGTATTTTTTACTGTGCTAAAGGCAGATAGTTGATCCAGGGATCTTCCTTCCAGTCCTCCTGATCCAAATCAGAAACCAACACCTGTCATTTATCAAATGCGCTATTTGCTGGTGAAAGGAACCCAAAGAGGAGTTCTTTGCATAGGCATAAGATCACCTTCTCAAGGCCTCTAGTTCTAAGCATATCCTCCAGTGGGCTCACAGATAACGTTAAGTCTAATTGGAGTAGTTGGGCACATAACGCATGTCTTTCGGAGATATCTGAAAAAGTATCTTGCATGCTCTCCATAGGCTTTTCTTATTTACTCAAAAGACTTGCCACTCATGCAGCCAGGGATTATGCCAGAGGGTCATGAGTGGGGCCCAAGTCTGACCCATAAAGGGGGGGGGGGGATTTTTCTTTCTACTTCGTTCTGCTCATGGTAAATAGCTAAGCCAAAAGATATATAAAAATGGTTTACACCCTATTCCTACACCTTCTCAGGTCGATCACTATCAGCATAAGATATGCAGTAAATACTTTAACGCTTTAACTGCCAGCCTATCTAGAGATTTTGGGCATCCTGGGCATCCAGAATTAGGAGGCCCCTCTGTTTGAAGCCCCCCAGGGTGCCCATAAACTCTCCTTCCTTCTCGGTCCAACGGCGAATGCGCGAGCAGCAGCAGCATTCCCACTATCCCTCTAGCAGGGCATTTCGCCCTGCGCCAGACATTTGTGGATGGCCGGCATGGGCTTGCTACCTGTTAGAGGGTAGGGGGAGATGCAGCTGTCAGTGCGCTCGGATCTGCTCATATTAGACAAACTCCTTGACAAAGGGGCTCGAGCGGATGCAAGCACGCTGATTGGACAAGCATCAGTGTCGTAGAACTGCAAAGAAGTTCCCTGGGGGCAAGGACCAAAACCACTGATAGTCAGAATCAAAGCAACATTTTCCTTAAAAAACAATATGCAAACAAGAAAAAACAAGTTAAATATGAAAAAGCAAGTTCCCCCGAACAGAACAATACCCAACATGCATAGGGAGGTGGTAAGGAAGGAAAGTGTTGCCAAACACCCCAAAGTAAAGCATACGTGTAAAGCATACGTGTAATGGTAATTTAACTTGAAAATTTTTGCTCTGCAGAGAAAGAGCGCACCTTGCAATTTTTCAACCAAAACAACCCTTTTCATTTGGAATACCCCCACAAACCACAAATTCTCTGAAAGTACACGTTAAGCTTTCTAGACACACCCAGCTTGTTGTAGTGGGCTCATCTTTCTGAAGAATTCTGTGTTTCCCTAAAAAAAGTATAAAAAAAGAATAAAAAACACATTTTCCTAAAATATTAAAGAGCAAACAAAAAGCACAAGGTCCCTCGAGCAGACCAATACCCAACATGCATAAGTACTTTTAACCCTTTTACCTGCCAGCCTACTTGAGATTTTGTCAGCCTCTGTTGACAGGTCATTTTTTACCAATTTGTGTTTAACTTTGATTTTTTACCAATGTTTAACTTTGATTTTTGCAAGAATTTCCCAGAAAATTAGAATTTTTGTTTTTGCGACATATGATAGCCTTTAACATGAAATGTCTTATTTGTAATTTTTCCGCTGTTTTTTAAATAGCTTTGAGTAAAAAACTGAGGGGGGGATTTTTAATTTTAACCTTAAAAAATAAAAAGAAATTGAGTGGGTCCCCCTACCCAGCATAACCAGCACGGGGCTTGTAGAACAGGGCACAAGTGCCAGCTTCAAGGGTACCCAGCCCTGCAAGGCTACAAGCCCCCACAGCCTAAATGGTCCCTGGCTATTCTGCCCCCCCTCGGGTTTTGGAGAGGCAGGTAATGGGGTGGCTGAGGGTTGATGGCAAGTCACCTGCTAGCCCCTTAAGCCTTGTGAACTGGTATGGTCTCATGAATCCCTTACCAGTTCACAAGGGGTTAACAGTAAAAAAGACACCACAGATTAAGAAAATGGCTTTTTAGATAAAAAAATTATTTGCTCACCTATGATCGGCAGGTCTTCTGTCCCTCGTCAATCTTGATGACAAATGCAGTGATCGCTGGAGGGTGGTGGGGGGGTACTCCTCTCACCAGCAATCTCTGCATCTGACAACTGTCAGGCTGGGAGGGGGATGACAGCAGCCACAGCAGAAGAGGGGCCTATCAGGCCCTCTCCTACAGGCTGAAGAGCTGGGGGGATCAGAGGCCCCCCCGGTGAAGTGGAGACCCGGCGGGTATGATCTTGCATGAGGTGAGTAAATGTCATTTATATATATATATATATATATTTACAGGAGATGATGGCAACTGCTGAAGGGCCTTATTCCAGGCTTTATCCTGGGCCCTCACCTAAAGCCGGGCAGGGGATTGGAGGCCCCACTGGCGGACAGGAGACCTGGAGGGATAGATAGAGGGGTCAGGTGAGTGGCTTTTATTTTGGCCACTAGGGGGAGTGGGAAGTTTGGCACGTAAGGTTTACGTGGCTGGCGTGTAATGGTTGGAGAGGCAGCCAGTTACATTTTTTCTTACTGTTGCACATTTGTATATTTGTGTTAAGCCCAATTATCAGTGATACCATGCATTGAAAAAGCCACTTGAAAGAAATGCCTCTACACTCATGCAGATATTCTCGCTACAACTGAGTTCTTATCAGAACTGAGAATACATATTGAACTGATTGGGTGAAGGAAATCAGTGTAAAACCTTTCTTTCCATTTGGCAACACTATTTAACATGAGCAAAATCAAATTGAAAAATATTAAATAATTATAAATCATCAGTGGTAAATAGTAAGTAAGGGAGAACCATCAGGGTTAAGCACTCCACCCTAAAACTGAATTAAGAAAGTACGTATAATCTATATTGCTGGGCTTGTTAGCATTATGTTATAGGGTATTGCTTAGAAGGCAGAAGAAGGGGGCATTGGTGACAACGAAGCAAAAATAAAATTTACTTGTGCTATGTGACTAATTCAATTTGTTAAGGGTCCGCAATAGCCATTGCTAGTAACTTTTTGCAGCTAACTGAACTCAGTATTACTCTACCTATCTTGCCATTATATTTTATATTTATTATGCATTGATTTTTATATGTATACCTTACCATACCTTCTATCAGGCAGGGCTAGCCAGTAGAGCTCAAGTAGATCGAGCCACTGAACACCCAGACTCACCAGGTCGTGGAATCTAAGTGCCCTGGTATTCACTGGAGCAAGGGGACACAGGTTGGGCTGCGGAAACACCCCTAGTGGTTCACCTGGCGGTACAGAGTGACCTGTGCACTGCAATGATAGTAAAACAGCTGAGTGACAGATCCAAAAGGCCAAAAGACAAGATCAAGGTAAAAAGTACAGACTGGGATCTAGGGCTGGCAGCACAAGTTCACAAAACACAGTCCATGCAGGGATCAAAGAGTAGGGAACATGGGTTCACAAGTCCAAATTCTAAAGCTGAGTAAAGACCAAAAAAGAAATCCAAAGGGGTATCCAAAGAGCAGATTAATACTTGAAGCCAAGGTAAGTAATGATAGTAGGGATCACAGAGCAGGAAGGCAGGAGTATCCAGAAAGACAAACCAGCACTTCCTGGATTTGAGAGCCCTCCTTTTAAAGGGACAAGTGTTAAAGTGTCCAGGAACCCACACCAGCTCTTCCTGGATGTCAAAGCCCTTCTGTTACAGGGCTGAGGACAGGAAAAAATGTGAACTCATTCATGCATGAGGACTCGTACTCTGAGGATCTTTTGTGGATTCTAAGCATTCTCAATTGCAACCTTAGATCTATTTTTCTTTTATTTGTGAAGGAGTTTATCAGTGGGGTCTGTGTCCCTCTACTTTAAGATTTATTTGCCAAGGACACATACAAGTCAAATAAAGTTCTTGGGTTTACATTTATTTTCCTAAATATCTATCTAGCCCACTTGAGACTACAGGGTTTTAAAGCGTTCTGAGAGGGCAGAAGTTGTAAGAGAGGGTGCCTTGGGTAAATGGGTCTTTGAGTGAATTGGTAGCAGCGGAGAACCAATTACATATTCCACTGAGCTGATCAGCCTTTGCAGTCTATGAGGGTCATGATAATTATTTGGTGAAGCCAGTGTGACTTGCAGTGTGCATTGTGGTGTATATTGCAATCTGCATCTCAGTGAGCTTTTTAGCATTTAGACACAAAAAAAGTGTGAAAGAAATGTTTTTCTACCCTTTGTCCCCAAAAATCACCTGTACCTGAGATGGGGCATTTTTGCAGATTCCGTACATCAATTTTCCTGTGAGGTAAGCATATATTTTTTTAAAGTTTGGAAATAACAGCACCCTATGGATTTTGCTAAATAATTCATATTTTTTCTGCATAGCCCATAGGAAAAATGATGTACCTTGCCCGTAAAAATGGCACATCACAGGTACAGGTTACTTTAGGGAAAACAGGTAGAAAGCACACTTTTTTGTGTCTTATGCTAAAAAAGCTCACCGAGATGCAGGTTGCAATCCACACCGCATCGCACACTGCACGTGACACTGGATTCACCAAATTAGCATGCCCCCCCCCTCCATGTTTGTCTTTTTGGAGTTTCCCTTATAACAGACTAAAAAGGAGGAGTGCAAGATAGACCTGATGACAGAGACGAAGAAACAGAATCTTCTGAGGCAGTCCATCTTTCTCAGTACATCTGGGACATTGTTCTACCAAGTGCAAATTGCTTCAAATAAGTAATAGAATGTCTTGCCCGGCCACCCCTGTCACCTACCACCCCTTTGACCATGGCTCTCACCAATAAGCCTTTAAAAACTGTCTATATCACATCTCTCAATCACGTACTCCATTTGTATGAAAGTGCCATGTAGGCAGGAAGATAAAAAGGTGTCATATGATCAAGTTTTCTCCATGTGCTTACTTGTGATTGTACTCTGGGGATTATTTGCAGTCGTTATGCAATGCTCAGCCTAACATGCTTCGCCCCCCTCTTATCACTTTTGTAGGCACTGTAAAAAGATAAATTATTGCAATGTTATGCTTTAGTATTTGTCATTCAGTATGAGAAGATCTTATTTAAAAACATGCAATTGTTTTTTTCTTACTAAATCAACATACATAATTCAAAAACTCAACTCTAGACCAAAAGTTTTTAAATGGGTTATTGCTGTACAGCTAAACTTTTTCAGAATAGAATTATTGTTTCAGCTCATTAACTGTCTGGTTCTAAATATCTCCTGGTTTTTGTACTGGAAATGTACATGGGGCAGCAATGAATAACAACAAATAAAGAACCAATTATGAATATGTATTACTGCTGACAGAACAATTGCCAGTATTTGACTGCAATAACTTTTTCTGATAAAAATTGTCTTGGAGTTTTTGCCAGTATCACTCAGTTTGGATGAGGCTTAAAACTATGGAATGTCTCTGGAGCTTGTATATTTTATGTCAAGTAGTGTTATTATTCCCTATGAACAGGGTAATGAAATTTTCCAGTGTAATGTAGATTCCAATTGAAATTCAGAATAGGAAATGGAAATGATACTGCTGAGGCTGTATTCCTCATTCATTGCAATTGATTTGTCACTCTGACTTTAATGTACAAGTATCCCAATTTACCCTTATGTCCCTTCACAGCTCATGCTATAACAATAGCTGGCCCCAGAGATGAAGAAACTCCAGATAATTTACATTTGGTGCCTCTTTTTAGAAGGCCATGTAAAAATCTAGAATCAAATGATTTTCTGTTTATTAATTAAACATTGAATATAGTATATTTAGTTTAGTTCATTGTGATAAAATACATCTGGCATAGACATTCTGGCAGAGATTTTCCTTTATTTTATTTAAATAGAACCAGTTGCTGTCTCAATGTTTTGCTGGATTTAAACTAGACAGGGTTGAGTTATAAAAAAATAATTAATTTCAGAAGCATTTTAAGCAAAGTAACAAATAACATTGAGAATGATTTCAGTGTAATAATTAGGGCCTGCATTTGTGCATTGAAAGAACAGTGGTACCAACGTTTGGGCCAACACAGAAGTGTATGGCATATACACCTATGGTACATCTGGATAAAAGTCGCTAACTTGGTAATGATTGAACAAAGGGTGGTTCTTTATAATATGTCCATCAAATAGCATCCCACCTACCCAGCAGTTTATTAACACCTGATGTCCATTGTGACAGACAGACCATAAGCCTGATTCATAGCCTGTACATGAGGAATTTACAATTGCACTCATGATTCCCAGCAGCGTATGTGACCTTAATTGCTTGGTGTATGCATACACTTTCCATCAGCATTTGCATTTTGGCCTTGCGAACTCGCCTCTGAATCTGAGTTTGTACATGTTTTCATCTCAGGGTTCCTTGTCCTTTTAGGGTTATCCCCTGTAGTGTACATGTGTGTAGTGTGACTTACCTTTCCCCCCTGGTTCCATAAGGGGCACCCCCTGTAGTGTGCATGTATTTAGTGTAATTTACCTTTCCTCCTTGGTTCCGTAAGGGACATCCCCTGTAGTATGCATGTACGTAGTGTGACTTACCCTGTCTAAGTTCTTTCATTCCG
This sequence comes from Gastrophryne carolinensis, assembly GCA_027917425.1. Taxonomy (NCBI): domain Eukaryota; kingdom Metazoa; phylum Chordata; class Amphibia; order Anura; family Microhylidae; genus Gastrophryne; species Gastrophryne carolinensis. The sequence goes on from CM051234.1 coordinate 454,377,835, forward strand.
TGGCCACCCACTGTTAGTAACCTTTTCTGTTTGGGTTTTTCATGAGTTTACCTTCTCTTTTCCCACAACATTACCCACTCCCTGCTTGAGCTGCTACACCTTGTTTGAAGGATTTAGCTTTAAGAAAGGACACCACAGATTTAACTTTTTTAAACATTGTTTTATTCATAAAATATTTTGATTTATTTAGAGATTTTTTGCTTAAAAGCAATTAAATTAAGCAATTAATAAAACTAAAATATTAAAAACATAAAATGGCCATTTTTGGGGTGGACTCCGCCTCTACACCATCCCTTCATGCCAACAGTTACAAGTGTACACATGTTTTTTTCTGTGTTCGGTTTGTGTAGTGTTCTGCTTGACTTGGTTTGCACCCACCTGAATCAGCGCCATACCAGTCTCGGGTGACCCCATCGCGGCATTGTCAACCTCAGATGAATCTGTAGGCAAAGCATAAGACACCAGCACTTAGCAAATCTGTAATTTTTAATCCCTTCCTCAACTTGTGTGTTTGTTTTCTATTGGCCTACCTGACTGCTGCTGGACTGTGGGTGACTTCAAGCCCAACAACTCCTCTTCAGCAGGTTCCGGGGATGTTCTTTATGCACAGCCAGAACTTGCAAAGTTCGAGTTGATTGCTCATCTTCTCTTTCGCCCATCCACTTACCTGAGAAGTTCAAGCTGTAAAATCGGTGCACCCGGGGCCACTTTTGTCATTTGAGGTCCAACCAGTGCTGCATTATTTGTGTGTGGGTGTAAGCTGACATCCCATAGCCACTCAGATTGGCTGCCACGTTCTTTGCCAATGTGCTCTTTTCATGGGTGCTGGCCTTGAAGTCATACCGGTTGCTTAGTAAAGTCTGCAGAGACGAAAAACCATTCCAGTGTTACTTCCCTGCCTTCCGTGCCTTGGCCTAGTTAAGGTACGCACCTTCCACTTTAAACTAAGGTCTCGTACACAGCAACCACTAAATGCCTGCCTATGCATTTGGGTGCATAAGTACTTAGACCAAGTGGCGCACCCAGCTCTCCCCTCCATTAGTACTGGTGGATAGTGCTAGCTGGAAGCACTTTGCAACATGGTGGACCCAGTTCTCCAAGGCCACATTACTGCTGGATAGGAGTCATAGACGCCCTTAGGCCAAGTGGCGCACCAAGCTCTCCCCTCCACTAGTACTGTTGGATAGTGCTCGCTGACAGCACTCTGCAACATGGTGGACCCAGCTCTCCAAGGCCACAGTACTGACAGATAGGAGTCACAGATGCACTAAGGCCAAGTGGAACACCCAGCTCTCCCCTTTGCTAGTACTTATGGATTGTAATGTTTGTGGTCTCTATCCTCTCTGACTCTGCAACAGTTTACCAATTCCTACCTACACACAAATTCTGTTCGCCATTTGATCAAAACCCTGTTCGTCTTTGAATCCCAAGCCTACGTCATTACTGTGTGCCCCGCCATGTGCCTTCACTCATATGCCGCTGCTCTGGTGCCCAGTCTGTCACCTGTCCCCAACTTTGTGTGATTGTAAAGCCACACACATGTCTAGGGGAATAGCATAGCATGGCATAGCATGTGTACTTACCCTCATGATGTAGTTTTGCTGTTCATGGGTATACACAGTTGGTGCAATGTTGGTTGTTGTTGTCTGCTCATCAGCATAATGCACCCCTGCGCTGATGCACACCAGCAGTGACGCCCCACAGAGGAGCGGGCAGTGTGCTTGCAACATGCATATGCCCATTATGTTGTAGCCTATAGGTTGGCCTCTTAAATGGGCACAGATTGCCTGCAGCTGAAACCTAAGGATTGGAGGCAGGCCAAAAAAAAGTAGAAAGATCTTAAGACGGTGGTCCAGAAGAAAATTAGCACCAGGCGGACTGAGGGGTAGTGTGGTGAGAAGACAGTGGAAGGTTTGTCCCACACATATTGGACCACTCCCATACACCACACTTTTTTGTTTTTCAGGTTGTAAACTAATGGTGGACTGCCAAAAACCTTGCAGTTCACACATGCAGAGGAGCGCGTGTTGGGTATGCTGGACCCTCACACCTACCAGGGGGTGTCGGGGACCTTCCACACAGATCATCGGCATGTACCCACCAGTGGTAAGCATTTTCTGCAAACTGGAGTTTTGAACAAGGGGAGAAGAGCAACCACAAACATTGCCACAACCATGCAAGCGGAAACTAGGATGGCTTGCCTGGGACAAGAAACATGACACAAAATTGGTGTGGCCAACTATTTAAATGAAAGCCAGGCCAGTGACGTCATTGCAAACTGGTTTTGGCCACACATAGATGTGGGGCCCAGTGTGTAAACCATGTTGAGGATAGCAAGGAGGCCGGGTAACAAACGTTCTATACTTTCATTGCTTTGCCCTTGCCTTTGCAGCAACCACCTGGCCAGCAGCCTATACTATTTCAGCGGCAAAACCTGCACCAACAGCTGCAGCATCTGGACTTTCCCCTGAAACACTGTCAAGACCTGGCCCATCCACCAGCCACCCACCCAATGAGGGGGGGCAGACACAAAATAACTAACACAAAAATAACTAAATGGCAATGGGCAGGAGGGAGGAGGCGGTTGAGGCAAAAAAAAATTCATTCTTCAAAGGCTGTGTGGGACAGTTGACCAATGTAAACACTAATGTTTCTCTTACTCCACACAGACCAAACCTCTACTGGATGAGATCCAAGGGATGGAGAAGCACATGCTGGATAGTCTGCAAATGATACCCAATCTGCTGGGGGAAACCTCCATCATCTGCTGCCACACCTGCCATTGGCCAGAACACCACCTCCCAGAGCCAGGACCTGCCTTTGTAGTTTAGCAGCAGAAACCTCACCACCTCCACCAAGCGCTCCAGAGGAAGCCAGCACCATCTGTCTTTGTAAAGGTGGGGCCAAATCATGGAGGCAAATTGGCTGGCCAATAGCATTTCTTTTATGTAAAATTCATCACACTATTTTAAATTGGTGCGTCGGGTCTCCAGTTTGCCCCATGCTGACCTGGCTGCAGGGTTGGTGTAACAGCAAAGGCACAACAGAACCTTGGAGGTCCTGCTGGGAGAAATGGTGGAGACCAACCAGCAGAATGCAAGAATGCTGGCACTGCTGGAGATCCATCAGCCACAAACCAGCACTGACCATGCCACCTCCCCCTAAACATGGCTGTGGGACTTTGCATTTAAAAAAATGTTTGAGGCCGAAGGCCAAACATTTAATTTAAAGAGCTTACAGCCCTGTTTTGGGCTGTAGCCACCTAAGTTTTTATGTCCAGAAAATAAATACCAGAAAACTACAACTTGGAATAGATATTCTTTATTCACACCCACAAACTGTAAAGAGGGGTCGCAGAAGCCCAAGAAAGGAAAACAAAAATAGCCACAACTAATTATGAAAACGAGGAGTCCACCAAATGCTGACAAATGAATTGGGCTGCATGGCTCTGTGGACCAGAATAGAGTTGCCCAGGAAACTCTGGAGCTGCAGCAGGGTTTCCTCCTCTACATATCAAAATTATGTTAACCACATTCTCTTGCTTATACTAAAGTGCACCCCCTGTGTGGTCCAGGCACTGGAATCTGTACTTTAATAGGCTGAAGGCACACTCCACAACTGCCCGGGTGTGGCAGTGGGTCCAGCTATAAGCCTCCTGGCCAGCTGTCTGGGGCCTTATAAAGGGCATCAGTATCCAGGGGAGCAAAAGGTAACCTGAATCACCTAAAAGGTAAAAAATAAAATGTATAAACTGCAAAAAGGGCAAACCAAATCCAAACGTCATACAGCAATTAGTAAGTGGAAACAGGCGGAGATCAGGGGAACGGTTGTAAGGTGGCTACAATTTACTGTGGCATTACATAGACCAATGGTAATGAAAGCTAAATGTAAGGTGCAGTGGTAGGACAAAGAATTTTAATTAGCAACAAGAGAATGGGCCATTAAAATATGGACATGAGCACAGTAGTACTGAGGGAGGCCAGGGAGACAAATAGGCAACCACAAGAAGCTAGCACAAAAGCTAGGGGCACAATGATCCAAAATGGTTAAAACAAGGAAAATGCCAAAATAACAACAGAAATGCAGAACAGATACAAGAATAGAAATCGAGAGAAAACCAGCATTCCAGTAGTAAGCACAAATAGAACTATATTAGTGAGTTTCAATCCAATCCAACGTTTCGGGGGTTACAGCAGGCCCCCTTCATCAGGGTCAACACACAACAAGTGGCACACAGACACAGCACATTATATATACATGAGTAACCAATAGCAGAGTCAGAAAAGCCCACCTGACGTCAGAGGGACATCACAGCGGTGCCTGCTGTCAGAACTGACAGTGGCATCTTATAATAAACACATCAAACAGATAATAATCAAAAATACTCACTGGCAGAGCCCCCCCAGGCAAAAACCGCTGTGCTGCACTACTTGTATGGCAGCAACAGCTGGTAACACACTCATACTGGCAGGCTGGTTGCTAGGAAAACAGCCTGGCCAGGCCTCCATTGAGAGGAGGCGGAAGTGACGTCACAGTGAGGGCAGTGAAGCCCTCACATGATGACGTCCGCCCACAAGAGCCTAAACAGGCTCTGGGCGCAGCTTCTGTCACTAAAGACAGACAAAGTGTGTGCCTGTAGGGGAGCCCTGACCAGGAGAGACTAAGAACAAAACATTTACATATGTAACCATAAAAATAAATGGATATTACACAGAGCCCCTGATTGGCCCGTCAAAATAGAGACAGCACAACTAAGCACAGAGCCCAAATGAACGATCACACTCAGCGTGACAGGAAACCTATCCACTGTGTGTGACATTATAGTGCAATGTGGCCCCCTAAAAAAGGGGTGTTAAAGAAAGGTACTAAGGGCCAAATCGTCAGGGGCAACGGCTGTGATGCTGTGGATCGAGGCCAAAGAGTGAAGAAACAAGTGGAGAAAAGTCAGAAAAACACAGCTGGGATGTGTGAAAGAGGAAGGCGAAAAACAGGAGGAGGGCCAAAATAAGGAAAAACTAGCTGGAGTGGTTAGTGCAAGGGAGCAGAGAAAGAAAGAAAAAAGAAAAAAGACAGAAAAGAAGGAGAATAAAGAAGAACTAAACCCGGATAACAGTAAGTAGGAAAACAGAATGAAGCAAGAGGAGAATAAAGAGGGACTGAATTGAAGTGAAGGAGTAAAGCAGCAGATAAGACCATTAAGCAAAAAAGGGGGGCAAGAAGAGAATGAACCAGAAAAGAGTTATAGAAGACAGTCAGAATCCAAAAAGACCGTGATAAGGAAGAACTAACTGGCGTGATTGATAATTAATGTGTGGGGGCAGGAAAAGGCAGAAAAGGGAAGGCGAAGAGAAAGGAGAATAAAGAGGAACTAAACCAGAATAGAAGTGAAGAGGAAAAAAGTGAAAAAGCAAAGCAAGAGGAGAATAAAGAGGACCTGAATAGAAGTAAAGTAGATTCAGAAATGAGCAACATAGGGGAAAACGACAGAAACAAGAGGATAAAGAGGGACTAAATAGCAGTGAGGAAGTGAGGCAGCAGATAAGACAGATAGTTATCTCAATTCTAAGAAGCTGTGAAAGCCAAATGAAGTATTCAGTCCGCGTGGAGTCACAGTATCCATTTTGTGAATCCAGAATGTCTCTTTCTGTAAAAGAAGTTGTTCGCGATCACCACCGCGTTGAGGTTTGGGGATTTGATCAATTACCATTCCCCTAAGTTCATGGACCTGGTATTTCTTGAGTAGAAAGTGTACCACCACAGGTTTATCTGATTCAGTGGTTTCGTTACGCTCAGCTTTTTCTTTCAGAACCTTGATGTCGCTCCTATGTTTTTGGAAACGACGTTTAAAGGGGCCCACTGTCTTACCGACATATACCAGTCCGCAGGGACACTTCAGAATATATATGCAAAAATCGGTGTTACAATTAAAGTAGTCCCGAATCTTAAAGCGGTAGCCCGTATGTGGGTGTGTGAAGGATTCTCCTGTAATCAGGGAGTTACAGATGTTACAGTTGAAACATCTGTAACAGCCTCGTTTGGTGGACAGTGGCCGCGGTGCACTTCTGTACTTCTCTATGGGGTCAGCCCGTACCAACAGGTCTCTCAGGTTCCGACTTCTTTGATATACCCTGAGGGGTGGCTTCTTCAGGGCTGGCCACCCCTCAGGGTATATCAAAGAAGTCGGAACCTGAGAAGTGCACCGCGGCCACTATACTTCTGTACTTCTCTATGGGGTCAGCCCGTACCAACAGGTCTCTCAGGTTCCGACTTCTTTGATATACCCTGAGGGGTGGCTTCTTCAGGGCTGGCCACCCCTCAGGGTATATCAAAGAAGTCGGAACCTGAGAAGTGCACCGCGGCCACTGTCCACCAAACGAGGCTGTTACAGATGTTTCAACTGTAACATCTGTAACTCCCTGATTACAGGAGAATCCTTCACACACCCACATACGGGCTACCGCTTTAAGATTCGGGACTACTTTAATTGTAACACCGATTTTTGCATATATATTCTGAAGTGTCCCTGCGGACTGGTATATGTCGGTAAGACAGTGGGCCCCTTTAAACGTCGTTTCCAAAAACATAGGAGCGACATCAAGGTTCTGAAAGAAAAAGCTGAGCGTAACGAAACCACTGAATCAGATAAACCTGTGGCGGTACACTTTCTACTCAAGAAATACCAGGTCCATGAACTTAGGGGAATGGTAATTGATCAAATCCCCAAACCTCAACGCGGTGGTGATCGCGAACAACTTCTTTTACAGAAAGAGACATTCTGGATTCACAAAATGGATACTGTGACTCCACGCGGACTGAATACTTCATTTGGCTTTCACAGCTTCTTAGAATTGAGATAACTATCTGTCTTATCTGCTGCCTCACTTCCTCACTGCTATTTAGTCCCTCTTTATCCTCTTGTTTCTGTCGTTTTCCCCTATGTTGCTCATTTCTGAATCTACTTTACTTCTATTCAGGTCCTCTTTATTCTCCTCTTGCTTTGCTTTTTCACTTTTTTCCTCTTCACTTCTATTCTGGTTTAGTTCCTCTTTATTCTCCTTTCTCTTCGCCTTCCCTTTTCTGCCTTTTCCTGCCCCCACACATTAATTATCAATCACGCCAGTTAGTTCTTCCTTATCACGGTCTTTTTGGATTCTGACTGTCTTCTATAACTCTTTTCTGGTTCATTCTCTTCTTGCCCCCCTTTTTTGCTTAATGGTCTTATCTGCTGCTTTACTCCTTCACTTCTATTTAGTCCCTCTTTTTCCTCCTCTTTTCTCTATTCTGCCTTTTTTCCTCACTATTATCTTGGTTTAGTTCCTCTTTATTCTCCGCACTTCCAATGGTCTTATTTGCTGTCTCACTCCTTCACTTCAATTCAGTCCCTCTTTATTCTCCTCTTGCTTCATTCTGTTTTCCTACTTACTGTTATCCGGGTTTAGTTCTTCTTTATTCTCCTTCTTTTCTGTCTTTTTTCTTTTTTCTTTCTTTCTCTGCTCCCTTGCACTAACCACTCCAGCTAGTTTTTCCTTATTTTGGCCCTCCTCCTGTTTTTCGCCTTCCTCTTTCACACATCCCAGCTGTGTTTTTCTGACTTTTCTCCACTTGTTTCTTCACTCTTTGGCCTCGATCCACAGCATCACAGCCGTTGCCCCTGACGATTTGGCCCTTAGTACCTTTCTTTAACACCCCTTTTTTAGGGGGCCACATTGCACTATAATGTCACACACAGTGGATAGGTTTCCTGTCACGCTGAGTGTGATCGTTCATTTGGGCTCTGTGCTTAGTTGTGCTGTCTCTATTTTGACGGGCCAATCAGGGGCTCTGTGTAATATCCATTTATTTTTATGGTTACATATGTAAATGTTTTGTTCTTAGTCTCTCCTGGTCAGGGCTCCCCTACAGGCACACACTTTGTCTGTCTTTAGTGACAGAAGCTGCGCCCAGAGCCTGTTTAGGCTCTTGTGGGCGGACGTCATCATGTGAGGGCTTCACTGCCCTCACTGTGACGTCACTTCCGCCTCCTCTCAATGGAGGCCTGGCCAGGCTGTTTTCCTAGCAACCAGCCTGCCAGTATGAGTGTGTTACCAGCTGTTGCTGCCATACAAGTAGTGCAGCACAGCGGTTTTTGCCTCGGGGGGCTCTGCCAGTGAGTATTTTTGATTATTATCTGTTTGATGTGTTTATTATAAGATGCCACTGTCAGTTCTGACAGCAGGCACCGCTGTGACGTCCCTCTGACGTCAGGTGGGCTTTTCTGACTCTGCTATTGGTTACTCATGTATATATAATGTGCTGTGTCTGTGTGCCACTTGTTGTGTGTTGACCCTGATGAAGGGGGCCTGCTGTAACCCCCGAAACGTTGGATTGGATTGAAACTCACTAATATAGTTCTATTTGTGCTTACTACTGGAGTGCTGGTTTTCTCTCGATTTCTGGATTTGCGGTGTCACCGCTAACCGTGCACCCCCTCTCCTATGCTTGATTGGTGTGCGGCGGCATACGATATAGCTGAGATACAAGAATATACACATATACCCAGAAGCCAACCACCACTCAGCTTGCCACTCTGAAAATGGGTATACAAGCTGGAACTAATCAAGATGAATGCATTGTGGGATAAGCCAGGAACCTGGTCAAAATGCTGAAAAAATCACAGATCCAGTCCCACAATGCACTGGACATTAAGAAAGTGGCCCATCTTGTGGTTGCTAAAACAAATGCAGAAAAGAGTCTGTTTATTACACTTACCACAAGAAAAGACACCGTAAGAAAAAGCGTCTACAGGAATACAGGAAATCTGGGTTAGGCAAGTATCAATACAGGAGAGTGGGCAAGAAGGAGGAGCAATGTGGACCTAAACATACCAAAACATATACTCATGAGCAGCAGGGGGAACCAGGGCCACATGCATACAATCAATGGCATCCATAACACTTGGCATATTCGCTAAACTGAAAAATACCCAACCTCACTGCTTTCCAGGCTGCATTGCTATCAAGGAAGGAGATGTATTTCTCCTGCAGGACTGCCGGGGGGGGGGGGGGGTTGTAACAACAACAGATGCAGCCTAATAGAGTCCCTGAGGCCTGTGAAAGCCAGTGAAGGTAGGTAGCAGGAGCATCAGCAGTCTCTCTGAGGGCGTAAGGCCCGTGACAACCAGTGTAGGTGGGCAGCACTATCAGCATTCTCTTTGAGTGTCTAAGGCCTATGAAAGCCAGTGGAGGGGGTAACAGTAAAAGCCTCAAAGAGTTCCTAAGGCCTGTAAAAGCCAGCAGTGGAGGTGGCTAACAAGAAGACTTATTGAACCCATAAAGGCACGTAAAATCCAGTGCAGGGGGTAACAGCAGCCTCATTAAGTCCCAAAGACCTGTGTAAACCTGTGTAGGTGGGTGACAGCAGCAGCAGCAGCCTCATAGAGTGCCTAAGCCTGTGAAAGCCAGTGGAGGCCGCAACTGAATCTGTTCCAGTGGAGGCTAATGGCAACTGTGGAAGCCTCATAGAGTCCCCAATGGCCTGTGAAAGCCAGCTAAAGTGGGTAGCATTATCAGTGGTCTCCTAAAGCCCCTAATGCCTGTAAAAAACAGTGTAGGTGGGTAGCAGTAGCATCAGCAGTCTCTCTTAGTGCCTAGGGCCTGTGAAAGCCAGTGGGGTGGGTAACAGCAGCAGAAGTCTTACTGAGCCCTTTAAGGCCTGTGAAAACCAGTAGAGGGGGTAGCAGCAGTCACATAGAATGCTTATAGGCCTGTGAAAGCTAGTAGAAGGGTGCAGCAGCATCAGCTGCTACAGCAGTAGTCTCTCCAATCCTTTCGGATCAATGCTCTAGTCAGTAGCATCAGGCACAGTGGTGGTGAAATTCTGGTGTTCCATGTCTGATTCATCTATGAATGTCAGAATCTCCAAAATTTGGCATTAGAGCAAGGTTCCCTGTCAGGTCACAATAGCCTCTGCGGCACTAAATACCCTCTCGGATTCTATGCTGCTGGATGGGCATGACAGCATGGACATGGCTATTGGTCATTGGGCACTTGGTCATTTAGCTGCTGTGTGGAGTGTGTTGGTAGGGTGCTGGATGCTTTGTGGGTGGCTGCATGAAACTGCTCCTCAGAGAGATTCCTGGCTTAAATGAATACTGTCAGGGAGTATTGGGGTCCTCCTCATACTCCTCCTTGTCCTCAAGCTCCAGTGGCTCCTCTCCACCAGAGAAGCCACCCAATGTTGTTAATTTGGCCCGGGCATGGAAACCCTTCTCCTCCTCCACCACTTTATCTAGTTCCGGGATCAGTTGAACATGATAGATACTAGGCTGGGTCCCCCTCACCAACATGACATTGCAGCACATGTAGCAAGAAAATGACATAATCATGACCATAGTCATCCTGGCTGACGAGCAGAGTGGTTTACTCGAACGGTGTCAGCAGACGTCATGTGTTATTTGCCATTGGCTCAGTTGGAAATTGCATTATGCTGGGAAGTTGGTCAACTGCTGCATGAGCTAGTCAATAATTGCCATTTTCTGCTCATACAGCTGATCCAATATATGGAGAAAGGAGTTCCAAATGGTCAGCATGTGGCAGATCATACAATGTTGTGGTAGGAAATGCTGTCTTTGCAGCTTCAGGAGGCTGTTCCTTGCATGATACAGGTGGCATGCACAGTTTGCATGACACTGAAGGATGTTAGGAAGTGATTATACCAAATTAAAAAAATGTACCATGCATAGTGGTTGAGGAGAATGCAGAAAGCCCACGATGGCGCCATTGCTGTAATTTGGCCAAGTTGCTGCTGTGCTTGGGCTGGAAGGATGTTAATCCAATGGGCTGTGACAGACATATACTGCATTTGCCCAAAGCTGGAGCTCCCCATGTCTGTACACCAGTGTACTATCAGGTATCTGAGAGGGCTGTAATCACTACCGCGGAATGGAGAGACTTTAACACTGCAGTTTTTTTAGCGACTGCCATCTTAATTGAGGAGGAATTGGAGAAATGGAGGAAACAGGGGTGGATGGAAATGTTTTTTTGCTATTTGCTGCATAGTCTGAGGGGCCTTGATTGGTGAAGATAGTGTGTTGCACTGGAAGATGCAGCAGTTGGTGTATCCTGCTGCAAAACAACAAGTTGGCCATGGTTCTTCCAAGCAGCATTGTGGTGGTGTTCCATTGGTACATGAATGGAATTTGTGCCCCCATTAGGACCCTTTCCCCATTTCACATGTTCCTGACAGAGTTAATACACCAAATCAGAACTGGGACACAGCTCATAGAAAAACTTTAGAGTAACATGTTTTTCTGCGAGAATCTTGTATGACTGGCTGGTTGCTGCTGCTTGGCACTGCACAATCATTCCCAATGCATCCTTGCAAGCTAGTCTGCTGACTAGCAGATGGTGTAGCCTTCCCATGTTTTGTGGCTGCCACCACGCTGAGTTTGTGGCATGCTGCCATCCGTCTCCACTGATGATGATACTGTCTCACGACAGTTGGCACCATCATCATCAATGCAGGTTTCACTGCCATTGCTGCCTCCTTCAACTGCCTGGTACCATATTCCCCCAGCTCCACCTGATTTGCCCCTCCCTGGCTCTCATGAGGAGTGCTTTGAAGCAAGGGGTCTCTTCATGATGGTCTCCTTATGATGATTGCTGGCCCCCAACCACTGAGTATCCCCCAAAACTACCTTGCCCTTGCCACAGAAAAGTGGTGTCTGAGGAACCACCCAATGTGATTTGCTTGTGCCTACTATGTGTAACAACCCCAGGTTTGGCAACATTTATCACCCTGCCTGCAGTTCCGTCAGCCACAAGCGGGTGTCAGCAAAGCCCTGGCTGCTCTCTCTCCCCCTCTACTGCTGCACCTGGTGTGAGGCCTATTTAAGCGGTTTCGCCCTTCACCTGGTGCAGCAGGATTTTGTTTGCTTTGTTTGCAATCTGTTTGTGGCTGTACATTTTTTGACAGTGTGTGTGTGTGTGTGTGGCGGCGGCAGTGGCGGCAGAGCCTGTTGGTGGGGGTATTTTTTGATCGATCGATTGATCTGTTTTATTTGTTTGTTTTTCTTCCTTAACATTGTGTTCTGTTTAGTTGTTGCTACTGTGTAATTTTAATTTACTTTGTTAAGTCCTAGCCTTTAGTTTTTTTTTTTTCTTTAGAGCCTATTTTTTTTCCAATCAGAATTGGATATGGCTGGGAGGAGGTTCACTGCTCAAAAAGCTGCGGCTTACTTGATGGCCTCTGACTCAGAGGACTTTAGTGAGTCAGGTTCAGTGTATTTGCCCTGTGAGTCAGAGAGTGGCTCCTCTACTGAGGAGACACGGCCATGCAGTGGTACCAGTACAGGTAGCCAACGTAGAAGGGCTAGTGCCGTGCAAGATGAGACCACGCTGGGGGAGAGTGTAAGGCAGGTGGAGGCATCGAGTGCTACAGCTGGTCCAGGAGAGCCAGCGTGGAGGTCTCCTAGTAATTATTCCCCCCAATATTCCCCCCTTTAATTCGGTCCCTGGAGTCAACATAGACACAAGTACCTTACGTCTTTTTGATTTATTATTATTTTTTTTTCTTTTTTCTGCATACTTTTCATTTTAGACTATATTTTTGAATTAGAGGTAACCCCGCCGCGCTCTGCTGAAACTGAAGCAGGACACAGGTTACAAAGGCAGTAAACATTTACCGTGCCTGCAGGCAAGCGCCAGCTACTTGGTGGCCCCATTTTGGACAAAAAACAGAGTGGCTTCCCTGCTCTGTACATGGCCCCACCCATCTATTCACTTCAATGGACAGACAGGAGCAGGTACATAGCGGGGGTTCCCACTTTGTGTCTTATGTGCAGCGGCCGCACTGGCCCTGAAGAACAGCACTAAATGGTGGGCGTTGTAAGGATTTTTTTTCTCTGTAACTCTCCGCCTTAGCACCAGGGGAGGGTGGCAGGTTTAGCCTGAGACTGGACCTCCACTATAATGTATACGTTTTCTGTGTGGTCAGTATATAATTTTTTTTTTTTTTTAGTTTCTTACGTTACTGATGCAAAGGGAAGCGCTGGGGCAGGAGCAGCTTGGATATTTGTGACACATGATGATTAAAATGTGGGCCCAGTTTCAGGATCTTGATAACTGATCTTATAATCTGATGTCACAGCTACTGTATCCTAATTGCACCTCACAGCTAACCCCGACTGCACCTCTTAGTACCGTCAAGAAATGTGGGTTGTTTGGTGTGTCTTTTATATGCACATGCTATACATTTGGGTCTTTGTCAACCCTACACTTGAAAGTAGCTTTGGATGTTGGATATTGTTCTGTTCAGTGGACCTTGCAGTTTCAGATTTAGCTAGTTTTTGCATATTGTTTTTTTATTAAAATGTGGTGTGGATGGTGCTTTTTTAGTATTTTTGAAGGAAAATGCTGTACCCGCACGTGACACCTGTGAATTCTGCAAAAGTTTTGAAAGAAAGCTTCTTCCACTACAATTAAGCCGGGGTGCTCTAAAGCTGGAGGTATGTACTTTCAAAGAATACATGGTTTGTGGGGGGTATTTTAGATGTAAAGGGTCGTTTTGGTTAGAAACGTGCAAGGTGCGCACTTTGTCAGCAGAGCTGAAATAATGAGGTAAAATTACCTTTACGCGCATGCTTTAGGTTTGGGTATTTGGCAACCCTACCCTGCGAAGTAGCTATGCATGCTGGGTGTTGTTCTGTTCAGGGGACCTTGCGCTTTCAGATTTAGTGTGTTTTTTCTTGTTGGCATATTATTTTGTTATTAAAATGTGGTGTGGATTGTGTATTTTTAGAATTTTTGCAGGGAAATGCTGTGCAACCAATGAATTCTTCACGTGTTTGTGTCCAGAAAGCTGCGCCCACAACTACCAGCCTGGTATGCCTAGAAAGGTTAAGATGTGTACTTTCAGGGAATGTATGGTTTATGAGCGGTATTTTAGATGTAAAGGGTCGTTTTGGTTAGAAAATTGCAAAGTGCCCACTTTGTCAGCAGAGCTGAAATAATGAGGTGAAATTACCTTTACGCGCGTGCTTTAGGTTTGGGTGTTTGGCAACCTTACCCTGCAAAGTAGCTATGCATTTTGGGTGTTGTTCTATTCAGAGGACCTTGCGCTTTCAGATTTAGTGTGTTTTTTCTTCTTGGCATATTATTTTTTTATTAAAATGTGGTGCGGATTGTGTTTTTTCAGTATTTTTGCAGGGAAATGCTGTGCAACCAATGAATTCTTCACGTGTTTTCGTCCAGAAAGCTGCGCCCACAACTACCAACCAGGTATGCCTAGAAAGGTTGAGATGTGTACTTTCAGGGAATATATGGTTTGTGGGGGGTGTTTTATATGTAAAGGGTCGTTTTGGTTAGAAAAGGTGCGCACTTTGTCAGCAGAGCTGAAATAATGAGGTGAAATTATCTTTACACGCATGCTTTAGGTTTGGGTGTTTGGCAACCCTACCCTGCGTAGTAGCTATGCATGTTGGGTGTTGTTCTGTTCAGGGTACCTTGCGCCTTCAGATTTAGTGTGTTTTTTCTTGTTGGCATATTATTTTCTTTAGGAGAATGTGGTTTTGATTCTGCTTATTAATTTTTTTTTAGGAAAACCCTCTGCAATCAAGTTATTTGCCGTAGGATTACTTGAATAATGCTCTGCACATAACAACAAGCCTGGTATGCCTTGAAAGCTTGAGGTGTGTACTTTCGTAGAATATATATATATATATATATATATATATATATATATATATATATATATATTTCAAATGTAAAGGGTTGTTTTTCTTGAAAAACTGAAAGATGCTCATAGCAGTTGTATTTTATTTTATTTTATCTGAAAATCTCCTAAAGCACTGTCTCAATTTGGTGGAGTCTCCTGGGCAGGAAAGAGTGTCTACCAATACATATGTGTACCGTATGTGTATGTGGTACCATTGTAGCCGGGAGAAATGGGGCTTTTACACGCAATACAATTTTTTTGATAAAATTAATTTTTTTTTTTTTTTTTTACAAAAAACACTACAAAATGTAACAAATAGCATTTTTTACCACATATTTCACCCCAAAATATTGCTTAAGTACTGAAAAAAATACAAACAGGATATTCTATGTTAAAGCCCAAATTCTGCCAAAAAAACAATATATAATTTTCCTAGGAAATCCCCAAACATTCCTTCAAAAATTACACTTAAACATGTGGAGCACAAAATGTTGAAAAATGGTCTGGCAACAAAGGGTGACAAAATCTCCAGGTAGGCTGGCACTTAAAGGGTTAAGCACCTTTGAAATGACATTTGTTTATTGTGTACAAATGCAGAGCTGACAACATCATTTATAGGTTAAACGTCAAAATATTTGCCCATATTCAGTAGCATCTACTAAAAAGGTTGCATGGGCATTCATCTTTGTCTGGAGTCTTAAAGTCATAGAATCCTTTGGCATTCCTTTATCTTTGGCATGCTGGTTCATAGCAAGGGTCTGAGCAAGCTACCACAAAAAGGGTTATTTGTATCCAGGTTCTTCAGTGGAATTTTTCTGATGTCACAGATGCATCACTGGGCAGCCATAGGAACACCTTGGCCTTCATTTAAATTCCCCTGTGATTGCTTTCTTAGTTCATGGCTGAAAGCTACTTAAAACCTCTGTGCTTTCCTGAATGAGAAATGCCCCAGTAAAGCCAAAATACCATAAGGGGCCTGCTAACAACTTAGATAACCTGGCAAGGCTTTGGGTCAAGCATGGAAACAATGACTATATTTTTTTATTTTTTAATTTCTTAGAGTGGTGAGTGAGGGGAGAATAGTGTTTACTGTAACATCTACTTTTTATGATCTGAGTCCCAAGAAGCCCTTTTCGAGTTCAGGGGATCACATTCTCCTTCCAATTAATGTAATAGGATAGTCCCCTGGCCTGGGGTCCTTTCAGGGGGAGTATGGCCAACCTCCTGGAGGGGATAAAAAGGGGGTGAGAGAAGAGAAGGGGCAGTTCAGAGAGTGTGGAGAAGTTCAGTGCCATGAGAAGTGGGCCAGCAGAATGTAATGAGCAGCCAGGACAGCTGGGTACCCAAAGGGGGTACCAGGCCAGCAAGAGGTTGATGCAGGTGTTAGACCTGCCACTAGAGATGGGCGAATCTGAGCCACAAAGTTCAGGTTCGTATAGAGATTTGTGAGTTTGGATTCCCTAATACGGACGTCAGTAAGATGCCCGTGTTTGAGTTCGCCATCTGGTTGTACCTAAGGTTGCAGCAGCAGAAGAGCTGCTGTAATTTACCTGAGCCACAACCCTCTTCTTTCAGCAGCGGTTTGGCTTTCAGCAATTTCTGCAATTTGTATATGCCCAATCAATTTTTTTTATGTACAGTAAATGATTGATTTGCTTGATATTTAGAGATGGAATAACATGGACTTTGTTTCTAACTTAAATAAGTTTTTGTTAGCAATACAAGGCATCTGTATTTAGAGTGGCTGTGCAGCTCAGGTCATAGAATCAGGGGACATATGCTATATAAAAAGGCACTATTAATAATAATGGGGTTATAATGGAATAAACATGATTGCTGATAGAATTTTTGATAGAAATAAGTCTTCTTATTGTTTATTTCATGAACTTCAGTGCAAAACACGCTAAAAGTATTTTATGCCACTATTTAAGCAAAACCCGTGATTTTGACTATCCCGGGTATTGTTTCTTGCCCCTGAGCATCACAATTTGGGATGCCCCACTGTGTGAAAGCCCACAGTTTGCCCCCGAGTAAAACACACCTCTTCCCAGTCCTACAGTGCATGTCCAATCAGAACCATTTGCTGTGCATATGTAATGTTCGGCAAACAGCTCTGCTTGGGGCGGGAGTGCACACTCAGCCTAAAGATGCAGGGATGTTCCCGCTGATGTTTAAATCAGCGAGAGAACTAGGAAGCAGGTGAGTCTTGTGGAGCCTCCGGCGGGTTTCACACAGTGGGGCATCCCAATATGGAGGGAAGACCCCAGGGCTGGCCAAGCTGTGTTTTTTCCAAGTTCAATTCTGTTCAAAAGTTCTATTCTGAGGGACATAATAATGGCCTATTCCAGTTGTTTCTAAACGTATCTTATCCTCTTTCAAAATATTGTTGTCCTGGACATCTTTAGACTTTAGTTAACTGTTAAAGTGATATTAAAGGCAAAGGCAATTGTTACAGCATCGCATTGGGCTACATTTGGTACTGTCCTAAACTGTTTCCCATTTTTAAATTGAAGCACAAATAGCCGAGATATCAAGGTTTACAGGTTTAGCTTATGAATATGATTTCTCCTCTGAAAAAAGTGGACATGGCCCTTGGAGCTGTGATGCTGCATAAAAATCAGTATAATGGGTGGAGTCTGTAAGAGCTCAAAATCCTCTTTCAGGCACCCTGGCTGTTCTCCTTCCTTCTGTCCCTTTTGCTTGGCAACATTGGACGAATAGACCTATAATCTCAAACACATGTGTGCACCCCCAAACACATGCGGGCAACCCAAACACATGCATGCACCCCCAAACACAGTTCAATGTGTATTGGCAGAGGCACTCTTACCCAAAACAATATGGTCGGGTGCAGTGGCTAGCAGTGGCACTAGCCCACCCCCAAACACATACACGCACCCCCGCATTCACAAACACATGTCCGCACCCTTGCTCCCGGCTCCTTTCTTCCATCTGGCTTCCATGTGGCTGCAGTTCCATCCTCCCCCGGCTCGGGTGGTAGGCTTTGGCGGTTGCAGCCCCTATCATTTGCCCGAGTTCAGGCAGTGGTTTCGCTGCCATGCCGGCAGCTTCCAGGCAGGGGGCGGGGTTTCTAGCTGAGAGGTAGAGGCAGCCAATCAGGTTATCTGGGCAGGCAGAGAGGGGGTGTTTTTGTTCTCTGTGCCCAGAAGGTTCATTGGAGAACCAGATCGGCGGGTTGGGGACAAAAACTAGAAGGAGCAAGGGATTTTCCTCAGGAAGGAGAGAGACAGCAGAGGAAGGACATCTGTGGATCCACTCTATGGAAGGTAAGCAAGCTACTGATTATTCTTTTTTATTTTTTGACTTGCCTATCACTTTGGAAGTCTTCCTGTTTGGAGAGAAGTTAGAAAACCAAATATAAACATGATCTTCTTATTGATGCATTACTAATTAGATTTACAACTTAAAAGCACTGAAAACCAAACCCTGCCCTAATAAATAATATGTTATTGATATTTTGGCTCCAGAATATCTGCCGAGAGGTTTGGAAGACACTGGGTATGAATTGCTAAGTGTTCCTGCACCAAACACTGGAAAAACTACAAAACATTTATTGTTAAAGCCTGGATTCTGCAGCAAAAAAATATATAATTTTCTTGGAAATTCCTGCAAAAATCACAGTTAAACAAAACGGTGAAATGGTGAAAAATAACCTGTCAACAGAGGGTGACAGAAACTCCAGTAGTAGGGCAGTTAAAAGGATTAAAAGTAGCTATGCATGCTGGGTATTGTTCTGTCCGGAGGACCTTGCGCTTTCAGACTTAGCTGTTGTTGTTTTTCTTGTTTGCATGTTGATACTTTAGGAAAACATGTTTTTATTATGCTTTTTTATTCATGTATTTAGGGAAACCCTGTGCCACCAAAGAATTCTTCAAGGAATTACTTCCAGAAAGATTGGCTCACTACAACAAGCTGGGTATGCCTGGAAGGTTTAATGTATGTACTTTCAGGGAATATATGATTTGTAGAGGGTATTTAAAACATAAGGGTTGTTTTGGTTGGAAAAATACAAGATGCACACTTTGTCTGCAGAGCAAACATTTTCAAAAAAAATTACCCTTACATGCATGCAATACTTTGGGGTGTTTGGCAAATCTTCCCTTGACAGTACCTATATATGTTGGGTATTGTTTTGTTCAGGGAACCTTGCTTCTTCAAATTTAACTTGTTTTCATATTGCTGAAAAATCAATATATAATGTTCTTGGGAAATCCCTACATGTATGACAAAATTGTGAAAAATGGTCTGGCAACCGAGGGTGACAAAATCTCTAGATAAGCTGTCAGTTAAAGGGTGAAAAAACAACTATCACTGCCAGTTGTGGTAATGACCATGAAAATGTGATGCTATTACACAGTATTACACAGTATCATAGGCTATAGAAAAAAATGCATAACTAATATAATTTTTCTCTCCAAAAGTGAGGGGGAAATGTTGGTGTGCCTTATGGAGTGAAGGACCACTTACCTTACTAGCCCTCCCCTTACTTCATCAGGATCCAACAGCAGTCCTGGCACCGGACGCAGCCATCTTTACTTTGCTGCACAGAGCAGCTGTTTGTGAAATTCTAAGGGGTCCATGTTATCCTGCCAGCACCAGGTGACATGCCGGTATCCTCACCCCCTCTTGGAGAGCTCAGTGCCCACTGGTGAACAATGAACCCATATTCAGAAGGGCATATGACCTGGTAAACCAGAAGGGCCAGGGGCCAGTTGGTTGGCCTCTGAGCCCTGGGTTACCAGCCCTTAGGCCAGGTCCCCAAGATGGTGGCTCTGGGGGAGGTTACAAATGTATTTTTTTTAATTTTGGAAGTTTAAAAACATGACATGAGAGAAGTTCTTGCTTATATGCAAATTCTCTTGCAAGTAAACTCCCATCAAAAAAAGGTCTGCTGAATAGAGTGGATACATCATTTTTTTTCTCTCCTTAAACTAGGTGAGAATCACATCATATTGAATCCACTTTATTATTATTATTAAAGAAAATTTCAGGCAAATAAAAACCCTGCTGTACTTTTCATGTGTCCCACACAGACTGTCACTGTTAGTTCGCGGCCTGCACTGCACCTGATGCAGTTGCACCTGAAACGCGTTGGGGGATCGCTATTTGACCGGGACGTTCCTGGGGGTTACTTGGGGTTACACACTCAGGTGATGTGTATGATTTCAATTGATTGTTGTATTTTATATTTGAGTTTGTTTTCTTTTTTCTATTGCCACATTTTGTATTTTTAAAATATATATTTGCACAGAAGCACTTATGCACTTTGGATTGTTTGTAATATTGGCACTGAAATAATATAATTATGGTATTAGACATAGGTAAAACTGGGATGCCCCTGGGAGTGTACGGTCTAGTTTTTTATATGTTTTTTAATTGTTTGTAATGTGATTTATGTGGGTAATTATTAATAAATAAATGTATCTATGAATTCATGATATATATCTAATTGATTCATTTATTGCTGTGGAGGAGGTGCGGTGGTTTGGAGCTATTTTGGGTGAATTGCTGGATTCACCATTAAAATACTAGGACTCCAATTCAGGACAGAGATAGTCTCCCACCACTGCACGGCCACAGGGATTAGATTAAAATAACAAATTTAAATTTAGTGCGGAATTTGCATATATACATATTTCTGCACTGCACCTGATCACGCATCTCTTTCTGTGTCCTCTGAAGCAGAGACACCGCCTGCTGTCATCAATGTTAGCTGGCATACCCCCATCCCTAATTGAGATGCCCCGCTGTGTGAAAGCACTCAGATTGCATGTATCAGGTTACCTTTCCTCCAATCCAGCTGCACATAAATGGATTCTCATCCAATCAGAGCCATTTGCTGTGACTATGTCATTCAGAAAACAGCTCTGATGTTCTTCAACGGGAAGCTCCAGTGGATGCATCCCCGGCAGGCATGCAGGCTTCTACCCCTGCCTATCTGAATGGCTGAGCCAGGAGCATGCACATGTTCTGAAGATGCAACTGTACAAAAACTGGTGTGTTTGGTGTACAGAGCAGAGACTCCAGATGATGCTAATCATCTGATCAACAGTGATGACACTTCACATTCCTGAGCTCACAGGTGTAACCCCTCCTGCTCTAGTTCTTCAGGTGAGAGAGTCACAATCTTGCTCTCCAGTAGCCAAGAGAGAACATCATCTACAGGGACCCAAATGGATGACTTTTCCACGGGATCACTGCATCAGCTGTATGAACAGCAAGAGACAAGAGTGTGCTTCTGTGAGAGACGATGCCCAGTTCTGCTACTTTCTTGCACACCAAGTTGAAGCTTTCTTGTGGCACACCACTTCATCTTGAAAAAGAGCGGGCTTCTATCATCATCTGCCTAAGTAACAGTCAGAGGAATCTTCCAGAGGTACGGTGAAAGGTAGAGATTATGCGTGAGAGATCACACTGTGATAATAATAATTCCTATATTTCACCACACTCTGGATCCCTTTTTAAGGAGGCAAGCCAGGGTTATTTGCTAATTAATTAGCTTTTCAAAGGAGCTAATAATCAACCCATAATCAAGCCGGGAATCGCTATAATGGCAATTTTCCTCACTTGAACATTTACGTTTATTTAACTTGCAAACTAGACATTAGATCATCAAATGACCTCTCAGTTTCATATTTACTGTGATTTAAGGTATAAATAACAGTTAGCAGTGTAAACCTTCTAACAATGGGCTGTATCAAGGTTAACAAACAAGACATAAGATATAGACAGCAAAAAAGTAGTCCTCAAGGTTTCATTAAGCGAATGTAGGCCTAATTCAACACGGTATAACAAAAGGTTCGCATCTTTCCCTTATTTCAATGACAGGTCTCTGTTTCTCAATCACAGAAGTCGAGTCAGCAAATTAAAGCTTATACCATGTAATTTTTCAGTAAAATATATATATTTAAATCTCAACATTCAGTTGTATAACGCATAGTAAGACAGACAGCCATTTCAAAGAATTCGAAGGAACTAAAGAATCTGTAGAGAGTATGCTGTTCTGTATCAAGCTAGATGAATAAGAGGACAGGGGCAATATGTTGTATCAAGTCTGGCAAATATGGCAAGCATGGCAAATACTACCGTAAAATGATTGACTATACTTCAAAACTCCTAATGTGTCACTTGTGGAATAACCCACTTTAAAGTACTGTGAATAGAACCTTCTACAGTGACTAGTGTGGACATAATTGGTGCTTAACAGTGTTACTTAGAGGAGACCTCTACCCCACACCTGTACCACAAGACCTTTTAGGCTCAAGAGACTCCTGCTCCCTGACCCTACTACCCTCAAGCCAGATAGACAAGGGTAACATTTGCATAGAATGGTTCTGTTAGATGGCTGTGAATGCAGTCATCAGCTTTTTTCGTTGTAGCCCTCACCTTCAGCTAAAAGACTGCAACTTCTATGCTTTATAACCAAGGTATTGAGTGTTTTAACTTAGGCATTTTAACTTCACCTGTTTGACAAACATTTTGTTCCCACTCTTCATGACTCATTGGGTCACTTGAGGTTGAAAAGGCGACCTCTCTTCTCTTTAATTATCTACCAAGTTTTTAATAAGCAATCATACTTTCATATAAAATTAATTTCTGATCCTCAGATACATTTTAAAGATGGGCACAGTTCATATAAAAAAGAATTATGTAAAATACAGATTAAGTCATGTAAAATAGAAATATCCATGTCAGGTTAAAGTATTCACTCTCCTTAACAAATTTTCGGGAACATTCATATTAGGTTGTTATCAGTTGTGCTATTGCAAGGCACTGTCCTTAGTAAAAAATAAAGATGTAATATACCAACTCTTTTCGGCCATGTGTATTTATTAGGTGATAATTAGGATATTTTTTATCTGCATTTCACTCCCTGCTTTCAATGCAGCAGGGGACTGTGGATAGATATATTTTATTACTATTCGATAACAAAAGCACAGCTGCACTTTATTTAACAGAGCTGATAAGCTGACCAAAGACTAGAAGCATCTGTATCAACAGGCTCCTGCCTGTACCATTCACAGCTTCCAGGGTCTGATGCAGAAAAAGCCTGACTCTAAAAAAGACTGATCGAGATTATTTCTGGCCCTGACATTTTCCTCAAGATATCTGAATTTCCATATATTTGAAAACCTAATATAAACAACAGAGAAGGAATTTGCATTTCGGGCAGCAAGGAATGAAAAATAGAGGCTATGTAATCTATTGCAGTTTTGAGAAGAGGAATGACAGTGGTAAAGTTGAGCACACACCATGTCTTGTGGCAAACTCATTTCCTGCTAGAATATAGGGTTTCATCTGCCTGAACATTTAATAGGTATCAAAGAAAGATCACTCTCCGCCGTGTCTATGGATGGAGACCCCTCCTGTTTAGTTGCTTTCATTTCTCCTTCTAACATTTTACTAAAACCTATATATGCATTCTCAATCCAATATGTATGACTTTACCATAAACAAATACATCTCAGTGTAATTTTGCGTTCTAAAGATGCTTTAATGTTTTATTTATAATTCCTTATAAATATGAAAACACAGCAAAGGCTAACTAAAAGTGCAGTTTATTTGCTCTTCTAAAAATGCAATATTACATTGATCTCTCTTTTGTGTGTGGGATTTTCTGTAAGTAGAAAATAGACATTTGGCCGAAAATATATCTGAGAGCTTTATCTTTAAATAATATTAGTGTATAAATGCTAAAAAAGTGTAATACGTTTGTGTGCTTATGGATTTGAAATGGTAATAACTACCAAAAAACTGGGTAGGGCTATAAAATCATATATAAATATTGTTTATATTGCATCAATATTTTCATACCCTTTATTTCAGCACACAAAGTATTATGGGTCACTGTTTGTGGAATACATATATTCTTTTTTTTTTTTTGGGCATGCCTAGTCGGAGTTACTTGCTCGTCATTGTGGAAATGTTTCGATCATCGTGGAATTTTTTTTTTTTTTTTTTTTTTTTTCCTTATATTATCCTCCCCCTCTCCCTCCCCCCCTATTTTTCCTATAACCGAACGGAATTTATTCCATGGTCACTAAGTTGATTATCAAGTCCTATTAGGAATTGGTTTATCAGATCTCTATATATAGGCCAGTTTGTTAGAGCCAACTCATTTTTGAGTTCCTTTATTATAGTTTTGTACCATAACCCCTTGTCTGGTGGGTCGGTGCAAGCCCAGCGCAGTGTAATAATTTTTTTTGTTGCCCAAATCACCACAGACCCTAATCGTCTTTTCTCTGCAGGCCAACTCTTGGGGGACAGATTCAATAGTCCCCATCTAGGGGTAAGAGTTACTTTATCCCCTATCATATTTTCCAATTTCTCTGTAGTAATCTGCCATAGAAATTTGGTATACTTACAGTCCCACCATAAGTGTTTTAAGGTTGCCGGTACCTGACTGCACCACCAGCAATTGTATGATGGGTATCTGTCATTGTAGTCTGCTGTAAAATAAAAGCGAGATATAAATTTAGTGCAGAAAATTCTTAAGCATGGAGATTGGACTAGTTTGATTGTATGATAAATGTTGGTCCAATCGTCTTCTTCTATCCGTGTCCCAAGGTCGCTTTCCCATTTCCTAGCATACGCTGTTATTATATTTGTTGTTAGTTTCTTTATATGATTGTAATAAAATGATAATCTATTTGGTCTTTTTCTGACAGAAATAAAAATTTCCTGTATTGCTGTTGGTTTAAAGCTCTCTGATGGAAGGTTCAATGTTCTGATATAACTGGCAACTTGGTGTTGAATTAAGGTGAATGCGTGCGGGTTGTCTCTTAACAGCAGCCCTCTTGCTGGTGACCAAATATGTGCTATTCTTGTATGAAACATATGTTTATATTTTGTTATATAAACATTACGTTTTCCCTGAGGAAAATCCAGGTTGGTAGTTAATGATCGCATCATATCTGGGAATGGGAATAATGCTTTGTCTTTCATGGATGTTAGTAGTGTCGAGCATATATTACTCACTATGGGATTCATATGCTCATTATTCCGTGTTATTTCCTTTAGACTGTTATAATCGCATGATGTGATTTCTTCTACGGATACTGGGCATAACTCGATAGCTGGCCACTTTGTATGTTGGTAAGTTATTAGCCATTCATCCACTCTTTTAAATTGGGCGGCCTTATAGTATATGTTAAGGTCAGGGGCCCCCATCCCTCCATGCTCAGATTGCCTGGTTAGATTTTTGTATGCAATACGGTGTTGGCTATTATTCCAATAAAATGCTGCTAATTGTTTATTTAATTGTTTTATAAAGCGGTGCGGTATGTGTATTGGAATATTTTGCACTAAATACAGAAAATGAGGTAAAAAAAACATCTTGACCGCTGCGATTCTTCCGAGAATATTTAACTGAGAATTTTTCCATTTCGACGTCTGGTCTTTTAGCAATTTTTCTAGGGGAATATAATTTAACTTAAATAGTTGGTCCAGATATTTGGGTAAGTTTATTCCTAGGTATTTCAGGTGCAAAGTTTCCTGAATACATATATTCTGTACATGATGCCCTGAGCCAGAAGGGGAAGGCATCACTGAGCAGTGTCATTTGAGGATAGAAGAAGGTAACATGTTAATGGGCAAATGTGCAACAAACAAGCACTATGCACTCTAAGTGGTTGATTCAGAGGCAAGTGTAAATTCTCTGTCATTGATTTTCATTGTCGACCGGGTGTAAATCTTCACCTGGTTCTGGTTCATCCCCTATGTGTCAATCACTGCTTACTTGCCAAGCTCAATCACTGAATCAGCATTGTGTGTTCTTGGCTTGGTACAGTCTGGAAATTGTGCAGAATTCTGTTGTGCACATTTTGAAGACACCATCACTAATTATTCTACTACCACCTTCAACAACATTACTATGCACATCTTCCTTCTTGCCTCTCAAATTAATATGTTTACCCCATAACTATTGTTTACTCCCTCCAAAAACAATAAGAACCTTATTGTTATTAATTAGAAACTGCATCCAATGAATGCATTTAAGCAAATTGTACAGACAGCCTGATATGACTTGTCCTCCCTCCATAGTTGATTCATGTCAGTCCACTGTCTTAGAAGAGAGTTGTTGGGATGGTTCTGTATCACTTGTTTTAAAGCCATAAGATGTGTGTCTCTGTGAAAAGCAATCTAAGATTGCTCCCAAGGTCTGCAAACAAAGGGGGTGTCTCTCCTTTCTGTGTAGTTACTAAAATTACTGAGCAAAAGTTTACTTCAGACATAAAAGAGAATATGCCCCCAGAGGGCCAACCTTCTGCAAACCACCGCCCAAGGCAAATGCCTATGTTTACCTGAAGGCAAATAAGGGCCTGAACTTGTGCAGCATCCTCTGAAGCTTGTTTTTTTCTCTTTTTGTCTATCTGACAAATCAGCTGTCTACTGTCACATTTTTCAACATGCAAAACGCCTGCTTCTGAAAGCACCCTCAAAACCCCTCTACACATTTACCATCTGGCCTAACCAAACCACTTTACAGTCTTGTCACTCTTCACAACACTTACTACCATGCTTAGTACATACTTTGTGACCCAGCCTCTTATCTCCACCCTCCTCTTTTAAATTGCAAGCTCACAAGGGCAGGACCCTCTCTCCTAAAGAACCCCTGCACCAATGTGTTTTGTTGCATTGGACTTGCATTCATTGCAATATCTTATATATGACTTTGTAATGCCCTGTGTATAATAAGTATGTTACTTACTCAGTATGTTACACATACCACCATTCTGTAATTTATAGTATGTGCAGTGCCATGTAATACATAGCAAAAAATGTCTAAAAGGGTCACTTAATCTTATGGCCCACAACCTCCCAGTTCAGTACTGTGATGAGTTGTGGCCTTTATTTTGTTGCTTAATATATTGCTGAAGACAGGTACAGCTATTTTTGCAGTAATGTTTTATTGTTAATCCTTTAAATTGCTGCTACGTGAAATTCACATATCTGGCATTTTCACCCTTTGAAGAAAAAAAAGAAAAAACACTCACCTTTGTGCGGGATCCAGTGGCATAAAAACTTAAAAAGAAATCCAAAAGGGTTAAAACCTTCATAAAAAAATGGGTCAATGCAATTTTTTTTCTTGTGGTCACCACAGAGCTTGGTGCGGATAAAATTCTGCAGATTTTCCCTAGTTTAGCAGGGTGACGAACTAGAAGAAGATGTCAACCAATGTTTATAACTTCCTCCCTTATTGTGTGGCTGCCAGGCACGTGACAGTGACCAATTGGGTTTGCCAAGTGCATTTGCACATTAAACCTGAATAGTTGCTGCTGGTCACATAAGTGGTTGCCATTGGTGACTAGACTTTACATGCTCTTTAGCCAGTTCTGAGAACCATGGAAAACTGACACAACTGGGGATTCACAGTAGGTATCTTTAACCACAACTTTCTGGTAGGACAGTGTGCAGAGAGCTGTGATTAACAATAGCTATTCTGAATGCTGTAAGCAATGCTGGACGCCATATTATTCAACTTGTTTAAAAATGATATAAAATAGGGAATTATTGACAATGGGGTTGAAAATGTATACCCAGTGGCAATTTTGTCTCCTTGAAAAAGAGTGAGAATTCTCACCTTGCTCTGAATCGACCCCAATGGGTTCAATTCAGAGCCTGGTGGGAAAACTTCCTTTTTTAGGAGAAAATTGTCATTCACTTTCATTGTCTACCTTGGGGCTGAATCAGAGGCAGGTGAAAAATTAAACCTGGTAGACAATGACATTCAATGGTAGTTTTCTTTCTTAAAGTGGACCAACACCCAGGATTTTGACTATCCTGGGTTTTGGTCCACTTCAGGGGGGCACCTCACCACGCTCCCACGGACAAGCGGCGGACAAGGCAGCGCGCCCGCCGCCGCCTCCCGCGCGCCCCTCTGACAGTGCGCGCGCCTGCGCCGGCCATTCACAAACGGCCGGCGTGGGCGCGCGCACGGCTAGAGGAGGTGAGTTCTTTTGGGGTTTTGGGGGGGGTCCCTCACCGCGGGACATCCCGATCTCGGATGTCCCGCGGTGAGGGGGGTGATCGGCCCGGGAATCTTATAGATTCCCGGGCCGATCACCCATGGGTGACGGTCCACTTTAAAAAAGTGAGTTTACTCACCAGGCTCTGAGTCGACCCCACTGTCTCTATTTTTGCAGAAGACACCAAGATATGTAGGACAGTGTAGTCTTTTGAAGATGCTCACAAGCTTCAGGTTGACTTGGGGTGTCTGGAAATTAAGTTCAATGTGTATACGTAATGCACTTGGAGACTAATAATCTGCAGGCCACATATGTTCTTGGGAGATTAAATCTGGGAGAGTCACTTGTTGAGAAGGACCAGTGGTAGACCACAGACTAAATAAGACTAAATAACAACATGTAAGTTCAAGCAGCTTTTCCCAAGACCCCCAGGACATTATCATGCACTAAAAGAGGCATGGCATCAAGGGATATGGATCCAATATCCACAATATATCCAGTTCTGGTCACCAGTTCAAACAAAGACACTCAGATTTTGGAAAGAGTGCAGAGAAGAGCCACCAAACTGATAAGAAGAATGAAGAATCTTAGTTATGAAGAAATCTTACAGAAATTAAATCTGTTTAGTCTTGAAGGAAGATGTCTAAGCAGAGACATGATTAACTTGTATAAATACAATACAAAAGAAAAGCCAATGCAAAAGAAAAACTCTCTAAAGACAAGGGATGCTC
Source organism: Gastrophryne carolinensis (assembly GCA_027917425.1). Lineage (NCBI taxonomy): Eukaryota > Metazoa > Chordata > Amphibia > Anura > Microhylidae > Gastrophryne > Gastrophryne carolinensis. The sequence continues at coordinate 454,406,246 of CM051234.1, forward strand.
TCTCTGCTCTTCTCTGAGAAAGACATTTTCAGAGGTTACTATTTTACCCTTAACATTAGCTGTAAATTAAAAATAAGAACTCTCTCAACCCCATCCCTTGGTTAAACCTGATAGATACGTGTCTCTTTTCAACTGTATTAATTATGTAGCTAAATTAGAATAAGTAGTACAATCCCTTTATGTTTCATAATGTTACTCAATGCTGTGTTTATTAGATTCATTGCAAACTTTTAATATAAAAATATAACTGTGCGCGAGGTGCACCACACGACTTGGTGTAGGGAACATGTTAATTTGTTATCTGTTCATAACTTTTATGTGGTTGTCACATTATAGGTTCAGAATATGTAAATGTCCTTTCAGGTCCAGCTAATTGTGAGCTCAAGCACTCCAATCAAAGATAATTACATAATGGTGACAATTATAAATGTCCTGGGAATCCATTGTGCTTTTATATGCCTGTGGCACGGGATGCTATATAAATGAACACAAAAATATTGTTTTATGTGCAAGCCCAAGCAAACACAGTGCTGGACTTAATTTGGTTTTATTTACCTGTTAATGTGTGACAAAAGTCATACTGTCCTCCAAGCATGGTGCCTCTTATGGTGTCCAAGGGGGAGCGGAGAGAAGTGGATATGCATCCCTACAGGCACCCTGGGTTTGGGGCTCAAGAGAGTTGATAAATGGCAATGGATGCTGGATCACCCACCGCAACGGCACCAGTCTCCTCAGCAGATGCAGGCTGTGCATTGCCTGAATCTTTGAGATAGTTGCCTCTGCTCTCTCGGCTTGACCTATAGGGACACACCTCCTTCTTGCCACCCTCAACCAATCACTGTGCGAAGGAGGGGGGCCCACATGGGGGCATTTCTCCTGTTAGACCTCCCAGGCACTCTATCAGTTGCCAAGAAAAGGCCACACTTGTGCCACTGAGCAGGCTCCACCCCACCCTCATCCAATGGGAAGGAGGATGCGTGCGCATGCGTGCCCCTGCTGCACAGCACCTCAAGCCTCACGACTGTGCTGTGCGTGCGCTATCTAGGATCAGCGCACCTCCACAAATTAGAGACCAATAGGGACACCTGGATAGTGCACATGCATGAGCTTATCCACCTCTCCGGGGATGGTATGGCGGGAGGGGTAATTCTGTCACTAGGGGTGGCAGGCCTGTGAAAGGCCACGTATTACCCCCTTCCAGGTAGAAGTGCCACCAGGCAATGCAAAGGGTCAGAAATTGGAACACCTTTTGTGTGTTGGCACACCTTTTGTTTCTACTGCAGGAATTATTGATTGCCATATTATAGCTTTAAATTATCGATTGTCCGCCCTGCTGACAGGAAGACAGAGAACAACGCTATCACAGTAATTTACAGAATTAAAATATTAATCACTCCCAGTTCAGTTCAATATTCAGTCAAAAAAATATACTTTGATAATAAGTGGAGGGTTTTCAGGAATTTCAATACATGTGGATATTATATACATACAAAATATTTACATATATACAGAATTGAATCCTACCACGACTACTTACTTACGACTACACTGCACATAGCTAACTGTCTAATTCTTATAATTAGAATTAATAGTTACAGGTATTTCCCATGGTGCCATATACCTATTGCAGTCTACACAACCCCAAAATATCTCATATATATATATATATATATATATATATATATATAAATGGGCCAAAGCTACAATCCTTGTTTAAGCTTGGTGGGTAATGGGCCTTGGTGGTATATATCCATTTAGATTCCTTTTTTGAGGGATGATCACCTCAATGTCAACCCATAGGCTCTCAAGTCAATGCTTACAAAAGTAATGCCTTCATAAATGCTGCTGTGTTGTACCTGAAAATGTCAGCCTATTGGGGATCTACATTTTTATATGTCCGCCATATGTTCCTGTATACGCATTTTCATTTTTCGATTCGTCTTATATAATAGCCTGGGCATTTGCAAGTATACAATATGTTTTGTATTACAATTAAGAACATTTTTGATATATCTGCATGTTTGGCACCTACACATTTGTAAGTGCCCTTTACCCTACAACATAGAGTAGTAGTCTGACCATTAAAGTGGCTAAGGACTGACTGATCTTTTATGGACTTATTCTTCCGATATAAGGAGAGGTTTAGCTGGGACAATATTTTTTGGTATGGTCTTGTGTCAGAATGCACCAGTGCTTGTTGATCACCTGTCTGATCACCTTATGTTTTGTTGAAAAGGTGGTAGTCAGGGATGGGCGAACCTTGCAAAACCTTGAATAAATGTTTGTAGTTCTGTGACCTGAAACCAGTCCCCATTGAAATCAATGTGGACCCGAACCTTGGGGGGGGGGGGTGGCTGTAGCGGGGGGGTGCAGAGTGAGCAACAGTAATGCAGTACTTACAACAGTAAAACAGTAACAGCGTGCAACGTGCTGCTCCAACTCACATCAGTCCAATCCTCTTCCTCAGCAGTGGTGGCAGTGGTGGCAGCGGTGGCGCTTGAATTTGGCCCCAGCCAGGGCTACAAAAAGATGGCCGCCAGCTCCCATGAATGGAGTTCGTTCCTGAGAAGGGGAAGTGGTAGGCATTTTTTTAACAGTAGTGCTATTAGTGGTAGTTAAAAAAAAGTTTTCATTTTAAATCATCTTCACACCATCCTCATTATCATCATTCTTACAATTATTATGTTATATATAGGAAGTACAAACAATTGCAATGAAATTGCATGGCTGTGCATCTTATCCAGAATGCAGCAGACATAATATTGTATTTGACCTTCTTATTTTACAGCATTGTAAAGAGAGATCATCCTTAAATGGGTGTGAAATGATGATAGAATAGGTCTAAAGTTATTCCAGTTATGGCAGAGAAACGGATATGAATATTACACTATTTTTTCCTCTCTTTGTCCGTCACATGCTAGGTAGAAACGATTGTATTTATCACCTGTCAGGGTTCTGCAGAACTGAGTTACGTGGAGCAGGACAGCATAAAATTATCATACACAAGCATGAAATTACAAAATCGTTCGGAACTGAACAACAAAATTATTTCATTTCAGAGGGAGGCTATTCTATTTTTTAGTCTTGACATGTATGCTGCCAAACTTAGATTGAAATTGAGTATGATATGTGTAGAATATAGACAGCAATAACAAGGGTAGACCTAACCCGTCCATGCAAATACAGTACAATAATGTTCCTGCAGGTCTACAGGTCATGTAGCATGGAATAATTGTACATTTTAAACAAACACGCACACATACTGTGTAAATAATTAGATAGGATACAGGTTGGTCCTTTAGGCAGTTTAATTAATATAATCAATACTCTGTACACAATAGTCTGGTGGTAACAGTTATAAATACAAAAGAAAGGCCACTCCCAGCAATCATTCCAGGATCATCACATTCTTCACAGAGCTACCCTTTTCCTTAGAAGTGCATATTCTCTTAGCATGTACTGTATGTCAGGGTATGCCAGAGCATGGTATGTCTATTTTTTTTTTTTCACAGGGGATGCGACTGCTCTGGCCCCCTATTGTAAACAATCAGAACCATTTGTTGGGTTACATAGGCATGGCAAATGGCTCTGACTGGACGGAAGCCTTTACATGCACCATTGGACAAAGGAAAGCTGCGAACTACAGGTACCAATGAGTCCATGTCAGAATCAACCAATACCTCAATACTACAAGTCCCGTACACTTATATCGATCAGGGTCCATTTTCTTGTTAATAAATCCTTATTGCATTTCATCAAACTGATATAACCAACTTCACCTTTTAGTCACCATTGCATACAGTCTCTATGTACTATAGATCTTACTAATGGGTACAGCAGTAGACTATAGTGCGCTGTTGTTTCTAAATGTCCTTACTTAATTAGAAACTTTATGTACCTCACCTAAAAATGTCTCATTCTAATTATAACAATAAATAGCATGTCCCCCATTGACTAAGTTTGATGATGAATTGAACATGTCTTGTGTAGCCTCCCCCCTTCCTTCCTCTTCTATTGGACAAACAGTCCTTTTAGAATCCTCCATGTTTGGTCATGTATCTTGTCATTTTTTACATCCTCATCAATATTCCCCTGAATGGGCTGAAAAGTATTACAACGGGACCCTTACTCATGAACTGAATATGAAAGACACTGAGCAACATTAATTTTAAAGAAATGAGACAAAGACAATAGAAAACTGTATATGGCAGTAGTACATGGGGAGGCCGATTCATTAATAGCGCCAGGTAGCGACAGATGAGCGACTGAAGTATGGCGCTATGAGCGCCGCTAGCGTAGGCCGCGGGCGGTAGCGATTCGCTATAGCAGGTCTCCTCAGTCGCTACCTGGCGTTGTAGGGAACAACGCCTACATTGCTGAATATGATGTTTCAGATCAGCTTTGTAGGCGCTGTCATTTTGACACACGCTATTCAACACAGCGCCTGCACTTTGCTTTGCTGTGGGCTTGAAATCAATGTTAGTACCTTCAGAAGTAAACACATTGCAACATGTTTCTTTTTAGTATTTTTATTTTGGTTTTAAATGTTTTTTTTATTAAAGTAAAATTTGGAAATTAAATTTCTGAATTTTCTGGGTGTTTATCGGGGTGCCCGAAAAAGAATAAAAAGTGCAGTTAGTATTTATATTTAATGTGGCTTTTTCGCAGTAAAAAACTAAAGCAATAATTTTTTAAGAACATTTTGGTCCAACTTGCACAACAACCCTAATTGTTATTTTGGTCAACTTCCACCCCCCTTATAGTGGTTTTGGCCATCTTACACCCCCCTTATAGTGGTTTTGGTCATCTTACACCCCCCTTATAGTGGTTTTGGTCATCTTACACCCCCGTTATAGTGGTTTTGGTCATCTTACACCCCCCTTATAGTGGTTTTGGTCAACTTCCACCCCCCTTATAGTGGTTTTGGTCATCTTACACCCCCCTTATAGTGGTTTTGGTCATCTTACACCCCCCTTATAGTGGTTTTGGTCATCTTACACCCCCCTTATAGTGGTTTTGGTCATCTTCCACCCCCCCTTATAGTGGTTTTGGTCATCTTACTCCCCCCTTATAGTGGTTTTGGTCATCTTACTCCCCCCTTATAGTGGTTTAGGTCATCTTACACCCCCCTCATAGTGGTTTAGGTCATCTTACACCCCCCTTATAGTGGTTTTGGTCATCTTACACCCCCCTTATAGTGGTTTAGGTCATCTTACACCCCCCCTTATAGTGGTTTTGGTCATCTTACTCCCCCCTTATAGTGGTTTTGGTCATCTTACACCCCCCTTATAGTGGTTTTGGTCATCTTACACCCCCCTTATAGTGGTTTAGGTCATCTTCCACCCCCCCTTATAGTGGTTTTGGTCATCTTACTCCCCCCTTATAGTGCTTTTGGTCATCTTACACCCCCCTTATAGTGGTTTAGGTCATCTTCCACCCCCCTTATAGTGGTTTTGGTCATCTTACACCCCCCTTATAGTGGTTTAGGTCATCTTTCACCCCCCCATATAGTGGTTTTGTTCATCTTACTCCCCCCTTATAGTGGTTTTGGTCATCTTACACCCCCCTTATAGTTGTTTCTGACAAATTATGATTGGAGCCAACAAATATTTCCCCTGTAGTGCAGTACTTGGATTAGAGTGAAGGGTAGTTAGCTTACCGCAAAAAACGAAGTGATCATGCTTTCCCTTAGCTCAAAGCCAGTCTGGGTGTCCTCACTTGTTTCTGCGGCCAAGTTGGGGATTTCGGGCACCAGTGCTGTTTCTTCAGGTGATTGGATTCTGTGGCATATACATAGATTGTGGAGCACACAGCAGGCGAGGATGATCTTGGAGACCTTTTGTGGACTGTACAGCATCTCTCCTCCTGGGCGTGCCAAACAGAGAAAGCGTGCTTTCAGCAGGCCGATGGTTCGTTCCACAATGCTTCGGGTTTTGCGGTGTGCTGCATTGTAGCGTTCTTGGGCAGAGGTCTGTGGGCTTCTGACCGGAGTCATCACCCACGTTCTCTGCCCGTATCCCTTGTCCGCTGTGGGAAAAACACAAGGAGAGAGACAGCAATTAGTACTAGTACATGTTTTTGGTTTCATTTTTAAAAATTTCGCTTACTACGCCACATATTTTATGCCAAATACTTTGACATGGTTAATTATTTACCCAGTAGCCAGCCAGCTGGCATTTCGTTGTTCTCGAACTTCTGGCACAGGACTGTCCGCTGCAGGACGTAAGTATCGTGGCATGAGCCGGGGAAGCCCGATCTCACGGCCCGCAGCTTCATTTCATGAACACCATGATGTTCATCGAATGATATTGTTTTCGGATCCTAAAATACAGCTCCTGTGCACGGGGAGGGCGGAAAGGGATATGTGTACCATCAACGCACCCTAGCACATTCGGGATCCCTCCCATGAGATAGAATGCATGTTTTATTTTGGCAACCTCATCCTGATCCTCAGGAAACTTGATGTAAATAGGGATCAAATCACAAATCGCCAGTACTACCTGGATTAATATGCGGCTCATTGTAGCCTGGCTGATCCCACTGAGGAGGGCAGAGGTTGCCTGGAAGGTCCCTCGTGCCAAAATATTCAAAGTGGCACACAGGCGTACTATGCCTGGAATGGAATGAGTGCGTTTGGTGGATGGCTCGATTTTGTGCTTAATCTGATCATATAGGGACTGTAGTGCAGCACGATTTAGACGGAAGCGGCTCCTGATCTGCTCGTCACTTAAGTCCCATACTGAAAGGCGGATTCCAAAGGAGCGGGGTGCCCTAAGCCTCACAGCACCCCCCTCCCTGTCCTCCTGCTCTTCCAGCATTCTCACACATCCATCCACCCATACCCCATACATCACCCTCTTATCCATCACACACTCAACAGATATACAAAATAAGACAAACAAAACAAAAAAACACAAACACACCACACACACAAACAATCACACTCCTCACACACTCACTACAATGCAGCTCACCACAAAACCAGAAGTATAGTGGTCAGAACCACCCGACTGCTGAAAAACAGCTTTCTAAGTTAGGCACAACCAAGAGGGGAGTTGCTGCACAGCCCACAAAAGGCCCCAAAATCAAGCCTCACTTGCTGTATGCTCCACAATATTTGCATATGCCAACAAAATCAATCTCCTAAAGAAACAGCACTGATGTCAGAAATCACCCAACAAGCCACAGAGAGTGAGGACCAAACCCAGCCAGACACTCAAATGAGCTAAGGGAACCAAGCACCACACCACAGCCTTTGCCACAGTGTAACAATACCAGAAGCTTTCCAAATCCAGCCATTTATACTTCACTTTGAAAAAGGACAGGTCCGCTTTGCCGCCTTTTGCGTTGCTCTGCTATTTCCGGTCTCCAATTAGCTGACCCAGGTGTGCGTGAAACGAAGTGCGCACACGCACGCTAGTAGCGCTACTAGCGTACGTGAGCCTAAACTTGCGAGCATTAACGGACATGGCAGAAAATTCTGTGGTGGGCCAATGAAAGGTAACCTGCTGTTTCTTTAAATAGCCGTTAGTATAGCCACATGTCACAAGTGTTTAATATACATGAGTACATTGTTGTCTTTGGTTGTGTGTTGTTTGGTTAATGAGGTCTGTAATTAGTTAATTGCCTACCACACATGGTTCAGTCAGTGCAGTGAAGGTGTTGCTACAAGCACCTGGCCAGTATGTGTGAATCTATTAAGTGGACCTGTTTGTGATTGGCTGTTAGAGCACATAAAACCTGCCCAACCCAAAAAGAGGGCGATGCCATTCTGTAGTCTGCATGCGTGCTTGTTGGTTGTGTATTGGTGTGTGTGTGCAGCTACAGGATGGAGCCAAATTCAGGACATCTGCCGGCCACAGCAGGCCCAAGTAGGAGTGTGGTGGGTGCTGTGCGCAGACCTCCCTTAAGGAAAGGGGCCCAGCCTGAAGGTGGTGCAGCACCCCAGGCTAAGCGCCCAGGTGCCAAGAGGGAGCCTGAATTTAATTTGGCGGAGAATAATAATCTTGTGCGCCTTACCCTTGCTAAATGGGAGCTGCTCTTTGGCTCCCAAAGCAAGTCAATAGGCAAACAAGAAAGAAGCAAACTGTGGGATGCCATTGGTGAGGAGCTTACTAGCAGTGCTCCACACCCACGTAGTGGCCCATCCTGCAGGAAACGCTTCTACACTTTGAGAGGGGCCCTTATAAAAAAGATGAATCACGATCTTGATGTCGAGAGTGGGACCATCCAGGGTCCAAAGAGTACCTACAGGCCGTATGAGGAGATGCTGAAGGGCAAAATTCCACTTGCTCGGCTGCAGGGTGTGGATACTGGGGATGACACCACAGGTTGGACTGAAGGTACATATTTTCTGTCTATTTTGTGATGGTAATGTTAATGTATGTGATTTGCTTTGTCTCTTTCTGGCCAACTAACAGTAGGACCTGTGAAGTAGTACATTATACGTCATAAATGTTTTACTTTCCTGTGTGTTGCTTTCTGCATAGGTGCACATGGTGCTGTCCATGAGTCGGGGGAAGAGGAGGACACCCAAAATCCTGCCCTTCAACCAACCTCCAGCCTAACCCAGTCTGCCATTGAAGGTATTTAACACTAATTTAGGGCTGGTTGTTTTTGCCCAAAATGGGTGTGGGAGCACCTCAAACAATAGCTTGTACCACTGTTGAGGATTACTAATATGGACCTGCGGACTAATTTCACACCCACTTTAACCCTCACAGCAACTAACTAACAAGGCCCTAACATGTGTAGCTATGTGGGAAGCCAGAGATGTGTGGCCATATATTTGCATATACATGTGGAAGCCACACTGGCCTTGATTAGTGAATATTATTGATTGATCTGCTCACACACACCTAAATGCATGTTTTATTTTGTGCCGCACATTACCAATGGCTAAATGTTTGCTTTGTTTTTGCCTAGCTGCCCCGCCATTGGCACCAGCATCTACTCAGGAGCCAAGCTACTCTTTGGATGCCGGTAAGTGCATGTGTCAACCTTGCTTTATCCGCTTTACCACAAGTGCATGTCTATCATTCCTCTTTTTGATTTGTAGGCCAAGTGACTGGTTCATCTTTGGACCCCACTTCCGACGTTGCAGGTCAACAGGACCCTGTTAGTGTGTATTGCAATAAATAATGTATCCTTTATGCTGTTTATGTTACACTGGTTCAATTGGGTTAGTCTAATAATCTACATGTTTGCTCTGTCAACTTGAAGATGCCTATTTTGAGTGCTAATAGTTTTTTGAGTGATTGCAATGCATTTTTTGGGTATATTTAAAGACAAACATTCACCCAAGTAGTTGGAGGAATATTTAGAGACATTAATTGTGTATTTTAGTTGGCCAGACTATCGGAAGTGGCTGTCCGGAAAGGGCCCTTCTCGTTGAGGCTGCCAGAGATGAGGGTAAGTTGTTTTTGCATGATTATCTAGTATGGATTTTTGCAATACTTTTGTGGAACTTTATTAGGCCAACTTGTGTTTAAACATGTATTTTCAAGGGCAAAGCTCGAGTGAGGGCCCCACTCCAGACATCTGGGAGATGGCGGGTATGTGTAATTTTAGCAATGTGTCTGATATTATTTGGCCCAATTATTGCCTCATATTCCTCTTACATACATGTTAGCAATCTGAGTTTGACAGATACCTTTTGCCTAGTGTGTAATCTTGCACTTTGTGGAGGTATGGCCTCGATAGGCTATCCATGTTACATTTGAGTTTGGTCCACTGACCTACTAACCTGACTTTCCTGTTTAGCATATGCCAACTTGCCGGAGCTCTCTGATGTGGATTTGCCCCTCTCTGGCAGCCAGACCCCGCTCCTACCTGTGCCGGACGTCACGGAGGTAACATGGCTGATTTAGAGGACCAATAACCACATTGGCATGTTCGTGGGTAGGCCATGAACCAACATGTCACATTTCCTTTCTTTGTTGTTTTGGCAGGAGGCGGGACCAGAACCCCAAGCTGGGACCTCTTCCCAAGTGCCATGTGGCCAAGCTTCAGAGGCTCAAGCAAGGGTAAGTTGTATTGTCACAGTTTGGGCAAATGATTTGGAGGGGCATACCTGCATTGGTTCTGTTTGACTAAAATGTTGTTTTCTATTTTGTTAGGCTCAAACCAGAGCAAGAGGAGGTGTGGCACCAACCAGTGCAGACTTTTACGAGCTAGGGGTCCGGATGCTGGAGGACTACAGTCGCCAACAGGCGCGTGATGTAACTAATGAGCACATTGCGGCGTTGGAACATCAGGTGCTGATGTGTCAGCAACAAAATGAGGCCCAGCAGCACCAGATAGACGAGTTGCGACAAGGACAACAGCAACCAACTAACCAGGAACTTGTTCGCCTGTCAAATCTGATGGAACAATCTCTCCAGCTCCAGGAACAAAGTTTGTTGTTGACACAACAGCTCATACAACAGCAGTCTATTTTTTTTTCTGCACTGTTGGCCCCCAACACCGCCCCTAGCAATGACTCCCAACCTCCCCGGCCCCCAAGCCAAGAATATTAATTTGTTTTTTGTTGTAATTTTTTTTTGGAAATATATTTGATTACCCCACCTCTAAATTGTGTTTTTCCTAAGACATAGCTAAAAACACAGTCAGGGATGAGTATCTTGATCTACATATGTAAATGTAGGCAAAAATTAATGCCACACATTGGTGACCATAGCTTACTATGGTTTACACATTAAATGGCTACAAAGGTATGCCAAAATGTACACACGAATGGGTTTGTAGACACTTAAACTATGCTTGACAAGGCACAACACACTGTAATTAACAAAATACAAAATATTTATTAAGAAAGGCGGGCAACAGGCCCAACATTTGGCCACAAAGTGCATAAAACCAGGGGCCAGTCATCACCCCACCCTAACGACGCCTCTTCTTGGCCAGCAGCATAAGGCGAAGATGCCGGATCGACCGCCACAGTCTGCGATGCTGGTTTTCACAAGCTGTAGAGAGTAGAAAAAAACCAGATTTAAAAAATCGAATGTGACCTCAACAGACACAGATGTAGCAATGTAATGTCAGTGGGTCCAATTAGCTGACGCTCACATTAACATTGTTGCCCACTGTGCCCTTAGGTGTTACCATTATATGAGAACTAGTGGCTGGCTTAAATGTGGCCTCAACATCCCAAGCATACAATTACTCTTAACTCTTGGGAATCAAAGAAGGTATAAGTCCCAGTGTGGACATTTATGCGTTTAGTCACAGCCAAACATCAGGGCCTAAGTCCTAACGAGTAAACTAGTTTGGCCAAGAATCTTAGAGGTCACGACCTAAGCAGGCCCATTTGGTTGGGTAGAAACCACAATTTGTCTCTATGTGGCAAACTCAAGAATGTGAGGCAACAATCAAGCATGCAGACATGCATGTAGGATTGTTGGCCAAACACATGTAACCTAGATGTGTGTTGATTAAACACATATGTACATTGTAAATGTCTGCAGAATTGACTATAAGACATAGGGTTCACAAGTCTTTAGGCATATGAAGTGGGATGTACTCACCATCGCAGCTGTGGCGGGGGCCCATGCTGCTGGCCGTCCCGGGAGGTGTGGTGGTGATGTACACCGGCTCCGTCTACGTGGCCACATCTGTCATGAGAAAGCAAAAGAGAAAAGCAAAATTAGTGGGCCAATGACACATGACTATTTGTCATCCATCTGGTTATGGAGTCTGCCAACTCAAATGCTTGCATGGTTACACACATGATGTCCGACATTAGCATCTTTCATGGTCCATGAGTTCATGTAAATTCTTTTGGGTTGCAACATGGACACATAAAGATAATGTGCCAATAACCTTGACAGTGCAATGCTAAGGACTAATTTGCAGTTGATTGTAGAATGTTACTAGTGTGCAACATGTGTTAGCCGGAACAACTTAACAAAATAACACATTTGCTAGCCCCCATCATGGTGTGGACAGAAACATAGGGGTGGTTGCAATTTGGATTGCACTGTAGTGGGGTTTGTGATGTTAATGTACATTATCAAACCAGCTTGTACTATGGACCAGGAAACATGTGTCTGTTAAAAGTGTGCCAAGACCCAGGATTGATACTATTCTGTGTTTTGGTCCACTTTGGCAGAGCACAACAATTTGAGTGAGACACCGTCCGCCGCCGCTGCCTTCCGCGCATCACTCCTCCAGTGTGTGCGCACGCGCAGGCCATTATGAAACAGAGAGCGCAGGCGCACACACATCTAGAGGGGCACGCAGGAGGCTGCGGCGGTGGCTTCTGCCACCCCCAATGAGGTAAGGAGTTTGTGGGCTTATGGGGGGGGCCCTGGGTGAGGGAGGTGATTGGGCATGGAAGCTTAGAGATTCCAAGCACAATCAACAATGGGTGTTGGTCCACTTTAAGGAATGTCATAACATATGGAATGTGAGGGATAACAACAAACACTTACCACGACTATGCCCGTGGAGAAGGCGTTGCCAAAAGGCCATGGAGGTGCCGCCTATATGATGCCCTGCAAATTAGAGAGGAATGGCAAGGGCTAAGTACAAATGGCTAGATGAAACCTGTCACAGACTAACAATGACAAAATGTGCACTCACCAGGGGATCATCCGCCACTTGAAGCCCAGGGAGGGCTCTGAGGAGGAGGCGGGGAGCCTCGGCTCCTCACACTCTGCTCCGAAGATCCCCCAGCCAAAGGGCCACCCTCCTCCCTCTCACTCCCTGCTCCTTCAGTCCATTCCTTCCACCCCACTTGAACTCCCCACTTGAGAGTGGCCCCTTGGCTGTTGAGACTCCTCAGAGTCAGAGTGTGAGGAGCTGAGGCTTGATCCTGCCAGCCCCCCAGCAGCACACTCCTCTGGGGCGTCATCCCCTTCCTCCCCTGGGTCCTCTAAATAGGACCCGCGATGACTCCCCCGAGTCCGCCTGTCTGGTTCGGGGGAGGACTCCCTTCCCACATTTCCCCAGGGGAGGACGCTTATCTGTGTTGAGGGGGTGAATGAAAAGAATTAATATTAATACCCAAAATGGACACAGCTTAGAAGATTATTTACAAAAAAGTATAAACATAGCATAAGCTTAAACTTACCTGAAGCGTAGGCATCATATAGGCGGTACATGCCTTCAGGGTCCCGGCGCTTGAAGTCCAACCATTTTTGCATTATTGATCGGACTGTGAGGTGGGTGTCGAAGCGCCGGGACACTGTGGCATTCACCTCCATGGCAATTCTTGCCCCCACGGGCATAGTCGTATTGGTGGATGCAGAAATCCTATGAGAAATGAAAAACAAACAAAAATCAATACATGACATCAGAACAATGGCCTAAACAGTTATACTGAGAACAGATTAAAGTGGACCAACACCCAGGATTTTGACTATTCTGGGTTTGGGTCCACTTTGGTGGAGCACACCAATCGGGGGTGGACCGCTGTCTGTAACCCCCCGGGAAGGCCAGAAATACTCAACTGACCACGCTCCCACGTGACTGCGCCAGGCTATCACAGCGCTTTGCGCCGCTGTGGTATGCGCGTCCCAGGCCGCTTGGACGCGCATACCAGCTCAGCTGCCTCTGAGCGCTGTAGGACGCGTGTTGCGCTTCCCTCTAACAGGGAGGGCGCCTGCACCGGCCATTAACAAATGTCCGGCGCGGGTGCGCACCCTGCTAGAGGGAAGCGCAAGACGCATCCGCGACTCGCGCATGCACCGATGTAACGGGGCTGAAGTAAGGTTTTTTTGGCCTCCTGGGGGGTTCGTCCCTGCAGGACATCCCGATTTGGGATGCCCCGCGGGGAGGGATCTGATTGGTCCCGAAATCGAAGAGATTTCAGGGCCAATCCCCCCTGTGTGTTGGTCCACTTTAAACATAAAATCCAAGATAAACATACTCACTTTGACCACCTGGTCGTTTACGCGGCTATCCACCCGTTTTCTAGTCTGTTTAGCTGGCCCAGGAGGGGAAGGGGTTGGAGGGGGGTTAGGTGGGGGAGGTGAGGTAGGTGGGGGAGGTGGGGGAGGGGTGGTGGGGTCAGAATCAGAGGAGGAGCTGGGGAGGCGCAGAATCCGTCTCCTGGGCAGCATGGTGGAAACGCAAAGGAGGAAACAGGAACCGGATATGACCAAAGCGACAGGGGAAAAAAAAAAAACGCTCCGCGCACCAGGAACAAGCTAATATCCGCTATGTGCAAGCTAAGTGGCGGAAATAGTCGATTTACGCATTCCAAAAAGCTATTGGACAAAGCGCAAGTAATTTTTAGCTTTATGTGGCTTTGAAACGCAAAGTATGAAACCGGAACCGGATATGACCAAAGCAACTGGGGAAAAAAAAAAACACAAACGCTCCGCGCACCAGGAACAAGATAATATCAGCTATGTGCAAGCTAAGTGGCGGAAAAAGTAAATTTACGCATTAAAACAAGCTATTGGACAAAGCGCGAGAAAGTTAAAGCTTTATGTGGCTTTGAAGCGCAAAGGAGGAAACCGGAACCGGATATGACCAAAGCAACTGGGAAAAAAATAAAAAAAAAAAAACCTCCGCGCACCAGGAACAAGCTAATATCAGCTATGTGCAAGCTAAGTGGCGGAAAAAGTAAATTTACGCATTACAACAAGCTATTGGCAAAGACGCCATTAATTATTAGCTTGATTTAGCTGGGTGTTCAATATCCTGTAATGCATAGGTCCGAGAAAACCAAAAAGCTGGTTGCTTACAAATAACAATCTTATTCCTTCATAAAATAATAACACAATAAAACTATCCAACTACATGATAATGTGGCACACAGGAGAATGCATAACGGGTTGTTATGAGCTTGTACGCCTGAATAAATCCTGCAGAATGTGGACATGCACGCTCACAACTACAGTGTATTCATTAAGAACGACTGGGGTCGCGGCAAGTGAATTCCGGGAAAATGGCAGAAGGGCACATGTATGAACAGCACAGTGCAGCACAGCGCCGCTCGCGCCGCCACATAGCAGATCAAAACAGCGACTGCACAAACTCTGACCACCACAGATTCATCAAGGACAGGGCTGCCGAATAGCTTGGGCGCTGACAATTTCAATGAGCGAACATGAGCGCCAAACATGACTGACTAAAAAGTAGCTTTACAAGCCCCGTGTGTTGTGAAAGCAAGCTATTTTGAGCCTAATGTGTTTTGTGGGAGGAGATGCATTTTAGATGTCACTCACAACATTACAGTGTAAAAATTACAACTTTCATCTAAAAAACAAACATAACAAGACAGATTAATAAAACATATCCCAAAAAACATGTGTTGAATTTTGTGCAAAACACAAGAACACAAAAACCACTTAAAACAATCATTGCAGTGTCTGCCATTGAAATGTATGGGAGAGCGGCAGGTAGCGACAGGTCAGACCTGGCGCTGTGATGGGATTAGCAGCGGCGCTGTTCGTTGCAGTCGGCTACATGATGAATCCCGCGCTAGCTGATGCTCTCGCCGGCGCTAGCCGCATTTAGCGTGATAAATGCGTCATTGTGGCCGACGCCGGGCGTACTTGAGTCGGTAGCCGTCGTTAGCTGGCGGTACCTGGCGCTCGTCAGACACTACCTGGCGCTATCGCTTGATGAATAAGGGCCTAATTGTTTTTTTTTATGTTTAGATCACATATATGTTTAAAAGATTTATTACTTGTTTGCATATGGTTATCACCATATTCTTAGACACAGAACGTGCAATACTAATGTGTTACAGGGAATATTAATGAAGGGCTATTATGTGTGCTGATCCTCAGCATTTACTGTGTGTAATAATTGCAGATATAAACTGCTTTGATTTCCTCTTAAATGTCATGACAGTGCTTATCAGCCTAAACCATTATTGTGTCCTTAATCTTCATTAGTGTTGTTATAAAGCATTCCACGTACAAATCCCTTACATTAAGACACACAAGAAATGAAAATCACCTGACTGAGCATGTAGCAGTAAGCTGTAATGCTTATAGAGGGAGGGCACAGATCCATAGAATCAGGCACAGTTTCTTTTAAGTTTTTTACAGTGCAACTTTTAAGTAAGATGTATCTACACACAGACTGCAATACTGCAGTGTCCACAAAATCTGCAATATTGCAAGTCTTAGTTCAAAGTTCCAATGTGCCAGCTCTTAAAAAGTTGTAAAGTGGTGCTGTGATTACATCTGTCTCTGTTCCCCAAGGAAGTGGTGGTGGTAACTGTGTAAGTGGTGCCCTAAATGTGAAGTATTTCTGACTTGCCCAACAAAAACTTTAAAGTGGACCAAAACTCGGGATTTTTACTATCCCTGGTTTCGGTCCCTACCACATCAACCAAAAAGAAATGTTTGCAGCAATGAGCACTGAAGCCTCTCAGATGGTTAAAGCCACCCTATCAATATTTTCAGCCTATACATGGGTTATCCGAGGATCCCATACTAATTTAAAGTATTCAAGAAAGTCAAAGAGATAAGCTAAAAATCCTCTTATTTGCCATCATGGCTGCCCCTTTAGAAAACACCCCCTGGATTGGAATATTCTGCATCCTCCATGTCTTCACTAGGGCTCGTCTAGCAGCTATTAAGATGATAAGAGTTAATCCAATCAGTTTATTCCCCAATAAAGCAACCAAAGTTGTCTTTTCAGACCTCCTACCCAGTGCCCTATACAAGATTCACATTTTCTTTCTGCCAAAATCACTGCACCACCCGTCCAGTCCTTCAAATATGAGCAAGAGAGCTTTCCACCCCCACACCTAAAACACAGGGAAGTAAGAGAAGGATACATTTTATGTAGCCATTCTGGCACCAGAATATAACATTAAGGTAACTTTCCATGCCCTTTATATTACCTGTATTCTACTTTAAAATAGACCAAATATCTTGTCATTATTTTTCTGTTAAAATTAAGCCTAGATTCCCATTTCATCTAAAAGTATGGGCTGACGTAGATGGATATGAGGTTTGTAATAGAGCTAAGTACTGTTTAGTATCAAAATTGTGCACTTTGGATCCCATTACTTTGGATCCCCGTTCACAAATCCCATTAAACCTTTAAGTGGCAAACATGTAGGCCCTACGGGGCTGCTTCTCCTAGCGTTAAGTGCCAAGCTTGTAAGGCCTACGCATTCTCGAAAACTAAAAAAAACTCACCCGACCCCTCGTTCAAACTGGTCGGGTCTTCTCTTTACCCTGGGGGTATCCAATTACCCCACATGGCTCTTCTGGCTTCAGGAGGGGGCCTGAAATAGCCCCCCCCCCCCCGTTTCGGCTGCAGTTGCTGCTAACTGTAAAAAAAAATGACATTTACTAACCTCCGTGCCTGATCCCTCTTGCTGGGTCTCCTCTTCACCGGGGGAGCCTCTGAGGCCACCCTGTTCGTGGCTCTGAACTGTCAGATGCCGAGGCTGATCAGCGGAGGGAGGTTGGAGAGGTAGGGGGCTGTGGTCCCCTGCCTCTCCAGCCCCCCTCCAGAGATCACCCCTGGCAGCTGTTATCAGATTGCGGGGGGACACAACCGCCATGGGATACAGGATCGGAGGTGAGTGTTAAAAAAAAAAAATGACAAAATTAATCTCTATGATTTAAGAGCATCTATATGAATCAAGGACTTGCAAAATTTATGGTAGATAATCACAGATAAATAGTAACAATACCGCCATGACCCCTTCGAAGTTGTGTGCGTCCTTGATTCATATAGATGCTCTTAAATCAAAGAGATTAATTTTGTCATTTTTTGAGTGGCAGCTAGGCTATTAGTATTTTTTTGCACAAAAGCACCTTATTTTGAGGTTATTAGTATAATTGTTAGCACTTTAAGCATACAGAGGGGTTAATTATAATATATGCCAGGGGTTGCATTTGGCATCCCTTAACCCTTTTGCTGCCAGCCTGTCAAGAGATTTTGTCACCCTTGTTGCCAGACCATTTTGCACAATTTTGCCCTCCATATGTTCAACTGTGATTTTTGAAGGGATTTCCCAGGGAAATTATATATTGTTTTTTTCAGCAGAGTCTGGACTTTAACATGAAATGTCTTGTTTGTAATTTTTTAGGTGTATTCCCAATATTTTTGGGTAAAATATGTGCAAAAAAAATAAAAAAAATACATTTTTACAATTTGAAATGTTTTGTTGTAATAAAAAAAATTAAGCTTGTCAATAAAATCTTATTGCATGTAAAAGCCCAATTTCTCCCGGTTACAGCGGTACCACATATGTATTGGTAGACACCCTTTCCTGCCCAGGAGACTCCCCCAAACTGAAACAGCGCTTAAGGAGATTTTCAGATAAAATACACCTATGCTAGGCGCTATGCGCACATTAAAGTTTTTAAGAAAAACAACCCTTCACATTTGAAATACCCCTAACAAACTATATATTTTCTGGAAGTACACACCTCAAGCTTTCTAGGCGTACCAGGCTTGTTGACATGGGTGCAGTTTTCTGGAAGTAATCCCTCAATGAATTATTTGGTTGCACAGGGTTTCCCTAAAAACAGAACAGAATAACAGAATCAAAGGTACTTTTTCCTAAAAAACTATATGCAAACAATAAAAAACAAGTTAAATCTGAAAAAGCAACACCCCCAACAGAACAATACCCAACATGCATAGCTACTGTCAAGGGAGGGGTTGGCAAACACCCCAAAGTAAAGTATGTGCGTAAGAATAATTTTACTTCATTCAAATTTCAGCTCTGCAGACAAAGTGCTCACCTTCAGCTTTTTCTACTAAAACAACCCTTTACATTTGGTATGCCCCCCACAAACCATATATTCCCTGAAAGTACACCTGTTAAGCTTTCTAAGCGTACCCAGCTTGTTGTAGTGGGCTCATCTTTCTGGAAGTAATTCCTCAAAGTTGCACAGGGTTTCCCTAAAAAATGTATACAAAAGCAGAATAAAAAACACCTTTTCCTAAAATATCAATATACAAACAAGAAAAAACAAGGTAAATCTGAAAGCGCAAGGTCTCCCGAGCATAACATTACCCAACATGCATAGGTATGTTCAATCCTTTTATTTCCCAGCTTACTTGAAATTTTGTCATCCTCTGTTGACAGGTCATTTTTCACCATTTTCCCCATGTTTAACCGGGATTTTTTCAGGAATTTCCGGGAAAATTCTATATATTTTTTTTGCGACAGAGTTTAGGCTTTAACATGAAATGTCTTGTTTGTATTTTTTTTTTACTGTTTTTTAAAATATTTTTAAGTAAAAAAAAAAAAATAATAATAAAATATTATTTCTTTGAAATTGTCTCATTTATTTTAAATAAACAATTTATTTTACTAAAGGAAACCATATTGCACGTGAAAGCCCCATTTTTTGTGATTACAACGGTACCACATCTGTATCGGTAGCCCCCCGTTACTGTCCAGGAGACCCCCAAACTAAAAAGAGCACTTTATAACATTTACAAATAAACTACAACTATTATCCACACTATAAAGGGTTAATTAAAAAAAAATTGTCGTGGGGTCACCCTTCCTGGCGGAGGGGGACCCATTTTTTGGTTAAAAACCCTTAAAAATCCTCCCCAAAAATGGCGTGAGGTCCCCACTACCCAGCATAACCAGCCCTGGGACCAGCTATGGGGGCTTGGTGGCCCCTGGCCCTGCAAGCTACAAGCCGGCATAACCTATGGCCATGGGCTCTTCTGCCCCACCCCGGGTTTTGGAGAGGCAGGTAATGGGGGGGCTTAGAGTTAATGGCAAGTCACCAGCTAGCCGCAGGTGACTTGCCAGACCCAGAGCCTTGTGAACTGGTATAGGGGGTCACATAGATCCCTTACAGTTCACAAATGGTTAAATGTAAACAAAACACACACACAGAGTTAAAAAAAATATATTATTTTTTTAATACTTACCTCTCATCCATCCCTGGGCCACTGTGGCCCACGCTGATCAATTTGGCTTCAGCACTCCTGCTGCTGCTGGAAGCCTTTTTTACCTGCTGGGTGACAGGTAACATAGGGTTAATTTAAAAAAAATGACATAGGGTCCCGCCTCCCGGGGTGGGGGAACCCCATTTATTTGGAATTTTAAGGGTTAAAAACCCTTAAAAATCCCCCCAAAAATGGCATGAGGTCCCCCTTACCCAGCTTAAACGGCCCAGGGCCAGCTATGAGGACTTGAAGAACAGGGCTCAGGGGCCAGCTTTGGTGGCCCCGTGGCCCTGCAGGCTACAAGCTCACATAGCCTCTGTGAGACCCCGGCCCTTCTGCCCCCCCTGGCCTTTGGGGAGGCAGGTACTTTGGGGTGTCAGGGGTTAATAGCAAGTACCTCGCTTGCTGCAGCTGACTTGCCAGCCCCCAGGCTTGTGAACCCGTATAGGGGTCTCATGGATCCCTTACCAGTTCACAAAGGGTTAACAGTAAAAAACGTACCAGACGCATAATAAAAAATGACTTCATTAAAAAAGAAAAACTTTTTTTTTACTTTACTCACCTCCGATCGTCAGCTCCTGTGTCCCTCGATCCAATGACAGATGTGATCACTGCTGGCCACAGGAGCAGAGGGGCAGAGGATGATCTGATATCTTGCCCTTTCTGCTCCTGTGATCTGATATCCTGCCCCTTCTGCTCCTGTGGCCAGCATGATCGCATCTGAAAGAACAGCCAGGACGACACCCGGTGAGTGAAGTCATAATCCCCGCCCCCAAAGGGCGCCCGTCGGGAGAGGAGGGGAGAGGGCCTGTCAGGCTCTCTCCTGAAGCTGAAGAGCCAGGGGGGTGATCGGAGGCCCTCCTGGTGAAGAGGAGATCCGGCTGGAGCGATCGGACACTGAGGTGAGTAAATATTTTTATTTATTTATTTCCGGCGGGGGGGGGGGGGTGGCTATTCTGGGCACTCCCCTGCAGCTGGGGGGGGGCTGGGGGGATCGAAGCCCCCCGGATGAAGAGGAGACCCGGCCGGATCAAACGAGGCATCAGGTGAGTGTTTTTTTACTTTTGTTGTGCTGTAGCGGGGGGGGGGGGGGAGTCAGGCACTTAGATTCTACGTGCTTGGCACTTAAAGGAGCAGTATCGCGAAATTTGCATTAAAAAAGACAAATAATTAAATAGCCACACAATAGCTTCTAACATGTGTATAATGAATGTGGCGATAGAAAAAGGAAAAAATATATGCCTTTCTTTTAAATTGTATAATGACAATGGCTCAGCCCATTTGCTGAATAGGGGGATCTGCTGGGTTGTATTTAGTGAGCTGCTTCATTTAGCCCACTGGTCTCCTAGCAACACTTTACCTCAGAGGCTGACACTGTAATCAGTGGTAACGGCTGTGTGTGTGTGAGGGGCTGCTTTTGTTATGAGACCAGGTGACTCAAATGTGTAAAATCTATACAAAATAAACTAAACTGATTGAAAATGACTGAAATTCTTCTTTGAATAACTGTGCAGGAAAATCTAAAGGTATTAAAGTGGAACAAAAACCTGAGTGGCCGACCCTGAAGTCTATAAGACCCGGCCATTGACCTTCCCCCTTGGGCATTCTAAATCGAGATGCCCCACTGTGTGAAACGACCCCTGGATAACCACAGATCTCCCCATTTTTCTGGAGCGCTCACGCAGATAGTCATTTAGACAGACCGGGTGGCCAGGAAGGTTATTGCTCAGGCTCCCCATCTGCGTGCAAACAGAGCTGATTGGATGAGTGCCCGCACATGCGCTGTGGGACAGGGAAAGGTACGTTTTCACAGGCGAACTTGGGGATTTCACATATCAGGGCATCCCAAGTCGGGATGCCCCTAGGGGCACAAAACAAAACTCCAGATGAAAATCCTGGGTTGGGCTTTGCTCGAAACACACAAAGCTGAAAGAAAGAACATATGGAAAAATGAAAAATAAGAATATGAAAGAGAAAATGGTAAACTGAAAGATTCTGCAGCAGAGCCAACATGAAAGGAAAACTGTCAAAATCAGCTAAATGACTTCTAGAGCTTTTCTCTCTCTTTTAGATATATGAGTTCTGGCCAGGCAATGTTGCAATGTTGTTATCTTATGCTGGACGGCTGCCAGCACTGAACAGCTGATACTTTGTTACATTGTTTCCCCCTCTCCTCAGCATGGAACAGGCCAGAGTGTTGGGCCCCGACACTCAGAAGACATAAACATGAGCTATTAGTCTCCAGCTGCACAACACAGACATCATTTTTTTCTACATTTGTAATTCTTACTCCAACACTTACCTACATTCAAAGTACCATTTAAATATAAGTCACCAAGAAAAATTTGCGATACTGCTCCTTTAAGTGGAGTAGAAGCGAGCACGTAGAATCTACGTGCTTGTCACTGAAAGAGTTAATGGGATAGTATACACTAGAATGGGTTTTGTGGATTTGGTGGATTTTTTTTTTATTAATATTTTTATTAAGAATAAAAGAGAAGTACATTACATTGCAACATACATTTTGTGAAGTGTATAATTACACCCAAAGGGGTGTTGACACGTCGAAACTTTGAAAACAGTATTCCAAGAACAGGATATGATGCGTGTGTCGAAACCCCCTGTACCTGAGAGGGAGAATGGAAGGTTAAGAATGGGGGCTAGAATGAAGGAGATAGAGGGGCAAGGAAGGGGAAGGATACATTTTTGTTTTTTGTATTTCCAGTAGTTTATATTTTTTCCGCCAGTACTTATTTTTGATATCCGGATTATGCTATCAAATTATATTTATTGATTGATTATTATGTGTAACTCCAAGGTGATCAAAAATCATTGGTTTTAATTGTCCCGTGTATTTGTGTGTAAGTGTTTTAGATTTTATGGTGGCTATAATAACATTTATTAATAATTTTTACAAGCTTGGTGGAGTGCCCATATGTTCTGAATTTCATGTAGATTTTTGGTGTTACTTGTTAGGTACAGTTGAAATCAGGAGAAATGGGTCACATGTAATATGGTTTTCTTTACATAAATACATGTTTTATTTAAAATAGATGAAACATTTTTTCAGAGACATTTCATGTAAAAGCCTGAACTCCACCGCCAAAGAAAGTGATTTTCCTAGAAATTTCTGCAAAAATCACAGTTATACATAGCACAAAATGGCAAAAAATGACCTGTCAGCAGAGAGTGATAAAATCTCAAGTAGGCTGGCAGTTACCATATTTTTCACCCCTATAGGATGCACCTTCCCATAAGACACCTAGGATTTGGAGCAGGAAAATGAGAAAAAAATGTTCTAAACCAAATGTTGTGCTAAAACACCCATTACAGACAGTGTGACATTCCCCCCACCCCATTCTCCATGAGCAATGTGGCATTGCCCCATTCCATTCCCCAAGGGCAGTAAGGTATTCCCCCATCTCATTCCCATAGGCAGTGTGGCATTCCCCCATCCCATTCCCATAGGCAATGTGCAGTGTGGCAATTATCCATCCCATTCCCATAGGCAGTGTGGCATCCCTCCATCCCATTCCTATAGGCAGTGTGGCATCCCTCCATCCCATTCCTATAGGCAGTGTGGCATCCCTCCATCCCATTCCTATAGGCAGTGTGGCATCCCTCCATCCCATTCCTATAGGCAATGTGGCATTCCCCCTTCCATTCCCATAGGCAATGTGGCATTCTCCCCATCCTATAGGCAGTGTGGCATTCCCCCTCCCATTCCCCCAAAACAGTGTGGCATTCCCCCTCCCATTTACCATAGGGAGTGTGGCATTCCCCATCCCATTCCCATAGGTAGTGTGGAATTTCCCCCCTCCCATTCCCCATATAGGCAATGTGGCAGTATCCCTCCCATTCCCATGGAAACCCCCCTACCATTCCCCCATCCCATTCCCATAGGCATTGCGACATTTACCCCCTCCCATTTCCAGGTGCAGTGTGGCATATTCTCCCATCCCATTACCATAGGCAGTTTGAAATTCTCCCCATTCTATAGGCAGTGTGTCATTCGCCCATCTAGGCAGTGTGGCATTCTCCTGCCCCTTCTCTATTTGGTTTGGTATTCCAAGAATTCAAGACAAAAAGGATGTTGGTTAACTGTAAAGCTGGCAAATCACACCACAGCACAACTATTGCCAAGAGACATAATATTTAATTGATAGAAAGATATGGCACAAAACGTATACACCATGTATTTACACCAAGTCTAGAAAAATACTAAAAAGCAATTGCTAGAACTAAAAGCAGGGGCCCCCGCCAGGTACTACCTGGACTCCACACACCCCTCCACACTTCAACCATACATACTGGCCGGCCAGCCTTAATAAGAGGGAAAATATACACAACTGGTTAGCAGCTAGTGTCCCGAATTTTGCAGTAGCGGAGATGCTTTTATAAAGACCAGCCAATGAGAATAAATCAACCTGTGCGGCTGCACAATGTCACAAATAGATAACCAACATGGTATAAGCTCATTCCCAGTTCATGAACATAGCCAGGCGCTGTATCCAAAGTTGATCAGGCAGACATAACAGAACTCGCGTGCTGGAGCGTGCGGTCTGACTTCAGGTCAACAGCCAAGCTCGGAGGCTGGCCGCTGCCGCTGTCACTCTACCTCCGCTCAGGAATCTTACTGCCGCCTCTGTGAAAGTCTGCATCCATGATTGCAAGTGACGCGGCGCCTCTCCACTTCCACGTCAGCGTGCACGGTTACCACAAGCAGCGGCCGGGGTCAGTCAGGTTGCGTTGGAGGGGGCATGGTCGGATGACCCGACACCAACGCACGTTTCGCTCCTCCTCTGGAGCTTCGCCACCCTGACTATATGTCTGGAGCAGGTACGCAGTGGCTAGCACTGTATTCATCCTTACTAAACCACCCTGACTTTAGAGATGAGTAAAGCTGGGTGGATTACTGACCACTGACTTGACGAGATCCCCACATGTGCCGTTTGATTGCCAGCAAGCTAAGAAATATTGAATTTCCATGGGGTTTCACACATTGCAGCAAAACCAGGATGCCCCGCTGAGGAGGAACAATTACCAGGATATTGAAAATCATGTTGAGTGTTCCTATTTAATGTGGATCAAAACCCACATTTTCACTGGTCTGGGTTTTGGTCCACCTAACAGGGGCATCCAAAATGGTTTTTGGTCTGTTTTAATATTAATTTTGTATAATGTACTGGAAGGCAGTTCAAACTTTGCTCTGGGGCCCAGTGGACTCTAGTTACGCCACTGATTTAGATCATAGACCCTATGTAATCCTGTTTGTTCCCACTTTTGGCACAACAGTAGGTATAGGTAAAACAGGCAGCATCTAGGTGTCTGCTGGTTCCCTCTCTATTCCAGTGATACTACATAATAAATTAAAGAAATACGATACTAGATGATCTTGCTGCAAAAAGTTGGGTGCTGGTCCAGCTCCTTTAATGTGCCGGGACATAGACAAGCTTTTGGGTGCAAACTCTTGACCCTAGACTGAATAAGTTTAAGGGTGGTATGGGGAACTCAAGTTAGTAAAACTTTAAAAAAAATGTATTTGTGTAGACAAACCATTTTAATGGTGGCAATGCTGCCCAGTCACCACAAGTTTATATTAGACCACTTATCCAACAGGCCTATTATAGATCTTTTAAAGTTGTGTAATTAACTGCAATGATCCATAATTCCTCAGCAGATGCACACCCAGGTATGGAATCACTGATTTCCATTTAAAATTAGATTATAATGTGAATACCTATAACACTTCTGCTGAAGATTGATATTTGTGGCAAAATATTTGGCTGTGTTGATCCTCAGCCCAGAAAGCAATCTGATTTTTTTTAGAATCACCAGCAAATTAGGAAGCGTAACTATAGGATTAGTTAATTAGATGTCATCTGCAAAAAGACATATCTTATGCTCATGATGATGATGATCATGATTAGCAATGAGCGGGTTGGTTGAAATTCGAATATGGCCAAATTTGCAGCCAAATTACGGGTCCGAGGCCCTTAATCCGAATCTGAACCCCATTGAAGTCAATAGGGACCCGAACTTTGGAGCCCAAAAATGGCTGTAAAATGGGGCCAGCAAGGGCTAGAGGACATAAAATCGAGGGATCTACTAAAAGGACCAAGTGTAGACTCAAAAGAACAATAAAGACTGCAGAAAGAATAATTGGAGCACCCTTACCATCCCTGCAGGAACTGCACAAACGCAGAACAAAAACACAGGAAGAAAAGATCCTTCAGGATCCCTCTCACTCTGGACACGCCCTTTTCCAGTATTTACCATCTGGGCGGCATCTTGCGGTACCAGTTTTCAGGACTTCAAGGTCTAGGAATGGTTTCTTTCCTTTGGCTGTCCGCATCCTGAACAAAAACTAAGCATCATAGGCCCCAGCTCAAAGCCGATATCAATTGCACTATTGAAGAGCATCTGTATGTCTGTTTCTCTGTGCCCTTTTCTATGTAAACTGTAGTTAACTGTTAACTGTTGCAATGTATATATGCCAAATAGAATTCCTTGTTCATCTCACGATGTACTTGGTGAACAATAAATTGAATTGAATTGAACTCCTGGGCAATTGCCCTGCACAAAATGAGCTAGGAAAAGTACTCAAAATAATCACAGAAAAGTAAAAAATCTAAAAAAAGAAATACACCAATAAAAAAAAAAAATAGTATTTTATGGGTGTTGGAGACTTGAAATGGGCTAGGGAAAGTACTCAAAATATTTAAAGAAAGCTAAACTAAAATTAAAGAAATACAGCAATAAATAAAAAAATAAAATATTAGCTTTTTGTACAGGTGTTGGAGGCAGAATGAAGGGGGTGCAGACATATGGGTTCCCAGGTGCACAACAACTTGTGTTGAAGGATGAGGACAATGAGAATGAAACCCAACTGCCAACTGCTAACTGCTATGGCTTTGAGAAATGTGAAGGCTCAGAAGGAGGGTAGCAGAGAGGACTGGGTGGAAAAAAATTGAGGGGTCATGATGAAGTCCTAGCCCAACCTGGACTGAGGGCAATCAGATTTCGGTGGAACAGGTGGTGGCCATGCAGCCCCAGGCAGCCAGCAGGGAAGAGTGCCAACCATCAGTGTTCAGCCCATTGTTACTTCTGCCCACCCTGCCCAGGCACTGAGCGCTTAAAAATCTGGCTCAAAGGATCTCCCTCACATTGCATTTTTTCAAGCAGGACACGAACAACAAGACATAGACCATTTGCACACTGTGCCACCAGTCCCTGAAGTGAGGGAAAAGTTAATAATCTTAATAATCTCTACTCCATGACCATGGCCAGGCACTTGCAAAGCAAACAAAAAATAAAAAAAAATAATTATTGGCATTTCTAAAAATTTTTAAAAAATTAAATAATTAAAATTTAAAAACAGAAAGGCCAATTTGAATGAATGTTGATTTGGTAGAGTGGGCTGCATGATCATCAGGTGCTGGATTGGTAGTTGGATCATGTGACCGCGTTTCCCTGACAGTTATTATTATTATATCGTTTTTACACCTCCCACTTTTTTGGCTCCCCCCACAAGGGAGAATATGAGACCACCACCACCAAGCCTGCCCACACCATCCCCGAGCAGCGTTCAGCTTTCTATCCCCCAAACAATGAACATGAAGTGGAAGGTTGACCCATCTTACCCACGACCCCCAGTCTTGAATGCGTTCATTATTAATTTGCTTGCCTTTGAAATATTCCCATTCCAGCCGCTGGAGCTGGAGAGGGGGCGGTTATCTCAATTAGAGCGTGGTGCTAATAAAAATCTTATGTCTGTGGCTGCCCCACAATCATTCCCAGTCACCACAACTTTTCTTGGCAGGCCATTCCTGCCCTGCACCAACAGGTTGTGGAGAAAATGAGGTGTGCACTGCACAATATTTTGCAAGGTCCACATTATAACTGACAAATAAGCATGAGCAGGGATGTTACATCTCTTCAACTGCCCACTCACTTAATGTAGTTGTGGCTAGGCTCAAGCTGCAGAGCGCTTTAACCCATATACTTCCACCAGCCAGGATTGCTGTACATCACTTGTTGCCTCCTACTCTGCTTCCTCCTTTCCTGACTCCTCATTCACTGCTGAAAATCATCTGTCTATACAAAAGACCACACACTGCCCAGGAACTGTGGACTGCCATCTAGGAGCATACAGATAAGTGGATGCTGCCACGCTGCAACCAAAGCTCGGCTAGGTGGTGTGTGACAGCGAGCAGAATCTAGTAGTAGCCTTGGGGCAAGCTGAGTTGAGGCACATCCGTTGGCTGGTATATGTGCTCAGCTTGTTGGGGCAAAGCTTATCCAGACATGCCAGAGCTGCTGCATAATGTGCGTTACATGTGCGCACTCTGGGCATCTGCAACACAGAGGAACTTTGACCTGTCTACCCATCGCCTCATAGGTGATTTACCAACCAGGTGGAATTCCACTTTACATACTGTATATTGGAAAGGGTGTGTGAGCTGCAGCAGGCAAGTTGGTAAATTGAACACCTGGCAAGAGCTTGCCCTCTATGCCTTGGAGGTGCTGGCGTGCCCTGCAGTAAGTGTCTTATCAGAAAGTGTGTTCAGCACCGCAGGGGGGGTGTCATCGCTGACAAGAGAAGCCACCTATTCACAGACAATGTGGACATCCTTACATCATGCTGTACCAGCACTTGAGTAAGCAGTTGAAGTATTGGCTACTTCCATCTCTTCCGCCTACACTGCCACATCCACCTCCCCAACAAGTTAGTAGCTTAAGCTCCAGTAAGCAGAATGCAATGGGTGCCAACAACTGAGTAGTCCTTTCTAAGCCATAGTAAGCAGAACATATGTAATGCCCACGGATGAGTTGGTAAAAGCCCAGATGTGCCCTAAGAGTTGGCCGTCCTCAGGGTGCAGTGAGAACAGGCAGATGTCACTCCCCAGTTCTCCCTCACTGACACCGTCCGCTCTCCCTAGCTAGGTGCCTGGAACAGTGGAGTATTTGTTATTAAAGCTAGTTGTGGTATAACCCCAGTGTTTACAGCTAGTTGTGGTATAAGGGGACACACACCCCATTGCTTACAGCTATTTGTGGTATAAGGGTGCCCACTCAGCCCATTGCTTACAACTACTTGTGGTATAAGAGGACATGCTCACCCCAGTGCTTAGAACAAGTTGTGGTATAACAGCGCACACTCACCTTAGTATTTAGACCAAGTTGTGGTATAACAGCTTACAATCACCCCAGTTTGTAGACAAAGTTGTGGTATAACAGCGTACACTCACCCCAGTACTTAGAGCAAGTTGTGGTATAAGAGACACACTTATGCCAGTCTTTACAGCTTGTTGTAGTATAAGGGGGCACTCACTCACCCCACTGTTTACAGCTAATTGTGGTATAAGGGGGCACACTCCAGTGCTTAGAGAAAGTTGTAGTATAAGGGGACACACTCATCCCAGTTCTTCAAGCAAGTTGTGGTATAGGGGAACACACTCTTGGAAAGTTGTGGCATAACAGCATACAGTCATCCCAGTGCTTAGATCAAGTTTTTTTATAAGAGCGAACACTCACATCAGTTCTTAGACCAAGTTGTAACATAAGTTGACACATTCATCCCAGCATTTACAGCTAGTCAGAGTATAACAGGGTACACCCCAGTGCTTAAAGCAAGTTGTGGTATAACAGTGTACAGTCACCTCATTGCTTAGAGAAAGTTGTAGTATAACAGGGTACACCCAATGCTTAAAGGTAGTTGTGGTATAACAAGGAACTCAGTGCTTAGAACAAGTATGCCAGTGCTTAGTGCAAGTTGTGGTATAAGGGTGCACTCTCATACCAGTGCTTAGTGCAAGTTGTGGCATAAGGGGACACACATCCCAGTGCTTAAAGCAACTTGTGGTATAAGAGGAAACACTCATCCCAGTGTTTACAGCTAGTTGTGGTATAACAGGGTACACCACAGTGCTTAGAGCAAATTGTTGTATAAGGGGGCTCACTCATCCCAGTGTTTAGAGTAGGTTGTGGTATAAGGGCGCACACTCACCCAGTACTTACAGCTAGTTGTGGTATAAGGGGACACGCTCACCCCAGCGTATATCTAATTGTGGTATAACAGGGTACAGCCTAGTGCTTAGAGCAAGTTGTGGTATAACAGTGAACAGTCATCCCAGTGCTTAGAGAAAGTTGTAGTATAACAGGGTACACACCAGTGCTTGGAACAAGTATTATAAAAGGGTACACTTACCA
The DNA here is from genome assembly GCA_027917425.1 of Gastrophryne carolinensis. Taxonomy (NCBI): domain Eukaryota; kingdom Metazoa; phylum Chordata; class Amphibia; order Anura; family Microhylidae; genus Gastrophryne; species Gastrophryne carolinensis. The sequence goes on from CM051234.1 coordinate 454,436,303, forward strand.
CAGTGCTTAGAGCAAGCTGTATTATAACAGGGGGACACACTTCCCAGTGCTTAGAGCAAGTTGTAGAATAACTAGGTTCACACAGCCCAGTGCTTAGAGCAAGTTGTAGAATAACAGGGTACACTCACACCAGTGCATAGAGCAAGCTGTGCGATAACTGGATACACTCCAGTGCTTAGAGCAAATTGTGGGATAACACGGAACACACCCCCCAGTGCTTAGAGTAAGTTTTGGGATAACACTGTATATGCACCACGGGGCTTAGAACAATTTGTGGAAAAACAAGATACACCCCAGTGCTTAGAGCAAATTGTGGGATAACACGGTACACACACCCCAGTGCTTAGAGCAAGTTTTTGTATAACACGGTACACACCCCGGTACTTAGAGCAAGCTATGGGATAACAGGATACACCCCAGTGCTTAAAGCAAGTTGTGGGATCACACGGTACACACACCCCAGTGCTTAGAGCAAGTTGTGGGATAACAGGATACATACCCCCAGTGCTTAGAGCAAGTTGTGGAATAACACGGCATGCACACCCCAGTGCATAGAGCAAGTTTTTGTATAGCAAGTTGTGGGTACAGGGTACACTCACACCAGTGCTTAGAGCAAGTTGTGGGATAACTGGATACAGCCCACTGCTTAGAGCAAGTTGTGGGATAACACTGTACACACACCTCAGTGCTTAGAACAAGTTGTGGGAAAACAAGATACACCCCAGTGCTTAGAGCAAGATTTTGTATAACACGGTACACACATCCCGGTTCTTAGAGCAAGTTGTGGGATCACACGGTACACACACCCCAGTGCTTAGAGCAAGTTGTGGAATAACACGGCACACACCCCAGTGCATAGAGCAAGTTTTTGTATAGCAAGTTGTGGAATAACAGGGTACACTCACATGAGTGCTTAGAGCAAGTTGTGGGCTAACTGGATACAGCCCAGTGCTTAGAGCAAGTTGTGGGATAACACTGTACACACACCTCAGTGCTTAGAACAAGTTGTGGGAAAACAAGATACACCCCAGTGCTTAGAGCAAATGGTGGGAATACACGGTACACACACCCCAGTGCTTAGAGAAAGTTTTTGTATAACACGGTACACACACCCCGGTGCTTAGAGCAAGTTGTGGGATCACACAGTACACACACCCCAGTGCTTAGAGCAAGTAGTGGTATAACAGGATACAATTCAATGCTTAGAGCAAGTTGTAGGGTATCAGGTTACAACCCAGTGCTTAGAGCATGTTGTGGTATAACAGGGTACACTAACCCCAGTGCTTAGAGCATGTTGTGGTATAACAGGGTACACTAACCCCAGTGCTTAGAGCATGTTGTGGTATAACAGGGTACACTAACCCCAGTGCTTACAGCATGTTGTGGTATAACAGGGTACACTAACCCCAGTGCTTAGAGCATGTTGTGGTATAACAGGGTACACTAACCCCAGTGCTTACAGCAAGTTGTAGTATAACAGGGCACACACCAGTGCTGAGAGCAAGTTGTGGTATAACAGGATACACCCCAGTGCTTAGAGCAAGTTGTGGGATAACACTGTACACACACCTAGGTGCTTAGAGCAAGTTGTGGGAAAACAAGATACACCCCAGTGCTTAGAGCAAGTTGTGGGATCACACGGTACACACACCACAGTGCTTAGAGCAAGTTGTGGGATAACAGGATACACCCCAGTTTTTAGAACACATTTTTGTGTAACAAAATAGACTCATCCCAGTGCTTAGAACAAGTTGTGGGATAACTCAGTAAACATACAGCAGTGGTTCGAGAAAGTTGTGGGATAGCTAACTTGCTTTAACATGATCTTTATGTTAACCTACCTGTCCCTTGATTGAACTTGATAAACGTTTGTTTCTTCAACAGTATTAACTATGCAATTATGTTCTATGTAACTAATCTCCTGTCTGATAGTCATAGGATTTGACTCATGTTCCCTAGGGGATTTAATAAATTCCCCATTATGGTTGATATTTTGGGAATGGGTAGGTATACACTAAATAATGTTAGGTAGTCATATATAATCTGTCTAACTTCAAACTGTCCAACTTGTTTTTGTTTTTTGTCCTTGAAAAGAGTATGAAATAATCCTTTACATTATATGATCACTTCTAGTCTAAAATTACCAAACAAGATAATCTAACAGAAATCAGAGCAGGACAGGGGTGCAAAAGGCAAAGGATTCCGTTTATTCATATTTTATCCATAATTGTTCCTTACCACCCCACTGCACATCACGCATATAAAACTATAAAAGAGGCACCTGAAAACTCACAACTTCTGGGTTCTCTTCTAAGGCTGCCATGGAGCAGCCTATCAGCTTACAGGGCCAGTGCTGATAGGCTTGGCCACTGTCCACGCTGATAGGCTGCTCGGGGTGAAACACTCATGTGACTGTGAGCAGCTTATCTACGTGGCCAGTGGCTGAATCCAGTTCTGGCAGGTGCTAGTCCTGAAAGCTGATAGGCTGCCTCATGGCAGCCATAGAAGAGGACCCAAAAGAGGTGAGTTCCTGGGTGGATGGTTTATTGTTTTATATGCAATGATGCACAGCAGGGTAGCCTGGGTTACGCTGCCCCGCTGCTATATAGTACCATAGTTTGTCTTTAAATAAATGGAAAATGTAAAGTAGCATGAGTATCACTAGGAAAAGAGGAATGTCACTAGCAAAAATCATAAACATTACAAATGTATATTAATGCAAACTTCCAGCTTTACAAACAAACATTTTTAAAAGAATTTAAAGGGTGATCCTTTTTCCATTCTAAAAATACATTATCCTCTACCTTCACACCTCTAGCTTCACATAGAGAATTTCTAAAGGAGTTAAAGTGTAAGTACGCTTGGAATGGCATTTTTAAAAGTGTCCCTCAAAGCGGACAAGCACCCATTCCCCCTCTAACGGTTATGGGTCTGGCCACATTCAGACAGGCTCAAGGGGGCATCCAGAATTATGGAGCCCTCTCGTACGTCACCCCAAAGAATGCCCAAAATTCTTACCTTATCCTCGATCTGTGGTCGGGAATGCAGTCCTGCGATTGGCCGCCAGTGGTCATGTGGGTCGGGTCGCCTTCTTGGTTCCAGCGGCAACCAATTGTGGAGCGAGGACAGAGGATAAGGAAAGAATTGCGTGTGTTTTGTAAAATGGTGTGCAAGGGGGCTCGAGCTTCACCACAGAGAAAAATGTAATTTGTTAAAATTTAAACTTTATTTGCTTTACTTACCTCCAATCCTGTGTCCAGTGCCACTCTGAGGCCCGCGCCAATCATTGCTGTCACTTGACCGGTGGTAGTGATCAGTGCTGGGTGGGTGGTAGGGGGTTGGAATCCCCTACACCCCATCCACCCTGCACATATCACAGATCACTACCGGCATCTGACAAGACCAGAGGAGTGGGATGTAGTCACCAACCCCGCCCATAATGGCCAGGGCTAGTGGAAGCAGGGGTAGCCCTGTTTTGGGCCCTTTCCAGATGGCAGAAGTTCCTGGTTGAAGAGACCAGCCAACTTGATCGCGGGTGGAGGTGAGTTGAGTCTCACGTAGCTGGCACTTAACGGCTGGAAGGCAGAAGAGTTAAAATTTTCTTAAGCAACAGTATATTTTGTTAGCAACTGTACATCAACATGGTATATTTGTTATACAGAGCTGTCCCTGGCTTCATAATCATGTGATTGGCTGAGGCAGCAACAATGTTCTACACTTGTGAGCTCACAGATTTAACACCTCCTGCTCAAATTCAGCCTCTTCAGATGAATGGATCACAATCTTATGTTCCAGTATATGAAGGGTTATTGACAGTGTAGGGGAACTGCTGCTGAGCCCACATTTTACAGTGGAAAGCTTTTTGAGAATTTCAGGCAGCAACTAAACTGAGAACTTTACTTGAGGCCAGGAAAGCAATGCCCAATGCCCAATACATTACTTTGTCAACGAAAACCTCCAGATTTAAATATGTAAATATGTTGTTATAATTGCATTATTGGGGGATTCTTCTTCTACCCAAAAATACATAATTTGGCTAAAGGGAATGTCTGATATTTGTATTTCTAATTAGAACAATGTTTTCAATGTGTTTGCTGGCCTTACTGTGTAGTCTGGGAGCATTTGGCAGCATTAGTAGCTTTCCAGAAAACCAAAAACACAACACAGATTCTTTCCTTTATGGAATTTTAATGGGATTGGGCTTTGGGTTGATGCAGAACAAAAATACTGCAAATTATTTGCCAGAAATGCACCAGGTTAGACTAGAGAAATACACATTTTTCCTTATTGGTCCAAATTTATTTGCAATTATTGTATCAGTCCAAACTGATATTGTGCATGCACAGTGTGAAAAATTGATAATTAAAAATAAGCTCTAAATTATTTTTTATGACATACTCTTTATACTAAAATACTTTAAATTGTAATTGTAATACAATGACATACATAGATTGTATACCCTAAATTATGAAGATCCACCTTTCTTTTATGCTGTGAAATAAATGTTCAAAGGGTTAAATAGACTTTGCCAGACTACAGATTCTCACAAAGTCTATAAGAAACAGGCAAACACCAGCTTGACATTTTGCATCCTTCACAATGAAGACAAAGGCATGAAGAAATTCCCATGATTCCTTTCTGCATGCCTAACTATGAGCTCAGGTGCAGCAGCGTTTGCCCTGGACCGGCCTCATCAACATGAAGGGCGAACTCATCGTTTCTGCATCTTTTCTCGCCAGTGCTTGATTAATTGGCTCACAAATACGCAGACTGAATACCCAATATACCTCCTGTTCCTATTCTATCCTCGCACTGTCTTGGCTGAGATTTACATATACTTTATATTCCATAATTTAGAAAAAAAATGCAAGCACATCTCAGTAATTTGATGTAATGACGACATGTCACCAAAAAGAAGAATTAGAAAATTCTGTAGGTATTTAATTTATTCTTGTTTTCCCCCCTCTAAGTAGATATCTCTTGGAAATACATTAATATTCATGTGGAAGAGAGGGAAAGAGAAATACACAGCAGAGGAAAATACCAAGAATTTAAAATAAGCTGAGGACATTTTTAAGAAATGGGTTTCAATGAGTACTAGATGATAGACTAGCTTTGAAAAAAACACATGCTTTTATATGGAAATATAAGACATGGAAAATATGCAATATCACATTATAATTCTGGATCATAAGGACTTAGAATGTTGATAATGATGAAGCTGAGTATTACCAGGGATAAAAAATCTGATGCTAAATATTTTGCGTAAAATATATTTTTCATTTATTTCATTCACTGCTTTACGTTAGCCACGTTTTTATGTTGTAGGATGATGATGATGATGATGATGATTATTATTATTATTATTATTAATACTACTAATAATAATAAAAACAAAATCAAAAATGTTAATAGTGGGTTTTGGGGGGAATTTACTTGTTAACCTAAATAACCTCTCATGACGCTATATTCTTCTACTGGTAGGGGTGAAATCCAGGGGTGTTTTTTTTGAGTTTACCATTCCAACTTTATAGGGGAGAACTACTCATCTATGTTTGTCTACTTTGGGAAACAATAGTTTTAACTACATCTGCCCAGATAATTGCATTTAAAGGCATCTGCACATATCAGAACTATAAACTCTTATTCCAGAGCAGGCTACCTTTAGGAAAACAGGCCATTAGAAAGGAGCAGCCCTCATCTGTAAAAGCAAAATGGTGTTCAAAACGTGTCACCCCTGATTATTCTTCCTTCCATTAAAAGAAAGAAACAAGCTTGGATGGAATGTTTTTTAAGCCATATATATAAGTGACCCTTCTTCTTGCTATCTAATCTGTTTATATGATTTAAAACTTAAAATGTTATATGATTTAAAATATTGATAATTTTCATAACTCAATTTTTGGATAAATATATTATATAACACAACCATAAAATTTACCATGATATCTACTCACTGCATTTTTTCACCTATACAACGCACTTCCCCCCAGAAAGTGTGGAAATGTAGGTGCACGTCGCACTGCTGCTGGGCAGGGGGTGGTGATAACGGGGTCCAGGGGCTCATAGAAAATAGCCAGCAACTCTCCCGTCCTCCCCTCTCACTCTCCTGTCCCCACCCCTCTCTCTCCTCTCCCCTCACACTGGCTACTGACAAGTCCCAGCTCCTCAGACATTTGGTTTCCAAAATCTGCTGCTTGAGTCCGCACTATGACACAGGCTGTCAGTCTTTGTCATTGTTATTGGTCACACAGAGGTTGGAAGCTACACATAGGAGGAGCCAGGACTTGTCAGTAGACAGCGTGAGGGCAGAGGAAAGGGGGTGGTATAAGAGAGTGAGGGGGAGGATTGGAAAGTTGCTGGCTGTTTATGACCAAGGTTGAGCTGGAGGCAAAAGAGACTCCAGTGGCCGCCTGTCAGATGCTTTTTACTCTTGGGGAAAGGGGCATAGCGAGGCAGAGCAGGAGTCCCACATGCAGAGAGTCAGGAGGGCATAAAAGGAGGACCTGGACAGATGGCCCATGTCCTGGTGATGTGATGGTCATGTGCGCACCCAGAAGTAACTTCAAGCCATTGGTGTAACTAAAATCCTGTGGGCCCCAGAGCAAACACTTGACAAGGGCCCCCTCCTGTCACTGCCCTCCTCAACACACTGTAAAAAAACATTTACTTACCTAGCTGATCCCATGGCGCATGTGCAGGTTGCACTGCATCCCCTGCTATATTCAGACACAGCCATCTTAGTAGCCAGTGAGGGCATGCACTGCTGGGGGGCAGTGCAACCCGGCACTCTTCCAGTAGTGTGCCTCTGCAGTAGCTATTCAGACAAATGGCTGGACCAAACTGCTGATTGAGTGGGGGGGGGGGGGGGGGGAGGTTAACACTAGAAGCTTAAAGCCAATCAAAAGTAGATTAAATTGGACACTTTTTTTGGTCTGCTTTGGAGGGGCATCCAAATCTGGGCTGCAATTCTGCAATGATCACCAGACCTCTTCTTTCTGTAGTGTAGAATGCTTCCTGCAGAGCGCTTCTTGTGTTTGAGTTGTGAGGGCAATTAATCAGTAAGGCGACATTCCCCTCTGCTCCCCTATTTCTCTTCTGGCACCCCAATCTCTGTCCTGCATCCCATTCTCTGTCCTGCACCTCTATTTCTGTACTGCCCCCCCCTCTCCATGCTGCTTTCCCATTTCCCTCCTGCACCACCATCTCTGTCCTGCTCCTCCATCCCCCTCCTGCACTCCAATCTCTGTCCCGCTCTTACATCTTCCTCCTGCTCCCCCATTTCCCTCCTGCACCCTCATCTCCATCCTACATTCCCCAGCTCTGTCCTGCTCCTCCATCCCCCTCCAGCTACCCAGCTCTGTTCTGCTCTCCCATCTTCCTCCTGCACCCCACTCTCCACCTTGAACACCTAATTTCATCCCATCCACATCCTGCTTTCCCATTTCCATCCTGAACTGGTGGCTTTTGACCTTGGGGCATCCTGAATTGTGAAAAGCCCCATATCACCAGTATCAGCTCTCCTTTCCTCAGTCCAACTGCACATGCGCAGGCTCCGTGATTGTTTACAATGGTGAGTGAGAGTGGGTGCATCCCCTGCATCTTTGGGCTTTGTGCACTCTCCCACTTTAGTCATTCAGGCTGGGGGCAGAAATATGCTTGCGTCACTGGCTAGGCGGTTGATTGCGCCCCCCATAGAGGACTATCATAGCCAGGGGTGTACAAAGGTTTGGCGGTAAATTAGTTCCCAGGCCCTGAATAATAATAATAATAATTTTGTATAAATAATAGTGATTGAGCTGCTCCCACCCCCCTTTATTCATTTGAATTGCCATGAGCACAAGCAGGGAGGAATTCAGTTAATATGGATTTCTCCCTGTGAAATGTTCTAAAGGGAGGCTGGCAGCTTCCCAGGTGAGTAGCTCTCAGATATTTGTCTGCATTGCATGTCCCAACTTTGGGGACTCAGAATTAAGAGTAGGGACCACACTAAACACAGAGTGCCTTGCCAGGGCAGTGTGGCTTCCACATGTATCTGCAGATATATGCAACCAAATCTCTGTCTTTCCACATAGCTAGACATGTTTGTTGCTTAATATTTAGTTGATGAGAGGGTTAAATTGGGCAGTAAATTAGTTCCCAGGCCCTGAATAATAATAATAATAATAATTTTGTATAAATAATAGTGATTGAGCTGCTCCCACCCCCCTTTATTCATTTGAATTGCCATGAGCACAAGCAGGGAGGAATTCAGTTAATATGGATTTCTCCCTGTGAAGTGTTCTAAAGGGAGGCTGGCAGCTTCCCAGGTGAGTAGCTCTCAGATATTTGTCTGCATTGCATGTCCCAACTTTGGGGACTCAAAATTAAGAGTAGGGACCACACTAAACACAGAGTGCCTTGCCGGGGCAGTGTGGCTTCCACATGTATCTGCAGATATATGCAACCAAATCTCTGTCTTTCCACATAGCTAGACATGTTTGTTGCTTGATATTTAGTTGATGAGAGAGTTAAACTGGGCGGTAAATTAGTTCCCAGGCCCTAAATAATAATAATAATTTTGTATAAATAATAGTGATTGAGCTGCTCCCACCCCCTTTATTCACTTGTACAAAGGTTTAACAGGGCCCCATAACAAAAGTCATAGTGGGACCCCCAAAAAGTTCCACCTAGCATTAGTGGACCAAAACCTACAACCTGTGGCAATAGAGTCAAAAAGACTCCTGCGCCTAATCTTACCTAGTTTGTACTTCCCTAGCACCACTCCATCTGATGTGAGCAACCTCCCCATGTGGTGTGTGTACAGTGTGAGCCAGTGGCCAGGAGGAGCCCCCCCAACATGCATTTCATTCTGCATTGCTTGCCATACATATAATGCGCACAGCAATCATGATCTTGGGGGTTCAGACATACACGGGCATCCCAAATCAGTGTGGTTAGTGATCAATCTGTGGTCTGTGTGTGTTGACGTGTGTGTGCTCCAAGTTTTCAACAGTGGGGCCCAGCCCCACAGATTGCAGTGTTGTAGCTCTGCCTTCAGGGAGCACCAGGTTGTTTCCCCAAGTGCACTATACACAGTGCCCTGGAGGCTAAATGCGCTGGCATCTTAGTTCCACTCTACAAAAACCTTCAGCTCTGGCCCCTAATGCCCCCAGCAGACAGCGTGCCAAAACTGCATACTGGGGTAGTGCCAGTCTAGTGCATTTGTCACAGATGCTGCATAGAGGGAGAAGACAGCTTGCATGGGGCCTCCTATACCAAGGCCCCGGTAGCAGCCACCCTCCCTGCCCCTATGTACGCCCCTGGTCAGAGCCATTTGCTGAATTAAATAGTTGCGGCAAATGGCTATGATTGGACGAGAGCCCACACATGCGCCTTTGGACCAGGGAAAGATTTGCTGATACTGGTAGTCTGGGGGTTTTTTACACAGCGGGGCATCCCAATGCTGGATGCGCCTGGAGCATGGAACAAAACCCAGGATAGTCAAAATCTTGGGTTTTGTTCCACTTTAAACTGGCCAATGGGTTGCAAGTTGAGTTCAAGATTGGCCTTGGCAGTCAGGGTGCATGTTGAGCGAGGATATTATGCTGCAAGGGTTGCATATTGAGCGGCAGCTGTGGGGAGGCACAGGTGGTGCTGCCACTTGTACTGAGTTTAAACTCACAGTTATTGCCGTCTGTGCACCCGCTTCAGCTCGCTATTCCCCCACTGCCAGCTTCTTGACATGTGACTACATATCACATTGGGACAGGGCCTTGAGCTGGAAAAGCCAACTGGGGCATCTGCGCAGCCAGAATAACTGCCAGTGCCACCTGCCCCCCTCCATACCTGCTGCTCAACATGCATCTGCCTGTTGCTCAACCAGCACCCACCACAGCTCAAAAAACATCCCCCCGCAAGCAATGCTGGGGACACATGATCCAGCAGTACTGGCCATAGTGACCGAGGATCGGAGGGGAAACAGTTACCGGGTGCCTCCTATGATCAACTGTCACAGGCCCCAGGGCAGCCATGACCCCTGTGACGCTGGTCGTTACACCACTGCTACAAGCCGTTTTGCCCTCCCCAGCTACTGCAACCAGAGCCGCACTGAGACTGCGATGCTGTCTCTGATCTGTCTCTTTGAGGAGCAGGGCTGGAGCGTGCATGTCTGAAGGGTGTTTAAGGATGCATTTTTTTGTGAGTGCACAGGCCAGCATGGGGCTATGTAACGCTGCCCTGACAGGAGTCAGTGCCCCCCCCTATCCTCCACCCCCTCCCTCAGCAGCAAGTATCATGTTGAAGCAGTGTGATGGCAGCTATTTCCCTCCTCCTCTCTCCAGTTCAGTATATGAGCTGCCTGTTATGCTGCAGCCTGAAGATCATCTTCCTCCTCTTGTGCACAGTACTCATCTCTCCATGATCTCTACCAGCACACACTAACACACATTGCGGATATAAAGGTTGAATCACAGCCCTTGGTTTAGATTTAATTTTAGTGCGTAAGGCCATTCATCACACGTAATTGTATGTGCGTTTGCATGTTTCAGAGCTTCCATCTCGGCCGCTTCGTAGCTTCTTTGTTGTTGGATAAGACTGACTGGGGGTTATAAAGGTGGATATAAAACACCATTGTGGCAAGCTCCCAGTTTATTTAGGTGGGGGCTCCCCATGGCCGTGGCCAGCTTGGCAATGTTTCCCACCGGCCTGTGGAGAGCATTTTCCAGCTCGCCCAGGTACTGAGTTGGATTGTGTGGCACATCACCCACCTGGTTCTTGTGTCAGCTGGAGTGGTACAGCTCCTTCCCTTGGCTATTCACCCACTGGTCTATCCTCAGAATCTAGATGCAAAGATCCCAACAATCAAGTTAACACTTGTGTGAGTATTTATTGTGTGTCTTCCTGTGTGTAGTTGTGTGTGATGCTCAGACCTGAGTCATTAGGCTCAGATTGTTCTCCCTTCCTCCCCAACATCTGTGCCTCCTCCTCTGCAGGTTGGTTCAGGGCAGCTTGGAGCTCACCTGCAGAGGTGTGTGAAGACATTGGCACCCCAGGGCACCTTCATACTTGTCCACTAGGTCTTTGCAGCATTGGCCGGACTCGTCGCTTTTGGGTGGTCCTGATCATCCACCTGAACTTTTACACTAGAAGAGAAGTGCATTATTTTACACACAGTCCTGTCTAATGTGGTTGTACCTGTGAGCATGTGTGAGACTGCGGATGGCAGTCCTATCCACTTGTGCTCCAGAATTGATATCCATTTGAGCTCTGATTGCTTAGCCACTAGCGTACCAGAATTGCTATTGGCATGCAAACACAGGCATAGTTGGTGTCCTGCTGGTCGCAGATGATTAGTGAGGGGGCTATTTTGCTAAGACTCGTGTTCTGCAACTACAAAATGTGATGTGCCCCAGCAGATCCCAGAAGTTAGCATATATCTGAACTTTGCTTTGGAGCAAATGCCAGGAACCATACATTCAGACCCACACAAGATGTTCATCAAGTCCAAATGAAGTTTGCAGACCTGGAATATGCAGTAACCAGACAAATCTTGGAAACTCCCACTACTGGGTGCCATACACAACAGCAGCATCAGCTGCCACTGCAGCAGAATCTGCCTCAACAGCTGCCACTGCAGCAGAATCTGCCTCAACAGCTGCCACTGCAGCAGAATCTGCCTCAACAGCTGCCACTGCTGCAGCATCTGTCTCAGCAGCTGCCACTGCAGCAACATCTGTCTCTTAATCTCCCTCTGCAGCACCAGCTGGATCCCCAAATCCATCTGCAGCAGCATCTGTGTCCACAACTCCCTCTCCTGCAGCAGCTGGATCCACAAATCCATCTGCAGCAGCTGCTCCCTCCACCAATCCTTCTGCAGCAGCAGCTGGATACACAGCTCCAGCATGACCAACAGCTGGAGCGTGGTGAACAGCTGCAGCCATCACCTCCATGGGTGAGCTCTGCTGTCGAGGATTTCCCATCACTCACATTAAGCACAGCTCTAGCTGCTAGTGTTCCTACCTGGGGAAGAGTATGGCAGCCTCAGCCACATTTCCACCTTCCCCTGTTGAGGCGGGTGCAGTTGATGGAGGTGGATTGGTGAGCAAATAGCAGATCATTCACACAAAGTACATCCCTGTTCCCTTTAAGGTCCCCTTTACAGGAGGCATTACAATGCAAGGGCCAACACACACTAAATATGGGGAAGCTAGACTAAACATATGTCACAACATAGCATGGAATTAGGAATGCAAAGGGAAACCTAACATACCTAAAGAGATATTCATCTGCAACCGCTAGCACCAGGGCCACGTGCATACACCCCATGCACCCATGATGAGCATATCAGCCAGCTTATAAAAGCCCAGCTTAAGCACATTCCAGGCTACCATGGTGTCAGGGAAACATATATACTTGTCCACTAAGGTAGCCATGCCATCAAGAAATTTATTGAGAATGCAGCTGAGACATGCCCACAGAGAGCGATCTCAGCCTCTGGCAGGCAGCCAACCAATTTGGCCATGCCTGCAATTGCATGCCCCTTGCTTGTGGAGGGGGAAAACCATGGCTGCAAATCACAATACATTTTCTTAAGGAAAACATGGTTAAATCGGGTTAGCTCGAATAGCTCAATGGCATCCACATGCGATCGATGCAATCAAAGCTCCATCAGGCACATGCACAGCAGACCCTGACACTACAGGTGCACGTATTCTGCCAGGACTTCATCGGAGGGCTCCATCACCAAACGTTCCCATACACCACTCCACTGCACACCACCAGGAAAATGAGCCTGTAATTGAAGCATAAAAAAGCCTGTTTAATTGTCACGTCCGGAAGGGCGAATCAAGGCCAATAAGGGCTGTGAATCATAAGCAAGCCCATACTAATCACGTAATATACGCTAAAATGCAAAAACAGCACAGGGAAAGCACGCAGTAGACTTTTGTGTGAAAAGGATAAAGCGCACTTACGCAAACACAAAATATGTCACACCAGAATCTCAAAAATAGGCGTTAAAAGAAGGGTGTGAATTCCCATAATGCCCCTGTTTACACGGACCAAAATCCAGTTTTGCTGTATGGTTTTGGGTTGCTTAAATAGAACCTCACAACAGGATTTTCACTATCCCGGCGATAGGGCCATGTCCCTGGGAGATGTAAGAAGCGGTCCTGCAGGAGTGTCCACTTATACCACAACTTGGTCTAAGCACTGGTGTGAAAGTGTCCCCTTATACCACAACTAGCTGTAAAAACTCGGGTTTGAGTGCCCCCTTATACCACAACTTGGTCTAAGCTCTGGGATGAGTGTGCCCCCTCATACCATATTTTGGTCTAGGCACTGGCGTGAGAGATTCACCATATAACACAACAAGCTGTATGCACTGGGGTGTACCCTGACTTACCTAGCTTGGTCTAGGCACTGGGGTGAGTGTCCTCTCTTATACCACAACTAGCTGTAAAGACTGGGGTGAGAGTGTTCCCTTATACCACAACTTGGTCTAAGCACTGGAATGAGTGTGTCCCCTTATACCATAACTAGCTGTATGACTAGGGGAGACTGTCCCCTTATACCACAACTATCTGTAAAGACTGGGGTGAAAGTGTCCCCTTATACCACAACTCGGTCAAAGCAGTGGGGTGAGTGTGCCCCCTTACACCACAACTAGCTGTAGAGACTGGTGTGAGTCTGTCCCCTTATACAGCAACTTGGTCTAAGCACTGGGATGAGAGCATCCCTTTATACAACAACTAGCTGTAAAGACTGGGGTGAGAGTGACCTCTTATACTACAGCTAGCTGTAACAACTGAGGTGAGAGTGTCCCCTTATACCACAACTAGCTGTAAAGACTGGCATGAGAGTGTCCCCGTATCCCACAACTATCTGTAAAGACTGGGGTGAGATTGTCCCCTTATAGCACATCTAACTGTAATACTGGAAAGAGAGTCTCCCTTTAAACCACAACTACCTGTAAAGACTGGGATGAGAGTGTCCCCCTTAAACCACAACTAGCTGTAAAGACTGGGGTGAGCATGTCCCCTTATACCACAACTATCTGGAAAGACTAGGGTGAGAGTGTCCCCTTATACCACAACTTCTTCTACGAACTGGCGTGAGTGTGTCCCCTTTATACCACAACTTGGTCCAAGCACTGGGGTGAGAGTGTCCTCTTATACCACAACTAGCTGTAAAGACTGGGATGAGAGTGTCCCCTTATCCCACAACTAGCTGTAAAGGCTGGGTTGAGAGTGTCCCCTTATATCTCAACTTGCTCTAAGCAATGGGTAGAGAGAGAGTGTCCCGTTATACCATTACAAGCTCTGAAAACCAGGATGAACGTGTCCCCTCATACTACAAATTTCTGTAAAGACTATGCCACAACTAGCTCTAGACACTGGGGTGTATCCTGGTTTACCACAACATAATCTAAGCACTGGGGTGTACCCTGTTATTCTAGAACTTGCTATAAGCACTGGGGTGTACCCTGTTTAACTACTACTTGCTCTAAGCACTGGGTGAGTGTGCCCCCTTATACAGCTTGCTCTAAGAGCTGCAGTGAATTTCCCCCCTAATGACACAACTAGCTGTAAAAACTGGGGGAGAGTGTACCCTTGTATGTCAACTTGGTCTAAGCACTGGGGTGAGTGTGCCCCCTCTAATACCACAACTTACTGTAAAGACTGTGGCCCCTTATACCACAACTCGGTCTAAACACTAGAGGGAGAGTGTCCCCTTATCCCACAACTAGCAGTAAAGACTGGGTTGAGAGTGCCACAACCAATACCACAACTTGCTCCAAGCACTGGGGTGAGTTTTCCCTCTTATACCACAACTAGCAGTAAAGACTGGGGTTAGAGTGTCCTATTATACCAAAAATAGCTGTAAATACCAAGGCAAGGGTCTACCACAACTATCTTTAAAGACTTAAGAAAGACTTACCACAACTTAGTTTAAGCACTTGGGTGAGTGTGCCCCCTTATACCACAATTTTCTCTAAGCACTGGGGTGATTGTCTGCTGTTTTTAAATTGATGTAAGCACTGGGGTGACTGTACGCTGTTATACTACAACTTGCTCTAAGTACTGGGGTGAATGTGGCCCCATATACAACAACTAGCTGTAAAGACTAGGATGAGAGTGTTTCCTTATACCACAACTTGCTGTAAGCACTGAGGTGAGCGTGCCCCCCTATACCAAAACTTGAGCACAGGAATGACTGTTCATACTGTAAACCGCAATTTGCTCTAAGCACTGGAGTGTGTGTCAAAACTCCACTTTTCTACTTTCTTAAAGAAAAACACCTATTCCTAGTATGCCACACACCCCGCTTCCAACATCCATGACACTTGGGATACCGGCCTGTAGAGGGCGATCTTGCATGACATGGAAAAAAGGAGCCCCTCCTGGTCCATAAGTACCTGGGACCTCCCACCAATCCCCAGTCTTTTCATCTCTGCAGATCGGCGAAGCAAGTCAGAAGATAACTCTCTCCTCCTTGCAGGTAGCCGGGGTAACTCCCGGCCTTTCTCTATTTCTGCCTGAACCTCATTTTTTACTGTTATGCTTACGATATGCCTCCCAGCCTTGGCTGAAGGGCTCGGGCAAGGGTAGATACACCCTTGGGTGTATATGGGAGCTTCACCCCGTGAGACCTCAAATAAGGGGTAGGCGGTATCCGGGTTGGTGTCCCCCGGCATGGGATGCCCTGTCCCTATAAAACTCCTTGTGCCTTCCCCCTTTGCTCTCCTGGGCCCTACAGGGGTGATAAGGGTTCTCTGGCCTACCTGTGGTTCTTTCCTGGTGAGGGATTTAAATTTCCCTCTCTTTTTGCAGCGTGCGTATCTGGATGTGGGCGGGGCTTGGCGCGCGGCGTCCGGCCCGGTTCTATTGCGTCCTGGCAGTTTTGCGTGGTGGGCGGGGCTTCTTGACGGCGCGGCATATGGATGGCATTTTCTCTCTGCGTACTTGCAGTTTTGCCTGCTGGTGCGCTGGTCCCGGTCGCCTGTCCTGTCGCTGGTGCTGTGAGTACCCTTTAGCCCTGCTAAAGTGATGTTTTTGTTAGTCTCTTTACTCTTTATGTGCATAAGGTTGATTATTGTATCTTCTTCTAGGTGGAAACTCTTCATTAGGGGTTTATCCTGGTCCTTTATTAAATCCTCCCACTTGGGATTATTTAGGGGCATCCCGGGTAGCTTTTTGCGTAAATCCCACATACTTGGCGACTATAAATAATTAAGTATTTTTTATAAACACCATATGGAGGCATCTCAGGATACTGGGCTTTCAGTGCCCTCGGGACAGTCTCGGCAGTGTTTACGTTGTGGGGCATCCCTTGTTGGGGATAATGCATTTCTTTGTGTATCATGTGCTCCTTTGGTTATAATGCAGCAGTCAGGGGCCCAAGCCTCAGGGTCGGTGGCTCCTGCCTCTTCCCCCACACCACCTTGTCTTGTCCATACCCCCAGTGATAGTGTCATGGGTGGAGAGTCGCTTTATGATGTATGTGCCAGATTGGCTCACATTGAAAAATTAATGTCTAGCTCGGTGGCCAAGAAGGCCTCAGCTAAGAAAAGAACATTTAACTCCTGCTGCTTCGGCTAGTGAGTTTGATAGTTGCGAGCGCCTTGCTTGGTCGGACCTTTCTCCATTGGAGGAAGGGGAATTTTTTGAGGAAACTGATATTTCTGATGCTCAGCATTTTATGGATATTGACGCTGAACTAGGAAAAGGGGAAGTTTTGGACACCCCTAAAGCTCTTGCTCAATTGTATGAGGTATTGGCAATCGCTCCTCCTGAAGCAGTCCCTCCTCAGAAAGGGGAGTTCTTTGGAGCCTCCAAGCCTCGTTTAGAATTTCCTAATCAAAAGCATTTTGAGGACATCATTCTTAAGGAATGGGAGAAGCCTGCGCGGCTTCCTGGCGTTCCTTTAGGCTGGGATAAGAAATATCCCTTTCCAACAGACACTGTTAAGCGTTGGTCATCCCCCCCTGAAGTGGATGCTCCTGTGCTCAGTTTGTCCAATTCCTCTATTTTACATTCCCCAGAATCTACTACTCTTAAGGATGGGGAAGACAAACGTATTGAGCAAATGGGGGCTCGGCCTTGCGGCCTGTGGGTGCTTCGGCACTTATGGCTGTTGCTATTAGGTCTGTTGTTAGAGACCTATTGAATACCTCAGGGCTTGATCCAGCCTCTGATGAGTTTGTCGCTCTCAAGCGTTGTGAATTGTTTGTGTCTTTTGTACTATCTGCTTTGGATGATTCCTTGGCCATGTGCAGCAGAACTTTCGCCTTGCTAGTTGCTATTCGGCGGTCTATATGGTTACGCCAGTGGGCGGCTGATACTGTGGCTAAGAAGTCACTTACCGCACTTCCCTTTGGGGGATTGCGCCTTTTTGGTGAAAAGTTGGATTCTGTCATTAAAGGATGCAAATTGCCTCAGAGTAAGAGGCAGCGTTGTTCCTTTCGTGGATTGGCCTCCTTTAACCCTTCCTTTCGTGGTTCCAGATCTTACGGGTGGGGGGATGGCTGCGGTTTTTCTTCCAGGCTTGGGTCAAGGAGGTATCAGACAGCTGGATTCTGGAAGTTGTGTCCTCTGGTTACAAGCTGGAATTCGAGTTCAGGCCTCCTCCCAGATTTTTCAGGTCCCGGATGCCCGCGGATCCGTTGATCGCGCAAGGGCTCCGGGCGGCGGTGGCGAACCTCTTAAACATGGATGTCATCTGTCTGGTGCCTCCAGCGGAAAAGGGTCTGGGCTCGATCTATTTATCCGTTTCAGAAAGTTCTGCATGGAATCATTGCGTTCAACGGTCGACGCTCTCCGTCAGGGAGACTTTATGATGTCTATAGACATCAAGGATGCTTATCTTCACATTCCCATCAGTTCCGCTCACCAGAGATTTCTCAGGTTCACAGTAGAAGACCAGCATTTTCAGTTTGTGGCCCTTCCATTCTTACTTCGTCCCCAAGAGTGTTTACCAAGGTGTTGGCAGGAGTAATGGCTATTCTCAGGGTCCAAGGCATTCGCATTGTGCCATTCCTGGATGACCTTCTCATCACAGCCCCGTCCTTCAATCAGGCGGAATTGGACACCAGAATGGTGGTGGCGACACTAGAGAGATTCGGTTGGGTGATAAACCATGCCAAATCTTCTCTTTCCCCCGTCAGGGAGATTCCCTTTCTGGGTCTGATACTGGATACCCTTCAGGCCAGGGTATTTCTTCCTCAGTCCAAGGTTGTTCTGATTCAGCATTTAATTCATCTGTTCCTGTCCAATCCTCGTCAGCCTATCCGCCTGGGAATGAGGCAAGTGGGGCTGATTGGAAGCGGTCCCGTTTGCACAGTTTCACATGAGGTCTCTTCAGCTCTTTCTCTTGGCAAGGTGGGACAAGCGACCACTGTCTTTGAATCGGGTTTGTCTGTTGTCTCCCCGTGTTCTGCAGTCCCGTCACTGGTGGCTGACTTCGAGCAATCTCAGAAGCGGCAAGTCATTTCTGACCCCCTGTTGGGAACTGGTCACCACAGATGCCAGCCTCATGGGTTGGGGGGCATCTGGAGGGAACATCGGTTCCAGGGTTTGTGGGGGCCGCAGGAGGCTCACTCTCCAATCAATTTATTGGAGCTTCGGGCCAATTGTTTAGTCCTACTTCGATTAACTCATTCCCTGCGGGGTCTGCCGGTTCAGATTCTGTCAGATAACCGAACAGCGGTTGCATACATCAATCACCAAGGAGGGACCCGCAGTTGGGGTGCTCTCCGAGAAGTGTCTCTGATCCTCCATTGGGCAGAGAACAATGTTCCCTGCATATCGGCGGTTTACATTCCGGGGATAGAGAATGTGGAAGCAGACTCCCTGAGCAGAGCATGCGCTCGACAGGGAGAGTGGTCTCTCAATCCCAGGGTCTTTCAGTTTCTTTGTCACAAGTGGGGGACTCCACGGTTGGACACTTCCAGTGTTTGTGTCTCTATCCCAGGATCCTCTGGCAGTGGCAGGGGATGTCATGTCTCTGGACTGGAAGGATCTGGGGTTCCTGTATCTGTTTCCCCCATTCTCCATGATAAGCAGGGTGGTGCGCAAGCTAGTTCTGGAAGGTGCGCCAGCAATCCTGGTGGCTCCAAGATGGCCAAGACGTCTGTGGTTCGCAGACATCACAAGGCTGGCAGAAGATCAGTTGCATCTGCCTCTCCTTCCAGATCTCATCACCCAGGGTCAACTCTGTTACCCCAATTTACCAACGCTGGCTTTGACGGCATGGCTGCTGAAATCTCCATCTTAAAAGAGGAAGGTCTTTCTGACGCGGTCATTCAGACTCTTGTTACAGCTAGGAAGAAGTCTTCCTCTGTTGTTTACTACAGGACTTGGAGGTCCTATATTGATTGGTGTGAGTCTAGGGTCTTGCCCTGTAGGGTATTTTCTATCCCTAGGATTTTGGAGCTTTTGCAACATGGTCTGGATTTGGGTTTCCAGATTAGTACTTTGAAGGGGCAGGTTTCTGCTTTGGCTATTTTCTTTCAAAGATCTTTTGCTCTTCATCCTTTGGTTAAGACCTTTTTCCAGGGGGTCACGCATGTGCGGTCTCCTAGAAAGCCCTTGCTTCCAGTTTGGGATCTTGACTTGGTGCTTTCTGCCATGCAGGCTGCTCCTTTTGAGCCATTGCAGGATGTTTCTCTTCATATTCTTACGCAGAAGGTTGCTTTTTTGGTTGCTATTACCTCTGTCCATCGGGTTTCTGAATTGGCGGCCCTGTCAATACAGGCCCCTTATTTTGAAAGGCATCAGGATAAGGTGGTTTTCCGTTTTAAACCGGATTTCCTTCCTAAGGTGGTGTCTGCTTTCCACCTTAATCAGGATATAGGTCTTCCTTCACTTTGCCCTAATCCTAGTAATAACAAGGAAAGGGTTTTGCATTCTTTGGATGTGGTTCGTTGTGTTAAGTATTATTTGGTGACTACTTCTGCTTTCCGTAAGACGGATGCTTTTTTTGTTGTGCCCTCTGGGCCTAGGAAGGGTTTTGCGCCCGCCAAGTCTTCCATTAGTAAATGTATACGTCAGGCCATTGTTGGGGCCGATTCTGCAAAGGGGAAGGTTCCCCCTTTTCGGGTTATTGCTCATTCTACTAGTGCTGTTGGGGCTTCTTGGGCTTTTCAGCACCAGGCTTCTGTTGAGCAGGTTTGTAAGGCTGCTACTTGGTCTTCGGCACATACTTCTTCTAAGTTTTACAAGGTTGATGTGCGGGCCTCAGCGGATTCTGCTTTTGGCCGCAGAGTTCTGCAAGCTGCAGTAATTTAAGTTATGCCTTATTTTTCTTCTTGGGTCCCCACCCATTATTGACACTGCTTTTGGATGTCCCAAGTGTCATGGATGTTGGAAGCGGGGTGTGTAACATACTAGGAATAATACCATTTTGTGAGTACTCACCTGTAAAATGGGTATTACGAGTATGTCACACACCCCACTTCCCCCGTCCTTTTTTGTTCTGGGGTCCTTTATATGGTGTTTCTTATATTATATAATTTGCTCTTTCTGGTTTCTCACTGCTTTTTTAAAAGACTGGGGATTGGTGGGATGTCCCAGGTACTTATGGACCGGGAGGGGCTCCTTTTTTCCATGTCATCTCTGCAAGATCTCCCTCTACAGGCCGGTATCCCAAGTGTCATGGATGTTGGAAGCGGCGTGTGTGACATACTTGTAATACCCATTTTACAGGTGAGTACTCATAAAATGGTATTTTTTTGACAGGTTTTTGGTTTTCTGTCCTATTGTTTTCCTCTTCTGGAATGTAAAATAAACATTTGTGTAAGGATTGTGCCCCTAGACCTGTAATTTAATTATCAGCATGCTGTTCCAAGTTTCTAATATTCCTGTGTGTTTAAATCAGTTGTGAGTACCAACATTGCAAAATTTATTTCTATCTGTAACAAGTATAGGTGGCTAAAATTAAACCCGTCATGGCTGACACCTGTGGTTAAAAGGGAAATAAAGAACAAGAAAGAGGCATTTAAAAATGACAAGGCTGAGATCTCAGTTTTAACTCTTGAAAATTATAAATTACCGTTTTTGCCGGCGTATAGGATGACTTTTTCCCCCTGTAAAACATGCCTCCAAGGTGGGGGGGGGGGTCTTATATGCCGGGTGCACCTGGGTCACATACAGCGGTGAGCATCAGCGGCCCGTTCTGCTGGGCTGGAAGCAGTGGCGCTCCCCCCGCAGCCTGGTCCGAAGCTGCAGAAGGTAGCCGGGAACTGTCAGTGTGTGTGTGTGTGTGCAGCTCCCCCGCGCTGTCCCGCCTCTCTTCCTCCTCTCCTCCCTCCTGTTTTCTGTGTCAGTGTGTGCCAGTATGTGTTCCCCTTCCCGGGCCGTGTGTGAAGTGATGAGCTGCCGAGACTGACGTGCTGATAAGAAGCTGATAAGAAGATGGCTACAGCAGAAACATGAAGCATCAGAGCAGGTCAGAAGGCAAACTGTCAGTACCTCAAAGCAGACCCAATCCCAGGAGTTTCCCTCACCTGGTTTTTGGTCTACATTACAGGGGCATCCGGATTTTAGATAACCATGTGTGTGAAACCCACATTGGTTTTTACTCAACTCCAACCACCCACCCACAGCGCATGCACAGGCTAACATTTAATCAGAAAAGATTGTGGTGCATATTATTGACCACAATCTATTCTGAATGCAGCAACCTCTGCTGACTGCTCCTCGGTGCTATGCACAGCCACTGCCTGCCATTCAAATATGCTGGCAGTGGATGCCACATGAGCTGCAGGAGTAACAGGGATTCACACAGCCAGACAACCCGAATTGGGATGCCCTAGGAACAAGCTGTAACCCAGCCTTCTACCCAGTAGTCTTATACGGCGAGTATATAACAAACTCTATATTTTGAGTGGAAATGTTGGGGGGTCGTCTTATACGCCCAGTCGTCTTATACGCCGGCAAATACGGTAGTAAATAATGCATGTAAGAAAGAAATAAGTTCGGCAAAAGCACAAAATGAAAGAGATGTGGCCAAAGAAAGCAAAACAAACACTAAACATTTTGTTTAACATATTAATTCAAAGAAAACGATATCAGCATAGGTAAATGCCCTATTTAATGATAATAAGGAAATGGGGTGAAGAGAGGGCAAAGGTTTTAAATGGATTCTTTAGCTCTGTGTACACAAGAGAAGAGCTAGGAGCCAACACAGGAGATGCCACTGATAGCAACAAGTATAATACTAAACAAGCTAAACATAGATATCATCCAAGAAAGACTGAATCATCAATCAATCAAGTGAATAAGACTGCAGGATCAGTTGGACTTCACCCAAGAGTTCTTAAAGAACTCAGCTCCAATATCTCATCTCTTCTTGATCCTTAAAGACTTACTAACAACTGGTATAGTAGCAAGTTATTGGCGCAAGAGTGTCCATTTTTAAAAAGTGCTCTAGGTCTTGCTCTATGTTTTCTCCAGGCAATTACATACCTGTAATTTTAACATCTATTGTGAGAAAATTGCTTGAGGAGCTATTAACCTTTATGTTGCCAAGCATGTAACTGTTACGTGGCTGCCTTTCCTGTTGTTAAGTGCCAAGCACTTAACAGTTATGCTCCTGGCTTTCCCCCTGCTAGCAGGCATAATGTAAAAAAATAATTAGCTGACCCCTCGTTCAATCCGGCCAGGTCTTCTCTTCACCTGGGGAGCCTCCGTTCCCCCTGGGCTATTCCATGGTGGAGAGCGGGTCCAAAAGACACCCCCTGCCATAGTCGCTGCTAGCCCTACCTCTTGTGAAAGGAGTGGATGACGTCAGCCCCATGACATCATCCCGCTCCCAACTTAGAGCCGTCAAGTGCAGAGCCGTCAAGTGCAGAGAGCGATGACTGGAGGGAGGTTGGAGGGGTAGGGGGCTGTTATCCCCTGCCTCCACAGCCCCCCTCCAGTGATCTCCCCCGGCAGCGGGACACAGGATTGGAGTCTTGAAAAAAAAAATAATAGAAGTCATTTTTTTCTGTGTGTGTGGTTTTTTACACTTAACCCTTTGTGAACTAATAAGGGATCCATTTCACAAGGCTTGGACCTCACAACATTTGTTTTTGGATTTTTAGGGGTTTTCAACCCTTAAAATTCCCTATATAATGGCACCCAACCCCCCTGCCGCAAAAAATAAATATGTATTTTTCCTGGAAATTCCTGCATAGATCACAGTTAAACAGAGAGAAAAATGGTGAATGTCTACAGAGGGGGACAAAATCTCAAGTAGGCTCGCAGTAAAAAAATGTTAAAACTACCTATGCATGTTGGGTATTTTTCTCTTTGGTGGACCTTGCGCCAGATTTAGCTTGTTTTTTGTTTTTTTTTTTGCATTTTGATATTTTAGGAAAATGTGAACCCTGTGCAACCAAAGAATTATTTGACTGATTACTTTCAGAAAGATTAAGCCACTACAAAAATCTGGGTAGGCCTAGAAAGCTTAATGTGTATAATTTCAGGGAATATATGGTTTTTTGGGGGTATTCTAAATGTAAAAGGTTGTCTTGTCTGAAGAGCTGAAATAACTGGTGACTGGTGACTGTTTGGCAACTCTTCCCTTGACAGTACTTATGCATGTTGGCTATAGTTCTGTTTGGGGTACATTGCTTTTTCAGGTTTAGCTTGTTTTTTCTTGTTTGCATATTGTTTTTTAAAAATGTGGCTTTGATTCTGCTTTTTTATTTTTTTTAGGGAAACCCTGTCCAACCAAAGAATTAATTGAGGGATCATTTTCAGAAAATGTGAAAAAAAAACCTACATCAAGAAACCTTGTACTCCTACAAACCTTGTGCACTTTCAGAGAATATATAGTTTGTTGGGGGTATTTCAAATGTAAAGGTTTTTTTTTTTTAAATCTGCAGGTGCGCATAGAAATTGTATTTTAGATGAAAATCTCCTAAAGCACTGTTTCAGTTTGGGGGAGTCTATTGGGCAGGAAAGGGTGTCTACCAATACATATGTGAGGCCATTGGAACCAGGAGAAATGGGGCTTCTACATGCAATAAGACTTAATTGAAAAACTTACATTTGTTAATACAAAAACACTACTAATTGTTTTTTGCACATATTCCACCCAAAATACACAGAGAATACACTAACAAAATGAAAAACAAGACATTTCTTGTTAAAGCCCAGAGGGTAACAAAAGTAGGTAGGCTGGCAGTTAAGGAGTTAAGGGACTACATACACGAATATGTAACTATTTAAAACATTATGTAAGTGAGAACCAGTATGCTTTTTTTTACTAAGGACAGAAGCTAAGGACTAACCTGATTGGCTTTTATGAGGAGGTGAGTAGAATAAAATGCACTGTGTCTATTTTTGCAGATGACACAAAGATTTGTAGCACCTTGCAGTCTATTTAAGATGTTTGCAAGCTTAAAGCTGACTTGGACTCTTTGAGTGTCTGGGCATCCACTTGGTAAATAATATTGAACATGAAGAAATGTAAAGTCATGCACTTGGGGTCTAATAACCTGAAGGCCACATATGTCCTCGGGGGAGTAAACTGGGAGAATCACTTGTTGAGAAGGATCTGGGGGTACTGGTAGACCACAGGCTAAAATACAGCATGCAATATCAAGCAACTGCTTACAAGGCCACCAAGATATTATCATGCATTAAAAGAGGCACGAAATCATGGAATAGGGCTGTAATTCTGCCTATTAACAAGGCACTGGTGGGACTTCACCTGCAATATGTCGTCCAGTCCCGGGCACCTGTTCATAGAAAAGACGCTCTATGGAAAGGGTGCAAAGGAGATCCACCAAACTAATAAGAGGGATGGAGGATCCTAGTTATGAGGAGCGATTATGAGATTTAAATCTGTTTAGTCTTGAGAGGAGACAATTGAGGGGGGGACATGATTAACTTGTATAAATATATAGACGGGAAATACAAAAAATAAGGGGAAAAACTCTTTCATGTAAAATACACTCTAAAGAAAAGGGGGCATTCCCTTCGACTGGAAAAAAAGAAATTCAATCTCTGGAAGCGACAATCATGATGATAACTATAAATCTCACAGATCACAGAGGCTTGCTACAGCATCAACAGCTTCCAAAAGGATTAAAAGCTTAATTATAAGAAAATAACATTAACAGTTACTGTTAGCTGTTATCAGTAAAAAAAAAAAGAAATAAAAAATAACTTCCCCTACCTCAACACCCTTGGTTGAACTTGAACAAACACTGTAAAAAGTATATACT
Organism: Gastrophryne carolinensis; assembly: GCA_027917425.1. NCBI lineage: Eukaryota > Metazoa > Chordata > Amphibia > Anura > Microhylidae > Gastrophryne > Gastrophryne carolinensis. The sequence continues at coordinate 454,461,501 of CM051234.1, forward strand.
TAACCTATAGATTTTACAATGTGCATTGTTTAGTGGTTTGGCTTTTAGAGGCGTTTAGTCTTTTAACCCTTTAAATACCAGCCTATCTAGAATTGCCAGGCCATGTCTCTCTTATGCGCTATACAGCTGTTATACAGATGTTTAACTGTGATTTTTGAAGGGATGTCCAAGGATTTTCCAGTAAATTATGTATAGTTTTGGGGCTTTAATATAAAATGTCATGTCTTTTTAAGTGCTTTCTCTATTTTTGGGTGAAATATGTAGAAATTTTTTTTTAAAGAATGTATGTTTTTCAAGAGAATCATATTATGTCTAAAAGCCCAATTCCTCCTAGTTACAACAGTACCACATTGCTAAACACTCTTTCCTGCCCAAGAAAAAACGCAAACTGAAAAGAGCACAGTAGGAAATAAAGAAACTATGCACACCTTTCAGTTTTTCATGTAAAAAAAAACCCTTTACATTTGAAATACTCCCAACAAACTATATATCATCTAAAAGCACACAGCTTAAAGCGGACCTTCACTCTAAATAAGAGTCTATCTTATATGTTTCCCACACCCTGTACATACAGATTGCTCACATTAAAAATCATCCTACCTGCATCTACTGCATTTTATAAGCCTTTAAACATCCAAGATGGCGGCTTATGGAAGCTGCCATTTTTGCAGGCAGCCTGCAAACAGGAAGTGCCTGCAAACAGGAAGTGACTGTGCTGCTCTGCATTCTGGGACTGCTGACCTTTCCCTGACCCCAGCTCTGCTCTGTCTGAGCAAAGCACAGCTATAACCCGCCCCCCTGTACCTTATCCCACTCTCCTCTCCTCAGTAAGTGTGATGCTTCTGAGTCAAGATGGCGGCGCCCGTATCCTAAATTCCCGAACAGAGTTGCAGCCCAGTGGGGGAAAGTATAATAAATTAGTGACTAAACATGTAACATATATTAATTTTAGATGCTGAGGAATTGTTTTTTAAGAGTTTGGGCTTTTCATTAAATCATGGTGAAGGTCCGGTTTAAGCTTTTTAGGCATACCAGGCTTGTTGTTGTTGTGGATGCCGTTTTCTGGACTCAAACCATCAAGGAATTCACTGATTGCATAGCATTTCCCTAGAAAATTAATAAAAAGTCAAAATAAAAAGCACATTTTTCTAAAAAAAATATATATAAAAACAAGCTAAATCTGAAACCTCAAGGTTCTCTGAACAGAACAATAACCAACACGCATGGGTAATTTTAAAACTTTTAACTGCCAGCTTACTTGAGATTTTGTCACTCTCTTTTGCCAGGCCATTTCCAATTTGCAGAAATTTCCAGGGATTCCCCCAAAAAATATATACTGTTTCTTTCGAAAGACATTGGACTTTAACAAGAAATGCTTTGTCTGAAAATGTTTTCAGTGATTTCATAATATTTTGGTAAAAATGTTAAAAATAAATAAAAAATGTTCAATTTGTTATGTTTTTTTTTAAATGTAACTTTTTTTCAGGAAAATCATATTTGGGTTGATTCAAAGAAACATGTAACAGCTTGGATTTGGCTCACGATCATCCTATTTTTCACGTCCGCTCGTGCGTTCGTATGAACTTGCGAGTGATTCAATAAGCAAATACGTTTCTATCCTAAAAGATACGTCCGTTCGTATGATATCTCCCGAACTTGCCTCAGTCAGTTGCCAATCGTAAAAATCACGTTCATGTGCTCACCTGTTGCGGCGGCAGCCTGTTTTTTCGGCTGCTTCCATCGTCCACCTCTTCCAATTACTTGCGTTTGCCTCTGGCTTTCATTGGTTTTTGGCCTCTTAGATTCGTGCGTTCGTATGTTTATAAGATCTTGCGCATGCGCACCCTCAACCAGAAACTTACCTAAACCTCTTAGCGCTTGCATCCAACTTCATTTCTCGGTCCCTCAAACTTACCTAAACCCCTTAGCGGCTGCATCCAACTTCATTTATCGGTCCCTCAAACTTACCTAAACCCCTTAGCGGCTGCATCCAACTTCATTTATCGGTCCCTCAAACTTACCTAAACCCCTTAGCGGCTGCATCCAACTTCATTTCTCGGTCCCTCAAACTTACCTAAACCTCTTAGCGCTTGCATCCAACTTCATTTCTCGGTCCCTCAAACTTACCTAAACCCCTTAGCGGCTGCATCCAACTTCATTTCTCGGTCCCTCAAACTTACCTAAACCTCTTAGCGCTTGCATCCAACTTCATTTCTCGGTCCCTCAAACTTACCTAAACCCCTTAGCGGCTGCATCCAACTTCATTTATCGGTCCCTCAAACTTACCTAAACCCCTTAGCGGCTGCATCCAACTTCATTTATCGGTCCCTCAAACTTACCTAAACCCCTTAGCGGCTGCATCCAACTTCATTTCTCGGTCCCTCAAACTTACCTAAACCTCTTAGCGCTTGCATCCAACTTCATTTATCGGTCCCTCAAACTTACCTAAACCCCTTAGCGGCTGCATCCAACTTCATTTATCGGTCCCTCAAACTTACCTAAACCCCTTAGCGGCTGCATCCAACTTCATTTCTCGGTCCCTCAAACTTACCTAAACCTCTTAGCGCTTGCATCCAACTTCATTTATCGGTCCCTCAAACTTACCTAAACCCCTTAGCGGCTGCATCCAACTTCATTTCTCGGTCCCTCAAACTTACCTAAACCCCTTAGCGGCTGCATCCAACTTCATTTCTCGGTCCCTCAAACTTACCTAAACCTCTTAGCGCTTGCATCCAACTTCATTTCTCGGTCCCTCAAACTTACCTAAACCCCTTAGCGGCTGCATCCAACTTCATTTCTCGGTCCCTCAAACTTACCTAAACCTCTTAGCGCTTGCATCCAACTTCATTTCTCGGTCCCTCAAACTTACCTAAACCCCTTAGCGGCTGCATCCAACTTCATTTCTCGGTCCCTCAAACTTACCTAAACCCCTTAGCGGCTGCATCCAACTTCATTTCTCGGTCCCTCAAACTTACCTAAACCTCTTATCGCTTGCATCCAACTTCATTTCTCGGTCCCTCAAACTTAGCTAAACCTCTTAGCGCTTGCATCCAACTTCATTTCTCGGTCCCTAAAACTTACCTAAACCCCTTAGCGGCTGCATCCAACTTCATTTATCGGTCCCTCAAACTTACCTAAACCCCTTAGGGGCTGCATCCAACTTCATTTCTCGGTCCCTCAAACTTACCTAAACCTCTTAGCGCCTGCATCCAACTTCATTTCTCGGTCCCTAAAACGTAACAAAATCACATAATGTACATATGTCTATATGTTTCTAAGCGTGTTGTTTCTGGTTTGTGTAATTTTTTGGGTGTGTGCATATTAGAAAAGACACATTTAGGAAGGCTTAAAATATAATTTATTTAAATTATTTGCTTTGTTTTGTTTTTAGTAATTTTCTAAACATCTTTTTTTTTTTGGTTGTTTTGTTTAAAACTTAGTTTTTTATTTTTTTTCTCGGTAAAACACATATAAATTTTTTTTTTTTTTTTTAGAGTAAAACACATATAATTTTTTTTTTTTTTGTTTTTTTTAAAAACATATTTTTTGGTTTTTTTTAACAACCATAAAACCCTTTTTAAAATTGGAACAACTATAAAAACAAGTTAAAGAAAGGAGCCAGGACCAAGGGCACTATTCATCATCCTCTTCTTCATCTGTTGGCCCCAACGTCGCCTGTATGGCCAGCAGCTCGGCCACCAACTCCTTCATTCTTTTTTTTTTGCCCGCCAATGTTTGGGGGATCATCCCTGTAACCAATAGAGAAAGAAACATAAATAGGAGTCCCAGACCGGTTTGTATGCTGGAAATAGATTTAGGGTTAATCAAATACATGTAAATGCATGACATATGTCATTCTTCCAAGGGATACAGTTAATGCATTTCCCACAGGTAAGTGTTTAAACTCCTTAAACCGGACCTTCAACATTATTTAATGAAAACCAATAACTATTCACAAATGATTCTGCACCAGATCAAAGTTAATTTGGGTTTCTTTGGGATTACAGCGCCGCCATCTGGACTCTGAAGCATAACACTTAATGAGGAGTGGAGAGTTGGATAAAGTACAGGGGAGTAGGTTACAGTGGTGCGTTGGGAATCCCGAGCATAGCTGGGTTGAGGGAAAGGTCATCACTCACACAATGCATGGCAGCACCTTCCTTTTTTCAATCTGTATCCCATGCTGCCTGTAAATATTGCGCATTCCATATTCCCCAATATTGGTTTTGTTCAGTCTAATAACATGCATTAGATGGGTGAAGGGTGTTTTTCCATGTTTCTAATCTGTAGGTACAGTGTGATGGCTAATTCTTTGGTTCTTAATACAAGTTAGGGTCCTCTTTAAGCTAACGAAGTGCCCACATGAAAGTGTGAACTACACATTGGCTACGCCTTTAGTTATGTGTGTGTTATTAGCTAACCAAACATTAATATGAATAATGGCATGGAGACTTACGGAGTTGGTGGCCGACAGATGGCTGGTTGGGGCCAACAGGCTGCCCTTGGTCCTGGCTATGCTGTGAAGAAGTCCCTGGAGAAACATGTGACATTTGGTTAGTACTTGTAGAGAGTCACTATTCCCAACATATCTGGCTCCCAGTCTGGCTGACATCACTCACCTTCGCCAGGATCGACTTCCAGCATCTCTGCTGCCTCCTCCTCCACTATTTCACCCGCACCAGAAGCTTCTACAAATACATAATAAAGGATAACTTAGTTTTTGGCCTGCCATGTATATCTTTGTGCCTATACATGAAGAGTGACATACCAGAGCCTTCCCCATGCCTGGCCAGGTATGACTCCACGCCCACGCGGTTTGGTCCCTCCTCTGTGGTAAGGTCCAGGGGCTGGTCTGAGGAGGCCACAGAGGAGGGGTAGGTCCGTCGCCCGGGAGATCCACCACCTTCACTCACAGATGCAGACTCATGCAGCACTGGTCGGCCTGTACGCCTCCGGGTGCGGCGAATTCTGAAATCCATTTCCAACACTACCAAAGAAAAGTCATTATAAATAAAGGCATAACTTATACATTTGTAACATATACCATGCAATTGCTTTGTACTTACTTGGGAAATGGATTCAAAAAAACCTCCGCACCCGGGGCATGTGCAGACGTTTCAAGTCCGACCAATGCTGCATTATCTGGGTGTGAGTGAAGGTGGTGCTAGTCACACGGTGTATCTCCGCGATGATCTCCCGGGCGATGTCCCTTTTCTCGCACACATTGGGCGCGAAGTCATACCGGCGCTGAAGCATGATCTGAAAAACATAATGGACACAGAGATTTTACTTTTACACACACACACATATGTGTTGCATCACAAGTTGAGAATTTCATGTCATTAACACACACATTTCGAGTGGCAGCCATTTTTGGGGAGTGCCTTAAAGAGGACGTTGACTGTGAATGAGAGTCTGGTCTTAGGTTATATGTATCACACACCATGTACATACAGATAATAGCCAACATCAAGAATCAGCCCACCTGCATCTATGGCATGTTAGGATGGTTTAAACATCCAAGATGTAGGCTAATGCTTAGGCTTTTGGACCACGTGTGTGGCTTCCCGTTGTGTTTTTATGGCTTAGGAAAACAGTGTTCCTCAAACATCCGCATCAAGGTCCGAGACAGGCCAGGTTTGCCAGCTAGCCCCGCTACTCCACAGGTTAATTAACTGTTGCTAAGCCGGAGCAATTGGCCGAATTAGGACATCAGCATAGACAGGTGAAAACGTGGCCAGGCTCGGCCCTTGAGGATGAAGTGTGAGGAGCCAGTGATTAAACATTAAGAGACCCCAAACTAGTTCCAAACGCATCATTTACATTTAGGCCATCATTGACTATTAGATTAAAATGCACAGGCAGCCACTTACCAGCATGAGGATCTCTTCCTGTTGACGGGTGAAGATAGTGGGCGCCATCTTTATGCTTCTTCAAGGCAGCAGATAAGTGAAACCCCAGCGGTTTCCTGGTTCCGCTCGAACGTACGTTCATACGAGCGCGTAGTCGTGCGCATAGGCGTCACACGCTGGGCTCATTATTTAAAGGTCCCTGCACCCAAAGCTCATTCTCTTTGAGCATTTGTGTAAGATGGCACCTAAAAAGCCTATGAGCAAGCGACCCCAGCAAAGCAAGACCGCGGAGGGCCCAACAACAAGGTCCCAGCAAGGTAGGAGAAAGCTGAGAGGCAAGACTACCACCTCGGCCCCACCAAGGGACCCTGGACCCTCAGGAACCCAAAAAAGGGGCCCCAAGCCACGTGCCCCTGCAGCCAAAAAGCAGCCAACTGCAGCACCCACCACCTCTGCCCCCAGAAGAGGCCGCACAAGGGAGCCCACACCGGCCATGGCTTCAAGTAGGGCAGTTCGGCAACCCAGGCCCCGCAGCAGGGCCCGAACCCCATCCAGGGCCAGAAGCCCATCCAGGGCCAGAAGCCCAGCCAGAGGCCGCCGAACCCCATCCAGGGCCAGAAGCCCAGCCAGAGGCCGCCGAACCCCATCCAGGGCCAGAAGCCCAGCCAGAGGCCGCCGAACCCCATCCAGGGCCAGAAGCCCAGCCAGAGGCCGCCGAACCCCATCCAGGGCCAGAAGCCCAGCCAGAGGCCGCCGAACCCCATCCAGGGCCAGAAGCCCAGCCAGAGGCCGCCGAACCCCATCCAGGGCCAGAAGCCCAGCCAGAGGCCGCCGAACCCCATCCAGGGCCAGAAGCCCAGCCAGAGGCCGCCGAACCCCATCCAGGGCCAGAAGCCCCTACAGGGCCCGCCGAACCCCATCCAGGGCCAGAAGCCCCTACAGGGCCCGAAGAACCCCATCCAGGGCCAGAAGCCCCCGACCTGGCACCAGCCGGGAACAGAGCCCCCGACCTGGCACCAGCCGGGAACATAGCCCCCCAAGAGGGCCCAGAATTGCAATCATGACCACATCTACACCTGGAAGTTCGGTGGCCAGCCACGCCAGAACACCCAGTCCCTTGGCCAGTCCAGTCCAGTCATTGGGAAGCCACCAATCCGGCCATTCCCCTACCCAGCCCCAGGCCATAATGTCACCACATGTGTCTGCACACATGGAGGAGCAGCCAAGCCAACCATCTGGCCGCACATTGCGCCGCGGCCAGTTGAGTGGGAGATTCTCCCATGACCAAAATATGGCATTGGCTAGTGGCCTTACATTATACTATGACGAGCTCTATGGGAGCAAATCAAAACACACCACAAAGCAGCGCAAGATGGAATTGTTTGAAACCATCCTACGACAAGTAAATGCAGCGGGGGAAGAGAGGAAAGATGTGTCCCAAATTCAGAAGAAAATCTCTGATCTGAAGTATGCTGTACGGCAAAAAGAAATTAAAAGGCATAATTACAGGTAAATAAATGTTTTCTCAAAATATAATGTTTAGGATGTACTGTATGCACCTTTTCTGAGTACCAAACGATTTTCTCTTTTCAGCCTGAAAACTGGAGGTGGCTTTCCTTCTAAATTGGAGTTTACCCCTGCTGAGGAGATTGTGCTGGGACTTCTCCATCCGGTCGCGGTCGGTGGACATGCTGGTCTAAGGGACACAGACTCACCGACCCGTACCCACGGTGAGTACTCTTAAATCTGCATGTTTGCCTGTTTGCTAAGTAATCTACAGTTCACTAGTAACAAGATAACGGGATGCCCCTATGGTTTGCCTTGCTTGGCCTCGCACTACTGTGCCTGTTTGTGTCCTCTTTTGGTCCCTGGGAATCACACATTTAGGCCCACATCCATTATGGCAAAGATCAAATTTCCAATTGGATTGGTAAAGTCATGAAGTTTCTCCAGAAAAGTGATATATTTGGAATCAATCACAAAACACACATCATTATGTATGGGTTGCCTTTTTGTTGTGTGAGTTGTGTTTGAGTTAACAATGTAATTAGCCACCCCCAAACATATCTGACCTAGAGCAGCGAGACTCAACTGGCGGCCCGGGGTCCCAATGCGGACCTTGGCACCAGATTCCAGGACCCCTGCCCAGACAGCCCTGCACTCAGTTACTTCTGTGTTGACGTGCTCAGAGCTGCCCCCTTGATCGGCGATGTAGTGGTTGTTCTCCTGCCCAATGTGATGGCTCCCTGAAACATAGCATTGCAATATGAAGTACTGCACAGGAAGTGGCATTGCAAGGTACACAGTAACTTGGTAAAACTTTCTCTTGGCACAATCGTGTCCCGCTGCCCCTGCTCTGGCCCATCTGCCACAGTCCCCCCATGCCCCCCCCCCCACATAAGCCCCATACATTTGTAACAGATTTGCTCCATCCATCCCATCACCATCAATACGTTAACTCCCCCCTTTAGCCATCCAATCCCTGTCCCCTCAGCTCTGCCCCATCCAGCCCAGCAAGGGCAAGCAGCCTTTATTAGTTTGCACTTGGAAATCTCCAGCCCCTCCACCAGTGTGTTTATTTCTAACTAGACACCCCCTGCGTCAGCCCCATGGCCAGACATTCACCTCTCACCACATACCTTTAAATGGACCTTTCCAACAATTGTTTGAGTACCCCGGACCTAGCGAATGGTAGTCTAAATCCAAAAATGTGCGTTGAAAGTTGTATGCTGACTGGGTACACTTCCTGACTTAGAACTGAGGTCAGTTAGCAGTTTTCGCGAGCCATTGCACCTATCTAAACTTGCGTGTCTTTGAACAAATGTCCCCATTGCTCTAGAGTTGATTAATATTACAAATAGAGGTTTATTTGATTACCTATCCCAAAAATGGTTATGTGTGTGTTTACGTGGTTTGTTTTCTCTTCTTCAGCCCAGCATGATCCCTCAGCAAGGGTAAACTCACCCCCCAGTTTGGTTATGCCTACCAGGTCCGTACAGCATAGGAGCCCAGATCAGAGATTTCCGGTAAGTTAATTTAGTACCATAAATACTACCAAGTGCTTAAGAATGTGTTAAACTGTTGGAATCCCAAACTTGGACGCCAACTTACACTTTTTTTTTTATATGTCCCTACAGACCCGCACACTCATGGAAGAGATCCAGGACATGGAGGAAGATGATGATGTCTCCATGCAGGGCACGTCGGATGACCTCCCCCTGGGTCCCAATTTGGAACTGCTCCATAATGTTTCTCTGGCCAATCCTCAGCAGCAGAGTGAATCTCCATCCATTGTGCATGCACATGGGGAGACTGACACTACAGTCCCCAGTGTTCACTCTGCTGCTGAGGATTTGCAAAGCAGGCCTGTTGCTGTTGAGGGGACGACACCACGCGGCAGGGCACGCCCAAGAGCCAGGGTAATTGTGCGGCGGACTCCATTACGCCGCCCCACAATTTCCCAGGGGAGGCAGAGTGCCCTGCTTCAATTATGGACCCAACAAAGGGACTCTTATGAGGCACAGCTCGTTACAGAGCGTGAGCAAAGGCATGCCGACATGGTCAACATCCATACCAGTCTACAGGGCATCCTCGCGGAGTTGCGTACCCTCAACAGCAACGTGGTCAATGCAAGTAATGGCATCCAGTCAGCCATGGCTGAGATGACCAATATGCAGAGAAACATTGTGGAGCAGTTTCAAATTCACAATGCTGCCATGGCCCAGGCTAGGTCCCATTCACATGGACCTCCACCTGGACCTCCACCTGGGTATTATGGGCAGCCACCCTATTAAGCCATGGGTGTGTGGGACATCTTTTCTCTTAACCCCCACTGTATTTACTTGTCCTTTGAGGTTTCAAACAATCCATTTTGTGTTGCTCATGCAGGTTGTGTTTTGTATTTGCTCCCATATAGCTCCTTAGAGTAATGCTTAAGGCCACTAGCCAATGCCATAGGTCTATGTGGAGGGTATCTGGCCACTTATGGCTTTAAATATGGATTTGGTTGGTGCTCCTCCTGTTTGCAGACATGTTTGTGTGACATTATGGCCATGCCCAAATATCCCTGGGCACAGGCAATATTAATGACTGGACTAGGCTGGCCTTTGGACTGGGTGTCCTTGTTTGGTTGTGCCACTCACTTCCAGGTGTAGATGTGCTCGATGTTTTTTTTCTAATGTTATCCATTTGTAACCACAGATGTATGTGGAATGTTTTCTGTTAAGCACTATAATTTTTAATTTTCTAAGTAAAAAAAAATCTCACAATACTTGTGGCGTTTTTAGTGGGAACACATTTTAAACCGCTTGGGCTAAACCAGATAATTTAGGTTTGAAGAGGTGTAACAATGCAAATCTAAAGCTAAGGAAACTACATGAAATACATTAGGCAACAATTAAGGTCAAAATGTTTTACTTTGAGGTAATGCCACATTACGGCAAAACAACATATTTAACAAAAAGGATAACACAGACACACAGAATGTTGAGACAGGAAAAAAAATTAAGTAAAATGCTGCAAGATCAGGTTGGCTCTAACTGATTGGCCAGACTCACTGGGTGGCCCCACAAAATTCTCGACATCATCCTCTACGGCTGAAGAGGGCAGGCTATCCACATAACGTGGGACACGTTCCAGGATGGCAAAATTGTGCAAAACAGCACATGCCATGATAATGTCGATCACTTTCTTGGGATCATATTGCAGGGCGCCCCCAGTATGGTCAAGGCAACGAAAACGTGTCTTCAGCAGCCCAAAGGCCCTCTCCACAACAGCCCGGGTCTTGCGATGCGCACGGTTGTACGCTTCCTGAGAGGCATCCTGGGGCCGCGGCACAGGCGTCATGAGCCAGGGTAGAAGTGGGTACCCGGAATCACCTTAAACAGAGAATTAAATGTAATCAAAATTAAAAAGGCAACACAACAAACACAAAAAATTTAACATATATCATAATGATGTAAGGTAAAGTGGCCAAAAAAACAAACAGGGCACATTAGCAAAATAAATCTTTCCACTAATGTATTACCTAATTAAAAATGGCACTTCAATATACCAATTAATAAACAAACATCTGCACGCCCAAGGGTATTTGGAATTTAAATATATTTTTAGTTTTCAGACATGTTACAATTAGGATGCTGCTGAGGGGCTATCCACATTTATATGGAAACTACAATGTATGCAGTTTAAGTCCACTTTGACATTTAAAGACCAATAGTACAAAAGGAGCCAAAGCTCAAAGATCCTTGGGTATAAACTCAAAACCAATATATTTAGGGACATGGAACTTACAGACATCCTAACTAAAGGGAAAACATTCTGAAGGACAAAGCGAGGCAAGCATTTTTTTGGGAAGTTCATAATATATGACCCAAGAAAAAGGCAGTTTGAGGCTTATGTAAAGAATTCAAATACTAACATATCAACAAATACAAGATTAATGCAACATTTAATAGCACACAAATAGGACACACTTACCAAGCAGCCATGCCCCCGAAAATTCACCTGCCTCAAATCTCCGAAACAACCCAGATCGCCTGAGGATATAGGAGTCGTGGGACGATCCTGGGTAGCCGGCAAGGACACTCATAAAACGCATGTCCGGACCAACCACGGCCTGGACATTAAGGGAGTGTCCCATTTTACGATTCCTTAAGGCAAAAACATACAAAAAGGGTAATTGATATTTGACCCAAAATAAAAAATTAACAACAAAACATGTCTGCACTCTATTGGGAAATACTAATGAAAAGCCTAGATAAAGCAGCTACACAAATGAGGGATAAACAAATATGCTGCCGCAAAGGAAAACAGGTTACATTACACGTTGGCCAACATAATAACCAATCTCAATACCTATATATATACTCGTCGGCTGCCCTAGGTACGAGTGCCACATGTGTGCAGTCAATAGCACCAATAACGTTGGGCATGTCGGCCACATTATAAAACCCAAGCTTAATGGCGTTTCTGGCTGCCATATCATCCGGAAAATAAATATATTTTGGAGTTATGGCAGCCATGCCTTCCAAAAATTTAGAGAGTGCGCGGCTCAGCGTAGGCTGTGACATCCCCACGGAGAGGGCACCCAGCCTCTGGAACGAGCCGTTCGCCAAAAATTGCAGGCAGCCAAGCATCTTGGTCATACCTGAAATTGCATGCCCCTTCCTTGTGGTGCGGGCTAACCATGGCCGCAGCTCACTATATAATTTATGGAGGGAAGCGCGATTAAGCCTGGTCAGCTCGAACAGCTCAACATCATTCATGCTATCGATGTTCATGCGACGACGCAGGGGCAATCTGCTCTCAGACATCTCGATCAACTCAATGCCAAAAAGCATAAGCCCTTGATGTGCCACAAACTCGCTCCGCTCCATCCTACTCCCGAGGCCAAATAGCTGCCGGCAAACATTTCGTAAAGCAGCTCTTTAATGGGCTTCCAAACAATTAGCAATCACCTCTCTGAATTGGTCGCAAGCCCATGTGAAGGACGTAAAAAATAGGCTCGGACGCAAATAATACGATTTGGACGGGAAAAACACACGAACTAACGCAAATTATACGATTCTCGTACGAAATGCGTATGTTCATATACGTCTATGCGCGAACGATCGTGCGAATACGAAATGGGCAAAAAAACAAGAAAAAATGACAAACACCCACCCAAACTTACGATTCTCGATACGAAATCAATTAACTTTGGCTCTTTGAATCGAGGGGATTGTATATGAAAGCTTATTCTTCTAAATTATAATAGTACCTTATATGTATCGGCAGACCACTGTTCCTGCCAAGAAGACCCACCCAAACTAAAAAGAATGCTTCATGACTTTTTTTAAATAAGTGATAACTACTATGTGCACTATGGGGTCTATCAAGGTTTACAATTTTTTAGGGTTAAAACCATAAAAGTAGGGAAAAAAATGGTACAGAGTCCACTCTACCCAAGCAAAATTAGCCCAGGCACAAACTGTGGGGCCTGACAGACCAGGTGCAGAGGACAGTTATCAGCCCCCATAGCCTTCATGGACTGTGAGCTCTTCTGTCCCCCCCTGGGCTTTGAGGAGGCAGGTAATGGGGCGGATCAATAATGGCAAGTCACTCATTGGCTGGCAGGTGACTTGCCAGGCCTTCAGGCACTGAGAACTGGAATAGGAGGCTCATTGACCCCTTACAAGTTCACAAAGGGTTAAACAAAAATAACACAGCAAAAATGTAGTTTATTAAAAGAAATCACACACAATTGTAAGATATCTTTTTTTGGCTTTTAAAAAGGGGGAAATGCCAGCTACGTGAATTTCACTTAACTGACAAAAAGACAGCAATGTGCAATTCACATAGCTAGTATTAAAAGGGTTAAAGGCTTTAAAAAAGACGCTTTAAAGTATCTAAGATCATTTAGATAACCCTCATATACCCCTGTTATATGTGCCAGTGGTATTCCCTCCTCTCACTCACACACTTACACAGCTTAGTTCATTGCCATGTGTGTCAATGTTATAATTTGAAAAATTAGAAATGTATCAGTTCATTGATTCATACCCCAGATGATCAAAACTATATCTGTCAGGACCCAAGGATGTTCATATCTGCCAGAACACAAACTTATGTTCTCATGCACCTATAATAGGGGTCGACTCAGGGCCAGGTGAGAATTCTCACTCCATATTAAGACGAGAAAACTGCCATTGACCTTGTTTACCTTAGGGTTTTTTTCCGAGCCAGATGAAATGTTACACCCGGTAGAGAATGTAATTCAGTGGCAGTTTTCTCTCCTAAAAAAGGAATAATAATTTTCTCCTTGCTCTGAATATACCCCCATATCTTAAAATCTTTGGGCATGATAAGTTGGGAAAATACTTATTAGTTTATTGTATATTGCCCCGTTATAAAGCTGTGCCAGCATGCAAAGTGTGCATGCAAATTATTATTTACAGTAGGTCACTATCACATTATCTTTACTGAAACATTTATTACAGCAACATCTAATCTCCCTGGGACAGAAAAATAATCAATGCTATTGTGTCATTTAATTATGTGGTATAGATCCTGAGGATTTCTTTTGTTCAGTAAAGCTTGCCTATGAATCTTGCCACAGATACAATAAAGTGAGCAATGCAGACAGAAGTAGAAGATGAAGTAGAAACTGAAGATACAAATTGTCACAGGCAGGCTGATTCATCACTAACGCCATGTAGTGACAGATGTGTGTCTGTGGCAAGCATTTATGAGTGCCCGCTAGTAGTCGCTGTGTTCGGCCGTGGGTCGCTGGTTCATAGCAACTCAGTCAGTCGCTATTTGACCAGTACAACGCTGTATGGGAGCGCATGTTAGCGACTGGTCAGTGCGACCGTCTCACAACATATGCATCAAAAAAACAGCCTCACACAACTCCGGTGCTCAAAAATGCTTCTCTGAAGCCCAGAGCGCCGGAGGCTGTGTGATTAAAGTCTGTTTTTTAGCATGTATCCACCAGTAACAAAGCAAAAACATATGGAATTACATTGTTATTAAATTGTAACATGAACACATTAATGCCAGACCTGTAATGTCAATTCTGCATAAATATATAAAACATGAAAAATATTTGGAAAAATTGCTTTTTCTATGCCAGAAGAGGTCACAGCATTATTTGAGATTTAAAACGAAAACCCTGTTTAAAAAGAAATAAAAGAGCATCCATTGAAATGTATGGGAGAGCGACAGGTAGCGAGAGGTCATACCTGGTGCTCTGCAAGGCTGAATGCTGGCGCTGTTCGCTAAGGCTGGAAATATGATGAATCGGACGCTACATGGCGTTATCCCAGTCGCTAAACAGATTCTGCTTGATAAATGTGTAATTACGTGCCGTGTCCGGCGTTCACCTGCCGCTACCTGTTGCTACCTGTCTTTTACAAGGTACTACCTGACGCTATCCCGTCATGAATAAGGGCCTTAGTTTGTCAAATTTTACAGTATCTCATTAAAGCACATCAAGAATTGTTTTCTTTCATTCTTTTGTGGGAAACCACATTTTCTCATGCTTTTTTCTTCAGTGGAATTTATCAGCATATTTTGCTGTACATTTTCTTAATATTTGTACAGCTAGATATGGTGCTGACTTGCGTCAAAGAAACAAGGTATATACAGAAGTCCTACGACTGGATAGTTCTCAGTATCTGGCATTCGGTAATCCCGAATGCCAAGTAAAATTGCTCTGGTTCCCACTACCCTGTGAACAGGAAAAGTGGTCCTTTGCTCACAAACAGTTAAAATAAAAAAAGTCAGCATTGCCTTGTCTAACCTGTCCTTTGATGGATGGCATCTTCTCTACAGCTCCCTCCAGTGGGCTGTCATCTTCTGATGCAGTGAATCTCTCAGGCTAAAAGCAGGGTTAGTATGGAGAGTAGGAAAAGCTCCTTGTGAGCTGGCAGTTAACAAGGAGGAACCAACAGAACAAGTTGCAAAGCACACTAAAGATAGAGTGCACTAGCAAAAAACAGCAAACATTTTAAATCAGGCCTTAAGTATGATGTTTAAGTGCTTTATAAAATATTTAACTTTTATACTCATCCCATTGGAAGCTCTTTGCATCTACTTGACAAGGAAAGGTGGGGGCATGCAGTTTGAACCTTATATTCTTTGTAATATTTTTAGATTTGCTAAGTAAGCCTATTGATGCTTTGAACATTCACTTTTGTATTCTAAATGCCTACTGTATCCCCTCGATTCAAAGAGCAAAAGTTAATTGATTTCGGATCGAGAATCGTAAGTTTGGGTGGGTGTTTGTAATTTTTTCCTGTTTTTTTGGCCATTTCCGACTCGCACGAGCCTACGTACGAATTCGTATATGCTCTTACGATCATCGGAAGTTCGTTCCTAAATTGTAGGTTCAAAACTAGAGATGAGCGAACCGGTTCGGACGAACCGGAATTCGCTCCGAATTTCAGGAAATATTCGATTCGGCACGAACCCGAATATTTTGTGGTTCGTGCCGATCGAATTTTTCCTGAAATTTAAAAAAAAAAATGCCGGCATGGTGGGAGCGGGCTCGCTCCCACCATGCCGGCATTTAAAAAACAAAAACCAAAAAAAAAAAAGCATTTTTGCCGGCATGGTGGGAGCGGAACCGGCCGGCCCGCTCCCACCATGCCGGCATTTAAAAAAAAAGCAAACACTTACCTGCAGGTCCGGAGCGTGGAGGCCGGCGCCGCTCTCAGCTGTCATCTGAGGGCGCGTCATCAGAGCGCCCTCTGATGACGCGCCCTCAGATGACAGCTGAGAGCGGCGCCGGCCTCCACGCTCCGGACCTGCAGGTAAGTTTTTGCTTTTTTTTGAAATGCCGGCATGGTGGGAGCGGGCCGGCCGGTTCCGCTGACAGCGGAGCCGGCCGGCCCGCTCCCACCATGCCGGCAAAAATGCTTTTTTTTTTTTTGTTTTTGTTTTTTAAATGCCGGCATGGTGGGAGCGGGCCGGCCGGCTTTACCGGCCCGCCGGCCGGCTCCCACCATGCCGGCATTTATGATGGGGAACTTCGTAAAAGTTCGATTCGGCCGAACCCGAATTTCTTTGTGAAATTCGGCGAATCGGCCGAATCGAACTTTTCAAAAGTTCGCTCATCTCTATTCAACGTAAAACTTAGGATCAAAACGTAAAACTTAGGATCAAAACATAAAACTTAGGATAATCGGATGTGTTTAGGTGTGATTCAGAGAGCAGTTTTGCAACCTCTAAATACGTTTTAAAAGAAAGCCACTTCCGACACCTTTTAGCAGTCGGATTGCTGTTCTTGAACAGGTTTTTTGGCTATGTGGAGGAGTCTGCGCGTCTTGAGCTCCAATGAACTGCATGTATCAGCATGGCCGAGGCCATAAATTGTATGGCAATGCATACCTGATTCATGTATGCCTTATAAAAGCATTTTAATGTGGACCTTAATTAGTCCTTTGCATGTAAACCTTTATTTTGCAATACATCCATATATTTGTGTGAATTAAAGAAACTTATGTCCTTTGTTATTTATTTTTAAATTGATGTACTAGAATAATATTTTTAGATTGAATTTATTGGTGTAGTTGTTTACCTTTGCTTTGTTTAATTATTTTAGCTCATCTTTGGTCAGATGCATCACACTTACTGAGGAGAGGAGAGTGGGATAAAGTGCAGGATGTGGGTTACTGCTGTATTTTGAACAGACACAGCAGAGCTGGGGGCACGGAAAGGTCAGAAATCAAAGAATGCAGAGCAACACAGTCACAAGGCCCTTTATGTTTGCAGGCTGCCCGATAATACCTGACCCGCCATCTTGGCTGTTTCTAGACTCATAACATGCAGAATTTGCTGGGTGTTTTTTTATATTTGAGAGCAATCTGTATGTAGAGGGTGTGGGTAACCACACCCAAAATTTTAAGTTGTACCATTTTAAGCCAAAATATTAAAATTAAATCCACAAGTAAAAAATGCAAGTTAAATAAAAATTAAACAAAGTAAGATTTACTTATGCAAATGCATTCATTAATGGTTGGTTACTACAAAATGAATAAAAGACCAAATATTTAGAATGCACTTTAATGAGGTAAGTTTGTAGTGCGCAGCCGCAAGATCAGAAGGATTTACGTCCAGACAAAAAAGGAAAAAGGGCAAAACCAATGTTGCAACCTGAGAAATGAAACGGAAAATTCAGGATAGAAACTGACATAGGTCTGATTCGCGAACTGCCATACGAACGGACCTAAATTTTAGGATAGAAACGTATTTGCTTATAGAATCACTCGCAAGTTCATACGAGCGCACGAGCGTTCGGGAAAAATAGGATGATCGGCACCAAAATCAAAGCTGTTACATGTTTCTTTGAATCGACCCCTGTGTTTTTTTAACCCCCTGCACAAAACGAGTTACCGTATTTTTCGCCCTATAAGACACACCTGCCTATAAGGATTTGGTAGATAAAAATTAGAACCAAATACCCCCTACCAAACACCCCATTATAGACAGTGTGCAGAATTCCCCCAATCACACCATTACAGACCCCACATTACAGGCAGTAAGCAGTATTCCACATTAAAGGCAGGAAGGGGCATCCAACATGACAGGCAGTGAGCGGCATCACAAATTACAGACAGTGAGGGGCATCCCAAATTACAGTCAGTGTGCAGGCATCCCCAATACAGGCAGTGTGCAGGCATCCCCAATACAGGCAGTGTGCAGGCATCCCCAATACAGGCAGTGTGCAGGCATCCCCAATACAGGCAGTGTGCAGGCATCCCCAATACAGCATGCAGGCATCCCAAATACAGTGTGCAGGCATCCCCAATACAGGCAGTGTGCAGGCATCCCCAATACAGTGTGCAGGCATCCCCAATACAGGAATACAGGCAGTGTGCAGGCATCCCCAATACAGGCAGTGTGCAGGCATCCCCAATACAGTGTGCAGGCATCCCCAATACAGGAATACAGGCAGTGTGCAGGCATCCCCAATACAGGCAGTGTGCAGGCATCCCCAATACAGTGTGCATGCATCCCCAATACAGGCAGTGTGCAGGCATCCCCAATACAGTGTGCAGGCATCCCAAATAGTGTGCAGGCATCCCCAACTGCATCCCAAATAGTGTGCAGACATCCCAAATTGTGTGCAGGCATCCCCCAATGACATCCCAAATAGTGTGCAGGCAATAGTGTTTATTATATTTTATGTGCAAAAAGCAGCATAGTGTTGGAAGTGCAAGCCACAGTCTCCCGGCGCTTTAAGACAGATTTATCGGAAAGGTCGATTATACAGAAGTGGTCGGATTTCAAGCGCCTGGACAATGAGCGTGTTTACAGGTTCCCTGATGCCTACGCCTCAGGTAAGTGTTACATCACTACATGCTTGTAATTAATATAATTTAGGATGAGTAAGGTATTTTTGTGTGATGTGCCCTTTTTTTCCTTTTGTTTCCTCTCCACAGATAAGCGTCCTCCCCTGGGGAAACACGGAAAGGGAATCCTCCCCTGCACGAGTGTTGGACTCGGATGAGTCTGGGGGGAGGGTCCCTCTCGTCATTCCCATCTTGAGGACCCAGGGGAGGAAGGGGATGACGCCCCAGTGGAGAGTGCTGCTGGGGTGAGGGCAGTATGGAGCCTCAGCTTCTCAAAGTCGGGCTCAGCTGAGTCTCGAACCCCTCTTAGCCACTCTCAAGTGGGGAGTCCCAGTTCGGAGGAGATGAGGGACTCACCCACACTCCCTCGAGTATCATGAAGTGAGAGGGAGGAGGGTGGCCCATCGGGTTTGGGATCTGCTGGGCCTATTGTGAGGAGTAGAGTCTCCACTCCTCCACCTCAGAACCCTCCCTGGGATACCAGCAGCAACTTATCCTCTGGTGAGTGCATTTATTTTTGGTGTTTGTATGTTGATTCTGTACTTTCTTCTATATACTGTTCCCACTTTAACTGTTTTACAGGGCATCATAGAGCCGGCACCTTCACCAGCTATGCTGCAGATGAGGCACTCTGGCATAGTCGTGGTAAGTGTATTTTTAATCTGATTCACATGGTGTATGTAATGAAGTTTTAAAACACATACACATGTTTTAGGCTACACAGCATTCCATATTTGCTGCTTTTTCAGGCACTTCTGTCACACAACTCCAGGTCATTGCCCAAATAGGATTTCAATTTATTAAAGCATCACGCTGCACTGCTAATGTGGTAGTAAATGTGCATCTTTTAGTGCTGATCCATGCGCAAGTCTACAAAATCAATATGTTAAGTGAGTTTATACTACTGTAATTCGCACTGCTGTGGCACTTTCTGCAAAATTTGCCATGAAAAACATGGTATTGAGTGGACCATGTGGACTACGTAAATGATACAGCTGTACTTGAACCAATAAATACCATGCTAATGTCTTCTAAACATGTGTTAAACCATGTTAGAATATTGAACGAAATGCGTTTTCAAATATTTTCTAACATTTTTTAGAAGATTTATATCATACATAAAACAGGTGTTTCTGGATTAATAATATACAGGAACCAAGCTTATGAAGTTTTCTTTTGCGTTTTTGTCTACACAGATGTTTCCACGCAGACGGACCCAGTCACCATACTCCCCACCCCAGCTCCAGGAACCCCCAGCAGCATGGTCCCTAGCCACAGCTGCGATGGTGAATACAATGACATGTTAGCAAAACATAAATTTAAACCATATATCTAGAGAGATGACCATGCATAAAGATTATTATTATTATTATGTCATTATGGGGCTAATTAGGAGACATTTAGATGACATTTTGCCTAGCCAAAGTCATAACTGCATGTATACATGCAAGATTGTTGGCTCCCTTTTGTTTACATAGAAAAAAAACATACATTCAGCCTGTGAGTGAGTTTGGTCATTAACCAAATCATTCTATAGTAAATTGCATAACTATATTTGTAGTAGATGAAGATTTGGATTATTTAGTACTATGGACATGGGTAATTTAGTAACACAGTAAACTCTTCAAAAACTTAAGTATCCCTTATTTAAATATTTGAGTTAATGTAAACATATAGGGTATGGTGGTAAATAGCAAATGGTAGGCCACAAACAAAATTAATGAACCAATATATTGGAACATACTAGCTTTATGTCAACAAAACCATAATATTTAGAAACAACAATCTTTAAGCCATACAAATCAATACCATTCATAGTTCGCAATATTTTTTGGGCATGTCCAAAAAAAATTACCTTTCTTTCTCACTACAGCTTGCAAAAATAAGCATCGCAGACTTCGGCAGTACGTCCGACGGACAAGATTTATGCTGCTGGGGAAGAAGAAAAAGCTATAGGGTGGGGGGTATGAGGTTTGCCGCTAGCAGGCTTTAACTTTTGGCCATGTTGGCATTTTTTGATAAAAAAAAATAAAAGTTTTAATATTGAAAAGTACATTTCTTGTCGGAACTTCATTTCACATAAAACACACACAATTGGCTTGATGCAGAGCCTCCCCGTTCAGCTATCCCGTGCGTTTTTCCATTGGTTTTGGGCTTTGATCGGGTCAGGAAAGGGTGCTACGTTGATTTTAGTGTGCGTTTATGCGCCCAGGTGTGCGCTCAGCCGCCTTTCCGATTGTCGGCTCGCACGAGGCTGTTTCCCGGCAAAACGGACGCCTCGTTCATTGTTCCGTTTTTTTCAGTGATGCAGAGCCTTGTTTTACGATTGAAATCAGCCTAATGAAACGGGGCCGCCGAGCCTTCACTTATGGCAAGTCAGAGCAGCCGCATTTGCACTCGGGCAATAATATGCAGTCCTCTGTTGGAGCACATCAGCGGCGCCAGCTCCGCGGTCTTGTCCTGCTGAGTATGGCAGAAACCAGGCTGCACCTATTTGAGCTCACCCGCATTACTGGGTATGTGTATGAAACTTGTATTGTTTGCCCACCCTGTCTGACTTTGTTTTTTCCCTTAACACACTATTTGGTAATTTTTTTGTTAGTATATTTTTAGCCTAATGTTTTAACTTTAAATTTAATGGGTTAAGTGATAGAACCCTATTGCGTCATGTTCTTGCCCTCTTATGTAAGTAGTATTCCCCAGACTTTTTTAATGAGTGTACAGGTTGGATGTGCATGTATGCTCATTACAAATGTCCTTTCCTCCAACCCTACCCCGCTCACCTATTTGTCCCTCTTTTCTATTGTTGCACTGCACACCTTTTTTTATTTTTATTTTGTTTGGGTTTTTTTTGTGTGTTTTTGGGCAGGAGACTCTGGCTATCCTTTGCTCCCCTGGCTGCTGACCCCAATCCTGCACCCATCTTCACAGGCAGAGGAGCCCTACAATACTGCCCCCAGGAGGACTCGCTCTGTGGTGGAGCGAGCCTTTGGTCTCTTGAAGATGAGGTTCCGTTGTCTGGATCAGACTGGTGGGGCACTACAATATATGCCTGCAAAGGTCATTAAACTAATCATGGCTTGTTCCGCTTTAAGAGAGGGAGTCTGCCATTTCTGAGTAAAGTCTCATTAAAAAGGGTTTCACACAGTGGGGCATCCCGATCTGGGATTTCCAGGGGGAAGACCAGTGGCCGCTCTGGGTTTTGTTCTGCTTTATGTGAGGGAACCTGTGTTACTTTAAGAGTAATGTAAAGGAGGTGGGTTATTCCATCCTAACCTGATTTGGTCATGATGTTTTAAAGCAGGCCAAAACCCATGTAACCCAGCTCTTTGGAGTGTGAAGAAATCCAGGGCTGGGTTACAGGCATCATGTCTCTGGGGCATTCCAATTTGGGATGTCCTGCACGTCACTGCAGGGGAACGTCAGAGCTATAGCAGGAGCTATGCCATCTTTACACAGGAGCAGGACGACATCATCATGGATGTGAGTATGCGAGAGTGCGTTTATGTGCGCGCACACATTCCTTATAATAAAAAAAAACAAAGCGCAAGAATAGTCTGAAACAACTTAGTTTGTCACGTTAAATACAAGCCCACCTTAGTTTAACCCATGTACGCAGCTACAAACTAGGCTACATGCAGATAGAAGAACTAGGGCAATGTGAGGCAGAAAAAGGTTAATAAAGTGACTTTAGTTAGGCCAGGAAACTTGTTAATGTATTTTGTGGATTAATGGTGGGTCCTTGTATCTTTTTTTGACAGATGATGCTGCGGAATCGTTTTTTTCGAGTTTGGGCTTTTCATTAAAGCACGCTGAAGGTCCGGTTTAAAAAGGGCCCCAAAAAAACAACGCCCAACCAAACCATAAAAACAATGCTAAACTAAGGTTGTTTTTCATTCACAGATCAAAGAAAAACACAGCCACAAGACCCCAAGGCCTAATTTTTAACATGTTTAATTCAAATTTAAATAGTTTTTTACTTTTGTGTTATCAAAAAAATAATCTCCAAACCACAAAAACCAAAAAAAAAGTATGATTAAAAAAAACAAAAAAAAAACAGATTTTGTAAGTTGTCTTTCCTGCAAATGTACAATCACACAACATCATCACACATTTACATGACACAAAAGGTTTAGATATGGGACAAAAAATCAGAGAAACTCACAACCAATTACGGTAAACATTAAAGGCAAGGAAGAAGGAACACCAAAGAGATTAAGGTATGCATTAATGGCAAGAAAGAAGGAACACCCAAAAAGAAATTTGACAATATATATATGTGTCAAATTGGCAGTTGGTGCCATATGCATATTCCAATGGAGGTTTAGGGATGTGCGCTTGCGTGTAGCCAGATTGGCAACTGAAGAGCCATGGAGATGTAAGTATACTTGGAAAAATCACCAAAATGGAAGGTCAAATACGACGGAAACCAAGCAGGTACGTTCAAAAACCAAGGAAAAAGCAGGGAAAAATGGGCCGCCCGTGTGAACGGGAACGGAAGCCCCGATCAAATTGAAGGCACCCGAGAGAGCAAAAAAAAACTTCCCGAGCAAAGACAAATTGACGGATCAGTTAGGGAGCCATTCCGACGGAGGCTCTGCATCACATTTGTGCCACGATTCAAACGGGAGCCCCGGACAATCGGAAGGTTTTTAGCTCAGATCGGGGGAGGCTCTGCATCAGGCCCAATAACCCCAAAAAATTGGCAAAATAAGCTTATATTGGCTATGTGAGCATAGACAATATAAATTTATTCCAAAAAAAAAACATCCACAATATTAGCTTTGGGTGAGTAATTGTCCAGTGGCTTCATAGCGACATATTCACCATTAGAGGCAAGGTTATTATAGAGACTGAGGAGGTCAGAAATAGCGACTGACAGCTGATCGGGGCGGCCACTAGCAGTTGCTCATAGCGCCGCAATACAGACGCTCATCTGTCACTACCTGGCGCTAATGATGAATCAGCCTGCCCGTTTCTCAAATTTTACGGTATCTCATTAAAGCACAGCAAGCATTTTTTTCTTTCATTCTTTTGTGAGAAATCACATTTTCTCATGATTTTTTTGTAATTTATCAGCATATTTAGCTGTACACTTTATTAATATTTGCACAGCTAAATATGGTGGTGAGGGAGGGGTCCAAAGGGCCACTTTTCCTGCTCACAGGGTAGTGGGAACCACAGCAATTTTATTGAATACCAGATACTGAGAACTATTCAGCCATAGGACCTCTGTATACCTCGTTTTGGCTTATCACTACCTCTATCCTCTTTAAATTTCTGTATTTCCAATAAATCCTTACAGATGGAGGGTGCTCTGTTGTACATAGGCATTGACATCTAAGTACAATAAGCAAGACCTTATCTTTGGTTATTAGTGGGTTCTTTTACTTCAAATGGAATCAATACTGGAGTATGGCCCTTATTCATCAAGCGATAGCGCCAGGTAGTATCCGACGAGCGCCAGGTAGCGGCAGCTAACGGCGACTACCGACTCAAGTACGCCCGGCGGCGGTCACAATGACGCATTTATCAAGCAAAATGAGGCTAGCGCCGGCGAGAGCGACGGCTAGCGCGGCATTCATCATGAAGCCGCCTGGACCGAACAGCGCCGCTGCAAATTCCCTCACAGCGCCAGGTATGAGCTGTCGCTCCCTGGCGATGTCCAATGCATTTCAATGGAGCAATCTATAATAATTCATGATTAATTGGTAATAATTTTTTTTTTAATTTTTTTAATGTCAAAAAATCAGAGAACACTTCTGCTGTTAGGATTTATTTTTAAGTAAAAAAAAAAAAAAAAAAAAATATGTGCAGAATTGATCTAACAGGTCTGAGATTAATGTATTCATATAACAAAATGATTCTAAAAACATGTATAATGTTACATTCAAAAAATATGGTTGTTTAGGGGTTAAAAACTAGTTAATACAGATCGCCGCCAGCGCTCTGGGGTTTAAACAAGGAATGGACAGCGACAGCACATTCGGAGCGTGATTTTTTGATGAATATGAAGCTAGCCGTTCGCTCTGGCCATTCGTTGTCAGGCGCTCACATACAACGCTGGACCTGTGAAACAGCGACCCCCCAGCCCGTATTCAACATTACCGCACACCGACTGAGTCGCTGTCATCAAGCTAATGCCGGCCAAGCACAGCGAATACTGGCTGGCGCTGAAAAAATCACGCTACAGTCGCTCATCTGTCGCTACCTGGCGCTATTGATGAATCGGCCTCCCCGGCAACATTCACCTGTCTGGTCACGTTTGCAGCATGCATATTGGGCAGGAACTCTGTTTTTGCATTCACATTTTTCTTCACGTTTTTATTTGCGTTTGCATTTGTGCCTATTTTTAATAGTTAGCCCTGTTTAATGGGATACGTTTGCGGCCAGGGGCAATAGCGGTGCCATTGATGGATTTTTTTTTTCAGTACCACTGTATCTCCCACGAATGCAGAAACGCATGCGCTACCGGACTGGTGTAAATGAGGGCTATGAGGAGGACCTAAAATATAAACAAATACAAATTATGTATTTTTATAGGATTAATATATTTTTTCATTCCTCCTACAAGTAGTTGTATTTTTTAATAATCTAAATAAAAGCGTTGCATCAGAAGGTAATAAATGCAAATTATTTTAATAAAATTGCATCAACAGATGGAATCAACCCATTTCCAGCAAATGCCTCTGGCTGTGCAGATGGTAATTATAGGATGCATGTAAATATGCAAGCTCTAGGAAGCAGAGTAAATGCACACAGAACACCATGATCATAGGAAGATGCCTGTTTTGGCCCTTACAAGGACCCTTTGGCAAAAAGAAAAAATACAAGTTTAAAAGATTGTCTTTCACAGCTGTATTAATTCTTCATTTGCTTTACTACTAATTATAATTGCCTTTCCCAATAGTAGCTGAATGTAAATGCTTGTTTCCTTACAAAAAAACATATTAGGTAAACAATTTAGTTTTTTTCAATTATATATATATATATATTATATATATATATATGTGTGTGTATTTAGGTAATAAAGTAGTGATTCATGTATTTTTAACGAATGAGCTATTAGAGAATAATTCATGCAGTTTCTTTTTGCTTGGTGAGCGAGCTACAGTGTTTCCCCGAAAATAAATGGTCTTGCTCCAAAAATAGGTGCTAGGTCTTATTGTCAGGGATGTCTAATAGTCACCTTGTAGTGGGTGGATATGGCCATGTGCCCAGCATGGTGGCAGGCTGGGGTAGAGCCAGTAAGATCAGACATTTCACTGCCACAAAAACTTACCTTGTGACTTGCTGTGTCCTCACCCTCCTTTACAGCCTTGATGTGTCCTCACCCTCTATTACAGCAGCTCCCATCCCTCTGCTGAATCCTGTCAGCTGTATTTGGAATTGTAACTAGGAGGCCGATTCATCAATAGCGCCAGGTAGCGACAGATGAGCGACTGTAGCGTGATTTTTTCAGCGCCAGCCAGTATTCGCTCCGATTGTGCTGTCGCTGTCCATTCCTTGTTTAAACCCCAGAGCGCTGGCGGCGATGTGTATTAACTAGTTTTTAACCCCTAAACAACCATATTCTTTGAATGTAACATTATACATGTTTTTAGAATCATTTTGTAATATGAATACATTAATCTCAGACCTGTTAGATCAATTCTGCACATATTTTTTTAAATTTTTTTTTTGACTTAAAAATAAATCCTAACATTGCAGAAGTGGTCTCCGATTTTTTGACATTAAAAGAAAAAAAAAAAAAAACATACCAATTATTTATGAATAATTATAGATTGCTCCATTGAAATGCATTGGACATCGCCAGGGAGCGACAGCTCATACCTGGCGCTGTGAGGGAATTTGCAGCGGCGCTGTTCGGTCCAGGCGGCTTCATGATGAATGCCGCGCTAGCCGTCGCTCTCACTGGCGCTAGCCTCATTTTGCTTGATAAATGCGTCATTGTGACCGCCGCCGGGCGTACTTGAGTCAGTAGTCGCCGTTAGCTGCCGCTACCTGGCGCTCGTCAGACACTACCTGGCACTATCGCTTGATGAATAAGGGCCTAGGGCTTATATTTCACACATTAGCAAAAAATGCTGAGAAATCTTACTAAGGGCTTATTTTTGGGGAAACAGGGTGGGTGCTGAACTATACCTGTGAGATGAATTCATCTTAATACACAGTAGTTCTGATTCATTCCCACTCTGTTTATATACAAATTACATCATATTATTCAAATTGCAATTTCTATGCAGAGGGGCTAACAGTGTCTTCATATTGGTTGAAATTGCTCTTATAATAAACACAGAGCATGGTCCTTTGCACAAAATCACAATCTACAAAGCAACAGCTGCCCATTGTCATTGGGAGCAGTAATTAGAATGGTTTGTCAGGAACTAATACCAAAACCCACTTGATCAGGTGGAGCTACTCTACCTCAAGGACCTACTCCTCCTCCCTCAACTCTGGACAGCACACCACTGCACACACCAATGTATAAAAGTATGTTCAAAACCTTTAAAGACAATGGCCTTGATTCACTAAGAGTTGGAAATAACTCTCATGGTAGTAAAAAATTCAATTCATGAGAAAAAAGCCTGAGAATGTCACTGAATCACCAGCTAAGAAAACAATGAAAGTCAATGGCACTTTTCTACTTTTGAAAAAGGTATTGAACTTTTTACCTGTAGTAAAAAGCTGCCATTGATTTGCATTGTGTTCCTATCTGGTGATTCACTAACAGTGAAATTCTCAGGCTTTTTTCTCATGAATTGAATGTTTTACAACCATGAGAGTTTTTTTCAACTCTTTGTGAATCAAGGCCAATATCCTCAATTCAGTAAGAAGTGAAAAAAAATCACTTTCTGAGAAAAAAACATGAGAATGTGACTGTTGCTGAATCAGCAGATTGGAAGAGAATGAAAGTCAATGGTACTATTTTACTTCCTGGCTGCTGATTCAGCAACATTGAAATGCTTACATTTTTTTTAAACTGTTTTTGAATTTAGGCAAAAGTATGTATCCCGTACCCAACCAGTCAAAAAAAAAAAAAAAAAAATGACACCATAAATGTATCCACAGTTTTAATGAGTATTGATAAAGCTGCTACTTGGCAAATGTATCTGCTCAGAAATGAACCACAAAGAACAAAAACTGTATCATTGATGTTTATGATTGCTGTTTTTAATGTCACTGTAATCATTATTTTACTATCAAGCACATCATTGTGCATAATCTTTAAAGCAGACCAAAACCTTTGTTCTCAAACCACTAGGCTTCCCCTGAATTATCCCAAATCAGGATGCCCGGCTGTGTGAAATGCCCTGGAGTCACTGGTAAACTCCCCTTTTCCAGCCACAGTGGTGGAAAACCCTTTTTTTTGTCATGGGTACATACTATACTATACTATACTTTACTTACCAGCAGACAGAGTGTGGGACTCGGTGGGCACTCACAAGGGTTAAATAGTCTCCATCTCTCTCCTCCCCTATCTGGTTTGCCAATGCTATGCCTATGTCCTATGCTCGTTGTTGCATAAGCCATCGAAAGCACTGTGCATATGGCTCTTGTGGCTTAGGCGATGGATGACTGTTAAGTTTACGTTAAAGTGAATGACCCTGTCCTCCAGTATTTTTAGGGCGTTTTTCAACGTACCTTGGTTTGTAATTAGAGATGAGCGAATCGATTCAGACGAACCGAAGTTCCGAATTTCAGGAAAAATTCGATTCTGAACGAATCCGAATTTCCCCGCGATTCGATCGATCGAAGTTTTCCTTTAAACTCCATTTATTTCAATTGCAGCCATTGTAAAATGGTGGATGCACATGTCTGGACATATCCCCTGGGGCAAGTTATCATGGGAAGGTCACATGCAGCCTATCAGCAGCCAGGAAGCTCGGTGATGTCACAGTGCTATATAAACGGCGGCCATCTTGCTTGTGCAGCCTTGCTTTGCAGACAGAACGGAGGTTTCTGCAGACAGGGAGAGACTTACAGACAGGCAGGGAGAGTCAGGGAGACCCACAGAGACCCACACAGTGCCTGGGAGAGCCAGGGAAAGATAGGGAAAAATTGGGAACGATCCAGGCAGGGAAAGTGACAGGGAAACTTTTTTTATTTTCACTTCACTTCATTTGCCAGATCAGTTTTAAATTGCTTTTTTTGTGCTGTAAATATTCCTGGCTACTGAGCATCCCATCTTGGCAGTGGCATATTTAACCCTATCTGTTACACACAAGCATTTCTTATAACTCGATAAGTTTAAATTTTTTTGTATGCTGCAAAAACGCCAGCCCACATGGGCATACTATTTCAGCACATTTCACCCTATCTGTTATATGAAATCAGCTTCTAAAGGCTCTGTTTTATTAATATATTGCATTTTGAATTGGTTTTGTGCGTCCTGTAAAAACCCCAGGCCACATGGGCATCCCAAAATGGCACATTTCACCCTGTTATACTAAAGCAGCTACTACAGGCTCTGTTTTATTAATATATTGCATTTTAAATTGTTTTTTTGCGTCCTGTAAAAACACCAGGCCGCAGGGTATCCCAAACCGGCACATTTCACCCTATCTGTTATACTAAAGCAGCTACTACAGGCTCTGTTTTATTAATATATTGCATTTTAAATTGTTTTTTTTTTGCGTCCTGTAAAAACACCAGGCCGCAGGGTATACCAAACCGGCACATTTCACCCTATCTGTTATACTAAGGCAGCTACTACAGGCTCTGTTTTATTAATATATTGCATTTTGAATTGGTTTTGTGCGTCCTGTAAAAACACCAGGCCGCAGGGTATCCCAAACCGGCACATTTCACCCTGTTATACTAAAGCAGCTTCTAAAGGCTCTGTTTTATTAATATATTGCATTTTGAATTGGTTTTGTGCGTCCTGTAAAAACACGAGGCCACATGGGCATCGCAAACCAGCACATTTCACCCTATCTGTTATACTAAATCAGCTTCTAAAGGCTGTGTTTTATTAATATATTGCATTTTGAATTGGTTTTATGCATCCTGTGAAAACCCCAGGCCACATGGGCATCCCATATTAGCACATTTTACCCTGTTACACACAAGCAGCTGTTAAAGGGGATTTCTTTTAACTAGATTACAGTTTTAATTGTTTGTGTTTCTGCTGTAAAAACTCCAGGCCAATGAGCATCCCATATTAGCACATTTGACCCTATCTGTTACACACAAGCAGCTGTTAAAGGGGATTTCTTCTAACTAGATTACAGTTTGAATTGTTTTTGTGTCTGCTGTAAAAACCCCTGCCCACCACGGGGCATCCCATATTAGCACATTTGACCCTATCTGTTACACACAAGCAGCTGTTAAAGGGGATTTCTTCTAACTAGATTACAGTTTTAATTGTTTTTGTGTCTGCTGTAAAAAACACTGCCCACAGGGCATACCATATTAGCACATTTGACCCTATCTGTTACACACAAGCAGGTGTTAAAGCGGATTTCTTCTAACTAGAGCACAGTTTGAATTGTTTTTGTGTCTGCTGTAAAAACTCCAGGCCACTGGGCATCCCATATCAGCACATTTGACCCTATCTGTTAGACACAAGCAGCTCTGAAAGCGGATTTCTTCTAACTAGAGCACAGTTTGAATTGTTTTTGTGTCTGCTGTAAAAACCCCTGGCCACTGGGCATCCAAAACACTAGCATAAATATTTCAAGACTACCTGTCTAATAACTGCTTGCATTTTATAATTACCGTCACTTTTCCACAATCAAGGGAGGCCACCTCTGTATGTGAGCAGGGGGCATCCCAAACACTAGCATAAATATTTCAAGACTACCTGTCTATAAGCTGGTTGGATTTTGTAATCAATGTCACTTTTCCACTATCAAAGGAGCCAACCTCTCTATGTGAGGAGGGGGCATCCCAAACACTAGCATTAATATTTCAAGAGTACCTGTCTATTAACTGGTTGCATTTTGTAAAGGAAGTCACGTTGTCAAATTGCCAGCAGTCATTGCCTTTAACCGGGGGGCATCCCAAATATGCTAGCATGTGTCTTTTAAGAGTGCTCACATTGGAGTTGGCAGCATCAGTATTAGGAGCCCATATATTGCCTGAAAGACACACATATGAGCTGGCAGCAGCAGCATAGGGAGCCCATATATTGCCTGAAAGACACACCCAGGAGTTGGCAGCAGCATAGGGAGCCCATATATTGCCTGAAAGACACACCCTGGAGTTGGCAGCAGCATAAGGAGCTACCATGCTTCAGCTACTACCATAGATCAGCCATTGGTGGCTGGAAATCCTGGCTGAACCATGCCTGATTCATCTTCACAAAAGTGAGTCTCCACATTTTTCGTGGACAGACGAGTTCTCCTTGGCATGCCTATGGCCCCCGCCGCACTAAACACCCGCTCAGATGGCACACTACTCACTGGGCAGAACAGCTTTCCCAGGCAAACTCTGCCAATTGCGGCCACAAGTCAAGTTTGGCTGCCCAGAAGTCCAGTGGGTCCTCAAGGTGCATTGGCATGGTCATGTCAAGGTATGACACTACCTGCTGGTTCAGGGCCTGCTCCAGTTCTTTCTGCTGCTCATGATTAGCCTCACTATGCGGGTCGCTTGTGATTAGGGTGTGATTCTGTTAGTTGTTATCTGATTCTGACCCAGCTTGATCGACCATTCCTGTCTGCTGCCTGTACCTGCTTTGTCTGACCACGAACCTGCCTGCCCCTCTTGATACCCCGCGATCTCAGACCTCCTGGCTCGACCCTTTGGCTACTCCTGACTACACACCTATCTCATCCCTGTACTCTGAGGCACCCTCCGGATTGACTACCTGTGAACGACCTCGGCTTCGGGATACCCTCGTGGTTCATCGGCCTTCACCGTAAGCAGCCATCCTTTGCGCCTATTAAGACCTGGGGGAAACCGTGTCCGGTGAGGCGTACCCAACGTCCCGGCAAACCGGGGCTTGACTATAGGCAGAAGCGGCGGTGGAGATTGGGGTTGCCTACTTACAGAAGGCTGGTGTCCCGCTGGGCATCACAGTATGGACCATGGCATCAGCCAACTGACTGCGTAGAATGTCTCTGTAGTAGGTCGGTTTGTCCTCCCTTTCAGTGGGTGTAAAAAAATGCCCCCTTTTTGTGCCGGTAGCGAGGGTCCAATAAGGTGGAGAGCCAGAAGTCATCCCGCTGACAAATGGAGACAATTCTGTGGTCACTACGCAAGCACATGAGCATGCATCGTGCCATTTCTGCAAGTGACTCAGAGGGAGCATACTGCCATGGTGTGTCTGGATCCTCTGTCTTGCCTTCCTCACAACCCTCTAGCTCCTCTGGCTGCTCCTGCTCCTCCTCTGTCAGATGACTAGATAAAATGGCCATTTTGTCAAACCTAAACTGTGCTTCGCTGTGCCCCACCCCCTCCTCCTCCGCCTATACTTCAGCCCTCACAGGCTTCATGTGGCCGTGAAATGTAGGCGCCATGTCTCCAGTGCCCTGGCCAGACATGGTTTCCAACATGTGTTGTAGTACATGAAGCAGTGGAATCACATCGTTCATCCCATAGTCTTGGCGACTGACTAATAATTGGCTTCCTCAAAGGGCCTGAGCAAGCGACAGGTGTCACGTATGAGCTGCCACTGGTTAACATTGAAGTTACACAGGGGAGTCCCCCTATCCGCTTAGACCATCAAGAAAACAGTGATGGCTTTTCTCAGTTCGTATAGTCGATCCAACATATGGAGGGTGGAAACATCGCAAATCAGACTATGTGGGGGGATACCGTTCTGATGCTGTAGCTCAAGAAGGGTGTGCTTGGCGGTGTAGGAGTGGCTGAAGTGCATGCAAAGTTTCCTTCCCGTTGTTAGCATGTCTTGGAGCTGGGGGGAAGACTTCAGAAAATGCTTGACACCTAGGATGAACACGTGTGGCATACAGGGCGCATGGCTCAGGCTTCCTTGTCACAGTGCAGGCAAGATGTTCTTCCCATTGTCAGTCACCATGGTTCCCATTTGCAGTTTGGGTGGAGATTTACGATTTTTTGCAGTTCCTCCCATGTGTGACTCCGTGGCTCAAGGCAAACCATGTGAAGAACAGCGTGAGTCCTGCACACATGGTAGGCTGGAAGGGCACTGAAAAAAAAAAAAATACAAAAAAAAACTAAAAATTAACAAAAAAATTGGTAAAAAAATATTTAAAAAGACAATGGAAATATATATATATATATATATATATATATATATATATATATATATTACAATAAAAAATAAAAAAATATATATTTTTAAAAAATACAAAATATTAAAAAAAAAGAAAATGAAAAAAAAATACAAAATTAACCAAGAAAGATTGGATACATTTTATATGTTATTGTTATTATGTTATATGTTATTGTTATTATGTTATTATTATAAATGTGTTCAAATAAGATAAATGTTAACAATTAATATGTAATTGTCAATTAGGCACTTTTTTCTGTGACACCATTGCTAAGTGCTAGTGCACTGTCACAGGCACAACGGCCTAGGAGCGTGGAGGCCACAGCGGAGGGACCTGTCCAAGTTGCTGTTGTGGTTGTGCAGGAACCACAATCACCCAGTGCTGCTTAAAGGATATGTATTGTCCCTGACCGTAGTTACAGCTCCAGACTTAGGCACTGCCGTGCACTTTGGTACACACTGACAGGCTAAAGGACTGGCCACCTTCTGTTCAACAAAATTGTACAGGGCTGGTGCTGCCTTCTTCGCAAAGAAATGACAGCATGGGACTCTCCACCTCGGCTCGGCACAAGCCATCAGTTCTCTGAAAGGTCCACCACCTCAAAAGGGAGGGACTGCAGCACCAGCAACTTATACAGGAGCACATTTAGCTTCTGCTTGTTGGATGAGTGGGCACATACTGTTGTCTCTTGGACATGGCTTGGCCAATGGATTGCTGGTGGAATGACTGACTCGGATTAAGAGGAGGAGGAGCATCTGGAGCGACAGTGGATGGGTATGACACACAGGAGGTGGTGGAGCCTT
Organism: Gastrophryne carolinensis; assembly: GCA_027917425.1. Taxonomy (NCBI): domain Eukaryota; kingdom Metazoa; phylum Chordata; class Amphibia; order Anura; family Microhylidae; genus Gastrophryne; species Gastrophryne carolinensis. The sequence goes on from CM051234.1 coordinate 454,495,190, forward strand.
GGCTGGCTGGAACAGAGAGCGGCGTGCCACTGGGTAATGCAGCAGGCTGGACCACCACTTTGGAGCCAACTCTCCCAGGCCGCTTTATGGTGACGCTGCAAATGTCGATTCAGGGCTGTGGGTCCAACATTGGGACCCTGGCCACACTTCGCTTTCTGCCTACACATCTTTCATATAGCCATGTTAAGTGGATGATCGTGTTAACCAATGGATGACGGCAGATGGGTTGCTGATCAAGACACGACCGCTAACTGATACCAGGAGATCAGGCCTCTCACTGAGACTCCTGCTGCCACTCACCCCTAGTCTGCTGAGACCTCTGCTTGATGAATTGAGGCCTAATATGTTATTATGTTACTAATATGTTACTATGTTACAAATTTCAAATATGTTACTAATTACAAATATGTTAATAATATGTTACTATGTTACTAATGTGTTACTATGTTACTAATGTGTTACTATGTTACTAATGTGTTACTGTGTTACTAATATGTTACTATGTTACTAATGTGTTACTATGTTACTAATGTGTTACTAAGTTACTAATGTGTTACTGTGTTACTAATATGTTACTATGTTACTAATGTGTTACTATGTTACTAATGTGTTACTATGTTACTAATGTGTTACTGTGTTACTAATATGTTACTATGTTACTAATGTGTTACTATGTTACTAATGTGTTACTATGTTACTAATGTGTTACTATGTTACTAATATGTTACTATGTTACTAATATGTTACTAATATGTTACTAATTTGTCACTCTCCATCACTCCAAGCCTTTAAAAGTGCCCTCAAAACTCACTGATGTCCTCCTCAGCTTCCTCAACAGTGTCTGCTTAAGAAGCCAAAACGCTTGCAACACCACCTACCATGCCACTCTCCTCATTACTACTTGCCCGCCTAGTGGAAGAAGCGGCGAGTGTCTCCTCCACTTCTTGGCTGGGCAGTAGCTGCTGATCATCAGATCGTCCTCACTGAATAGTGGAGCTGAACCCAAAGCATAAGATATAACCGACAGTTGACTTGGGGTGTCAGATGTCACTTGTGATGCAGTGGATGATCGTGTTAACCAATGGATGATGGCAGATGGGTTGCTGGTCAAAACACGACCGCTAGCTAATACCGTGAGATCAGGCCTCTCACTGAGACTCCTGCTGCCACTCACCCCTAGTCTGCTGCAACCTTTGCTTGATGAATTTAGGCATCTGCAACATCTCATTCTCCTGGCACTTCTCTGCCTGACATACTTAGTGCGTATATGAGGGGAGGACAAAATGCTACACTACACTTAAATCAGGATTTGTCGATAACAGCAGCAGGTGTGTAACTATCTATGGCCTTTCGCTAGTAACTAGGCACTGAAGACTTTAACAGGAACAATAGCATATATAAATATATACACAGCCCTAGAGCTGTGTATAAGGCTCAGCGAAGCAGTGTTAACACCACAGGTGCTCTTCAAATCAATCCGGTGACTTCACTCCACCACCACCTTCTTATATATAACGTACCAGATATATTCTTGGTAATTTGCACATATGATCTCCCTTTAGTTTAAGAGGCTCCACAATTTCTCCTTTGACCAGAGGAAACCAATTATCTATTTAGGTGCCTGTTTTTCACCTCGCTAGGCAAAGCACAAAGGACTCCAATCTCCACACAGGAATAAAACAGCTTGCTCCGGATTTATTGTAACATATTACAAAGACATAAACATAAAATGCTCCAATAGCGTAAGTACGTTCCACACAAAGGGAAACAACTATATGGCCACTGGCCCTTTAAAAAGCCGCTCACCAGATATTAAAACAAATGCGCATTCAACTTTAAAAAGCAATGGGTCAGGCGTCATCTAAGCCTTCCAGTATAGGCGCGCACATCACAATCCTGAAATGAACGAGTATCAGCTCACCGCCTTCTCCGGCCGTAGTCCGCGGCGCTGCTCGTCAGGATACAACTCACGTGACACTCCTTAGCTCCGCCCAATGCGTTTCGTCGTCAAGACTTATTCATGGGCTCGCGCGGGGCTAGGAGTGTCACTAATTTATTCACTCCAAACGGTCACGTGGTTGTTGTTTCTTATTAACCTGTTCGGTTCAGGATCAATTGCCGCAAATGCGGCTATTCAATTTAATGCTATAAATGGTGTGTGCGTCCCCCAGAAGGGTTAGAGGGCACCTTCTTAGTACTATAACAATTCTAAAATATAAATCACGATTATTAAAAACCAATAGCCAATGCAATTATGCAAAATACCAAAACCATTCTTAAAAGCTACTCTTATTATATCCTATTGTATTAACATCATGTTAGCATTTTCCTCCCTATTTAAAATATGGTAGCTATAATATATAACCTTTTGTTTTATATATATGTGTACATCTTTTAATAAAATCTAAACTATTTATTTCTTTTTAATTTATATTTTTTAATTTTTTAATAAACATGTCCACTAATCAGCTCAGAAAAGGATCTTGGAACAACTTGAATGGGAATTTTTCTTCAATTATCGCCTATAAAACAATTTAAATCGTACTCCACATTTAACCCTTTCGGTTGCAGAGACTGAAGCTTATATATCCATTTTGATTCCATTCTAGATATCTCTCTAATATTGTCACCTCCTTTTAATCCTCCTGTCCACTGGTCTATCACCCAAATTTTAACACCGTGGGATCTTTATTATGAAAGCAGCTAAAATGTGATGAAACACTGTGGGACTCGTATCCTCTTTTAATATTGTAAATATGCTCTCTGAGTCGCACTTTAAATTTTCTCCCTGTGCGCCCAACGTACTGTTTCCCACAGGGGCATTCCAATACATACACTACATTCTCACTATTGCAAGTCAAAAAATTATTTATTTTAAAAACTTCTTTTGTCACTGTAGACATAAAATTCTTAATACTCTTCTTATTCTCAATATCACTGGTGCGGCATCCCAAGCACTTTTTACATTTAAAAAACCCTTTAACATCGCAAATTAGGCTATCCCCTCTTCTTGGGGGTTCTATGTAACTCTTAACCAGATGAGTCATGAGTGTAGGTGGCTTTCTATATATTACCCTAGGCTTTTCTGGGAGATGGGGTCCCAATATCTCATCGTTTTTAATAACATGCCAGTGCCTCCTTAGGATTTTACTCACTCTGTTATAGTCATCACCAAATCTTGTGATCATAGCACAAGTGGCAAAATTATTTTCTTCTAAGTTCTTTCTCTTTTTAGGGGTCTCTACCATGGTGGACAAATCTAGGGCAGCAATCTTCTCAATTTCCTTGTGAACAACCAATTCCTCATATCCCTTATTTATCAGCCTATCGCCTACTAGCTTAGCCTGACACTCAAAATCTTCCTTTCTAGTGCAATTTCTTTTTATGCGATAGAGTTGCCCCCTTGGAATGTTGTTTAACCACCTAGGATGGTGGCAGCTTTCTTTTGGAACATATGAGTTCCTATCAGTGTCTTTGAAATATGTCCTTGTTACAATGCTTTTCTCTTTAATCTCAATTTCCAAATCGAGGAAGTGGATCTTGCTCCTACTTATTTCTTTTGTAAATGCCAGCCCCCAATCATTGGCATTCAAAGTAGAGAAAAATAGTTCTAATGATTCCTCACTACCTTCCCATACAACCAGGCAATCATCGATATAGCGCCCCCATAATCTTAAATTGGGGTGTCTGGCCTCATATATGGATGATTCCTCCCACATTCCCATAAACAGATTCGCTAGACTTGGAGCGAACTTGGCGCCCATAGCAACTCCTTTTGTTTGCAAATAATAATTCCCATCGTGCCAAAAATAATTGTGATTTAGGGCAAAATTAAAACAATCTAATAAAAAATCGATCTGAATCATTAGGAGGTCTGTGGCCTGCATCAAATAATATCTTATAGCTTTTAATCCTCTTTCATGTGGTATACACGTATACAATGAAACCACATCAATTGTGGCCAGAATGGTGTTATCAGCAATTTCAACATTTCTCAGTAATTTTAAAACATGTTGGCTATCTTTTATATAGGAAAGTAGACTGACAACTAATGGCTGAAGAAACCAATCTAGGTATTTCCCCAGATTGTAAGTCAGAGAATGAATCCCACTAATGATGGGTCTATGTGGGGGATTCTTCTGGTCCTTATGGACTTTTGGAAGGCCATATATAGTAGGGGTTTTTGGATGTTTTTTATTGCAAAACTCTACCTCCTTTTTAGTTATCACACCTAAATTTAGGCCTATCTCCATAAGATTATCCAATTCTTTTTTGAAGCAATTTATAGGATCACTAGGAAGTTTACAGTATGTTTCAGTATCTTCCAGAAGTAGATTAATGTGTTTAGTATAGTTCTCAGTATCTTGTATCACAATCCCTCCTCCTTTATCCGCCTTTTTTATATGTCTTGTTTTATCATTTTTTAGGGAATCAATCCCTCTTTTTATCCGTTTATTTACATATATATCTTTATTTTTATTATTATTTTTATTTTTGTTTAATAATTTTGATTGACCATCTTTTTCTAAATCTTTCAATACTAGTTTCTTGAAACTCTCCAAGCAGAAATTATTGTTCGGCATAGGGTTAAAGACACCCCAATTTAAGATTATGGGGCGCTATATCGATGATTGCCTGGTTGTATGGGAAGGTAGTGAGGAATCATTAGAACTATTTTTCTCTACTTTGAATGCCAATGATTGGGGGCTGGCATTTACAAAAGAAATAAGTAGGAGCAAGATCCACTTCCTCGATTTGGAAATTGAGATTAAAGAGAAAAGCATTGTAACAAGGACGTATTTCAAAGACACTGATAGGAACTCATATGTTCCAAAAGAAAGCTGCCACCATCCTAGGTGGTTAAACAACATTCCAAGGGGGCAACTCTATCGCATAAAAAGAAATTGCACTAGAAAGGAAGATTTTGAGTGTCAGGCTAAGCTAGTAGGCGATAGGCTGATAAATAAGGGATATGAGGAATTGGTTGTTCACAAGGAAATTGAGAAGATTGCTGCCCTAGATTTGTCCACCATGGTAGAGACCCCTAAAAAGAGAAAGAACTTAGAAGAAAATAATTTTGCCACTTGTGCTATGATCACAAGATTTGGTGATGACTATAACAGAGTGAGTAAAATCCTAAGGAGGCACTGGCATGTTATTAAAAACGATGAGATATTGGGACCCCATCTCCCAGAAAAGCCTAGGGTAATATATAGAAAGCCACCTACACTCATGACTCATCTGGTTAAGAGTTACATAGAACCCCCAAGAAGAGGGGATAGCCTAATTTGCGATGTTAAAGGGTTTTTTAAATGTAAAAAGTGCTTGGGATGCCGCACCAGTGATATTGAGAATAAGAAGAGTATTAAGAATTTTATGTCTACAGTGACAAAAGAAGTTTTTAAAATAAATAATTTTTTGACTTGCAATAGTGAGAATGTAGTGTATGTATTGGAATGCCCCTGTGGGAAACAGTACGTTGGGCGCACAGGGAGAAAATTTAAAGTGCGACTCAGAGAGCATATTTACAATATTAAAAGAGGATACGAGTCCCACAGTGTTTCATCACATTTTAGCTGCTTTCATAATAAAGATCCCACGGTGTTAACATTTTGGGTGATAGACCAGTGGACAGGAGGATTAAAAGGAGGTAACAATATTAGAGAGATATCTAGAATAGAATCAAAATGGATATATAAGCTTCAGTCTCTGCAACCGAAAGGGTTAAATGTGGAGTACGATTTAAATTGTTTTATAGGCGATAATTGAAGAAAAATTCCCATTCAAGTTGTTCCAAGATCCTTTTCTGAGCTGATTAGTGGACATGTTTATTAAAAAATTAAAAAATAAAAATATAAATTAAAAAGAAATAAATAGTTTAGATTTTATTAAAAGATGTACACATATATATAAAACAAAAGGTTATATATTATAGCTACCATATTTTAAATAGGGAGGAAAATGCTAACATGATGTTAATACAATAGGATATAATAAGAGTAGCTTTTAAGAATGGTTTTGGTATTTTGCATAATTGCATTGGCTATTGGTTTTTAATAATCGTGATTTATATTTTAGAATTGTTATAGTACTAAGAAGGTGCCCTCTAACCCTTCTGGGGGACGCACACACCATTTATAGCATTAAATTGAATAGCCGCATTTGCGGCAATTGATCCTGAACCGAACAGGTTAATAAGAAACAACAACCACGTGACCGTTTGGAGTGAATAAATTAGTGACACTCCTAGCCCCGCGCGAGCCCATGAATAAGTCTTGACGACGAAACACATTGGGCGGAGCTAAGGAGTGTCACGTGAGTTGTATCCTGACGAGCAGCGCCGCGGACTACGGCCGGAGAAGGCGGTGAGCTGATACTCGTTCATTTCAGCATTGTGATGTGCGCGCCTATACTGGAAGGCTTAGATGACGCCTGCCCCATTGCTTTTTAAAGTTGAATGCGCATTTGTTTTAATATCTGGTGAGCAGCTTTTTAAAGGGCCAGTGGCCATATAGTTGATTCCCTTTGTGTGGAACGTACTTACGCTATTGGAGCATTTTATGTTTATGTCTTTGTAATATGTTACAATAAATCCGGAGCAAGCTGTTTTATTCCTTTGTGGAGATTGGAGTCCTTTGTGCTTTGCCTAGCGAGGTGAAAAACAGGCACCTAAATAGATAATTGGTTTCCTCTGGTCAAAGGAGAAATTGTGGAGCCTCTTAAACTAAAGGGAGATCATATGTGCAAATTACCAAGAATATATCTGGTACGTTATATATAAGAAGGTGGTGGTGGAGTGAAGTCACCGGATTGATTTGAAGAGCACCTGTGGTGTTAACACTGCTTCGCTGAGCCTTATACACAGCTCTAGGGCTGTGTATATATTTATATATGCTAACGTTGGAGGCTGAATTGACAACAGCCTAAAGGCTTGGAGCGAAAGACTTTACTTTGATTTGATTTAATTAATTGTTTAAAAGCGCAGTTTTTTTAGAACTGTTAAGTTTTATTTTTTCTGTTTAACAGTAACAAAGTGATGAAACTCTTAGATGTGCGTATGTGATGCTCTGATGAGAGCAATTCAATGTTTTTTTGAGAGACTGGCCTGCTTGGAAATGAATCGGGCATGGATCAGCCAAGATTTCCACCCACCAATGCCTGATGCATTAGAGTAGATTGATCATGGGGCCAGACCAACACTAAAGAAATATGGATGGTGCAAAACAGATTTAAGGCGCTGCTCTCCAGTTACAGACATTCCTCCGCATCAGACCACAAGTAATTATTGAGAAAAAGGTTTACGTTACTCTTACTTTTTATTAATATTCTTCGGATAAGATATCTGTGCCGAAAATCTGTATATGTTCTCTTCATGCTGCTGCAAACTCCAGGCTGTGTCTTTCAGGCAATATATGGGCTCCTAATGCTGCTGCCAACTCCTGGGTCTGTCTTTCAGGCAATATCTGAGCTCTCTATGCTGCTGCCAAGTCCAATGTGTTTTTCAGGCAATATATGGGCTCCCTATGCTGCTGCCAAGTTCAGAGTGTGGCTTTCAGGCAATATTTGGGCTGCTGCTGCTGCCAACTCCAGTGTGTCTTTAGGCCAATTTTTGGGCTCCTGCTACCAACTCCAGTGTCTCTTTCAAGCAATGTTTGGGCACCTGCTGCTGCCAACTCCAATGTGTCTTTAGGCCAAATTTTGGGCTCCTGCTGCTGCCAACTCCAAGGTGTGTCTATCAGTCAATTTTGGGCTCCTGCTGCCAACTTCAGTGTCTCTTTTAAGCTATGTTTGGGCTCCTGCTGCTGCTGCTTGCAACTCCAGGGTGTCATTCAGCCAATTTTTGGGCTCCTGCTGCCAACTCCAGTGTGTCTTTCAAGCTAGGATTGGGCTGCTGCTTGCAACTCCAGGGTGTAATTCAGACAATTTTTGGGCTCCTGATGCCAACTCCAGTGTCTCTTTCAAGCTATGTTTGAGCTCCTGCTGCTGCTGCTGCCAACTCCAAGGTGTGTCTATCAGTCAATTTTGGGCTCCTGCTGCCAACTTCAGTGTCTCTTTTAAGCTATGTTTGGGCTCCTGCTGCTGCTGCTTGCAACTCCAGGGTGTCATTCAGCCAATTTTTGGGCTCCTGCTGCCAACTCCAGTGTGTCTTTCAAGCTATGTTTGGGCTCCTGCTGCTGCTGCTGCCAGCTCCAATGTCTCTTTCAAGCAATGTTTGGGCACCTGCTGCTGCCAACTCCAGTGTGTCTTTAGGCCAATTTTTGGGTTCCTGCTGCTCCTGCCAACTCCAAGGTGTGTCTATCAGTCAATGTTTGGGCTCCTGCTGCCAACTTCAGTGTCTCTTTCAAGCTATGTTTGGGCTCCTGCTGCTGCTGCTGCTTGCAACTCCAGGGTGTCATTCAGCCAATGTTTGGGCTCCTGCTGCCAACTCCAGTTTCTCTTTCAAGCTAGGATTGGGCTGCTGCTGCTGCTTGCAACTCCAGGGTCTCATTTAGCCAATTTTTGGGCTCCTGATGCCAACTCCAGTGTCTCTTTCAAGCTATGATTTGGTTCCTGCTGCTGCTGCTTGCAAATCCAGGGTGTCATTCAGCCAATTTTTGGGCTCCTGCTGCCTACTCCAGTGTCTCTTTCAAGCTATGTTTGGGCTCCTGCTGCTTGCAACTCCAGGGTGTCATTCAGCCAATTTTTGGGCTCCTGCTGCAAACTTCAGTGTCTCTTTCAAGCTATGTTTGTGCTGCTGCTGCTTGCAACTCCAGGGTGTCATTCAGACAATTTTTGGGCTCCTGCTGCCAACTCCAGTGTCTCTTTCAAGCTATGTTTGGGCTGCTGCTGCTTGCAACTCCAGGGTGTCATTCAGACAATTTTTGGGGCTCCTGCTGCCAACTCCAGTGTCTCTTTCAAGCTATGTTTGGGCTCCTGCTGCTGCTGCTGCTTGCAACTCCAGGATGTCATTCAGACAATTTTTGGGCTCCTGCTGCCAACTCCAGTGTCTCTTTCAAGCCATGTTTGGGCTGTTGCTTCTGCTTGCAACTCCAGGGTGTCATTCAGCAAATTTTGGGCTCCTGCTGCCAACTCCAGTGTGTCTTTCAAGCTAGGTGTGGGCTGCTGCTGCTGCTTGCAACTCCAGGGTGTCATTCAGCCAAATTTTAGGCTCCTGCTGCCAACTCCAGTGTGTCTTTCAAGCTATGTTTGGGCTCCTGCTGCTGCTGCATGCAACTCCAGGGTGTCATTCAGCCTATTTTTTTTTATTTAATTTTTGGGCTCCTGCTGCCAACTCCATTGTGTCTTTCAAGCTAGGTTTGGGCTGCTGCTGCTTGCAACTCCAGGGTGTCATTCAGCCAATTTCTGGGCTCCTGCTGCAAACTTCAGTGTGTCTTTCAAGCTATGTTTGGGCTCCTACTGCTGCTGCTTGCAACTCCAGGGTGTCATTCAGACAATTTTTGGGCACCTGCTGCCAACTCCAGTGTCTCTTTCAAGCTATGTTTGGGCTCCTTCTGCTGCTGCTTGCAACTCCTGGGTGTCTATCAGCCAATTTCTGGGCTCCTGCTGCCAACTCCAGTGTGTCTTTCAAGCTATGTTTGGGTTCCTGCTGCTGCTTGCAACTCCAGGGTGTCATTCAGCCAATTTTTGGGCTCCTGCTGCCAACTCCAGTGTCTCTTTCAAGCTATGTTTGGGCTGCTGCTGCTGCTTGCAACTCCAGGGTGTCATTCAGCCAATTTTTGGGCTTCTGCTGCCAACTCCAGTGTCTCTTTCAAGCTATGTCTGGGCTCCTGCTGCTGCTGCTTGCAACTCCAGGGTGTCATTCAGCCAATTTTTGTGCTCCTGCTGCCAACTCCAGTGTCTTTCAAGCTAGGTTCGGGCTGCTGCTGCTGCTTGCAACTCCAGGGTGTCATTCAGCCAATTTTTGGGCTCCTACTTCCAACTCCAGTGTCTCTTTCAGCCAATGTTTGGGCTCCTGCTGCTGCTGCTTGCAACTCCAGGGTGTCATTCAGACAATTTTTGGGCTCCTGCTTGCAACTCCAGTGTCTCTTTCAAGCTATGTTTGGGCTCCTGCTGCTTGCAACTCCAGGGTGTCATTCAGCCAATTTTTGGGCTCCTGCTGCCAACTCCAGGATGCCGTTCAGCCAATATTTGGGCTCCTGCTGCTGCCAGCTCTAGTGTGTGTTTTTCAGACAATTTAGGGGCCCCTCATAGTGATGCCATCTCAACTCTCTGCAATTGTGCCGCTCTGCAATTCTAATAGCGATGCCTCTGATCTGCATGTCATAATTATTTACAGTATTATAGCAAGACAAAACTGAGTCCCACACTCCCTAATCCATCCCCTGTATTGAATGGCACCACTCAGATTATAGTTACAAATTATTGCTTCTTTATTCAAAATTTTTTTTTACTACGTATGTACATAATGCACACATATTAAAAAGTTAATTAAAATACATATATATACAATACCTCGAAGGAAAGGGGGGGGGAGGGGAGAGAGAATAGATGGAGGGGGGCAGGACAACACTATACAGAGTGTCCAGATGTAAATGCTTAGAGGCTGTTTATAATCAATCATGTATACCTATAAATCTGCTACTGCTCTAACTCCCTACACTGCCTATCTAAACGTGACTAAATCATGAAATCCAAATATTATTAATATAAAACTATAAAAGAGTGCAAAAATATTTTATATACATAAAGTGCTGTGTGCCGTGTATAAACCAACCTACATACATCTATTCATAAGGACAGCCATGGGGAGACAAAAGCAGACACATATATATTGCACATTAACTCACATAGTTCAAGTGGCCACCCAGCAACACCCCCTCCACTCCCAGCCGACGCGTTGCGTGACGTCCTGCCTCACTTCTCCTTGCCCTGGAGAAGTGACGCGGGATGTCACGCAAAAATTTTTTTGAATAAAGAAGTAATAATTTGTAACTATAATCTGAGTGGTGCCATTCAATACAGGGGATGGATTAGGGAGTGTGGGACTCTCAGTTTTGTCTTGCTATTTAGTAGTGCACATATGTGCCTCCATCCTCTGATTGTGCACACTCTTACAGTGAATAACGGGTGCGGTCTCTGCTTTGTCTTTTTCTATATTTACAGTATTATTTCACTAACCCAGCACGCATCCTATGCGTGTTACAGCAAGGCAGAATGGTTTACAACCATATTGAGGCTCTAGGAAGCTCAGAAATAGCCGTTTTTAATAGCGATTCGTTGCGAATAAATTCGGACCGAAACAAATTTTGTCGGAAAATTCGACGAATCAGCCAAATCGAATTTTTCAAAAGTTCGCTCATCTCTGTTTGTAATGTTCCAGTGTTCAGCAAGGTCCTACTAGTTCTCTTCAGAAAATACCTATTTTTCCCTTAATTTAACTATGTTCCCAATTTTTTTATGTTTATCCGGAATGTATACACATACGCAGGCTTGTACGCATATGCAAGCCTCTCTTTTTTAGTGTTTGCCATTCTTCATCCCCTCGCCCTGGTATTCCATCACTTACGTATTGCTGTGCTAAGTCTCTTCTGTTCCAAAGTGCTTAGCATGACATGCCATGTTTGGCATGCATTCTTCTTTTCTTCTTCCTAATGTTTTCCTTTACCACTTTTATGCTTTGCATGCATTCTTCTTTTCTTCTTCCAAATGCTTACCTTTATCACTTCTCATCATCTTCTCTCCAGGGAAGCTCATAGATGTATATTTGGGATGCCACATGGATATAATGTCAACATTACTATGATTGTAAATAATATTAAATGAAAGACACCACAGCGTTATTTAAAGCAGCACTATTGAGCCAATGATAAAAATACATATAAATATGCTGCATGGGGGGAGGAGATGTCACATATACACTCAGCATCAAGAAATATCTAGCCAGGCTTGTTTTTTTTTCATTTTAATGGAAGGAAGAAAAAATCAGCTCATCAATCTCCCCCGCCAGCCTATGCACAGCAGCTGAGAGTTTCTGTAGCCACTGCTGTGCATCTTCTCGGGGGACTGTAAAAGACAAGAATACAACAATTAGTGTCCAGTCTCTACTTCCTGCAAACCTGTTGACTAAGGCATCTTAGTAAATTGTCACTTGTTATAAAACTTACTAGGCTGGTGGGGGATTTAGGGTTGGGGAGCCACCCTTCGCACTGGGACCTGCCACGCCTCTTGGTCCGAGTCTGTAGAAGAAAACAGAAACAAATGTTAGTGAATGTGTTAGAGGTGTTAATTGGCTTGTGTTGTGTGTGGGACATCACTCTACTCATCCTCTTGCTGTGGCATCCCAATCTTTGCGTCCCTTCGCTGTTCACACGCGTGGCCCTCTTGGTGATCTAGAATCAGGTATCACCAAAGACAACATTATTACACATATGTGTCTGTGTCTTCTGTGTGTGTTGCTCATACCTGGCTCAATCATGGCCACTCTCTTGGGACTCCCTGTCTCCTCCTCTGCAGGTTGATCCAAAGGAGGGTGAGGACATTGGCACCTGTCCGCCACCACCTTCACATCCACCAGATCTTGCCAGCATTGGCCAGACTCGTCGCCTCTGGGTGGGCCACACTCTTTGGTGGAACTCTGACACTAGAAGAGAATAGAGTTATTTTAAACACAGACCTGCCTAATCTGACTGTAATAATGAATGTTTAGGCAAGAATTGTCACTTACTTGGGAATAGTTCTTTGAAAAACTTCCTCACCCAGGGCTTCTTTCTTCTTTTCAGGTCCGACCAATGCTGCATGATCTGTGTGAACGTGTAGGTGGTGTCGGTCTTTTCCTCCAGCGTAGGTGCTATGTCATGTGCCAAGGTCCTCTTGACATATATGTCGGGCAGGAAGTGATATCGGTATGTCATCATCATCTAAAATGTAGAAAAACATCATATACATATTAAAGATAAGCCTAGGCCCTGATTTGTGATGTCCCAGGGATGGGGAAATAGGCCTTCTCTTTAAAGTGGAGCAAAAGTTTTAAAAGACTCTTGGTCCTAGTTAGTGGCTCCTTACTTTGGCCCTGAGGGAAATGACTAGGCACACCATGAGTCTTATGAGACTTTAGATCAACTTTAAAGGTGAAACACTTGGGGGGGAGGCTAGGAGGGTGCTTTATCATTATAAATTACCCTATCAGAATCATATCACTGTGATATTGCTTTGTGCGATCCTTTCATCCAGCTCTGCTCCTCCGCGCATCTTGGCTCCACTCTGTTCTGATCTGCTCTCCCCTCTCCAGCCATCCTCCCCCGCCAGCTTTGCCAATGCAGAATGATCTTGCTGACAGTGAGCGGCTGGTCCAGGTAGCAGGGAGCCAGGTGGCAGGAACTACAAACATATCTGTGTGTTCCTGTGGGAGGCGCTAAAAAACAGTACCCAACTTAGATAGTACTCTGCTGAAAGTGCGCCCGGACATGACAAAAATGTAATTCTAGCACGGCAGTTGTGTTCTGTGAAAGAACTCCAGGGACAGAACACCAGCCCTGGACAGGGATCCGGACACCTGGCATCCTCGGTCCGGATTCAGACCGAGGCCTGCCAGTTGAGTACTCGTGCTCTAGCTGCTTTCCCTTGCCAAATTTCCTGAACAGGGACAATAGTGTGCTTAAACGCCTATCTAGCCCTGACTCTAGATGTTTTCCCTTTCTAAAAAATTAAAAATAAAGCCCTAAGCAGCAGCACTTCTACCCGCTTTTTACACGGTGGGGTCTCTGTCCTGCCGGGCCAATGGTGGTGAGGGAATGAAGAAGGCTGATTGGCTGCTTGGTTTGTACCGAGCACTGAACGCAAGCACAGATTTCAATTTGAAATCCATGCTTGAGTTCAGGGACACGAACTCTCACAGTTTAATATGAACCCGAACTTTGCATTTCAGGTTCGTCCAACCATAGTGATCATTATTGGGATGAGGTTATATGACTTTGAATCCAATGTAGTCCTGAGCTGTGATGCGGTTCACTTCAAATTGAAGAGATGCACATTTGCTTTAACTGCATAATAATGATAACTAAGACAAAGATGCTTCCATTTTTTGATAAAAGCTGCTTTCCTGATCTTGAGCTCATAACACTTATACATGGGCACTTCTACTCCCCACAGCTTGTTTAGATTGCAAACTTCCTATCTTTGTTCTCCACATTAGGCTCGATTCAGAGGCACATTCGTCTGGACTTTCGTAGCTGTCTGTGAAAGTTTTTGTGTGTGTTTGTCATTTTCTTTGTTTTTTCGTTCATTTTTCATTCGTACGAACTTTCTGGCTAATGCGTATACGCGCTTTCGATGAACGAAAGCAAATCGGATCATTTGCGTTTATTTAATTTTCCAATAAAAATCTGATATTTTCGTTTGTTCAGATAACTTACGTTATTGGTATGGGCTTGCGTCTCATTCAGAGAGCTGATTTCCGAGGGACCACCACCCTATAAACCCTTTTCCTTTGCAATCCCCTTACGGGACCATTTTGACCTCAAGACTAGCAGCTATGGACGACTCTAGTGCATTTGAGGAGCATGAGGATCTGCAGCTCATGGGCATAGAAATTGTCCGTAGGGCTGAGACCAGATTGCACCGGCAATGCATGCACATCGATGGCATGCATGACGTTGAGCTATTCGAGCTCACCAGACTTAATCGCGCTTCCCTCCATAAGTTGTATAGTGAGCTGCGGTCATGGTTAGCCCGCACCACAAGAAAGGGGCAAGCAATTTCAGGTATGACCAAGATGCTTGGCGCTATCCAAGTTTTTGGAAGCCATGGCTACCATTAGTCAGAAATATATTTGTTTTCCTGACGACATGGTAGCCAGCAACGTGATTAAGCTGGCATTTCAGGCCAACATTCCCAACGTCATGGGTGCCATTGACTGCACCCACGTTGCCCTGGTGCCTCCGGCTGTCGACGAGTACATCTACAGGCAAGTCCAATCTGTCATTTTTTTATATAGTTTACCTAAATGTTCTTTTACAATTTTCCAAATCCCTCCTTGTAAAAAGTCCCTGTGAAATAGTTGACATTGTATATCTGTTAATACCTCCTTGTAAAATCCCTCCTTGTAAATTGGCCCTGTGAAATAGTTGACATTGTATATCTGTTAATCCCTCGTAAAATCCCTCCTTGTAAATAGTCCCTGTGTAACAATGGACCATATTTAGCTTCTCAAATGTTTTTCAAGTTGGCTAAAGGGAAACATTTTAATGTGGACCTTAAATAGGCACTTTAAAGTTAATCTTTACTTGATCCAACATACATATCCTTTTTTTTTTTAACAAAAAAATACTTATGTACTTGGTTAGTGTTATTTGTATTGGCTCACAGGTTTTTGGTTGGGTGTTATTAGTTAGTGTTTCACTAGTTTACCTTGCCTTGCTCATGTTTTTTTTTTTTCTTTTATCCCAGGAACCGCAAAATGAGCCACTCCCTGAATGTCCAAGCAGTGGTGGCCCCGGACATGTGGTTCCTTAGTGTGCTCGCCGGGTTTCCAGGCTCATCCCATGATGCCTACATTCTGAGAAGATCTGAATTGTACCGTCGGTTTGAGTCTGGAGAATTCTCCGGTGGATGGCTCCTTGGTAAGTTGACGCCAATAACGTCATTGACTTTTCAATGTATGCCTATGAATATAGTTTTGGACCCATGTATGAAACTATGCCTATTTTTCCCCCTTGATTACATGTGAAACACGACCTTAACCATTAGATTTAGCAAACAACAAACCCTTCTCAAATGTTTGTCCAGCATTTACAAATAAGAAATTTCTACTTTATAGTAAATTATTTTTTATTCTTCCCCACACTCGGCTGCAATTATGTTCTTGACTATATGATAGGGTCTGCGCCATCTTTGCTTACATGCATTACACTTACTGAGTAGAGGAGAGCGGGATATATGGCTTGATGCAGAGCCTCCCCGTTCACTTCTCCCGTGCGTTTTCCCGTTGGTTTTGGGCTTTGATCGGGTCAGGAAAGGGTGCTACGTTGATTTTAGTGTGCGCTTATGCGCTCAGGTGTGCGCTCAGCCGCCTTTCCGATTGTCGGCTCGCACGAGGCTGTTTCCCGGGAAAACGGACGCCTCGTTCATTGGTCCGTTTTTTTCAGTGATGCAGAGCCTTGATTTCCGATTGAAATCACCCTAATAAAAACGGGGCCGCCGAGCCTTCACTTACGGCAAGTCAGAGCAGCCGTATTTGCGCTCGGGCAATAATATGCAGTCCTCTGTTGGAGCACATCAGCGGCGCCTGCTCCGCGGTCTTGTCCTGCTGAGTATGGCAGAAACCAGGCTGCACCGCATGCCTTTGGACATCGATGGCATGAGTATGTGATATATTTTAGGGTTTTTTTGGGGGGGGTCCTTTTTACAGGGTCTCCCTAATTTTTTTTTTATTGCCTGTGTGCAGGAATTGGAAGATGGGACATAGCATAAATGTGCAGGCACTGGCTGGCCCTGATTTGGTTTTTGGGAGTCGTTTTGCTGGCTTTCCCTGCCTAGGAATGCCTGCCTACATGAGCGATTCAAATCTGGCGATCTTTTTGGTGGCTGGCTACTGGGTATGTGTTTGAAACTTGTATTGGTTACGCACCCTTGCCCTCTTATGTAAGTAGTTTTCCCCAGACTTTTTTAATGAGAGTACAGGTTGGATGTGCATGTAGTCTCATTACAAATGTCCTTTCCTCCCACCCTACCCCGCTCACCTATTTGTCCCTCTTTTCTATTGTTGCAATGCACACCTTTTTTTTAATTTTTTTTTTTCGGTTTTAGGGCAGGAGACTCTGCCTATCCTTTGGTCCCCTGGATGAAGACCCCCATCCTGCACCGATCTTCACAGGCAGAGGAGCGCTACAATACTGCCCCCAGGAGGACTCGCTCTGTGTTGGAGCCAGGCTTTGTTCTCTTGAAGATGAGGTTCCGTTGTCTTGATGAGACTGGGGGGGCACTTCAATAGACGCCTGCAACGGTTCAAAACCTAATCATGGCTTGTGGGCTACTCCACCACCTTTAGTTTCAGCCGTCCCCACCCCTCCTTTTTCTTGCACACATTTTTTTTTAGGTTTTTTTTTTTTTTTTTTTTTTCAAACAAATTTTGTTTTGTCATTTGCTTTTTTGGGCCCAAAAGAAAAATTACACGTGGGGTCAGAAAATGTATTCCCCACAAATTAGTGGTACGTTGGGTTGCATGGTGAGGAGGAATGATGTTGTGCCTGCAAATTGGCTGCAATGTGGGCCAGGCTTTGATTAATCTCACCCATATGGCTGGTTAGGGCAGAGATATTTCTGTTTAATACCTCTAATTGGGCGTTGATGTTTGTGATTTGGGTGCACATAGTCTCATTAAATTGCTGTGTTGTCGCAGCAAAGGCTATATTTTCCTGCCTCCATGTTTCCTCCAAAATTTGAAGTTGCCTTCTTTGGGAAATATGGCGTCTAGACTGGGTTGGAGCAGTGGGACGGGTGGTTGGTTCTGGTTCCGAAGGTGGTTGTGGATGTGGTGGCTGTGCCTGGGTTGACTGCGTTGCTGCCACTGGTGCAGTAGTGGTTAGTGACATATGTGGGGTGTCCTCCTCCAAATCTCATATATGGTCGATGATGGGTGGGCTTCCTGTGGTCTGTAAAGAAATATAGCATCCTTTTAGTTTATTTATGTCCACAAAAGCTCTCAAATATCAATGTTAAAAGTACACACCAAGGACCATTGACTTACCTCATCGCAATCCACAATTTGGGTTTGTGGTGTAGAAGCCTGGTGCGCCCTTGGCCTCGGTGCTAACGCAGGGGTTTGTGGGCCTGGTGTGTCCTGTTGACTTGGTCCTTAGAATGTAGATAGGAAGATTAGCTAAATGGCCAAGTACAGTGTGTTGTGTAGCATAACACTGCCTTCTTGAACTTTTTGTAATAGGTCATGGCAAAATCAGACTCACCTTGGGACCTTACATTCCGGTCTGTGTCTTGTGCCTCTGCCAGGCCCTGGATGCTGGCCGGGTGTATGTATGTATATACATGTTCCTCGGCAGGAGTAAGGATTATTTTAGTGGGTAAGCCACCCCCTGTCTGTTGGCTGGGGAAGATTAAATCACACCTAATAAGTGTTACATCCTTTTAACCATGCGACTACAAATGCATTTAATTTGCCCTTTACCTCTGCTACACCCCCTGTCTGTTGGCTGGGGAAGATTAAATAACACCTAATAAGTGTTACATCCTTTTAACCATGCAACTAAAAATGCATTTAATTTGCCCTTTACCTCTGCTGACGGCGCATGTCCATTTTTTTTTTACTGTAGTATTTCAGGTCCCCAAATTTCCTTTTTATTTGTTGAATATCTCGCCTGACAGATCCCACACTATTTACTTGGCGGCAAATATTCGTCCAGATCTCCAGCTTAGCCTGCTTAGTGGTGGATTTGGAGGTCCTGCCAAATAGGGCATCGTAATGCTCACAAACTGCATTTGCCACAGCCATGCTTTGAGCATCGCAAAAACATGCAGTTAGGGAGCCACGGCGTAGTTGTCGGCCACATGGGTGTGTGGTGTCCCCTGCATCTGTGGAAATTGATGGTTGGCTATCTGGTGAGTGGTGTGTGGTTCTGGGGCTTATGGGGGAGGGTGATGTGGTGTGTGTGCTGGTATTGGTTAATGTCTGGGTTCCTGTTGAGCTATCAGATGTGGAGCTGCATGTGGAATGTGAGGTACTGGAATTGGGAGAACCAGAGGGTTGAGGTGGAGGGGTGGGTGACCTTGGTGGGGTGGTGGGTTTGGCAATACACTTTCCCTTGCTGATGTGTTTTGTTTTGTGGGTATGTTTTGTGTGTTGAGGCTGAGGATGCTGCAGGGTCTTACTCGACTTTGCACCCTTGTGTGTTTGTGCTTTTTTGGCAGGTGGTGGTGAAAGGGTGAATGTCTCCTTGGTCCTGCTTTTTTTTGAATGTGCCTGTGTGTGTGGAGTATCCTGCGTTTTAGTTGGGGCATGTTCTGCCTGTGTCTGGTGCCTGCTCTTCTGTCTTTGGGAGGATGAGGCATGTGTGTGGCTGCTATGTGCCTCGGCCCTTGGTTGGCTCTTTTTGCTACCTTTAGGTCTGCCCATAATGATATGGTATCCAACACAGAGCTGAGTGCCTTGTGCTTTAAATATGTTTCCCGTGTGGGCGTGGTCAACAGCGGGTGCGCGCCTGCGCGCACGCACGCACGTCACCGCGGGGGAACGTCAGAGATATACCTTGCAAACCAAGAAAAGATGTCGCCCGCCATATTTACCCGGGAGCAGGACGACATCATCATGGATGTGAGTATGCGAGCATGCGAGCGTGCGTTTATGTGCGCGCACACATTCCTTCTAATTAAAAAAAAAAAAACGCAAGAATAGTCTGAAACAACTTAGTTTGTGACGTGAAATACAAGCCCACCTTGGTTTAACACATGTCCGCAGCTACAAACTAGCCTACATGCAGATAGCAGAACTAGGGCAATGTGAGGCAGCAAGAGGTTAATAAAGTGACTTTAGTTAGGCCAAGAAACTTGGTAATGTATTTGGTGTATTAATGGTGGGTCCTTGTATCTATTTTTGACAGATGATGCTGAGGAATCGCTACGACTTCCTGCTGTCAGATTATAACAAGCGGACGTTGGCCCTGGCGGTGGTGGACGCGATTGAACGAAGATCCCAAACCACCTATACCTTCACCCAGATCGCCCAACACTGGTCTGATTTAAAAAGAATACATAAGCCCCGGGTGAGGCGGTACTTCGCAAAACATTTCCCATGTAAGTGTTTAAAATGTAAATGCACCTATAACCCTGGCCTTGCCTGGGCGTGGTTTAATGATTGTGTTTGTATTTCAGCCCATGAATTGAATTTGCGCTTCCGCCCCACCCGGACCAGGACACGCAGACCAGTGTTGGGCGAAACAGGTGAAGGTTTAGGTGGCCCACCACCAGTGTCAACGGCCACCCCCTCCTCTGCCAGTGAGTATGAGGAGGCTCTGGACCTCAGCATGCAGGGGAGGGGGCAATCTGACGGCAGGGAGTCTAGCAGAACAGAGCCTCAACCGGACTCCGGTAAGGGAAAGAAAGTTAGATATGTGGTAAGACATGCATTAAATACATATACTCATGTGCACTATTGTTTTAGATTCAGACGTCGCTGGAACATCCCAAGGGATGAGTGAGGAAGGGGGCGAGGAGGAAGAGGTTGCTGGGGAAGGTGAGTAGATTGATACCTAGAAGCCTAACTTAATATTATATTAATGAAAGAACAACAGTCTCTAATATCAGTGTGTTTGTCATCCATACAGATTCCCAACTGCCACAGAGGGAGGATGAAGGGAGACTCCGCCCCCGACGCAATGTGCGGCATAAACCTTGTAAGTGGTGTTTATTTAAACTAAAGAAAATGAGCAAACAATTCCATTAGAAAACTAAAAATCTGTAACATTTCCAGTAAAATTTATCCCAAAAAGCCCTTAAAGCGGACCTTAACTATGAATAGGAGGCTATCTTAGATATTTCCCACACCCTGTACATACAGATTATCCACCTTACAAATCATCTTACCAACCTTTTCCAGAGCACAGCTCTGCTCTGTGTGAGCAAAGCACAGCTATAACCCACCCCCTGTACCTTATCCCACTCTCCTCACCTCAGTAAGTGTGATGCTTCAGAGTCAACATGGCGTTGCACGTATCCTAAATTCCTGAACTGAGTTGCAGCCCAGTGGGGGAAAGAATACTAATTGACTGACTAAAAAATTAATATATATTAGTTTAAGATGCTGTGTCAACTTTTTAAAATAGTTTTGGCTTTTCATTAAAACATGCACAAGGTCCGGGTTAAAAAGTGCCAAAAATAAAAAAAAAAAAACAGAAAAAACACTATAAACAATGCTAAAGTAATGTTGTTTTTCATTCACAGATCCAAGAAACCCCGAGGCCTAATTTTTTTTTTAATTAAAAAATGTAAATATTTCAATTTTTATGTTTAAACAAATATTTTTACTAAAAAAACACAACTATAGCAAAACCCCAAAAGTTTATTAATAAATAATTATTAATATTTCAAGAGTTGTCTTTCCTGCAAAAGTACCATCACACAACATCAGCACACATTTACATGACACACAAAAGGTTTAGATATGGGACAATAAAACTGAAAAAAACACAAACAATTAAGGTATGCATTAAAGCCAAGGAAGAAGGAACTACAAGATAATTAAGGTATGCATTAAGGACAAGGAAGAAGGAACTACAAGATGATTAAGGTATGCATTAAGGACAAGGAAGAAGGAACTACAAGATGATTAAGGTATGCATTAAGGACAAGGAAGAAGGAACTACAAGATAATTAAGGTATGCATTAAGGACAAGGAAACCCCCACAAAAAAACTAAAAAAAATAAAAGATGTGTGTCAAATTTGAATTTGTGGCCATATGCATATTCCAATGGAGTTTGGGGGATGTGCGCTTGCGTGTAGCCAGATTGGCAACTGAAGAGCCATGGAGATGTAAGTATACTTGCTCAAACCACCAAAATGGAAGGTCAAATACGACGGAAACCAAGCAGGTACGTTCAAAAAGCCAGGAAAAATCAGGGAAAAACGGGCCGCCCGCGTGAACGTGAACGGGAGCCCCGATCAAATTGAAGGCACCCGAGAGAGCAAAAAATGCTTTCCGAGTAAAGTGAAATTGACGGATCAGTTAGGGAGCCATTCCGACGGAGGCTCTGCATCACATTTGAGCCACGATTCAAACGGGAGCCCCGGACAATCGGAGGATTTTAAGGTCAGTTCAGAGGAGGCTCTGCATCAGGCCAATAGTGCAGGGGCCGGGTTAGAGTTGCTTTTGCCTCAGACAAAGCAGATACGGGGTCCTGAAAAGTTAAGACATCCCAGAATGCTGAGCAGCACAGTCCAAAACCAATACCAGTCTGCCTGATTTTCCATCATCCTCCATCTTTGATGTTAAAATTGTGCCAACATCCATTACATATAGTTAGGTTTTTCTTTTGGGCTGCACAATCTGTATGCTCAGGGTGTTGCTCAAATGTTACCTAGCCTCTTAGTCTTGGTGATGGACCATATTTTGGATTCAATTTAGGGAGTAATGTGTAATTTATGATATTTTTCAGTTATTTTTTCAGGTGATTCTGGCTATCCACTCCTTCCCTGGCTGCTGACGCCTGTCCTTCGGCCCCAGAATGCCGCACAGGATGCCTACAATCGGGCACACCGGAAGACCAGGGCCCAGGGCTTTTGGCCTATTAAAAAAATGATTTTGTTGCTTGGACCATACCGGGGGGCACTACAGCATGACCCCAAGAAGGTCATCGATATCATTCTGGTGTGTGCTGTATTACATAATTATGCCATCTTGCAGCGTGTCCCCCGGTATGTGGATCTGCCCTCCTCTCCACCCAGCCAGGACCCCGATTAACTTTATCGTGGCACAACTTGTGCCTCTGGGCAAGCATTTTTCTTAATTTGTTGTGTCTGTGTTTGTTTTGTCCCTGTATTGATTGTTCTTTAAGATCATTTTGCTTTGTTTTTGTATTTTTGTTTGGTACAGTCCAAAATAGTAATGATGTAATTACTTAAAAATTGACACCTGATTTGAGACTCGTTGCTTTTTTTGTGCCCAATTTGTTAGTGAAAAATGTAAATAATGTTAAAAAAACAATACCTAAGGTATCAACTTAGTCAACCACAGGTCAAGTCACAATTGTTTTTAAAAAAATTGTATAACTTAAAATTGGAGTTGATGGTCACATAGTTCATGTAAATACATGTTAAAACAACAAATGTCATTAGTGACAAATCATGGCACATAGCAATTGCCCACAGGCAATTTTAAAGTAATGCACTCCAGGTCGAAGTTACAAACAAATATAAAATACACACACATATGGGACAAGCATTGGCATGTCAATATTTTTGATAAAAGAAATAGGGCCACATACACACCCTCTCCTGCTTGGCCACATTTGCCACAGGCACAGGTGGAAAGCCGCCATACATATGCCACATCTATGCCTGTTAGTCAGTGGCCCACCCAAACAAGAAGCCCCAGTCCAAATCCAAGTCCAGTTCAATCTCTGCCAGGGTTCAAGGTAGTAGTTTGCCAGGCAAGAATGTCCCCCAATCATGCCTACAAACAGGATGAGCCAGAAGCAATGTAATTAGGCCAAAGCCTGCAGTACCACAGCTTGAGTGGCAGATTCAGTGAGGCTTGAGCTCAGGCATTGGCTAGTGGGCTACCTCAGCACTCTAATGAGATATATGGGCACAAATCCAAAGCATACAAGCAAAGCCATACCCTAAGGGGGTATTTGTAGGGCTCACCAGACAGGTCAATACAGTGGGGATGTAGAGCAAAGATGTTGAGCAGATACAGTCCAAATAGGCCTTAAAATGGGGGATGCCCATAAAACCCTGGTGGTGGGCCTTGGAGGTGGCCCATCACCTGGGCATGTGTGGCATTCATAATCTGCAACTGTTCCAACATGTTTCTATTGGTAGTTCGAAATTCAGCCAGCATGGCACTGAAATTGTTAGTTAAGGTGGCCATGTAGCTGTTGCTATTTCGAACTTCCTCAAGCATGGCACTGAAATTATTAGATAAGGTGGCCATGTGGCTGTTGGTCGACCTAAATTCTGTCAGCAGGCTGTTTAAGGTACCAACACCCAGGGGGGAAATAGTAAGATATAAGATTCCCGGGCCGATCAGATCCCTCCCCGCGGGGCATCCGAAATTGGGATGCCCCGCGGGGTGAAACCCCCCAGGACGCCCAGAAACCTTACCTTATTCCCGTTCCAACGGCGCATGCGCGGGCCGCATCTCGTGGGCCGCATCTCGCGCTTCCTTCTAGCAGGGCGCACTCCCTGTTAGAAGGAAGCGCGAGACGCGGCCTCCAGCTCACTCAGAGCCACTGTGGTTGTCCGTCGCTTGTCCGTACATACCACATACCACATACCCGATCGGGGTACCCCGCGGAAGTGGACCAAAACCCAGGATAGTGAAAATCCTGGGTGTTGGTCCACTTTAATGTCTCTAATTGGGCATGATGCTGTTTGTTGTTTCTTTGATTTTGTTGGCGAAATAAACGCCTCTCATGGTGTCATGCTGACTCCATGATCGGCACGCGCCTCCCCTGGGAAACTGGGCGACGTAGCTGACTACGGCTCCCAATTCCCCGGGTTGGGGCGCGTGATGATGTTCCTCTAGTTCGATCAACAGCCACAGATCTGCTTGCCAAATCCTCTGCAGCAGAGCTAACACTGGGGACTGTAGGTTCAGTCTCTGCATGCTGCCTATGATGGGCTGGCAGCATGCAGCCAGCTTCACTCTGCTGCTGAGGATTTGGTGGAGAAACATGTTTGGACAGTTGCAGATTATGTTCCAGGGGGGGCTGTAGTGAAGGTCCCATGAAGGTGCCATCCTCCTCCAGCCCCAAAAAGTTCAATTTGTGCACTACATATGTAATTATGCACAAAAAAAACATGGAAATTCACATGCATCAGCAAAATCAGAAAAAGACACTTACCGTATATATCGGATCCTGGGTCCTAGGCAGCACGGAAGTTGACGGCGTGGACAAACTGGCTGAGGCTTCCACAGTAGCTGAGGGATGATGCTGGGCTGCATTGTTTTAAAAAAGGCATGTAAACACACAACTATGCCTTGTTGATGTGTATTAATACATATGCGTCACTAAAACACGTGGCCAAGCAGGAATGGCAACTCCCCCAACGGTCCAAGTTGACCTTCACTATGAATGCCATTATCTGTTATATGTATTACTCAACAAGTACATACACATTGGTCACCTAAACCAAACAAAGCATGCATGTACCTGCTGTTATGAGGCTTTACACATCCATAAAGGGCCATTAGGGGCCCACACTCAGCTTGCAAATAGCATTTGGCTTAAGATTATGGTGGTTGCCATTCTTCCTAGGTAAACCTTTCAATCACCCCAGATAAAGTATTATTGACCAAAGCACAGCTCAAACCCAAGTGGCCTAAAGTTAAAGATGGAAGTGTTGGATCAGATTGCCTAGAAGAACATAACAGGCAGTCCTTTGCTAATCTAAATACTTTAATAGTGTCCATAAATACTCTCAAAGGTCCTGTATGGCCAAGCAAATTAGAAAATTAACATTCCACAGACATGACAGACCCGGGTTTACCTCCACTACAAGGCACTCCTTAGGGGAATTTGTTAATATATGCCTTGGAGCCTCATTTTACACGTTGCAAACATTTCACATACACACTAACATTACTAACCTGCAGGAATAGTCGGGTTGTCCGTGTCCCGTCGCCCTGAGTGTCCCTCTAAGGCCACGGGATGTAGCAGGCCCAGCACCATCTCCTCAGCTGGGGTAAATTGAAGTTTAGTGTGGAAGCCTCTGGCAGTTTGTAAGCTGAAAAAAATAGTTTGGCAAGTTTAGCAAAATGTTGACCATACAAGAAGCAGAGAAATCCACAAAGTAGATATGTACCTATAATTACGCCGCTTATTTTCTTTCTTCCGTGCTGCATACTTCAGGTCCGATATTTTGCGTTGAATCTGCTCAACATCTTTTAGCTTTTCCCCCGCTGAATTGACCTGTCTGTTGAGCTCATCTAAAATGTCGGCTTTGCGCTGTTTGCTGGTTGATTTTGATCTGCGCCCGTATGGTTCATCATAATGCAAGGTGAGCCCACTAGCCAATGCCAGAGTTTGGGCCTCCCCAAACCTGCCACTCAAGTGGCCTCTGCGCAATGTGCGCCTTGTTGCTTGCGGTTCTGGCTCCTCAGTGTTTGCAGGCAAATTGGGGGACATTCTGGCCTGGCTGTGTTGGGGTGAAATGTATGACTGCTGGCTGGCTGGAGATTGAACGATGATTAAGGGCCCACCCGGGCCTGAAACGCGTAACGCTTCACTTGCTTCTATGGTTTAGGCCATCCATACCCAATCTGATTGATGTCGATTTTAAAGAGTCTTCAATAAAGGTCATATATTTTTTATGGATACGCTGGACAAACTTTTGCTTCAGGACTTGGATAGGGACTGGGTGTTCATGGCTGGGTGGCCACTGAAGTAGCAGGTGTAGATGTGCCATATGGTGAGTGCCTTGCCACCTGTGCCTGTGGAGAATGTGGCCGAGGAGGAGAGGGTGCGCTTGATGAAGTAGGGCTTTGGGCCCCGTGCCTCTGTGGGCCCTTTGAAGTTGCATGCCCCTTGGAGGTTGTAGGACGTTTCTGTGGTGATGCCGAGCTTGGGCTTCTTTGCCGGTGCCTTGGCCTCTTGCCATATTTATCCACACGTGCGGGTGGTGATGGCAAACTCGGGCTGCTGGGGCTTTTTGGGCTTCTTTGCCGGTGCCTTGGCCTCTTGCCATATTTATCCACACATGCGGGTGGTGATGGCAAGCTCGGGCTGCTGGGGCTTCTTTCACGGTGGGTTCTCCTCTTAGTCTGGGATTTGCCCACACGTGGGTGGGGTGATGGTGACCTGGGGGGGGCTTCGCACTTTTTGGGTCATTGCGGCTGGTTTGCTGGCCTTGGGGTTCCTCTTTGCCGCTGCCTCCTTTTGTTGGGTGGTTGCTGGTGCCTTGGCCTGAGCACTGCGGGTTGCCCGCATCTTAGTATTGGGCATCTGGGAGCCAGTTGTGGGGCCTGCAGAAGGCTCCTTATGCTTTGGTGCGTGTTTGCTGCTGCTGCCCTCCTTTGCTGCTTTAGCTCACGCTTTTTTGGGCGCCATTACTCACCGACTCTCAAAGAGAATGAGCTGTGTGTCCAGGACCCTTTAAATAACGCTGGGGTATGACGCTTACGTGCTCGTGTACGTACGGCCGTTCTTCCGGGCGCGTGGAACCCGGAAACCGCTGGGGCATAACTTATCTGCTGCAGACAAGAAGAAAGATTGCGCCCAGAATCTTCACCCGTCAACAAGAAGAGATCATTATGCTTGTAAGTGTATTTTAATGCCTTTGATTTGCCATCTAAATGCATGTCTAGCCCTTAAGGAAGCACAGGAAGAAACGGTTTGTTTTAAAAGTGTCTAAAACTCCATGCCAAACCAAAGTTAGGGCCCACATGTGCGAACCAACTCTATGCCAGCTACAAGGATAGTATTAGGCTAGAAATGTGTCTGTTAATGTCATTTAGTCAAATGATCGATTTTGGACAGATATTTGTATGCAGTTTGATCTAAATCCTATGTTTATTTTGTGTTTTAGTAGTTAGGTACGACTACCTGCCCAACTCATTTGAGAAGAGGACCGTTGCCCTGGATATCGTTTCCAGGATCCAACATCAGATGGACACCACCTTTACCCACACGCAGATCATGCAGCATTGGTCGGACCTGAAATGGCTGCACATGCCCTGGGTGCGGCGCATTTTCATTCTCCATTTCCCTAGTAAGTACATAACGATTGTATGCTACATGTAAGTAATACAGAAGGTAGGCCTTTATTTATAAATGCTTCTCTTTTCTAGTGTTGGAAATGGAGTACCGAATCCGACGCACCCGGAGGCGCACAGGCCGACCAGTGCTGCATGAATCTGCAGCTGGAAGTGAAGGTGGAGTTTCTCCAGGGCGATGGTCCTATCCCTCCTCTGTAGGGTCCTCCGACCAGCCCCTGGACCTTTCCACAGAGGAGGGGTGGCACGGCATGGGCAGAGATTCGTACCCAGCGACGCAGCCAGTAGCCTCTGGTATGTGACTCTTCATGTAACCGCACACACATACATGCTATTTCCAACCAAGCTGATTCCCTTAATCTCTTTTTCTAGATGTTTCTGGAGCGGGTGAAGATGTGGAGTCTGCAGCAGATCACGCCCAGGAGGCACAGGGAGAAGGTGAGTGATGTGACACACACATTGAAATAGACATTTGCTTACTGTTGACTAAAACATTATAAGTGACCCTATTTGCCATGCCTCTACAGTCTCTACTTCACACCAGTGGCAGGGCCCAGGATGGAGGGTTGTCCCCAAGGAGGCAGGCGTCGGCCACCAACCAAGTAAGTTGTAATGTCATTCTTTGGAGTATGTGTTAATTGGTATGATCACCCAGATACATCAAGCCATAGTCAATGTCATTAGCAGAATGATCTCTGCCCACTTCCTTAGATTAATGACTTAGCAGAATGACATATGCCCACTTCCTTAGATTAATGACTTAGCAGAATGACATATGCCCACTTCCTTAGATTAATGACTTAGCAGAATGACATATGCCCACTTCCTTGGATTAATGACTTAGCAGAATGACATATGCCCACTTCCTTAGATTAATGACTTAGCAGAATGACATATGTCGTCATGAGTTAGGTTGCCAACTAACAAACATTCCATCCACAGCTGAGAAACATGTATTTGTCTCAAAACAATGTTTTTTTTTTTTTTAATTTGATACAGGGACCACACGGGCAAGAGTGGAAGCCATGAATCGAAGGGCCCTTGGGTTGGTGGCCGAAATGCAGCAGCTGCGTGACTCGTTGGGGACAACAGAAGAAGACTAGTGTTCTGGGTCCTGCCACTGTGTTGTATATATATTTTTAATGTAGATTAAAATTTTAAAAGTTTTTTACCATTAACCAAAAAAGTTTGTAAAATTTTATTAAAAAAAAAAAAAAAAAAGCCAAACAGAAATTGCCTTGTTGGATAAAAAAACAAAACCAGAAAAAAATGTTTCTGTGTAATTTTTTAGCCAAAATACATTAACACCAAACAAAGGGTGAATAAAATATTTAGAGATTCAGATGACCGCAAAGGGGTGGGCTAAAATGCAAGAAGAACCTAAACTGGAAGTGGTTTGGGTAAGTTTTAGGGGGCTAAAATGCAAGAAGAACCTAAACAGGAAGTGGTTTTGGTAAGTTTTAGGGGGCTAAAATGCAAGAAGAACCTAACCGGGAAGTGGTTTGGGTAAGTTCTAAGGGGCTAAAATGCAAGAAGAACCTAACCGGGAAGTGGTTTGGGTAAGTTTTAAGGGGCTAAAATGCAAGAAGAACATAACCGGGAAGTGGTTTGGGTAAGTTTTAAGGGGCTAAAATGCAAGAAGAACATAACCGGGAAGTGGTTTGGGTAAGTTTTAAGGGGCTAAAATGCAAGAAGAACATAACCGGGAAGTGGTTTGGTTACGTTTTAAGGGGCTAAAATGCAAGAAGAACATAACCGGGAAGTGGTTTGGGTAAGCTTTAAGGGGCTAAAATGCAAGAACAACATAACCGGGAAGTGGTTTGGGTAAGTTTTAAGGGGCTAAAATGCAAAAAGAACATAACCGGGAAGGGGTTTGGGTAAGTTTTAGGGATGAAACATGGAAGATGTAGGAAAGCGCAAAGTGGTTTCGGTAAGTTTTAGGGGTGAAACATGGAAGATGTAGGAAAGCGCAAAGTGGTTTGGGTAAGTTTTAGGGGTGAAACATGGAAGATGTAGGAAAGCACAAAGTGGCTTGGGACAGTTTTAGGGGTGAAACATGGAAAATGTAGGAAAGCGCAAAGTGGTTTAGTGAAGAATTGTAGTAGAAGTGAGTGAGCCAAATATGTAGGCGAGCACTTTAATGAGTTAAGTTTGTAGTGTGCAGGCGTAAGATCATAAGGATTTACATCCGGATGATTATTTAGTGAAAAAGGGAAACAGAATCTAACGGGAAACGTAAAGGATTCGTGGAAGGAAACGATTGGAAAAGGGCAAAAACGAAAGCTGATGTTGTAACATGAGAAAAGGAAACGGAAAAGTCAAGCTGGAAAATGACATCCTCGTACTCGTACACTGCCGTACGAATGGACGAAATATTTACAGAAGGATACCAATGCATGCACAGAATCGCTCGCACACTCATACGAGAGAGGGAACATTTAAAAAAAAAAAAAAAACAGATCGGAACAAAAACGAAAGTCTTTTTTTGTTTCTCTGAATCAAGTCTATTATTTGCTCAACCAGAGGGAACAAAATCCAATGAAAAATTACATGATTATCCCAATGAAAATGTAAGGGTAATTCAGCCCAAGTTATCAGGCATTTACATACAGAAAGCAAGCATACAGGGAAGGTCAAAATCGATTGCATATGCAATATAAAAGCTTAGGATGGCATTATCTAAGAATACACGCCACTGGGTATTCAGATTTTTAAATGTGTTTTGAAGTGGACCAAAACCCATGGCCATCGGCCCCTAGATTCCATACCCCGGGGCATCTAAAATTGAGATGCCCCACTGTGTGCAACCCCACAGGTTGCCCTGTATACTCTATCTCTGCTATCTCATTAACAGGCTGCATGCTCCCCTTTAGAGGGTAGTGGGGGATGCAGCCGCCACCATGCTCGGCTGCGCTTGGCTAGACTCTGCTCCTTAGATGAGCCTAGATGAGCTTTCATCAGTGCATTCAAGCAAGCTGATTCAAACTCAGCCTCTCCACAAATTGCTAAGACTCTCAACATCTAATAGAAATGTTCTGTGGAAAGTGAATAGGGTTCTAGGTCTTGGGCTGAGGCTTGATTTTGGGTTACGGTTTGTGTACAGTATTTGGCGTACAACACCACCTCTGCCTCTATACTAACCTTCATTTACAATACATTTTTTATCAAAGTTTTTTGCTACATTTTTTTTTGTTTTTGTTTATTCATGCAAAAAAATCAGTCATTGTCATTAGTAGTGCTTAATAGATTCTTAGTTGTCATTACCTTGTTTAAAAATTCAACAGTCAATACTGTTATCAAATTGTATGCCTGTAAAATAAATAGGTAGATAAGTATAATGATTCAAAAATAAAAGTATTAGTTTCATATTAAGCCAGAGCTGTTTTGAAAATGGATCAAATTATCCATGTATTTCTTAAGCAAAATGGATTGAATTAAAACAAATCTGCAGTTAAGATTTTAATTGGTGCCAAGTAATTATGTTGCAACAGTAAGTGATCTATCCAAAGTAATAGGCTTTAGTGCATTGTTTTAGTGCTGTAATAATTGCTGTCATTTTGCAAAGTGCTTTACCAGTTGACAAGAAAAATCCACATACTGAACAATGTAAGTGAACCTACCCTAAGGGATTATATATTCAGAGATATGTATAAGAGTTTTTTTTTATACTTTGCAGAAAATCAACTTTATTTCTTTTGTATGCATATAATAACACACAAAAAGGCTTGAGATAGGGGCGGACTGGGGCTAAAAAACGGCCCGGGATTTTTTGGGACACACCGGCCCTGCTGTACTGCTTCTGGTATATTATCTTAACGTCACATTATATATACACCTTATTTTTTGTTCCACAACATGCACCCAGGGTTTAGAGGAGAAAAATAATAAAGAAAAGATTCTGAACCAAATGGTGTGTTAAAATCCCCCCATTACAGACAGCCTGCAGGATCACTCCATTACATGCAGTGAGCAGCATCTCTCATTACAGCTAGTGAGGGGAAGCCCACAGAGGTATGTTGCGGCATCTCCCATTACAGCCACTGGGGGCATCCCTCAGTACAGCCACTGGGGGCATCCCTCAGTACAGATACTGGGGCATCCCTCAGTACAGATACTGGGGCATCCCTCAGTACAGATACTGGGGCATCCCTCAGTACAGATACTGGGGCATCCCTCAGTACAGCCAGTGGGTGGAGGCATCCCTCAATACAGCCAGTTGGTGGGGGTATCCTCAATACAGCCAGAGGGGGCATCCCCTAGTACAGCCAGTGGGTGGGGGTATCCTCAATACAGCCAGAGGGGGCATCCCCCAGTACAGCCAGTGGGTGGGGGCATCCCTCAGTACAGCCAGTGAGTGGGGGCATCCCTTATGGCAGCCAGTGAGTGGGGGCATCCCTCAGTGCAGACAATGGGTGGGGGCATCCCTCAGTGCAGCCAGTGGGTGGGGGCATCCCTCAGTGGGTGTGGGCATCTCTCAGTGCAGCCAGTGGGTGGGGGCATCCCTCAGTGCAGCCAGTTGGTGGAGGCATCCCTCAGTGGGTGTGGGCATCCCTCAGTGCAGCCAGTGGGTGTGGGCATCCCTCAGTGCAGCCAGTGGGTGGGGGCATCCCTCAGTGGGTGTGAGCACCCCTCAGTGCAGCCAGTGGGTGGGGCATCCCTCAGTGCAGCCAGTGGGTGGGGGCATCCCTCAGTGGATGTGGGCACCCCTCAGTGCAGCCAGTGGGTGGGGGCATCCCTCAGTGCAGCCAGTGGGTGGAGGCATCCCTCAGTGGGTGTGAGCACCCCTCAGTGCAGCCAGTGGGTGGGGCATCCCTCAGTGCAGCCAGTGGGTGGGGGCATCCCTCAGTGGATGTGGGCATCCCTCAGTGCAGCCAGTGGGTGGGGGCATCCCTCAGTGCAGCCAGTGGGTGGGGGCATCCCTCAGTGGGTGTGAGCACCCCCCAGTGGAGCCAGTGTGTGGGGGCATCCCTCAGTGGGTGTGGGCATCCCTCAGTGCAGCCAGTGTGTGGGGGCATGCCTCAGTGGGTGTGGGCACCCCTCAGTGCAGCCAGTGGGTGGGGGCACCCCTCAGTGCAGCCAGTGGGTGGGGGCATCCCTCAGTGGGTGTGAGCACCCCTCAGTGCAGCCAGTGGGTGGGGCATCCCTCAGTGCAGCCAGTGGGTGGGGGCACCCCTCAGTGCAGCCAGTGGGTGGGGGCATCCCTCAGTGCAGCCAGTGGGTGGGGGCATCCCTCAGCGGGTGTGAGCACCCCTCAGTGCAGCCAGTGAGTGGAGGCATCCCTCAGTGCAGCCAGTGGGTGGGGGCATCCCTCAGTGTGTGGGGGCACCCCTCAGTACAGCCAGTGGGTGGGGGCATCCCTCAGTGTAGCCAGTGGGTGGGGGCATCCCTCAGTGTAGCCAGTGGGTGGGGGCATCCCTCAGTGGGTGTGGGCACCCCTCAGTGCAGCCAGTGGGTGAGGGCATCCCTCAGTGGTTGTGGGCACCCCTCAGTGCAGCCAGTGGGTGAGGGCATCCCTCAGTGAGCGTGGGCACCCCTCAGTGCAGCCAGTGGGTGGGGACATTCTTCATTCTACTCCTTCCCGCCAACACTGCACAATAATAAGCCAGCAGGCAGGGAACCTGATTCATGCCTGCCTGCCCGCCGCTACTGTTACCCCCCACCCCAGCCTCCCACACATTTACACTAGTTCCCCGCAGAGGGTCGGCCAGTCTGGCCTCACTGCTGTCCCCACCGTGGCCACTCACACACACTCACTCACACACATACACTCATGCTTACAGGCGTCGGTGGGCGGGACCCATATGGCCGGCATCCAATGAAGACAACGGACACCGCCCATAGATGCCCACCGCGCAACAACCAGGAAGTGCCGGTAAGTTTGTGTGTGCGTGTGTGTGTCTGTGTGTGTGTCTGTGTGCTCGTGTGTGAGAGCGGCCGCAGCGGGGGGAACAGCGGCCTTTCCTGGTGCCAGCCTACCTGGATTTTGCCTGGTAAGCCCTATGGCCATCCCGCCCCTGTATATATATATATTTCAGGGTGGAAAAAATCATAAATACTATAGCTCCCAGAAAAATGCTAAATGGCTATAACATAAATTAGGCCCATTATTGCTTTTGATGTGCTTGCCTGTATAAGCTTAAACAGGACCTTCACCATGATTTATTGAAAAGCCCAAACCCTTAAAAAGTGATTCCCCAGCATCTAAAATTAATATATTTTAAGTTTTTAGTCACTTAGTTATTATTCTTTCCCCCACTGGGCTGCAACTCTGTTAAGGAATTTAGGATACGGGCGCTGCCATTTTGATTCAGAAGCATCACATTTACTGAGGAGAGGAGAGTGGGATAAAGTACAGGGGGGTGGGTTACAGCTGTGCTTTGCTCAGACAGAGCAGAGCTGGGGTCAGGGAAAGGACAGCAATCCCAGAATGCAGAGAAGCACAGTCAGAAGTCACTTCCTGTTTGCAGGCTGCCTGATGTCCCATGAGCCACCATCTTGGATGTTTAAAGGCTCATAACATGCAGTAGATGCAGGTAGGAAGATTTTTAATATGGGCAATCTGTATGTACAGGGTGTGGGAAACATATAAGATAGACTCTTATTCAGAGTGAAGGACCACTTTAAGTATAGCAATGATTTTTGTAGCATTTTGTTTTCTCCCCACCCAATATTACCCTGCTAATATTTTATCCTGTGTTTTTCTCATTGCTTAGGCATTGATTAAGTAAACTTTCCTAAAATAGTTTAGAGAAATAAGGGTCATTACAGGATTAAGACATGAGTTGAAATAAGGACCTCAATGCAATGAGTTGAAAAAAAATCTTTTGGTAATAAAAAATTCACTTTATGAGAAAAAAAGCATGCAGATTTCCCTGGTACTGAATCACCACATATGACAATGAGAAGTGGTACTTTTTTACTCCTAAGAAAACTAGTAAACTTTTTACTCCTTTTTACACTGTAGTTAAAAGGGCCATTGACTGTTAATGTCTTGCTAGCTGGTGATTCAGGCCGTTTTCATTAATATTTTTTACTAAGGATTACCAAATACAATAGAAATACAGATTGTATTACTGACCATTAGTATCAACATCAATAACAACATATGTTTTGTTAATACACCACAAGCAATAGAGTGGTTTCCTAGCGCACTTTAACTAGTGCCCTCCCCCCAAGGTCCCAAGTAGAGCATAGCATTGTGTTGGATGGAAATAAAAGAAAGATAGGCTTCTCTCCAGAAACAATTCTGTCTGAAGATTAGTACCAATTTATGTTCTAATATAAGGGTATAGCTAAGGCTTTTACATGTTCAAATAAAATGCATCCATCCCTCAATAATGTGGCATCCAAAAATGCCATTAGGAACAGGCGTTTCACAATATCTACATAAAAGTAGAGTGGAAAAATGAACACCCAAACAAAAACTACGCAAAACAAGTGATTGGTTTAATACCTAAACTAGTGTATAATACAAACAGTAGGTAGGATACGGGAAGGGGTGTGCTCCAGTGTGTGAATGGCAACAAGGGTCTACAGTGGGTGTTCACCCATATGTCCCTTTTAAGTCGGTCCTTTTTAAGTTCTGTCTGTGTATTTGTTGGATCCTTCTGCCCCTCAGTGATGATCCTCCATCTATATCACCTGCATATAATCTGCTGCATTCTCTGCCCCTTGTGCTGACAACACTAGAAATCTAGGATTTCCCTTTTGACTACTAAAACATGTGCTTGATGGACTCCTTTTGGACTGAATATAAAGTGTTCACTGACACTTCTGCACTCAGTGGGCTCCAGACATCAATTTCATCACACAGGCGGTGGCCATCTTTATGGCTGGACTTTGATTTACTTGGTCCTTGCCTGGAAGCAGTTACATTTCCTATACTGGCTTCATTAACGGCGACCATATTCCTGGATAGTTTCTATACTTTGCAGCACACATTCGGAAGCAGCGTCACTTCCCACCCCACGTGTCACACCCAGATTGGTTGTCAGCTCTGCCATCCAGCTTGTGACTGACTGAAATGGCTGCAACATCTGCAGGATGACATCATCAACTAGCGCCAACACGGTCGCTGCTGGTGGCGTCATTCACATACTGGAGCACACCTTTCCCCTCTCCTACTCATTTGCATTTGCCAGATGCCATTTGGATAGTGCGCCCTCTTGAAAAAGGTATTAACCCAAATGTTGAGGGTTCTTGGCATTGTCCATCCAGTGATGTCTGTAAGCTTTACTTTTCTTTGCCTTCTATGATGCTAAACCCATCACTGTAACGTTGCTGCTTTAGACGCTCTGTTTTGCCTTATGGTGGCTTTGGATGCCGGTTTGCAAAAACAAAGAAAGGCTGGACCAGACCATAACCCAAAGGTTGGTGGAGGCCCTCTTTGCAGGGCTCCAGGGCGCGCACCCCTTCCACCCCCCTCATAATGACCCCCCCTCTGACTAAGACTGTGGTATTTTGTATAATTTGTGCCGCATATGCCTAATATAAAACCCAGAGGGGGTTTACTGGAATATCATAATATATATATATATATATATTATTTTTTTTGGAACTCTGCTTCTAGCATATGGTAATCTACTGTATTTTGTTTGCTACTGTGTATTATACACAAGTTTATCTGTATAAAATCAATCAATTTGTGTGCATAGTTTTTGTTTGGGTGTTGAATTTTCCACTCCGATTTCATATTGTTTGGTTATGTGCAGTGAGTGGACCCTTTGAGAATGTTGAACCTTATCTCTCCCTCATGTACTATCACTTTACCTTATGAATCTATGGGGGTTATTCAAGAAGGGAAAGCTCCAGGTAGTGCCTCATAGCAGCAGGCAGCGTCTGGTGAACGACTGGCGCTGTAGGCAAAACCGCATTTATGAAAGCGAATCTGGTGAGCGAACTTTTGAAAAATTCGATTCGGCTGATTTGCCGAATTTTCCGACAAAATTCGTTTTGGTACGAATTTATTTGCGACAAATTGCTATTAAAAACGGCTATTTATGAGCTTCCTAGAGCCTCAATAGGGTTGTAAACCATTCTGCCTTGCTGTAACAGTGTAGGATGCATGCTGGGTTAGTGAAATAATACTGTAAATAATTATGACATGCAGCAGGAGCCCAAGCATAGCTTGAAAAAGGCACTGGAGTTGGCAGCAGGAGCTCAAAAATTGGCTGAATGACACCCTGGAGTTGCAAGCAGCAGCAGCAGCCCAGACCTAGCTTGAAAGAGACACACTGGAGTTGGCAGCAGGAGCCCAAAAATTGGCTAAATGACACCCTGGAGCTGCAAGCAGCAGCCCAAACATAGCTTGAAAGACACACTGCAGTTGGCAAGGGAGCCCAAAAATTGGCTGAATGACACCCTGGAGTTGCAAGCAGCAGCAGCAGCAGCAGCCCAAACATAGCTTGAGAGACACACTGGAGTTGGCAGCAGGAGCCCAAAAATGGGCTGAATGACACCCTGAAGTTGCAAGCAGCAGCAGCAGCCCGAGCATAGATTGAAAGACACACTGGAGTTGGCAGCAGGAGCCCAAAAATTGGCTGAATGACACAGTGGAGTTGCAAGCAGCAGCAGCAGCAGCCAAACCTAAATTGAAAGAGACACTGGAATTGGCAGCAGGAGCCCAAAAATTGGCTGAAGGACACCCTGGAGTCGCAAGCAGCAGCAGCAGCAGCCCAAACATAGCTTGAAAGAGACACTGGAGTTGGCAGCAGGAGCCCAAAAATTGGCTGAATGACACCCTGGAGTTGCAAGCAGCAGCAGCAGGAGCCCAAGCATAGCTTGAAAAAGGCACTGGAGTTGGCAGCAGGAGCTCAAAAATTGGCTGAATGACACCCTGGAGTTGCAAGCAGCAGCAGCAGCCCAGACCTAGCTTGAAAGAGACACATTGGAGTTGGCAGCAGGAGCCCAAAAATTGGCTAAATGACACCCTGGAGTTGCAAGCAGCAGCCCAAACATAGCTTGAAAGACACACTGCAGTTGGCAAGGGAGCCCCTGGAGTTGCAAGCAGCAGCAGTAGCAGCCCAAACCTAGCTTGAAAGACACACTGGAGATGGCAGCAGGAGCACAAAAATTGTCTGAGTGACACCCTGGAGTTGCAAGCAGCAGCAGCAGCCCAAACATAGCTTGAAAGACACACTGAAGTTGTCAGCAGGAGCAGCAGCCTGCTGACAACTCCAGTGTGAATGACACCCTGGAGTTGCAAGCAGCAGCAGCAGAAGCCCAAACATAGCTTGAAAGAGACACTGGAGTTGGCAGCAGGAGCCCAACATTGACTGAATGGCACCCTGGAGTTGCAAGCAACAGCAGCAGCCCTAACCTAGCTTGAAAGACACACTGGAGTTGGCAGCAGGAGCCCAACATTGTCTGAATGACACCCTGAAGTTGCAAGCAACAGCAGCAGCCCAAACATAGCTTGAAAAAGACACTGGAGTTGGCAGCAGCAGCCCAAAAATTGGCTGAATGACACCCTGGAGTTGCAAGCAGCAGCAGTAGCAGCCCTAACCTAGCTTGGAAGACACACTGGAGTTGGCAGCAGGAGCCCAAAAATTGTCTGAATGACACCCTGGAGTTGCAAGCAACAGCAGAAGCCCAAACATAGCTTGAAAGAGACACTGGAGTTGGCAGCAGCAGCCCAAAAATTGGCTGAATGACACCCTGGAGTTGCAAGCAGCAGCAGTAGCAGCACAAACATTGCTTGAAAGAGACACTGGAGTTGGCAGCAGGAGCCCAAAAATTGTCTGAGTGACACCCTGGAGTTGCAAGCAGCAGCAGCAGCCCAAACATAGCTTGAAAGACACACTGGAGTTGTCAGCAGGAGCCCAAACATTGGCTGAATGACACCCTGGAGATGCAAGCAGCAGCAGCAGAAGCCCAAACATAGCTTGAAAGAGACACTGGAGTTGGCAGCAGGAGCCCAACATTGTCTGAATGACACCCTGGAGTTGCAAGCAACAGCAGCAGCCCTAACCTAGCTTGAAAGACACACTGGAGTTGGCAGCAGGAGCCCAACATTGTCTGAATGACACCCTGGAATTGCAAGCAACAGCAGCAGCCCTAACCTAGCTTGAAAGACACACTGGAGTCGGCAGCAGCAGCAGCCCAAACATAGCTTGAAAGAGACACTGGAGTTGGCAGCAGGATCCAAAAAATTGGCTGAATGACACCCTGGAGTTGCAAGCAGCAGCAGGAGCCAAAACATAGCTTGAAAGAGACACTGGAGTTGGCAGCAGGAGCCGAAAAATTGGCTGAATGACACCCTGGAGTTGCAAGCAGCAGCAGCAGCAGTAGCAGCCCAAACATTGCTTGAAGGAGACACTGGAGTTGGCAGCAGGAGCCCAAAAATTGGCTGAATGACACCCCGGAGTTGCAAGCAGCAGCAGCAGCCCAAACCTAACTTGAAAGACACACTGAAGTTGGCAGCAGGAGCCCAAAAATTGGCTGAATGACACCCTGGGGTTTAAAGCAGCAGCAGCAGCCCAAACATAGCTTGAAAAAGACACTGGAGTTGGCAGCAGGAGCCCAAAAATTGGCTGAATGACACCCTGGAGCTGCAAGCAGCAGCAGCAGCCCAAACATAGCTTGAAAGACACACTGGAGATGGCAGCAGGAGCCCAAAAATTGGCTGAATGACACCCTGGAGTCGCAAGCAGCAGCAGCAGCAGCCCAAACATAGCTTGAAAGAGACACTGGAGTTGGCAGCAGGAGCCCAAAAATTGGCTGAATGACACCCTGGAGTTGCAAGCAACAGCAGCAGCCCAAACCTAGCTTGAAAGACACACTGGAGTTGGCAGCAGGAGCCCAAAAATTGGCTGAATGACACCCTGGAGTTGCAAGCAACAGCAGCAGTCCAATCCTAGCTTGAAAGGCACACTGCAGTTGGCAGCAGGAGCCCAAAAATTGGCTGAATGACACCTTGGAGTCGCAGGCAGCAGCAGCCCAAACATAGCTTGAAAGAGACACTGGAGTTGGCAGCAGTAGCCCAAAAATTGTCTGAATGACACCCTGGAGTTGCAAGCAGCAGCAGCAGCCCAAACATAGCTTGAAAGAGACACTGGAGTTGGCAGCAGGAGCCCAAAAATTGGCTGAATGACACCCTGGAGATTCAAGCAGCAGCAGCAGCAGAAGCCCAAACATAGCTTGAAAGAGACACTGGAGTTGGCAGCAGGAGCCCAACATTGTCTGAATGACACCCTGGAGTTGCAAGCAGCAGCAGCAGCCCAAACATAGCTTGAAAGAGACACTGGAGTTGGCAGCAGGATTCAAAAAATTGGCTGAATGACACCCTGGAGTTGCAAGCAGCAGCAGGAGCCCAAACATAGCTTGAAAGAGTCACTGAAGTTGGCAGCAGGATTCCAAAAATTGGCTGAATGACACCCTGGAGTTGCAAGCAACAGCAGCAGGGGCCCAAACATAGCTTGAAAAAGACACTGGAGTTGGCAGCAGGAGGCCAAACATTGGCTGAATGACACCCTGGAGTTGCAAGCAGCAGCAGCCCAAACATTGCTTGAAAGAGACACTGGAGTTGGCAGCAGGAGCCCAAAAATTGGCTGAATGACACCCTGGAGTCGCAAGCAGCAGCAGCAGCAGCCTAAACATAGCTTGAAAGAGACACTGGAGTTGGCAGCAGGAGCCCAAAAATTGGCTGAATGACACCCTGGAGTTGCAAGCAGCATCAGCAGCCCAAACATAGCTTGAAAGACACACTGGAGTTGGCAGCAGGAGCCGAAAAATTGGCTGAATGACTCCCTGGAGTCGCAAGCAGCAGCAGCAGCAGAAGCCCAAACATAGCTTGAAAGAGACACTGGAGTTGGCAGCAGGAGCCCAAAAATTGGCTGAAAGACACCCTGGAGTTGCAAGCAGCAGCAGCAGCCCAAACATAGCTTGAAAGACACACTGGAGTTGGCAGCAGGAGCCCAAAAATTGGCTGAATTACACCCTGGAGTTGCAAGCAGCAGCAGCACCAGCAGCAGCCCAAACATAGCTTGAAAGACACACTGGAGTTGGCAGCAGGAGCCCAAAAATTGTCTGAATGACACCTTGGAGTTGCAAGCAGCAGCAGCAGGAGGTCAAACATAGCTTGAAAGAGACACTGGAGCTGGCAGCAGGAGCCCAAAAATTGGCTGAATGACACCCTGGAGTTGCAAGCAGCAGGAGCCCAAACATAGCTTGAAAGAGACACTGGAGTTGGCAGCAGGAACCCAAAAATTGGCCTAAAGACATATATATGTTTTGCACCATTTGGAAAGTATAAAACATGGCACCATGCTGAATCTAGTCACATGCATCAGCCATATGTGTGTTTGGAAATCCTGGCTGAACCATCCCTGATTCATTTTCACAAAGGTGAGTCTCTCCACATTTTTAGTTGACAGACGAGTTCTCCTCGCCATAACTATGGCCCCCGCCGCACTAAACACCCGCTAAGATGGCACGCTACTTGCCGGGCAGGACAGCTTTTCCAGGGCAAACTCTGCTAGTTGCGGCCACAAATCAAGTTTGGCTGCCCAGAAGTCCAGCGGATCCTCAAGGTGTGTTGGCATGGTCATGTCAAAGTATGACATGACCTGCTGGTTCAGGTCCTGCTCCAGGTCTTCCTGCTGCTCATGAGTAGCCTCACTATGCGGGTGTAGAAAGCTACTCATTAGCGACTGAAGACTGAGGCTGCTGCTGATGGAGCTGCTGCTGCTGCTCCTGCCAACCCCCCCAGCAGCCATGACAGTGGAAGGTGAGCGCAGAGGTCCCCTCGAGTCAGACCTGCGAGAGTATGGACCATGGCGCAGATAGGCATCGGCCAACTGCCTACGTAGAATGTCTTTGTAGTAGTTCAGTTTGTCCTCCCTCTCGGCAGGTTTAAAAAATGCCCCCATTTTGTGCCGGAAGCGAGGGTCCAATAAGGTGGAGAGCCAGAAGTCATCCCGCTGACAAATGGAAACAATTCTGGGGTCACTACGCAAGCACGTGTGCATGCTTCCTGCCATTTGCGCAAGTGACTCGGAGGGACTACCTGTCTCCTTCTCCACTGCATACTGCCATGGTGTGTCTGGGTCCTCTGTCTCGCCTTCCTCACAACCCTCTAGCTCCTCTGGCTGCTCCTGCTCCTCCTCTCCTGTCCGCTGACTAGATAAACCAGCCATTTCGCCAAGCCTAAACTGTGCACTGTGCCACTCCTCCTCCTCTTCTTCCTCCTCCTCCAGTTCAGCTCCAACGGGGTTCATGTGGCTGTAAGATGTAGACACCATGTCTCCAGTGCCCTGACCAGCCATGGTTTCCAACATGTGCTGTAGTACAGGAAGCAGTGGAATCACGTTGTTCCTGGCGACTCACAAATAAAGTGACTTCCTCAAAGGGCTTGAGCAAATGGCAGGTGTCACGTATGAGCTGCCACTGGTTGACATTGAAGTTACACAGGGGAGTCCCCCTATCCGCTTGGATCATCAAGACATCCATGATGGCTTTTCTCTGTTCGTATAGTCTGTCCAACATATGCAGGGTGGAATTCCAATGGGTGGAAACATCGCAAATCAGACTATGTTGGGGGCTACCTTTCTGACGTTGTAGCTCAAGAAGGGTGTGCTTGGCGGTGTATGAGTGGCTGAAGTGCATGCAAAGTTTCCTTGAAGTTGTTAGGATGTCTTGCAGATCGGGGAAAGACTTCAGAAACCACTTCACAACCAGATTGAAGACGTGAGCCATGCAGGGCGCATGGGTCAGCCTTCCTTGTCACAGCGCAGACAAAATGTTCTTCCCATTGTCGGTAACCATGGTTCCCAGTTTCAGTTTCTTGGAATAAGCCATGTTTGGATTTCTTGATGAATACATTTAAACAGTTCCTCCCCTGTGTGACTCCGTTCGCCAAGACAAACCATTTGAAGCACAGTGTGACACCTCCATGCCCTGCACACATGGTAGGCTGGAGGGGCACTGAGACTTGAGCCTACAGTGGAGGGTGAGGAGATGGCGGAGGATGAGGAGGCCGAGTCGCACGGTGTCACAGGCACAACGGCCAGGGAGCACGGAGGCCGAAACGGCATGACCTGTCCAAGTTGCTGCTGCTGCAAAGGGACCACCGTAAACGACATGTACTGTCCCTGACCGTAGTTACAGCTCCAGACGTCGGCGCTGCCATGCACTTTGCTACACACCGACAGGCTCAAGGACTGGCCCACCTTCTGTTCAACAAAAGTGTGCAGCGCTGGTACTGCCTTCTTGGCAAAGAAATGACGGCTTGGGACTCTCCACCTCGGCTCGGCACAAGCCATCAGTTCTCTGAAAGGTGCAGAGTTCACCACCTGAAAAGGGAGCGACTGCAGCACCAGCAACTTGGACAGGAGCACATTCAGCTTCTGCGCCGTAGGATGAGTGGGTGCATATTGCTGTCTCTTGGACATGGCTTCGCTGATGGATTGCTGGCGGGATGCATGACTTGGAGGAGAAGGAGCAGGAGCATCAGGAGGAGTGACAGAGGATGGGTAGAATGCACAGCTGCCTTCGACTGAGGTGCCGGAGCCTTGGCTGACAGAAATTGGGAGCGGCGTGCCACTTGGTGAGGAAGCAGCCTGGACCACCTCTTCAGAGCCTCGGTTCTCCCAGGCCGCTTTATGGTGACGCATCATATGTTGACGCAGGGCCATGGTGCCAACATTTGGGCCCTGGGCACGCTTCACCTTCTGCCTACATATCTTGCATGTGGCCATGTTACCCTCCTGCGGATGCTTGAGGAAAAACTGCCACACTGCCGAGTAGCAACTTTTCCCACCAACAGCCCGCACTGATTCACTGCTACTGTCGGCAACTCCAGGAACCCCTGCTCCACTACCTCCCAATAAGGTAGCCTGCCGCGCAGCAGGTGCTCTACCCCGGCCCCGTTTGGCTCCAGGATTTACAATTCTGCCCCCATGCTGACTGCCAACCATGCTGCTAACACCTTGCTGCCCAAGCTGCTGACTCCAGGGCAACCTGCGTCCCTCTTCTCCTGATGATGAAGATGAAGCCCCTTCTGCACCTGGCTCCCAAGTGCGATCGGCTTCATCATCATCATCATCATCACCGAGTTGTGGCTGTACGTCACTGATGTTCTCGGTTTCCTCAACAGTAGGCTCGATTCAGAGAGACACAAACAAACTTTCGGTTTGGTGCCGACGTCGTAAGATTTTCAAAATTTCCCGCTCTCGCATGAACGTTCGATCGATTCTATGCATGCTTCGTAAACCTTCCGTAGCGCGTCCGTGTGCTCGTATGCCAGAGTACGCAGACGAGGATGTCATTTTCCATCGAAAATGTTCAGATTTATTTTGCCCAACTACCAACGTAGCCTTTCGTTTTTGCCCTTTTCCCATCGTATCCTCACACGAATCCTATCATTTTCCCGCTACATCCTGCTTCATTTTTTCCTAAAGTATCTGTCCAGACGAAATTCTTGCGATATTGCGCCTGCGCACTACCAACT
The DNA here is from genome assembly GCA_027917425.1 of Gastrophryne carolinensis. Classification (NCBI taxonomy): domain Eukaryota; kingdom Metazoa; phylum Chordata; class Amphibia; order Anura; family Microhylidae; genus Gastrophryne; species Gastrophryne carolinensis. The sequence continues at coordinate 454,539,017 of CM051234.1, forward strand.
TCTCTCATTAAAGTGTTCGCCTACATAATTTCACTTCCATCACTAAACTCACCCTAACCACTTAGCGCTCTCCTGCCTTTTCCCTGGAGCTCCCTTAAAGCTCACCCTAACCACTTAGCGCTCTTCTGCCTTTTCCCTTGACCTCCCTTAAAACTTACCCCAATCACTTAGCGCCTTGTTTCTTCTTCCATTTTCACACCCTCTAACTTACCCCAATCACTTAGCGCCTTGGTTCTTCTTCCATTTTCACACCCTCAAACTTACCCCAATCACTTAGCGCCTTGGTTCTTCTTCCATTTTCACACCCTCAAACTTACCCCAATCACTTAGCGCCTTGGTTCTTCTTCCATTTTAGGTCCCTAAAACTTACCCAAATCACTTAGCGCCTTGGTTCTTCTTCCATTTTAGGTCCCTAAAACTTACCCCAATCACTTAGCGCCTTGGTTCTTCTTCCATTTTAGGTCCCTAAAACTTACCCCAATCACTTAGCGCCTTGGTTCTTCTTCCATTTTCACACCCTCAAACTTACCCCAATCACTTAGCGCCTTGGTTCTTCTTCCATTTTAGGTCCCTAAAACTTACCCCAATCACTTAGCGCCTTGGTTCTTCTTCCATTTTAGGTCCCTAAAACTTACCCAAATCACTTAGCGCCTTGGTTCTTCTTCCATTTTAGGTCCCTAAAACTTACCCAAATCACTTAGCGCCTTGGTTCTTCTTCCATTTTAGGTCCCTAAAACTTACCCAAATCACTTTGCGCCTTGTTTCTTCTTCCATTTTAGGTCCCTAAAACTTACCCCAATCACTTAGCGCCTTGTTTCTTCTTCCATTTTAGGTCCCTCAAACTTACCCCAATCACTTAGCGCCTTGGTTCTTCTTCCATTTTAGGTCCCTAAAACTTACCCCAATCACTTAGCGCCTTGTTTCTTCTTCCATTTTCACACCCTCAAACTTACCCCAATCACATAGCGCCTTGGTTCTTCTTCCATTTTAGGTCCCTCAAACTTACCCAAATCACATAGCGCCTTGGTTCTTCTTCCATTTTAGGTCCCTAAAACTTACCCAAATCACTTAGCGCCTTGGTTCTTCTTCCATTTTAGGTCCATAAAACTTACCCCAATCACTTAGCGCCTTGGTTCTTCTTCCATTTTAGGTCCCTAAAACTTACCCCAATCACTTAGCGCCTTGGTTCTTCTTCCATTTTCAAACCCTCAAACTTACCCCAATCACTTAGCGCCTTGGTTCTTCTTCCATTTTAGGTCCCTCAAACTTACCCAAATCACATAGCGCCTTGGTTCTTCTTCCATTTTAGGTCCCTCAAACTTACCCAAATCACTTAGCGCCTTGGTTCTTCTTCCATTTTAGGTCCCTAAAACTTACCCCAATCACTTAGCGCCTTGGTTCTTCTTCCATTTTAGGTCCCTAAAACTTACCCCAATCACTTAGCGCCTTGTTTCTTCTTCCATTTTCACACCCTCAAACTTACCCCAATCACATAGCGCCTTGGTTCTTCTTCCATTTTAGGTCCCTAAAACTTACCCCAATCACTTAGCGCCTTGGTTCTTCTTCCATTTTAGGTCCCTAAAACTTACCCCAATCACTTAGCGCCTTGGTTCTTCTTCCATTTTAGGTCCCTAAAACTTACCCCAATCACTTAGCGCCTTGGTTCTTCTTCCAATTTCACACCCTCAAACTTACCCCAATCACATAGCGCCTTGGTTCTTCTTCCATTTTAGGTCCCTCAAACTTACCCAAATCACTTCACGGACATCACAATCTTGAGTTTCAAATATGTCATTGTCCCCTTGTCTTTGTAAAATGTATGTGTGCAAATAAATGGGACAACATGTTGTTTTTTTGTTTTTTTGATTTTTAATGCTCAATTGGCATTTGTAAGACAACTATTGTTGGCCACTTTGGCCCTAAAAAATGTTTAACTATATACACATTTCTATTTGTTTCCTCTAAATATATACACTGGTTTTTACTTTAATTATTAAAACTATATACAATAAAATATTTGTTTAAAATCAAACAACTATATACAATTAAAATTTGGGGGTCAAAAAAAAAACTATGTACAAAGACAACTATGTACAAATGTACAAATCAACAGGGCCAGGAACCAGGACACTAGTCTTCCTCTTCTGTTGTCCCCAACGTGTCCTGCATCGCCTGCAGATCGGCCACCAACTCAAGGACCCTCCGATTGATATCAGCAAGTCGCTGTCTTGTGGTCCCTGGCAAAAAATCAGAAATTCAAATTATTCGGAGAACAATACATGTTTATCACCTGTGTAATTAATGTATTTAAAGAAACAAATTAAGTATAATGCACATATGATTAATCACAGGAATTAAGGTTAGGAAGTGGCCACAGGACAGTTGGGCAACTAATTAAGCTAATTCAGTGGCCACAGGACAGTTGGGCAACTAATTAAGCTAATTCAGTGGTCACAGGACAGTTGGGCAACTAATTAAGCTAATTCAGTGGCCACAGGACAGTTGGGCAACTAATTAAGCTAATTCAGTGGTCACAGGACAGTTGGGCAACTAATTAAGCTAATTCAGTGGCCACAGGACAGTTGGGCAACTAATTAAGCTAATTCAGTGGTCACAGGACAGTTGGGCAACTAATTAAGCTAATTCAGTGGCCACAGGACAGTTGGGCAACTAATTAAGCTAATTCAGTGGCCACAGGACAGTTGGGCAACTAATTAAGCTAATTCAGTGGTCACAGGACAGTTGGGTAACTAATTAAGCTAATTCAGTGGCCACAGGTCCCTCTTATATTGCCATTGACTAGGGCATTATGTGTTTTTGTGTTCAGGGGAATTTAGACCGAAATCTCTAGAATGACATGACTACTTACTTGGTTGGTGGCCGAGAGATGGCTCGTTGGGGACAACACCCTGAGGTCCTGGTTCCTGGCTCTGCTGTGAAGAAGTGCCTGTAGAAACATGGGCCAAATGGTTAGTTTGGATGTCTGATTCCGCAGTCCTCCAATGTTTTGAGCTAAGTCTGGGTCACATCACTCACCTTCTCCAGGGTCTTGTGGGCTCCTATCTGCTGCCTCCTGACCCACTACTTCACCCGCAACCGAAACATCTACAAATACAGAATAAAGGATTCAGTTTGGTGATATCAGGAGCTAGCAATTATCTTTTTTGGTGTAGACATGAAGAGTGACATACCAGAGGATCCCGCATGCGTGGCAGGGTACGACTGCCTGCCCACGCTGTGCCGCCCCTCCTCTGTGGTAAGGTCCAGGGGCTGGTCTGAGGAGGCCACAGAGGAGGGGTCGGCCCGTCGCCCTGGAGATCCACCACCTTCACTCCCAGCTGCAGAATCATGCAGCACTGGTCGGCCTCTGCGCCTCCGGGTGCGGCGAATTCGGTAATCCATTTCCAACACTAGAAAAGAAAAGGCATTCTAAGTAAAGTCCTACCTTCTGTCTTAGTTACATATTGCATGCAATCGCAATCTACTTACTTGGAAAATGGATTCCGAAGAACCTCCGCACCCGGGGCATGTGCAGCCGTTTGAGGTCCGACAAATGCTGCATGATCTGCGTGTGGGTGAAGGTGGTGTTGGTCTGCTGTTGGATGCTCGAGATTATCTCCAGGGCGACGTTGCGTTTTTCAAATGTGTTGGGCAGGTAGTCGTACCTGCACTCCAGCATGGTCTACAAAACATAAAGAAAACATCGACTTTACTTCTAAATACATATCAATATGTGTCAGCAAAACATTTTTTGGGGTAATTACATTAACACACACACATTTCTAGTGTTCAGTAATTTCACAATATGGCCTAAATGTTGTTTGGCACGTGTGTGGCGTGCCTTTGGTTGTGCATGTAGTTTATCACATTTTTAACCAAAGCCATTTATTCCTGCGCTTCCTTCACATATAGAGCAGCATTTCCTAATCTAACAAAAGTCCATCGAATACACTTACGAACATGATGATCTCTTCTTGTTGGCGGGTGAAGATAGTGGGTGCCATCTTGCTTCTTGTTCTCGGCAGCAGATAAGTAACGCCCCAGCGCGTTCCGCACGGCCGTGCGAACGTACGCAATGCCTCAGCGGGTTCCGCACGGCCGTGCGAACGTACGTCACACGCTGGCTTGCTTACTTAAAGGTCCCTGCACACACAGCTGATTATTTGAGAAAATCAAAATGGCACCCAAAAAACCTCCTGGCAAAACTGGAAAGGAGCAAACGGGGAAGAAGGCAGCCAAACGGCAGGAGCCTTCCGAAGGGCCCAAAACCAGGTCGCAGCAGCCAAAAGCAAAATTACGGCCTAGTACCAAAACGCCGGCCAAGCCAACTACCAGCTATGGGCAAAAAAAGGAGCAGGCAGGCAAACCAAAGACCCAGGCCACAAAGGCTAGTATGGCTACTGGGCCAAAAACGGGTAAGAGGGTCCGAAGACCCACCCCACCCTGCCCCACTACAACACCCACAATAGTCCGCAGTAGGTCCCGCAGTCCCCCTCGAGGCAGAACCAGGTCCCGCAGCCCCCCTAGACGCCGCAGCAGCCCACGCAGCCCCCCTCGAGGCCGAACCAGGTCCCGCAGCCCCCCTAGACGCCGCAGCAGCCCACGCAGCCCCCCTCGAGGCCGAACCAGGTCCCGCAGCCCCCCTAGACGCCGCAGCAGGCCACGCAGCCCACAAAGAGGCCGAACCAGGTCCCGCAGCCCCCCTAGACGCCGCAGCAGGCCACGCAGCCCACAAAGAGGCCGAACCAGGTCCCGCAGCCCCCCTCGAGGCCGAACCAGGTCCCGCAGCCCCCCTAGACGCCGCAGCAGGCCATGCAGCCCACAAAGAGGCCGAACCAGGTCCCGCAGCCCACCAAGAGTGTGCCAAAAAAAAAAACAGAAGAGGGCCGGCCCTGCAAGATCGCCCTCACCCTTGGTCCGCCCTACTACCTCCAAGGGCAGCACTACTTCAGCCTCCGAACGAAGCTCTCCTGCTCGCCCACATTTGGCACCGGCACAGGTGGAAAGGCAAGGTTACTATGCCACATCAACACCTGGGACTTCTGTGGCCAGCCAGGCCAGAACACCCAGTCCCTTGCCCAGTCCAGGCCAATCCCCAGGCAGCCACCATTCCCTGCATTATACCCCACAAACCCAGCCAAGGATGTCACCCCATTTGGATGACACCATGGAGGACCCACAACCCAAAACAACAGGGCGCACATTGCGAAGAGGGCAGTTGAGTGGGCGTTTTGGTGAGGCCCAAATTATGGCCTTGGCTAGTGGCCTGACCTTAGTTTATGATGAGCTATATGGGCGCAGATCAAAAAACACCACCAAACAGCGCAGAGCCAACATCTTGGCAGACCTAACCAGACAAGTGAATGCAGCGGGGGAAGAGTTAAAGGATGTTGTACAGATTCAGCGCAAGATATCGGACCTCAAATATGCTGCACGGAAGAAAGAAAATCAAAGGCGGATTGACAGGTAAAAATGTTAGCTTTAGGATTAGACTGGATGTTGTATTGGCCACCTGGTTCTAAATTACCCTAACTCTGTTTTGCAGCATGAAAACTGGAGGAGGTTTTCCCTCCAAACTCAAGTTGACCCCGGCTGAGGAGATGATTTATGGATTGATGCATCCAGTCGCCGTCGAAGGCCACGCGGCCCTAAGGGACACAGATTCCCCGACCCGTCCTGCAGGTGAGTAAGATTTATGTGACCTTTACAATTAGTGAGCATGCACAATTAGCCAGTAACACATCTGGGAAGCCAGGCACCTAGGCTGTGGCTTGTAGGTGATTTCTGTGTTGGGCCAGGGTGTGGCATGTGTGTGGCCACTTAACTTTTGATTTTTGGTCCACATACAAGACGTGAATGTACATTGAACCCGAGTGTAAATGTTTGTGGGTTCCCATTAAACCGGACCTTCACCCTGATTTAATGAAAAGCCCAAACTCTTAAAAAAAAAAAATGTTTAGTCAGTAATGTATTATACTTTCCACCACTGGGCTGCAACTCTGTTCGGCAATTTAGGATACGGGCGCCGCCATCTTGACTCCGAAGCATCACACTTACTGAGGAGAGGAGAGTGGGATAAGGTACAGGGGGGCGGGTTATAGCTGTGTTTTGCTCAGACAGAGCAGAGCTGGGGTCAGGGAAAGGTCAGCAGTCCAAGAATGCAGAGCAGCACAGTCAGGAGGCACTTACTGTTTGCAGGCTGCCTGATAAGATGGCGGATTCCATATGCCGCCATCTTTGATGTTTAAAGGCTCATAACATGCAGTAGATGCAGGTTGGAAGATTTGTAATGTGGTCAATCTGTATGTACAGGGTGTGGGAAACATAGAAGCTAGACTCTTAATCAGAGTGAAGGTCCACTTTAATGGCCTCTAAGGGATGTGGTCAGCCACATAACAAGCTGAACTTGAATGTTTGGCTTAGTTGAGTAGAACAATGTGGAAGTAGTTGTAGGCCAAAAATTTTTCAACATAATGGCATGGAAATTGAAGCTTATTTGGCCCCGTTGTTGAAGTGCTTTGACAGCTTTGACCCGTTAACTAATTCGGCATATGTCTTTTGACCCGTCAACAATGCATAGGTGTGTGTTTACATAGTGTCTTTGCTTCTCATGCAGGCCACCATCATCGCTCAGCTACTGTGGAATCCACTGCCAGTGTGGACATGCCGTCAACTTCTGTGCAGCCTAGGAGGGAGGAACCGATATATTCTGTAAGTTTATTGAGCAAATGTCGTTTAGCCATGTTACTTTGCATGTTACTACTAACAGATTGACATATGTAGTGGGCAAGCTAACATCTAATTTGTCTCTGTCCATACAGACCCACACACTCATGGATGAAATCCAGGAGCTGGAGGAGGATGGATCCTTTATGTGCCCTTCTGAAGATCTACCCCTGGCCCAGAATCTGCAACTGGTCCAAAATGTTTCACCACCAACTCAGCAGCAGCAGAGGGAATCTGGCAGCATGGTGGCTGCACATGATGGCCAGCATGCACAGACTGACAGTCAAGTCCCCAGTGTTGTCTCTGCTGTTGAGGATAGTGAAAGCATGCCTGTGTCTGTTGAGGGGCCCAGACCAACAGCCTCGGCACGACCCCGAACCAGGGGATTGGGGAGGCGGAATCCGCTACGGCGCAACCAGGGGAGGGGCATGGCAATGTTGGACGCATGGCACCACGAGAGGGTGACCTTCCAGCACCAAAACCAACTAAACCGCGAGGCACTGCATGGCCGGATCGAGACCCTAAATACCACATTACAGGCTGTGCAGAACGAATTGCGGACCCTCAACAGCCACATGGAGACTGCCAACAATGACAACCGTGCCTACAGGGGTGAAATGGTAAATATCATGCGCAACATTTTGGACCAGTTGCAGATTCAGAATGCCACACAGGCCCACGTTCGGGCCAATCAGCAAGGGCCACCACCTGGGTACTATGGCCATCACCCATATTAATGTCTCCACAACATGAATCTGTACAACATCTTTGCTCTTAATCCCCCCTGTATTGACTTGTCTGGTGAGGCAAACCAAGATACCCTTGGTGTATGCCTTGGGTTGTGTGTTTTTGATTTGCGCCCATAGAGCTCCTTAGAGTGGTGAGGTAGGCCACTAGCCAAGGCCATATCTGAATCCTCACTGAACGTGCCACTCAAGCTTCTACCCCTGTACCAGGTTTACACCTGTGGCAGGGGCAAATGTGGCCAACCAGGATTGTTTGTTGTTTTCATTATTGCCATGGTTGATCTAACCATTAATCCTTTGTGGTTACCTAAATTTTTTTTTCAAATTGGAGTGAGCAGCAACTCCAAGTTTGAGCTCTTATTTTTAAAAAATAAACAGTTAAAGACACATGTGGCTCATAAATTTTATTGTCTCTTTTTTGGGTGTCACAGAGAAATATATACTTGGACATTCACACAGTTCACACATCCAAAAAAGAGAGTTGGAAAGCATTAGGCCTGTGGTGAGTAATTACTTCATTACTTATTTGAACACCACAAACATAACGAAACATACACAAAGGGAAAGAAAACTAAATCAACAACACAATGTTAAACAAAGGCCAATACAGGTTACATTAAGCAAAATGGGTCGCGATCAAATTAGTCCGCACACTTTGGCCAGACACACTACTGTGTGTGTCCAGAAATGAGTCCTCCTGGTCTTCGCTGGGTGGAGAGGGAGCAAATTCGACATACCGGGGGACCCGTTGTGAAATCGCAAAATTGTGCAGAACAGCACAGGCCATTATTATGTCTATGACCTTTTTCGGATCATATTGCAGGGCGCCCCCGGTATGATCCAAACAACGAAACCTAGTCTTCAAAAGACCAAAGGCCCTCTCTACCACAGCCCTGGTCTTGCGGTGCGCACATTTGTGGGCATCCTGGGAGGCATCCTGGGGCCGGAGTACTGGCGTCAAGAGCCACGGCAGCAGCGGGTATCCTGAATCACCTTATACATAAGATTAGGAAAACAAACATGTAAGACCATCAAGGCACCAGCAACATCAATAGGAGGCTATTTGTCAATTGTGTGATCAACATGAGGCAACATTTGCCACTGTCCCAGTCCCAAACTAAACATCTGTCCTAGAGGTTTACAAAAGGACAACATACAAAGAGTGAGGATGAGGGACAATCATACATATGGATCCCAGCTCTGGGTTTCAAAGTGTGCTTAGGATGTAGGTTTTGCTGACCCCTTATATGCTTTGTGTGAGACCAAAACAGCAGAAACACGCCACATGCACTTTATCCCGCTCTACTCTCGTGTGGAAGTGCAAACCAGCTTAGCAAAGATGGGTCCTAAACTATGCTCAAGTTAAGTGCACGATTCCACACGAGGGTGGTGTAAGAGGGATTATTAAATTAGACCAACAGATAATTTAGAATGTGGCTAATGCAGGCCAAACTTGGCGAAACGCTTGGTTGGTTAATAACTAACATTCAAGTGTGGTTTCACATGGCCAGAAGTTTGTTTAAGGTGTAAGTTTTGCAGACATTACTGCCAAATGCTAATTAAAAACAAACATCCACAACTACATTATGTGGTTTATGTTCCCTTACCAAGGAGCCATGCACCGGAAAATTCCCCAGACTCAAACCGTCGGTACAATCCTGATCGTCTAAGGATGTACGCATCATGGGCTGAGCCTGGGTAGCCGGCGAGGACGCTAAGGAACCGCATGTCCGGCCCCACCACTGCCTGCACATTAAAGGAGTGGCCCATTTTGCGGTTCCTGGAAAAAAAGGAAGACAAGAAAACATTAGGAAGGCATTTAGAAAAATGAACACACACATTTCGATAAGGAGGGACCATTACAAGGTGGGACCATTACAAGGAGGGACCCTAACAAGGAGGGACCATTACAAGGAGGGACCATTACAAGGTGGGTCCATTACAAGGTGGAACCATTAGAAGGTGGAAACATTACAAGGGGGGACCATTACAAGGAGGGACCATTACAAGGTGGGACCATTACAAGGTGGGACCATTACAAGGTGGGACCATTACAAGGAGGGACCATTACAAGGTGGAACCATTACAAGGTGGGTCCATTACAAGGTGGGACCATTACAAGGTGGGACCATTACAAGGTGGGACCATTACAAGGTGGGACCATTACAAGGAGGGACCATTACAAGGTGGAACCATTACAAGGTGGGTCCATTACAAGGTGGAACCATTAGAAGGTGGAAACATTACAAGGAGGGACCATTACAAGGAGGCTTAACCTAAAATGAAACCAAAAAAAAAAAAAATTACTTACCTGTATATGTACTCGTCGGCAGCAGGAGGCACCAGGGCGACGTGGGTACAGTCAATGGCACCAATGACGTTGGGCATGTCGGCGATATTATAAAAACCAAGCTTAATGGCGTTTCTGGCTACCATATCATCTGGGAAAAAATATATTTGGGGGTTAGGGTAGCCATGCCTTCCAAAAAATGTGATAGTGCGCGGCTCAGCGTAGGCTGTGAGATCCCCACGGAGAGGGCACCCAGCCTCTGGAACGAGCCGTTCGCCAAAAATTGCAGGCAGCCAAGCATCTTGGTCATACCTGAAATTGCATGCCCCTTCCTTGTGGTGCGGGCTAACCATGGCCGCAGCTCACTATACAATTTATGGAGGGAAGCGCGATTAAGCCTGGTCAGCTCGAACAGCTCAACGTCATGCATGCCATTGATGTTCATGCGTCGCCGCCGGTGCAATCTGGGCTCTGACCTCAAGATCCCATCAATGCCAAACAGAAGAAGAGCTTGATGCTCTTCAAAGTCACTCTCCATCACGCTTGGCTGCCTAGTCCCGAGGTCAAAAAGGTGCCGTAAGACGCTCGACAAGGAAATGACTATATGGGCGTCGGAATACTTGCCAATCAGCTCTCTGAATTAATCGCCAGCCCATTGCAATGACGTAAATGATTTGACCGATCGAAACATTTTCGATTTCGAAGGAAAAAAGTCCCGAAGTTGCGTAAAAACACAAAATGATTTTCGATGGACGAACGAACATATACGTCTATGTTCGAACGTTCGTGCGAGTCGAAAATGGCCAAAAAAAAAGGAAAAAATGACAAACACCCAACAAAACTTTCGATTGCAAATACGAACATAATGACATTTGGGATTTTGAATCGAGCCTAGTGTCTGGCGCAGGAGCTGGAACGCTCGCAACAACACCCACGCCACTCTCCACATCACTATTTGTCTGCCTAGCGAAGGAAGCCACCTCCATTTCTTGGCTGGGCAGTAGCTACTGACTGTCCTCTATCTGATCATCCTCCTCACTAAAGAGTGGAGCTGAACCCAAAGCTTAGGATACGTCGCTGGGGGAGGGAAAGGCGTAGGACAGAGGCAATGGGAGGACAGGGACTGCTCTCGGGCCATGCCAACTCAGGGTTGTGTCAGAGGAACCTACCGACCCTAGACTGGGGGTGTCAGATGTAACTTGTGAAGATGTGGATGACTGCGTTAACCAATCTACCACGGCAGATGCGTTACTGGTGGAGACACCACCGCTAGCAGATACTGGCAGATCAGGTCTCTCACTGCGACTCCTGCTGCCACTCGCCCCTAGTCTGCTGTCCCTAGTCTTCTGCGACCTCTGCCTGCTGAATCTTGGCCTCTGCCACTCCTTTTTATGTATTTGAAATGTGCAATAGGCACTTAAAAAAATGTGTTTACTTTAAATAGCAGAAGCTAAATAAAGTGAGATACTGCTTCTCTGCACCAGATACTATAAAAAATTGGCAATATGGGATCCCCCTGCGGCCTGGTGTTTTTACAGGACGCAAAAAACCAATTCAAAATGCAATATATTAATAAAACAGAGCCTTTAGAAGCTGATTTAGTATAACAGATAGGGTGAAATGTGCCGGTTTGGGATACCCTGCGGCCTGGTGTTTTTACAGGACGCACAAAACCAATTCAAGATGCACTATATTAATAAAACAGAGCCTGTAGCAGCTGCTTTAGTATAACAGATAGGGTGAAATGTGACGGTTTGGGATACCCTGCGGACTGGTGTTTTTACAGGACGCACAAAACCAATTCAAAATGCAATATATTAATAAAACAGAGCCTGTAGAAGCTGCCTTAGTATAACAGGGTGAAATGTGCTGGTTTGGGATACCCTGCGGCCTGGTGTTTTTACAGGATGCACAAAACCAATTCAAAATGCAATATATTAATAAACCAGAGCCTTTAGAAGCCGATTTAGTATAACAGATAGGGTGAAATGTGCCGGTTTGGGATGCCCATGTGGCCTGGTGTTTTTACAGGATGCACAAAACCAAATCAAAATGCAATATATTGATAAAACAGCCTTTAGAAGCTGATTTAGTGTAACAGATAGGGTGAAATGTGCCAGTTTGGGATGCCCCTGCGGCCTGGTGTTTTTAAAGGACGCAAAAAAACAATTCAAAATGCAATATATTAATAAAACAGAGCCTGTAGAAACTGCTTTAGTATAACAGATAGGGTGAAATGTGCCGGTTTGGGATACCCTGCGGCCTGGTGTTTTTAAAGGACGCACAAAACCAATTCAAAATGCAATATATTAATAAAACAGAGCCTGTAGAAGCTGCTTTAGTATAACAGATAGGGTGAAATGTGCCGGTTTGGGATACCCTGCGGCCTGGTGTTTTTAAAGGACGCACAAAACCAATTCAAAATGTAATATATTAATAAAACAGAGCCTGTAGAAGCTGCTTCAGTATAACAGATAGGGTGAAATGTGCCGGTTTGGCATACTCTGCTGCCTGGTGTTTTTACAGGACGCAAAAAAACAATTCAAAATGAAGATGATTTAGTATAACAGGGTGAAATGTGCTGGTTTGGGATGCCCATGCGGCCTGGTGTTTTTACAGGACGAACAGAACCAATTCGAAATGCAATATATTAATAAAACAGAGCCTGTAGAAACTGCTTTAGTATAACAGATAGGGTGAAATGTGCTGGTTTGGGATGCCCATGCGGCCTGGTGTTTTTACAGGACGCACAAAACCAATTCAAAATGCAATATATTGATAAAACAGAGCCTGTAGAAGCTGCTTTAGTATAACAGATAGGGTGAAATGTGCTGGTTTGGGACGCCCATGCGGCCTGGTGTTTTTACAGGACGCACAAAACCAATTCAAAATGCAATATATTAATAAAACAGAGCCTGTAGAAGCTGCCTTAGTATAACAGGGTGAAATGTGCTGGTTTGGGATACCCTGCGGCCTGGTGTTTTTACAGGATGCACAAAACCAATTCAAAATGCAATATATTAATAAACCAGAGCCTTTAGAAGCCGATTTAGTATAACAGATAGGGTGAAATGTGCTGGTTCGGGATGTCCATGTGGCCTGTTGTTTTTACAGGACACACAAAACCAATTCAAAATGCAATATATTAATAAAACAGAGCCTGTAGAAGCTGCTTTAGTATAACAGATAGGGTGAAATGTGTCGGTTTTGGATACCCTGCGGCCTGGTGTTTTTACAGGACGCACAAAACCAATTCAAAGTGCAATATATTAATAAAACAGAGCCTGTAGAAGCTGCTTCAGTATAACAGATAGGGTGAAATGTGCCGGTTTGGGATACCCTGCGGCCTGGTGTTTTTACAGGACGCACAAAACCAATTCAAAATGCAATATATTAATAAAACACAGCCTTTAGAAGCTGATTTAGTATAACAGATAGGGTGAAATGTGCTGGTTTGGGATACCCTACGGCCTGGTGTTTTTACAGGATGCACAAAGCCAATTCAAAATGCAATATATTAATAAAACAGAGCCTGTAGAAGCTGCTTTAGTATAACAGATAGGGTGAAATGTGCCGGTTTGGGATACCCTGCGGCCTGGTGTTTTTAAAGGACGCACAAAACCAATTCAAAATGTAATATATTAATAAAACAGAGCCTGTAGAAGCTGCTTCAGTATAACAGATAGGGTGAAATGTGCCGGTTTGGCATACTCTGCTGCCTGGTGTTTTTACAGGACGCAAAAAAACAATTCAAAATGAAGCTGATTTAGTATAACAGGGTGAAATGTGCTGGTTTGGGATGCCCATGCGGCCTGGTGTTTTTACAGGACGAACAGAACCAATTCGAAATGCAATATATTAATAAAACAGAGCCTGTAGAAGCTGCTTTAGTATAACAGATATGGTTAAATGTGCCGGTTTGGGATACCCTGCGGCCTGGTGTTTTTAAAGGACGCACAAAACCAATTCAAAATGCAATATATTAATAAAACAGAGCCTGTAGAAGCTGCTTTAGTATAACAGGGTGAAATGTGCCGGTTTGGGATACCCTGCAGCCTGGTGTTTTTACAGGACGCAAAAAACCAATTCAAAATGCAATATATGAATAAAACAGAGCCTGTAGAAGCTGCTTTAGTATAACAGATAGGGTGAAATGTGTCAGTTTGGGATACCCTGCGGCCTGGTGTTTTACAGGACGCAAAAAAACAATTCAAAATGCAATATATTAATAAAACAGAGCCTGTAGAAGCTGCTTTAGTATAACAGATAGGGTGAAATGTGCCGGTTTGGGATATCCATGCGGCCTGTTGCTTTTACAGGACGCACAAAACCAATTCAACATGCAATATATTAATAAAACAGAGCCTTTAGAAGCTGATTTAGTATAACAGATAGGGTGAAATGTGCTGGTTTGGGATGCCCCTGCGGCCTGGTGTTTTTACAGGACGCACAAAACCAATACAAAATGCAATGTATTAATAAAACAGAGCCTGTAGAAGCTGCTTTAGTATAACAGATATGGTTAAATGTGCCGGTTTGGGATACCCTGCGGCCTGGTGTTTTTACAGGACGCACAAAACCAATTCAAAATGCAATATACTAATAAAACAGATCCTGTAGAAGCTGCTTTAGTATAACAGGGTGAAATGTGCCGGTTTGGGATACCCTGCAGCCTGGTGTTTTTACAGGACGCAAAAAAACAATTCAAAATGCAATATATTAATAAAACAGAGCCTATAGAAGCTGCTTTAGTATAACAGATAGGGTGAAATGTGTCGGTTTGGGATACCCTGCGGCCTGGTGTTTTACAGGACGCAAAAAAACAATTCAAAATGCAATATATTAATAAAACAGAGCCTTTAGAAGCCGATTTAGTATAACAGATAGGGTGAAATGTGCTGGTTCGGGATGTCCATGTGGCCTGTTGTTTTTACAGGACACACAAAACCAATTCAAAATGCAATATATTAATAAAACAGAGCCTGTAGAAGCTGCTTTAGTATAACAGATAGGGTGAAATGTGACGGTTTGGGATACCCTGCAGCCTGGTGTTTTTACAGGACGCACAAAACCAATTCAAAATGCAATATATTAATAAAACAGAGCCTGTAGAAGCTGCTTTAGTATAACAGATAGGGTGAAATGTGTATGTTTGGGATACCCTGCGGCCTGGTGTTTTTACAGGACGCACAAAACCAATTCAAAATGCAATATATTAATAAAACACAGCCTTTAGAAACTGATTTAGTATAACAGATAGGGTGAAATGTGCTGGTTTGGGATACCCTACGGCCTGATGTTTTTACAGGATGCACAAAGCCAATTCAAAATGCAATATATTAATAAAACAGAGCCTGTAGAAGCTGCTTTAGTATAACAGATAGGGTGAAATGTGACGGTTTGGGATATTCATGCGGCCTGTTGCTTTTAAAGGCGCACAAAACCAATTCAACATGCAATATATTAATAAAACAGAGCCTGTAGCAGCTGCTTTAGTATATCAGATAGGGTGAAATGTGTATGTTTGGGATACCCTGCGGCCTGGTGTTTTTACAGGACGCACAAAACCAATTCAAAATGCAATATATTAATAAAACACAGCCTTTAGAAACTGATTTAGTATAACAGATAGGGTGAAATGTGCTGGTTTGGGATACCCTGCGGCCTGGTGTTTTACAGGACGCAAAAAAACAATTCAAAATGCAATATATTAATAAAACAGAGCCTGTAGAAGCTGCTTTAGTATAACAGATAGGGTGAAATGTGACGGTTTGGGATATTCATGCGGCCTGTTGGTTTTAAAGGCGCACAAAACCAATTCAACATGCAATATATTAATAAAACAGAGCCTTTAGAAGCTGATTTAGAATAACAGATAGGGTGAAATGTGCTGGTTTGGGATGCCCCTGCGGCCTGGTGTTTTTACAGGACGCACAAAACCAATTCAAAATGCAATGTATTAAAAAAAAAAGAGCCTGTAGAAGCTGCTTTAGTATAACAGATATGGTTAAATGTGCCGGTTTTGGATACCCTGCGGCCTGGTGTTTTTAAAGGACCCACAAAACCAATTCAAAATGCAATATATTAATAAAATAGAGCCTGTAGAAGCTGCTTTAGTATAACAGGGTGAAATGTGCCGGTTTGGGATACCCTGCAGCCTGGTGTTTTTACAGGACGCAAAAAAACAATTCAAAATGCAATATATTAATAAAACAGAGCCTGTAGAAGCTGCTTTAGTATAACAGATAGGGTGAAATGTGTCGGTTTTGGATACCCTGCGGCCTGGTGTTTTACAGGACGCAAAAAAACAATTCAAAATGCAATATATTAATAAACAGAGCCTGTAGAAGCTGCTTTAGTATAACAGATAGGGTTAAATGTGACGGTTTGGGATACCCTGCAGCCTGGTGTTTTTACAGGACGCACAAAACCAATTCAAAATGCAATATATTAATAAAACACAGCCTTTAGAAGCTGATTTAGTATAACAGATAGGGTGAAATGTGCCGGTTTGGGATACCCTGCGGCCTGGTGTTTTTAAAGGACGCACAAAACCAATTCAAAATGTAATATATTAATAAAACAGAGCCTGTAGAAGCTGCTTCAGTATAACAGATAGGGTGAAATGTGCCGGTTTGGCATACTCTGCTGCCTGGTGTTTTTACAGGACGCAAAAAAACAATTCAAAATGAAGCTGATTTAGTATAACAGGGTGAAATGTGCTGGTTTGGGATGCCCATGCGGCCTGGTGTTTTTACAGGACGAACAGAACCAATTCAAAATGCAATATATTAATAAAACAGAGCCTGTAGAAGCTGCTTTAGTATAACAGATATGGTTAAATGTGCCGGTTTGGGATACCCTGCGGCCTGGTGTTTTTAAAGGACGCACAAAACCAATTCAAAATGCAATATATTAATAAAACAGAGCCTGTAGAAGCTGCTTTAGTATAACAGGGTGAAATGTGCCGGTTTGGGATACCCTGCAGCCTGGTGTTTTTACAGGACGCAAAAAAACAATTCAAAATGCAATATATTAATAAAACAGAGCCTGTAGAAGCTGCTTTAGAATAACAGATAGGGTGAAATGTGTCGGTATGGGATACCCTGCGGCCTGGTGTTTTACAGGACGCAAAAAAAAATTCAAAATGCAATATATTAATAAAACAGAGCCTGTAGAAGCTGCTTTAGTATAACAGATAGGGTGAAATGTGCCGGTTTGGGATATCCATTCGGCCTGTTGCTTTTAAAGGCGCACAAAACCAATTCAACATGCAATATATTAATAAAACAGAGCCTTTAGAAGCTGATTTAGTATAACAGATAGGGTGAAATGTGCTGGTTTGGGATGCCCCTGCGACCTGGTGTTTTTACAGGACGCACAAAACCAATTCAAAATGCAATGTATTAAAAAAAAAAGAGCCTGTAGAAGCTGCTTTAGTATAACAGGGTGAAATGTGCCGGTTTGGGATACCCTGTGGCCTGGTGTTTTTAAAGGACGCACAAAACCAATTCAAAATGCAATATATTAATAAAACAGATCCCGTAGAAGCTGCTTTAGTATAACAGGGTGAAATGTGCTGGTTTGGGATACCCTGCAGCCTGGTGTTTTTACAGGACGCAAAAAACCAATTCAAAATGCAATATATTAATAAAACAGAGCCTGTAGAAGCTGCTTTAGTATAACAGATAGGGTGAAATGTGTCGGTTTGGGATACCCTGCGGCCTGGTGTTTTACAGGACGCAAAAAACTAATTCAAAATGCAATATATTAATAAAACAGAGCCTGTAGAAGCTGCTTTAGTATACCAGACAGGGTGAAATGGGCCGGTTTGGGATGCCCATGTGGCCTGGTGTTTTTACAGGACGCACAAAACCAAATCAAAATGCAATATATTAATAAAACAGAGCCTTTAGAAGCTGATTTAGTATAACAGATAGGGTGAAATGTGATGGTTTGGGACGCCCATGCGGCCTGGTGTTTTTACAGGACGCACAAAACCAATTCAAAATGCAATATATTAATAAAACAGAGCCTGTAGAAGCTGCCTTAGTATAACAGGGTGAAATGTGCTGGTTTGGGATACCCTGCGGCCTGGTGTTTTTACAGGATGCACAAAACCAATTCAAAATGCAATATATTAATAAACCAGAGCCTTTAGAAGCCGATTTAGTATAACAGATAGGGTGAAATGTGCTGGTTCGGGATGTCCATGTGGCCTGTTGTTTTTACAGGACACACAAAACCAATTCAAAATGCAATATATTAATAAAACAGAGCCTGTAGAAGCTGCTTTAGTATAACAGATAGGGTGAAATGTGACGGTTTAGGATACCCTGCAGCCTGGTGTTTTTACAGGACGCACAAAACCAATTCAAAATGCAATATATTAATAAAACAGAGCCTGTAGCAGCTGCTTTAGTATATCAGATAGGGTGAAATGTGTATGTTTGGGATACCCTGCGGCCTGGTGTTTTTACAGGACGCACAAAACCAATTCAAAATGCAATATATTAATAAAACAGAGCCTGTAGAAGCTGATTTAGCATAAGAGATAGGGTGAAATGGGCCAGTTTGGGAAACCCTGCGGCCTGGTATTTTTACAGGACGCAAAAAAACAATTCAAAATATAATCTATTAATAAAACAGAGCCTGTAGAAGCTGCTTTAGTATAACAGATAGGGTGAAATTTGCCGGTTTGGGATACCCTGCGGCCTGGTGTTTTTAAAGGACGCACAAAACCAATTCAAAATGTAATATATTAATAAAACAGAGCCTGTAGAAGCTGCTTCAGTATAACAGATATGGTTAAATGTGCCGGTTTGGGATACCCTGCGGCCTGGTGTTTTTAAAGGACGCACAAAACCAATTCAAAATGCAATATATTAATAAAACAGAGCCTGTAGAAGCTGCTTTAGTATAACAGGGTGAAATGTGCCGGTTTGGGATACCCTGCAGCCTGGTGTTTTTACAGGACGCAAAAAAACAATTCAAAATGCAATATATGAATAAAACAGAGCCTGTAGAAGCTGCTTTAGTATAACAGATAGGGTGAAATGTGTCAGTTTGGGATACCCTGCGGCCTGGTGTTTTACAGGACGCAAAAAACCAATTCAAAATGCAATATATTAATAAAACAGAGCCTGTAGAAGCTGCTTTAGTATAACAGATAGGGTGAAATGTGCCGGTTTGGGATATCCATGCGGCCTGTTGCTTTTACAGGACGCACAAAACCAATTCAACATGCAATATATTAATAAAACAGAGCCTTTAGAAGCTGATTTAGTATAACAGATAGGGTGAAATGTGCTGGTTTGGGATGCCCCTGCGGCCTGGTGTTTTTACAGGACGCACAAAACCAATACAAAATGCAATGTATTAATAAAACAGAGCCTGTAGAAGCTGCTTTAGTATAACAGATATGGTTAAATGTGCCGGTTTGGGATACCCTGCGGCCTGGTGTTTTTACAGGACGCACAAAACCAATTCAAAATGCAATATATTAATAAAACAGATCCTGTAGAAGCTGCTTTAGTATAACAGGGTGAAATGTGCCGGTTTGGGATACCCTGCAGCCTGGTGTTTTTACAGGACGCAAAAAAACAATTCAAAATGCAATATATTAATAAAACAGAGCCTATAGAAGCTGCTTTAGAATAACAGATAGGGTGAAATGTGTCGGTTTGGGATACCCTGCGGCCTGGTGTTTTACAGGACGCAAAAAAACAATTCAAAATGCAATATATTAATAAAACAGAGCCTTTAGAAGCCGATTTAGTATAACAGATAGGGTGAAATGTGCTGGTTCGGGATGTCCATGTGGCCTGTTGTTTTTACAGGACACACAAAACCAATTCAAAATGCAATATATTAATAAAACAGAGCCTGTAGAAGCTGCTTTAGTATAACAGATAGGGTGAAATGTGTATGTTTGGGATACCCTGCGGCCTGGTGTTTTTACAGGACGCACAAAACCAATTCAAAATGCAATATATTAATAAAACACAGCCTTTAGAAACTGATTTAGTATAACAGATAGGGTGAAATGTGCTGGTTTGGGATACCCTACGGCCTGATGTTTTTACAGGATGCACAAAGCCAATTCAAAATGCAATATATTAATAAAACAGAGCCTGTAGAAGCTGCTTTAGTATAACAGATAGGGTGAAATGTGACGGTTTGGGATATTCATGCGGCCTGTTGCTTTTAAAGGCGCACAAAACCAATTCAACATGCAATATATTAATAAAACAGAGCCTGTAGCAGCTGCTTTAGTATATCAGATAGGGTGAAATGTGTATGTTTGGGATACCCTGCGGCCTGGTGTTTTTACAGGACGCACAAAACCAATTCAAAATGCAATATATTAATAAAACACAGCCTTTAGAAACTGATTTAGTATAACAGATAGGGTGAAATGTGCTGGTTTGGGATACCCTGCGGCCTGGTGTTTTACAGGACGCAAAAAAACAATTCAAAATGCAATATATTAATAAAACAGAGCCTGTAGAAGCTGCTTTAGTATAACAGATAGGGTGAAATGTGACGGTTTGAGATATTCATGCGGCCTGTTGGTTTTAAAGGCGCACAAAACCAATTCAACATGCAATATATTAATAAAACAGAGCCTTTAGAAGCTGATTTAGAATAACAGATAGGGTGAAATGTGCTGGTTTGGGATGCCTCTGCGGCCTGGTGTTTTTACAGGACGCACAAAACCAATTCAAAATGCAATGTATTAAAAAAAAAAGAGCCTGTAGAAGCTGCTTTAGTATAACAGATATGGTTAAATGTGCCGGTTTTGGATACTCTGCGGCCTGGTGTTTTTAAAGGACCCACAAAACCAATTCAAAATGCAATATATTAATAAAATAGAGCCTGTAGAAGCTGCTTTAGTATAACAGGGTGAAATGTGCCGGTTTGGGATACCCTGCAGCCTGGTGTTTTTACAGGACGCAAAAAAACAATTCAAAATGCAATATATTAATAAAACAGAGCCTGTAGAAGCTGCTTTAGTATAACAGATAGGGTGAAATGTGTCGGTTTTGGATACCCTGCGGCCTGGTGTTTTACAGGACGCAAAAAAACAATTCAAAATGCAATATATTAATAAACAGAGCCTGTAGAAGCTGCTTTAGTATAACAGATAGGGTTAAATGTGACGGTTTGGGATACCCTGCAGCCTGGTGTTTTTACAGGATGCACAAAACCAATTCAAAATGCAATATATTAATAAAACACAGCCTTTAGAAGCTGATTTAGTATAACAGATAGGGTGAAATGTGCTGGTTTGGGATACCCTACGGCCTGGTGTTTTTACAGGATGCACAAAGCCAATTCAAAATGCAATATATTAATAAAACAGAGCCTGTAGAAGCTGCTTTAGTATAACAGATAGGGTGAAATGTGCCGGTTTGGGATACCCTGCGGCCTGGTGTTTTTAAAGGACGCACAAAACCAATTCAAAATGTAATATATTAATAAAACAGAGCCTGTAGAAGCTGCTTCAGTATAACAGATAGGGTGAAATGTGCCGGTTTGGCATACTCTGCTGCCTGGTGTTTTTACAGGACGCAAAAAAACAATTCAAAATGAAGCTGATTTAGTATAACAGGGTGAAATGTGCTGGTTTGGGATGCCCATGCGGCCTGGTGTTTTTACAGGACGAACAGAACCAATTCAAAATGCAATATATTAATAAAACAGAGCCTGTAGAAGCTGCTTTAGTATAACAGATATGGTTAAATGTGCCGGTTTGGGATACCCTGCGGCCTGGTGTTTTTAAAGGACGCACAAAACCAATTCAAAATGCAATATATTAATAAAACAGAGCCTGTAGAAGCTGCTTTAGTATAACAGGGTGAAATGTGCCGGTTTGGGATACCCTGCAGCCTGGTGTTTTTACAGGACGCAAAAAAACAATTCAAAATGCAATATATTAATAAAACAGAGCCTGTAGAAGCTGCTTTAGAATAACAGATAGGGTGAAATGTGTCGGTATGGGATACCCTGCGGCCTGGTGTTTTACAGGAGCAAAAAAAAATTCAAAATGCAATATATTAATAAAACAGAGCCTGTAGAAGCTGCTTTAGTATAACAGATAGGGTGAAATGTGCCGGTTTGGGATATCCATTCGGCCTGTTGCTTTTAAAGGCGCACAAAACCAATTCAACATGCAATATATTAATAAAACAGAGCCTTTAGAAGCTGATTTAGTATAACAGATAGGGTGAAATGTGCTGGTTTGGGATGCCCCTGCGGCCTGGTGTTTTTACAGGACGCACAAAACCAATTCAAAATGCAATGTATTAAAAAAAAAAGAGCCTGTAGAAGCTGCTTTAGTATAACAGGGTGAAATGTGCCGGTTTGGGATACCCTGTGGCCTGGTGTTTTTAAAGGACGCACAAAACCAATTCAAAATGCAATATATTAATAAAACAGATCCCGTAGAAGCTGCTTTAGTATAACAGGGTGAAATGTGCTGGTTTGGGATACCCTGCAGCCTGGTGTTTTTACAGGACGCAAAAAACCAATTCAAAATGCAATATATTAATAAAACAGAGCCTGTAGAAGCTGCTTTAGTATAACAGATAGGGTGAAATGTGTCGGTTTGGGATACCCTGCGGCCTGGTGTTTTACAGGACGCAAAAAACTAATTCAAAATGCAATATATTAATAAAACAGAGCCTGTAGAAGCTGCTTTAGTATACCAGACAGGGTGAAATGGGCCGGTTTGGGATGCCCATGTGGCCTGGTGTTTTTACAGGACGCACAAAACCAAATCAAAATGCAATATATTAATAAAACAGAGCCTTTAGAAGCTGATTTAGTATAACAGATAGGGTGAAATGTGATGGTTTGGGACGCCCATGCGGCCTGGTGTTTTTACAGGACGCACAAAACCAATTCAAAATGCAATATATTAATATGTAGAAGCTGCCTTAGTATAACAGGGTGAAATGTGCTGGTTTGGGATACCCTGCGGCCTGGTGTTTTTACAGGATGCACAAAACCAATTCAAAATGCAATATATTAATAAACCAGAGCCTTTAGAAGCCGATTTAGTATAACAGATAGGGTGAAATGTGCTGGTTCGGGATGTCCATGTGGCCTGTTGTTTTTACAGGACACACAAAACCAATTCAAAATGCAATATATTAATAAAACAGAGCCTGTAGAAGCTGCTTTAGTATAACAGATAGGGTGAAATGTGACGGTTTAGGATACCCTGCAGCCTGGTGTTTTTACAGGACGCACAAAACCAATTCAAAATGCAATATATTAATAAAACAGAGCCTGTAGCAGCTGCTTTAGTATATCAGATAGGGTGAAATGTGTATGTTTGGGATACCCTGCGGCCTGGTGTTTTTACAGGACGCACAAAACCAATTCAAAATGCAATATATTAATAAAACAGAGCCTGTAGAAGCTGATTTAGCATAAGAGATAGGGTGAAATGGGCCAGTTTGGGAAACCCTGCGGCCTGGTATTTTTACAGGACGCAAAAAAACAATTCAAAATATAATCTATTAATAAAACAGAGCCTGTAGAAGCTGCTTTAGTATAACAGATAGGGTGAAATTTGCCGGTTTGGGATACCCTGCGGCCTGGTGTTTTTAAAGGACGCACAAAACCAATTCAAAATGTAATATATTAATAAAACAGAGCCTGTAGAAGCTGCTTCAGTATAACAGATATGGTTAAATGTGCCGGTTTGGGATACCCTGCGGCCTGGTGTTTTTAAAGGACGCACAAAACCAATTCAAAATGCAATATATTAATAAAACAGAGCCTGTAGAAGCTGCTTTAGTATAACAGGGTGAAATGTGCCGGTTTGGGATACCCTGCAGCCTGGTGTTTTTACAGGACGCAAAAAACCAATTCAAAATGCAATATATGAATAAAACAGAGCCTGTAGAAGCTGCTTTAGTATAACAGATAGGGTGAAATGTGTCAGTTTGGGATACCCTGCGGCCTGGTGTTTTACAGGACGCAAAAAACCAATTCAAAATGCAATATATTAATAAAACAGAGCCTGTAGAAGCTGCTTTAGTATAACAGATAGGGTGAAATGTGCCGGTTTGGGATATCCATGCGGCCTGTTGCTTTTACAGGACGCACAAAACCAATTCAACATGCAATATATTAATAAAACAGAGCCTTTAGAAGCTGATTTAGTATAACAGATAGGGTGAAATGTGCTGGTTTGGGATGCCCCTGCGGCCTGGTGTTTTTACAGGACGCACAAAACCAATACAAAATGCAATGTATTAATAAAACAGAGCCTGTAGAAGCTGCTTTAGTATAACAGATATGGTTAAATGTGCCGGTTTGGGATACCCTGCGGCCTGGTGTTTTTACAGGACGCACAAAACCAATTCAAAATGCAATATATTAATAAAACAGATCCTGTAGAAGCTGCTTTAGTATAACAGGGTGAAATGTGCCGGTTTGGGATACCCTGCAGCCTGGTGTTTTTACAGGACGCAAAAAAACAATTCAAAATGCAATATATTAATAAAACAGAGCCTATAGAAGCTGCTTTAGTATAACAGATAGGGTGAAATGTGTCGGTTTGGGATACCCTGCGGCCTGGTGTTTTACAGGACGCAAAAAAACAATTCAAAATGCAATATATTAATAAAACAGAGCCTTTAGAAGCCGATTTAGTATAACAGATAGGGTGAAATGTGCTGGTTCGGGATGTCCATGTGGCCTGTTGTTTTTACAGGACACACAAAACCAATTCAAAATGCAATATATTAATAAAACAGAGCCTGTAGAAGCTGCTTTAGTATAACAGATAGGGTGAAATGTGACGGTTTGGGATACCCTGCAGCCTGGTGTTTTTACAGGACGCACAAAACCAATTCAAAATGCAATATATTAATAAAACAGAGCCTGTAGAAGCTGCTTTAGTATAACAGATAGGGTGAAATGTGTATGTTTGGGATACCCTGCGGCCTGGTGTTTTTACAGGACGCACAAAACCAATTCAAAATGCAATATATTAATAAAACACAGCCTTTAGAAACTGATTTAGTATAACAGATAGGGTGAAATGTGCTGGTTTGGGATACCCTACGGCCTGATGTTTTTACAGGATGCACAAAGCCAATTCAAAATGCAATATATTAATAAAACAGAGCCTGTAGAAGCTGCTTTAGTATAACAGATAGGGTGAAATGTGACGGTTTGGGATATTCATGCGGCCTGTTGCTTTTAAAGGCGCACAAAACCAATTCAACATGCAATATATTAATAAAACAGAGCCTGTAGCAGCTGCTTTAGTATATCAGATAGGGTGAAATGTGTATGTTTGGGATACCCTGCGGCCTGGTGTTTTTACAGGACGCACAAAACCAATTCAAAATGCAATATATTAATAAAACACAGCCTTTAGAAACTGATTTAGTATAACAGATAGGGTGAAATGTGCTGGTTTGGGATACCCTGCGGCCTGGTGTTTTACAGGACGCAAAAAAACAATTCAAAATGCAATATATTAATAAAACAGAGCCTGTAGAAGCTGCTTTAGTATAACAGATAGGGTGAAATGTGACGGTTTGGGATATTCATGCGGCCTGTTGGTTTTAAAGGCGCACAAAACCAATTCAACATGCAATATATTAATAAAACAGAGCCTTTAGAAGCTGATTTAGAATAACAGATAGGGTGAAATGTGCTGGTTTGGGATGCCCCTGCGGCCTGGTGTTTTTACAGGACGCACAAAACCAATTCAAAATGCAATGTATTAAAAAAAAAAGAGCCTGTAGAAGCTGCTTTAGTATAACAGATATGGTTAAATGTGCCGGTTTTGGATACCCTGCGGCCTGGTGTTTTTAAAGGACCCACAAAACCAATTCAAAATGCAATATATTAATAAAATAGAGCCTGTAGAAGCTGCTTTAGTATAACAGGGTGAAATGTGCCGGTTTGGGATACCCTGCAGCCTGGTGTTTTTACAGGACGCAAAAAAACAATTCAAAATGCAATATATTAATAAAACAGAGCCTGTAGAAGCTGCTTTAGTATAACAGATAGGGTGAAATGTGTCGGTTTTGGATACCCTGCGGCCTGGTGTTTTACAGGACGCAAAAAAACAATTCAAAATGCAATATATTAATAAACAGAGCCTGTAGAAGCTGCTTTAGTATAACAGATAGGGTTAAATGTGACGGTTTGGGATACCCTGCAGCCTGGTGTTTTTACAGGACGCACAAAACCAATTCAAAATGCAATATATTAATAAAACACAGCCTTTAGAAGCTGATTTAGTATAACAGATAGGGTGAAATGTGCTGGTTTGGGATACCCTACGGCCTGGTGTTTTTACAGGATGCACAAAGCCAATTCAAAATGCAATATATTAATAAAACAGAGCCTGTAGAAGCTGCTTTAGTATAACAGATAGGGTGAAATGTGCCGGTTTGGGATACCCTGCGGCCTGGTGTTTTTAAAGGACGCACAAAACCAATTCAAAATGTAATATATTAATAAAACAGAGCCTGTAGAAGCTGCTTCAGTATAACAGATAGGGTGAAATGTGCCGGTTTGGCATACTCTGCTGCCTGGTGTTTTTACAGGACGCAAAAAAACAATTCAAAATGAAGCTGATTTAGTATAACAGGGTGAAATGTGCTGGTTTGGGATGCCCATGCGGCCTGGTGTTTTTACAGGACGAACAGAACCAATTCAAAATGCAATATATTAATAAAACAGAGCCTGTAGAAGCTGCTTTAGTATAACAGATATGGTTAAATGTGCCGGTTTGGGATACCCTGCGGCCTGGTGTTTTTAAAGGACGCACAAAACCAATTCAAAATGCAATATATTAATAAAACAGAGCCTGTAGAAGCTGCTTTAGTATAACAGGGTGAAATGTGCCGGTTTGGGATACCCTGCAGCCTGGTGTTTTTACAGGACGCAAAAAAACAATTCAAAATGCAATATATTAATAAAACAGAGCCTGTAGAAGCTGCTTTAGAATAACAGATAGGGTGAAATGTGTCGGTATGGGATACCCTGCGGCCTGGTGTTTTACAGGACGCAAAAAAAAATTCAAAATGCAATATATTAATAAAACAGAGCCTGTAGAAGCTGCTTTAGTATAACAGATAGGGTGAAATGTGCCGGTTTGGGATATCCATTCGGCCTGTTGCTTTTAAAGGCGCACAAAACCAATTCAACATGCAATATATTAATAAAACAGAGCCTTTAGAAGCTGATTTAGTATAACAGATAGGGTGAAATGTGCTGGTTTGGGATGCCCCTGCGGCCTGGTGTTTTTACAGGACGCACAAAACCAATTCAAAATGCAATGTATTAAAAAAAAAAGAGCCTGTAGAAGCTGCTTTAGTATAACAGGGTGAAATGTGCCGGTTTGGGATACCCTGTGGCCTGGTGTTTTTAAAGGACGCACAAAACCAATTCAAAATGCAATATATTAATAAAACAGATCCCGTAGAAGCTGCTTTAGTATAACAGGGTGAAATGTGCTGGTTTGGGATACCCTGCAGCCTGGTGTTTTTACAGGACGCAAAAAACCAATTCAAAATGCAATATATTAATAAAACAGAGCCTGTAGAAGCTGCTTTAGTATAACAGATAGGGTGAAATGTGTCGGTTTGGGATACCCTGCGGCCTGGTGTTTTACAGGACGCAAAAAACTAATTCAAAATGCAATATATTAATAAAACAGAGCCTGTAGAAGCTGCTTTAGTATACCAGACAGGGTGAAATGGGCCGGTTTGGGATGCCCATGTGGCCTGGTGTTTTTACAGGACGCACAAAACCAAATCAAAATGCAATATATTAATAAAACAGAGCCTTTAGAAGCTGATTTAGTATAACAGATAGGGTGAAATGTGATGGTTTGGGACGCCCATGCGGCCTGGTGTTTTTACAGGACGCACAAAACCAATTCAAAATGCAATATATTAATAAAACAGAGCCTGTAGAAGCTGCCTTAGTATAACAGGGTGAAATGTGCTGGTTTGGGATACCCTGCGGCCTGGTGTTTTTACAGGATGCACAAAACCAATTCAAAATGCAATATATTAATAAACCAGAGCCTTTAGAAGCCGATTTAGTATAACAGATAGGGTGAAATGTGCTGGTTCGGGATGTCCATGTGGCCTGTTGTTTTTACAGGACACACAAAACCAATTCAAAATGCAATATATTAATAAAACAGAGCCTGTAGAAGCTGCTTTAGTATAACAGATAGGGTGAAATGTGACGGTTTAGGATACCCTGCAGCCTGGTGTTTTTACAGGACGCACAAAACCAATTCAAAATGCAATATATTAATAAAACAGAGCCTGTAGCAGCTGCTTTAGTATATCAGATAGGGTGAAATGTGTATGTTTGGGATACCCTGCGGCCTGGTGTTTTTACAGGACGCACAAAACCAATTCAAAATGCAATATATTAATAAAACAGAGCCTGTAGAAGCTGATTTAGCATAAGAGATAGGGTGAAATGGGCCAGTTTGGGAAACCCTGCGGCCTGGTATTTTTACAGGACGCAAAAAAACAATTCAAAATATAATCTATTAATAAAACAGAGCCTGTAGAAGCTGCTTTAGTATAACAGATAGGGTGAAATTTGCCGGTTTGGGATACCCTGCGGCCTGGTGTTTTTAAAGGACGCACAAAACCAATTCAAAATGTAATATATTAATAAAACAGAGCCTGTAGAAGCTGCTTCAGTATAACAGATATGGTTAAATGTGCCGGTTTGGGATACCCTGCGGCCTGGTGTTTTTAAAGGACGCACAAAACCAATTCAAAATGCAATATATTAATAAAACAGAGCCTGTAGAAGCTGCTTTAGTATAACAGGGTGAAATGTGCTGGTTTGGGATACCCTGCAGCCTGGTGTTTTTACAGGACGCAAAAAACCAATTCAAAATGCAATATATTAATAAAACAGAGCCTGTAGAAGCTGCTTTAGTATAACAGATAGGGTGAAATGTGTCGGTTTGGGATACCCTGCGGCCTGGTGTTTTACAGGACGCAAAAAACTAATTCAAAATGCAATATATTAATAAAACAGAGCCTGTAGAAGCTGCTTTAGTATACCAGACAGGGTGAAATGGGCCGGTTTGGGATGCCCATGTGGCCTGGTGTTTTTACAGGACGCACAAAACCAAATCAAAATGCAATATATTAATAAAACAGAGCCTTTAGAAGCTGATTTAGTATAACAGATAGGGTGAAATGTGATGGTTTGGGACGCCCATGCGGCCTGGTGTTTTTACAGGACGCACAAAACCAATTCAAAATGCAATATATTAATAAAACAGAGCCTGTAGAAGCTGCCTTAGTATAACAGGGTGAAATGTGCTGGTTTGGGATACCCTGCGGCCTGGTGTTTTTACAGGATGCACAAAACCAATTCAAAATGCAATATATTAATAAACCAGAGCCTTTAGAAGCCGATTTAGTATAACAGATAGGGTGAAATGTGCTGGTTCGGGATGTCCATGTGGCCTGTTGTTTTTACAGGACACACAAAACCAATTCAAAATGCAATATATTAATAAAACAGAGCCTGTAGAAGCTGCTTTAGTATAACAGATAGGGTGAAATGTGACGGTTTAGGATACCCTGCAGCCTGGTGTTTTTACAGGACGCACAAAACCAATTCAAAATGCAATATATTAATAAAACAGAGCCTGTAGCAGCTGCTTTAGTATATCAGATAGGGTGAAATGTGTATGTTTGGGATACCCTGCGGCCTGGTGTTTTTACAGGACGCACAAAACCAATTCAAAATGCAATATATTAATAAAACAGAGCCTGTAGAAGCTGATTTAGCATAAGAGATAGGGTGAAATGGGCCAGTTTGGGAAACCCTGCGGCCTGGTATTTTTACAGGACACAAAAAAACAATTCAAAATATAATCTATTAATAAAACAGAGCCTGTAGAAGCTGCTTTAGTATAACAGATAGGGTGAAATTTGCCGGTTTGGGATACCCTGCGGCCTGGTGTTTTTAAAGGACGCACAAAACCAATTCAAAATGTAATATATTAATAAAACAGAGCCTGTAGAAGCTGCTTCAGTATAACAGATAGGGTGAAATGTGCCGGTTTGGCATACTCTGCTGCCTGGTGTTTTTACAGGACGCAAAAAAACAATTCAAAATGAAGCTGATTTAGTATAACAGGGTGAAATGTGCTGGTTTGGGATGCCCATGCGGCCTGGTGTTTTTACAGGACGCAAAAAAACAATTCAAAATGCAATATATTAATAAAACAGAGCCTGTAGAAGCTGCTTTAGTATAACAGATAGGGTGAAATGTGTCGGTATGGGATACCCTGCGGCCTGGTGTTTTACAGGACGCAAAAAAAAATTCAAAATGCAATATATTAATTAAACAGAGCCTGTAGAAGCTGCTTTAGTATAACAGATAGGGTGAAATGTGCCGGTTTGGGATATCCATGCGGCCTGTTGCTTTTAAAGGCGCACAAAACCAATTCAACATGCAATATATTAATAAAACAGAGCCTTTAGAAGCTGATTTAGTATAACAGATAGGGTGAAATGTGCTGGTTTGGGATGCCCCTGCGGCCTGGTGTTTTTACAGGACGCACAAAACCAATTCAAAATGCAATGTATTAAAAAAAAAAGAGCCTGTAGAAGCTGCTTTAGTATAACAGGGTGAAATGTGCCGGTTTGGGATACCCTGCGGCCTGGTGTTTTTAAAGGACGCACAAAACCAATTCAAAATGCAATATATTAATAAAACAGATCCCGTAGAAGCTGCTTTAGTATAACAGGGTGAAATGTGCTGGTTTGGGATACCCTGCAGCCTGGTGTTTTTACAGAACGCAAAAAACCAATTCAAAATGCAATATATTAATAAAACAGAGCCTGTAGAAGCTGCTTTAGTATAACAGATAGGGTGAAATGTGTCGGTTTGGGATATCCTGCGGCCTGGTGTTTTACAGGACGCAAAAAACTAATTCAAAATGCAATATATTAATAAAACAGAGCCTGTAGAAGCTGCTTTAGTATACCAGACAGGGTGAAATGGGCCGGTTTGGGATGCCCATGTGGCCTGGTGTTTTTACAGGACGCACAAAACCAAATCAAAATGCAATATATTAATAAAACAGAGCCTTTAGAAGCTGATTTAGTATAACAGATAGGGTGAAATGTGCCAGTTTGGGATGCCCCTGCAGCCTGGTGTTTTTACAGGACGCACAAAACCAATTCAAAATGCAATATATTGATAAAACAGAGCCTGTAGAAGCTGCTTTAGTATAACAGATAGGGTGAAATGTGATGGTTTGGGACGCCCATGCGGCCTGGTGTTTTTACAGGACGCACAAAACCAATTCAAAATGCAATATATTAATAAAACAGAGCCTGTAGAAGCTGCCTTAGTATAACAGGGTGAAATGTGCTGGTTTGGGATACCCTGCGGCCTGGTGTTTTTACAGGATGCACAAAACCAATTCAAAATGCAATATATTAATAAACCAGAGCCTTTAGAAGCCGATTTAGTATAACAGATAGGGTGAAATGTGCTGGTTCGGGATGTCCATGTGGCCTGTTGTTTTTACAGGACACACAAAACCAATTCAAAATGCAATATATTAATAAAACAGAGCCTGTAGAAGCTGCTTTAGTATAACAGATAGGGTTAAATGTGACGGTTTGGGATACCCTGCAGCCTGGTGTTTTTACAGGACGCACAAAACCAATTCAAAATGCAATATATTAATAAAACAGAGCCTGTAGAAGCTGCTTTAGTATATCAGATAGGGTGAAATGTGTATGTTTGGGATACCCTGCGGCCTGGTGTTTTTACAGGACGCACAAAACCAATTCAAAATGCAATATATTAATAAAACAGAGCCTGTAGAAGCTGATTTAGCATAAGAGATAGGGTGAAATGGGCCAGTTTGGGAAACCCTGCGGCCTGGTATTTTTACAGGACGCAAAAAAACAATTCAAAATATAATCTATTAATAAAACAGAGCCTGTAGAAGCTGCTTTAGTATAACAGATAGGGTGAAATTTGCCGGTTTGGGATACCCTGCGGCCTGGTGTTTTTAAAGGACGCACAAAACCAATTCAAAATGTAATATATTAATAAAACAGAGCCTGTAGAAGCTGCTTCAGTATAACAGATAGGGTGAAATGTGCCGGTTTGGCATACTCTGCTGCCTGGTGTTTTTACAGGACGCAAAAAAACAATTCAAAATGAAGCTGATTTAGTATAACAGGGTGAAATGTGCCGGTTTGGGATATCCATGCGGCCTGTTGCTTTTAAAGGCGCACAAAACCAATTCAACATGCAATATATTAATAAAACAGAGCCTTTAGAAGCTGATTTAGTATAACAGATAGGGTGAAATGTGCTGGTTTGCGATGCCCCTGCGGCCTGGTGTTTTTACAGGACGCACAAAACCAATTCAAAATGCAATGTATTAAAAAAAAAAGAGCCTGTAGAAGCTGCTTTAGTATAACAGGGTGAAATGTGCCGGTTTGGGATACCCTGCGGCCTGGTGTTTTTAAAGGACGCACAAAACCAATTCAAAATGCAATATATTAATAAAACAGATCCCGTAGAAGCTGCTTTAGTATAACAGGGTGAAATGTGCTGGTTTGGGATACCCTGCAGCCTGGTGTTTTTACAGGACGCAAAAAACCAATTCAAAATGCAATATATTAATAAAACAGAGCCTGTAGAAGCTGCTTTAGTATAACAGATAGGGTGAAATGTGTCGGTTTGGGATACCCTGCGGCCTGGTGTTTTACAGGACGCAAAAAACTAATTCAAAATGCAATATATTAATAAAACAGAGCCTGTAGAAGCTGCTTTAGTATACCAGACAGGGTAAAATGGGCCGGTTTGGGATGCCCATGTGGCCTGGTGTTTTTACAGGACGCACAAAACCAAATCAAAATGCAATATATTAATAAAACAGAGCCTTTAGAAGCTGATTTAGTATAACAGATAGGGTGAAATGTGCCAGTTTGGGATGCCCCTGCAGCCTGGTGTTTTTACAGGACGCACAAAACCAATTCAAAATGCAATATATTGATAAAACAGAGCCTGTAGAAGCTGCTTTAGTATAACAGATAGGGTGAAATGTGATGGTTTGGGACGCCCATGCGGCCTGGTGTTTTTACAGGACGCACAAAACCAATTCAAAATGCAATATATTAATAAAACAGAGCCTGTAGAAGCTGCCTTAGTATAACAGGGTGAAATGTGCTGGTTTGGGATACCCTGCGGCCTGGTGTTTTTACAGGATGCACAAAACCAATTCAAAATGCAATATATTAATAAACCAGAGCCTTTAGAAGCCGATTTAGTATAACAGATAGGGTGAAATGTGCTGGTTCGGGATGTCCATGTGGCCTGTTGTTTTTACAGGACACACAAAACCAATTCAAAATGCAATATATTAATAAAACAGAGCCTGTAGAAGCTGCTTTAGTATAACAGATAGGGTTAAATGTGACGGTTTGGGATACCCTGCAGCCTGGTGTTTTTACAGGACGCACAAAACCAATTCAAAATGCAATATATTAATAAAACAGAGCCTGTAGCAGCTGCTTTAGTATATCAGATAGGGTGAAATGTGTATGTTTGGGATACCCTGCGGCCTGGTGTTTTTACAGGACGCACAAAACCAATTCAAAATGCAATATATTAATAAAACAGAGCCTGTAGAAGCTGATTTAGCATAAGAGATAGGGTGAAATGGGCCAGTTTGGGAAACCCTGCGGCCTGGTATTTTTACAGGACGCAAAAAAAAATTCAAAATATAATCTATTAATAAAACAGAGCCTGTAGAAGCTGCTTTAGTATAACAGATAGGGTGAAATGTTCCGGTTTGGGATACTCTGCGGCCTGGTGTTTTTACAGGACGCACAAAACCAATTCAAAATGCAATATATTGATAAAACAGAGCCTGTAGAAGCCGCTTTAGTATAACAGATATGCCAGTTTGGGATACCCTGTGGCCTGGTATTTTTAAAGGACGCACAAAACCAATTCAAAATGCAATATATTAATAAAACAGAGCCTTTAGAAGCTGATTTAGTATAACAGATAGGGTGAAATGTGCTGGTTTGGGATGCCCATGTGGCCTAGTGTTTTTACAGGACGCACAAAACCAAATCAAAATGCAATATATTAATAAAACAAAGCCTTTAGAAGCTGATTTAGTATAACAGATAGGGTGAAATGTGCTGGTTTGGGATGCCCATGTGGCCTGGTGTTTTTACAGGACGCACAAAACCAAATCAAAATGCAATATATTAATAAAACAGAGCCTTTAGAAGCTGATTTAGTATAACAGATAGGGTGAAAT
This sequence comes from Gastrophryne carolinensis, assembly GCA_027917425.1. Taxonomy (NCBI): domain Eukaryota; kingdom Metazoa; phylum Chordata; class Amphibia; order Anura; family Microhylidae; genus Gastrophryne; species Gastrophryne carolinensis. The sequence continues at coordinate 454,573,122 of CM051234.1, forward strand.
GTGCTGGTTTGGGATGCCCATGTGGCCTGGTGTTTTTACAGGACGCACAAAACCAAATCAAAATGCAATATATTAATAAAACAGAGAATGTAGAAGCTGCTTTAGTATAACAGATAGGGTGAAATGTGCCAGTTTGGGATACCCTGCGGCCTGGTGTTTTTACAGGTCGCACAAAACCAATTCAAAATGCAATATATTAATAAAACAGAGCCTGTAGCAGCTGCTTTAGTATAACAGATAGGGTGAAATGTGCTGGTTTGGGATACCCTGCGGCCTGGTGTTTCTACAGGACGCAAAAAAACAATTCAAAATGCAATATATTAATAAAACAGAGCCTGTAGAAGCTGCCTTAGTATAACAGGGTGAAATGTGCTGATTTGGGATACCCTGCGGCCTGGTGTTTTTACAGGATGCACAAAACCAATTCAAAATGCAATATATTAATAAACCAGAGCCTTTAGAAGCCGATTTAGTATAACAGAAAGGGTGAAATGTGCCGGGTTGGGATGCCCATGTTGCCTGGTGTTTTTACAGGACGCACAAAACCAAATCAAAATGCAATATATTAATAAAACAGAGCCTTTAGAAGCTGATTTAGTATAACAGATAGGGTGAAATGTGCCATTTTGGGATGCCCCTGCGGCCTGGTGTTTTTACAGGACGCAAAAAAACAATTCAAAATGCAATATATTAATAAAACAGAGCCTGTAGAAGCTGCTTTAGTATAACAGATAGGGTGAAATGTGCTGGTTTGGGATGCCCATGCGGCCTGGTGTTTTTACAGGATGCACAAAACCAATTCAAAATGCAATATATTAATAAACCAGAGCCTTTAGAAGCCGATTTAGTATAACAGATAGGGTGAAATGTGCTGGTTCGGGATGTCCATGTGGCCTGTTGTTTTTACAGGACACACAAAACCAATTCAAAATGCAATATATTAATAAAACAGAGCCTGTAGAAGCTGCTTTAGTATAACAGATAGGGTGAAATGTGACGGTTTGGGATACCCGGCAGCCTGGTGTTTTTACAGGACACACAACACCAATTCAAAATGCAATATATTAATAAAACAGAGTCTGTAGAAGCTGCCTTTATATAACAGGGTTAAATGTGCCGGTTTGGGATACCCTGCGGCCTGGTGTTTTTACAGGACGCAAAAAAACTATTAAAAATGCAATATATTAATAAAACAGAGCCTGTAGTAGCTGCTTTAGTATAACAGATAGGGTGAAATGGGCCGGTTTGGGATACCCTGTGGCCTGGTGTTTTTACAGGATGCACAAAACCAATTCAAAATGCAATATATTAATAAAACAGAGCCTGTAGAAGCTGATTTAGTATAAGAGATAGGGATAAATGTGCTGGTTTGGGATGCCCATGCGGCCTGGTGTTTTTACAGGACGCACATAACCAATTCAAAATGCAATATATTAATCAAACAGGGCATTTAGAAGCTGATTCAGTATAACAGGGTGAAATGTGCTGGTTTGGGATGCCCATGTGGCCTGGTGTTTTTACAGGGCGCACAAAACCAATTCAAAATGCAATATATTAATAAAACAGAGCCTGTAGAAGCTGATTTAGTATAACAGATAGGGTGAAATGTGCTGGTTTGGGATGCCCATGCGGCCTGGTGTTTTTACAGGATGCACAAAATCAGTTCAAAATGCAATATATTAATAAAACAGAGCCTGTAGAAGCTGCCTTAGTATAACAGGGTGAAATGTGCCGGTTTGGGATACCCTGCAGCCTGGTGTTTTTACAGGACGCAAAAAAAAATTCAAAATGCAATATATTAATAAAACAGACCCTGTAGAATCTGCTTTAGTATAACAGATAGGGTGAAATGTGCTGTTTTGGGATGCCCATGTGGCCTGGTGTTTTTACAGGACGCACAAAACCAATTCAAAATGCAATATATTAATAAAACAGAGCCTGTAGAAGCTGATTTAGTATAACAGATAGGGTCAAATGTGCTGAAATAGTATGCCCATGGGGGCTGGGGTTTTTACAGGATGCACAAAACCAAATCAAAATGCAATATATTAATAAAACAGAGCCTGTAGAAGCTGCTTTAGTATAACAGATATGGTGAAATGTGTCGGTTTGGGATACCCTGCGGCCTGGTGTTTTACAGGACGCAAAAATCTAATTCAAAATGCAATATATTAATAAAACAGAGCCTGTAGAAGCTGATTTAGCATAACAGATAGGGTGAAATGGGCCGGTTTGGGATGCCCATGTGGCCTGGTGTTTTTACAGGACGCACAAAACCAAATCAAAATGCAATATATTAATAAAACAAAGCCCTTAGAAGCTGATTTAGTATAACAGATAGGGTGAAATGTGCCAGTTTGGGATGCCCCTGCAGCCTGGTGTTTTTACAGGACGCACAAAACCAATTCAAAATGCAATATATTGATAAAACAGAGCCTGTAGAAGCTGCTTTAGTATAACAGATAGGGTGAAATGTGCTGGTTTGGGACGCCCATGCGGCCTGGTGTTTTTTCAGGACGCACAAAACCAATTCAAAATGCAATATATTAATAAAACAGAGCCTGTAGAAGCTGCTTTAGTATAACAGATAGGGTGAAATGTTCCGGTTTGGGATACTCTGCGGCCTGGTGTTTTTACAGGACGCACAAAACCAATTCAAAATGCAATATATTGATAAAACAGAGCCTGTAGAAGCCGCTTTAGTATAACAGATATGCCAGTTTGGGATACCCTGTGGCCTGGTATTTTTAAAGGACGCACAAAACCAATTCAAAATGCAATATATTAATAAAACAGAGCCTTTAGAAGCTGATTTAGTATAACAGATAGGGTGAAATGTGCTGGTTTGGGATGCCCATGTGGCCTAGTGTTTTTACAGGACGCACAAAACCAAATCAAAATGCAATATATTAATAAAACAGAGCCTTTAGAAGCTGATTTAGTATAACAGATAGGGTGAAATGTGCTGGTTTGGGATGCCCATGTGGCCTGGTGTTTTTACAGGACGCACAAAACCAAATCAAAATGCAATATATTAATAAAACAGAGAATGTAGAAGCTGCTTTAGTATAACAGATAGGGTGAAATGTGCCGGTTTGGGATACCCTGCGGCCTGGTGTTTTTACAGGTCGCACAAAACCAATTCAAAATGCAATATATTAATAAAACAGAGCCTGTAGCAGCTGCTTTAGTATAACAGATAGGGTGAAATGTGCTGGTTTGGGATACCCTGCGGCCTGGTGTTTCTACAGGATGCAAAAAACCAATTCAAAATGCAATATATTAATAAAACAGAGCCTGTAGAAGCTGCCTTAGTATAACAGGGTGAAATGTGCTGATTTGGGATACCCTGCGGCCTGGTGTTTTTACAGGATGCACAAAACCAATTCAAAATGCAATATATTAATAAACCAGAGCCTTTAGAAGCCGATTTAGTATAACAGAAAGGGTGATATGTGCCGGGTTGGGATGCCCATGTGGCCTGGTGTTTTTACAGGACGCACAAAACCAAATCAAAATGCAATATATTAATAAAACAGAGCCTTTAGAAGCTGATTTAGTATAACAGATAGGGTGAAATGTGCCATTTTGGGATGCCCCTGCGGCCTGGTGTTTTTACAGGACGCAAAAAAACAATTCAAAATGCAATATATTAATAAAACAGAGCCTGTAGAAGCTGCTTTAGTATAACAGATAGGGTGAAATGTGCTGGTTTGGGATGCCCATGCGGCCTGGTGTTTTTACAGGACGCACAAAACCAATTCAAAATGCAATATATTAATAAACCAGAGCCTTTAGAAGCCGATTTAGTATAACAGATAGGGTGAAATGTGCTGGTTCGGGATGTCCATGTGGCCTGTTGTTTTTACAGGACACACAAAACCAATTCAAAATGCAATATATTAATAAAACAGAGTCTGTAGAAGCTGCTTTAGTATAACAGATAGGGTGAAATGTGACGGTTTGGGATACCCGGCAGCCTGGTGTTTTTACAGGACACACAAAACCAATTCAAAATGCAATATATTAATAAAACAGAGTCTGTAGAAGCTGCCTTTATATAACAGGGTTAAATGTGCCGGTTTGGGATACCCTGCGGCCTGGTGTTTTTACAGGACGCAAAAAAACAATTAAAAATGCAATATATTAATAAAACAGAGCCTGTAGTAGCTGCTTTAGTATAACAGATAGGGTGAAATGGGCCGGTTTGGGATACCCTGTGGCCTGGTGTTTTTACAGGATGCACAAAACCAATTCAAAATGCAATATATTAATAAAACAGAGCCTGTAGAAGCTGATTTAGTATAAGAGATAGGGATAAATGTGCTGGTTTGGGATGCCCATGCGGCCTGGTGTTTTTACAGGACGCACATAACCAATTCAAAATGCAATATATTAATAAAACAGAGCCTGTAGAAGCTGATTTAGTATAACAGATAGGGTGAAATGTGCTGGTTTGGGATGCCCATGCGGCCTGGTGTTTTTACAGGATGCACAAAATCAGTTCAAAATGCAATATATTAATAAAACAGAGCCTTTAGAAGCTGATTCAGTATAACAGGGTGAAATGTGCTGGTTTGGGATGCCCATGTGGCCTGGTGTTTTTACAGGGCGCACAAAACCAATTCAAAATGCAATATATTAATAAAACAGAGCCTGTAGAAGCTGATTTAGTATAACAGATAGGGTGAAATGTGCTGGTTTGGGATGCCCATGTGGCCTGGTGTTTTTACAGGATGCACAAAATCAGTTCAAAATGCAATATATTAATAAAACAGAGCCTGTAGAAGCTGCCTTAGTATAACAGGATGAAATGTGCCGGTTTGGGATACCCTGCAGCCTGGTGTTTTTACAGGACGCAAAAAACAATTCAAAATGCAACATATTAATAAAACAGACCCTGTAGAATCTGCTTTAGTATAACAGATAGGGTGAAATGTGCTGTTTTGGGATGCCCATGTGGCCTGGTGTTTTTACAGGACGCACAAAACCAATTCAAAATGCAATATATTAATAAAACAGAGCCTGTAGAAGCTGATTTAGTATAACAGATAGGGTCAAATGTGCTGAAATAGTATGCCCATGGGGGCTGGGGTTTTTACAGGATGCACAAAACCAAATCAAAATGCAATATATTAATAAAACAGAGCCTGTAGAAGCTGCTTTAGTATAACAGATAGGGTGAAATGTGTCGGTTTGGGATACCCTGCGGCCTGGTGTTTTACAGGACGCAAAAATCTAATTCAAAATGCAATATATTAATAAAACAGAGCCCTTAGAAGCTGATTTAGTATAACAGATAGGGTGAAATGTGCCAGTTTGGGATGCCCCTGCAGCCTGGTGTTTTTACAGGACGCACAAAACCAATTCAAAATGCAATATATTGATAAAACAGAGCCTGTAGAAGCTGCTTTAGTATAACAGATAGGGTGAAATGTGCTGGTTTGGGACGCCCATGCGGCCTGGTGTTTTTTCAGGACGCACAAAACCAATTCAAAATGCAATATATTAATAAAACAGAGCCTGTAGAAGCTGCCTTAGTATAACAGGGTGAAATGTGCTGGTTTGGGATACCCTGCGGCCCCGTGTTTTTACAAAATGCACAAAACCAATTCAAAATGCAATATATTAATAAACCAGAGCCTTTAGAAGCCGATTTAGTATAACAGATAGGGTGAAATGTGCCGGTTTGGCATACTCTGCTGCCTGGTGTTTTTACAGGACGCAAAAAAACAATTCAAAATGAAGCTGATTTAGTAAAACAGGGTGAAATGTGCTGGTTTGGGATGTCCATGCGGCCTGGTGTTTTTACAGGACGAACAGAACCAATTCAAAATGCAATATATTAATAAAACAGAGCCTGTAGAAGCTGCTTTAGTATAACAGATATGGTTAAATGTGCCGGTTTGGGATACCCTGTGGCCTGGTGTTTTTACAGGACGCACAAAACCAATTCAAAATGCAATATATTAATAAAACAGAGCCTGTAGAAGCTGCTTTAGTATAAAAGGGTGAAATGTGCCGGTTTGGGATACCCTGCAGCCTGGTGTTTTTACAGGACGAACAGAACCAATTCAAAATGCAATATATTAATAAAACAGAGCCTGTAGAAGCTGCTTTAGTATAACAGATAGGGTGAAATGTGCTGGTTTGGGATGCCCCTGCGGCCTGGTGTTTTTACAGGACGCACAAAACCAATTCAAAATGCAATATATTAATAAAACAGAGCCTGTAGAAGCTGATTTAGCATAAGAGATAGGGTGAAATGGGCCAGTTTGGGAAACCCTGCGGCCTGGTATTTTTACAGGACGCAAAAAAACAATTCAAAATATAATCTATTAATAAAACAGAGCCTGTAGAAGCTGCTTTAGTATAACAGATAGGGTGAAATGTTCCGGTTTGGGATACCCTGCGGCCTGGTGTTTTTACAGGACGCACAAAACCAATTCAACATGCAATATATTAATAAAACAGAGCCTTTAGAAGCTGATTTAGTATAACAGATAGGGTGAAATGTGCTGGTTTGGGATGCCCCTGCGGCCTGGTGTTTTTACAGGACGCACAAAACCAATTCAAAATGCAATATATTAATAAAACAGAGCCTGTAGAAGCTGATTTAGCATAAGAGATAGGGTGAATTGGGCCAGTTTGGGAAACCCTGCGGCCTGGTATTTTTACAGGACGCAAAGAAACAATTCAAAATATAATATATTGATAAAACAGAGCCTGTAGAAGCCGCTTTAGTATAACAGATATGCCAGTTTGGGATACCCTGTGGCCTGGTATTTTTAAAGGACGCACAAAACCAAATCAAAATGCAATATATTAATAAAACAGAGCCTTTAGAAGCTGATTTAGTATAACAGATAGGGTGAAATGTGCTGGTTTGGGATGCCCATGTGGCCTGGTGTTTTTACAGGACGCACAAAACCAAATCAAAATGCAATATATTAATAAAACAGAGAATGTAGAAGCTGCTTTAGTATAACAGATAGGGTGAAATGTGCCGGTTTGGGATACCCTGCGGCCTGGTGTTTTTACAGGTCGCACAAAACCAATTCAAAATGCAATATATTAATAAAACAGAGCCTGTAGCAGCTGCTTTAGTATAACAGATAGGGTGAAATATGCTGGTTTGGGATACCCTGCGGCCTGGTGTTTTTACAGGACGCAAAAAAACAATTCAAAATGCAATATATTAATAAAACAGAGCCTGTAGAAGCTGCCTTAGTATAACAGGGTGAAATGTGCTGATTTGGGATACCCTGCGGCCTGGTGTTTTTACAGGATGCACAAAACCAATTCAAAATGCAATATATTAATAAACCAGAGCCTTTAGAAGCCGATTTAGAATAACAGAAAGGGTGAAATGTGCCGGGTTGGGATGCCCATGTGGCCTGGTGTTTTTACAGGACGCACAAAACCAAATCAAAATGCAATATATTAATAAAACAGAGCCTTTAGAAGCTGATTTAGTATAACAGATAGGGTGAAATGTGCCATTTTGGGATGCCCCTGCGGCCTGGTGTTTTTACAGGACGCAAAAAACCAATTCAAAATGCAATATATTAATAAAACAGAGCCTGTAGAAGCTGCTTTAGTATAACAGATAGGGTGAAATGTGCTGGTTTGGGATGCCCATGCGGCCTGGTGTTTTTACAGGACGCACAAAACCAATTCAAAATGCAATATATTGATAAAACAGAGCCTGTAGAAGCTGCTTTAGTATAACAGATAGGGTGAAACGTGCTGGTTTGGGACCCCCCTGCGGCCTGGTGTTTTTACAGGACGCACAAAACCAATTCAAAATGCAATATATTAATAAAACAGAGCCTGTAGAAGCTGCCTTAGTATAACAGGGTGAAATGTGCCGGTTTGGGATACCCTGCGGCCTGGTGTTTTTACAGGACGCACAAAACCAATTCAAAATGCAATATATTGATAAAACAGAGCCTGTAGAAGCCGCTTTAGTATAACAGATATGCCAGTTTGGGATACCCTGTGGCCTGGTATTTTTAAAGGACGCACAAAACCAAATCAAAATGCAATATATTAATAAAACAGAGCCTTTAGAAGCTGATTTAGTATAACAGATAGGGTGAAATGTGCTGGTTTGGGATGCCCATGTGGCCTGGTGTTTTTACAGGACGCACAAAACCAAATCAAAATGCAATATATTAATAAAACAGAGAATGTAGAAGCTGCTTTAGTATAACAGATAGGGTGAAATGTGCCGGTTTGGGATACCCTGCGGCCTGGTGTTTTTACAGGTCGCACAAAACCAATTCAAAATGCAATATATTAATAAAACAGAGCCTGTAGCAGCTGCTTTAGTATAACAGATAGGGTGAAATATGCTGGTTTGGGATACCCTGCGGCCTGGTGTTTTTACAGGACGCAAAAAAACAATTCAAAATGCAATATATTAATAAAACAGAGCCTGTAGAAGCTGCCTTAGTATAACAGGGTGAAATGTGCTGATTTGGGATACCCTGCGGCCTGGTGTTTTTACAGGATGCACAAAACCAATTCAAAATGCAATATATTAATAAACCAGAGCCTTTAGAAGCCGATTTAGTATAACAGAAAGGGTGAAATGTGCCGGGTTGGGATGCCCATGTGGCCTGGTGTTTTTACAGGACGCACAAAACCAAATCAAAATGCAATATATTAATAAAACAGAGCCTTTAGAAGCTGATTTAGTATAACAGATAGGGTGAAATGTGCCATTTTGGGATGCCCCTGCGGCCTGGTGTTTTTACAGGACGCAAAAAACCAATTCAAAATGCAATATATTAATAAAACAGAGCCTGTAGAAGCTGCTTTAGTATAACAGATAGGGTGAAATGTGCTGGTTTGGGATGCCCATGCGGCCTGGTGTTTTTACAGGACGCACAAAACCAATTCAAAATGCAATATATTGATAAAACAGAGCCTGTAGAAGCTGCTTTAGTATAACAGATAGGGTGAAACGTGCTGGTTTGGGACCCCCCTGCGGCCTGGTGTTTTTACAGGACGCACAAAACCAATTCAAAATGCAATATATTAATAAAACAGAGCCTGTAGAAGCTGCCTTAGTATAACAGGGTGAAATGTGCTGGTTTGGGATACCCTGCGGCCTGGTGTTTTTACAGGATGCACAAAACCAATTCAAAATGCAATATATTAATAAACCAGAGCCTTTAGAAGCCGATTTAGTATAACAGATAGGGTGAAATGTGCTGGTTCGGGATGTCCATGTGGCCTGTTGTTTTTACAGGACACACAAAACCAATTCAAAATGCAATATATTAATAAAACAGAGCCTGTAGAAGCTACTTTAGTATAACAGATAGGGTGAAATGTGACGGTTTGGGATACCCGGCAGCCTGGTGTTTTTACAGGACACACAAAACCAATTCAAAATGCAATATATTAATAAAGCAGAGTCTGTAGAAGCTGCCTTTGTATAACAGGGTTAAATGTGCCGGTTTGGGATACCCTGCGGCCTTGTGTTTTTACAGGACGCAAAAAAACAATTAAAAATGCAATATATTAATAAAACAGAGCCTGTAGTAGCTGCTTTAGTATAACAGATAGGGTGAAATGGGCCGGTTTGGGACACCCTGTGGCCTGGTGTTTTTACAGGATGCACAAAACCAATTCAAAATGCAATATATTAATAAAACAGAGCCTGTAGAAGCTGATTTAGTATAAGAGATAGGGATAAATGTGCTGGTTTGGGATGCCCATGCGGCCTGGTGTTTTTACAGGACACACATAACCAATTCAAAATGCAATATATTAATAAAACAGGGCCTTTAGAAGCTGATTCAGTATAACAGGGTGAAATGTGCTGGTTTGGGATGCCCATGTGGCCTGGTGTTTTTACAGGACGCACAAAACCAATTCAAAATGCAATATATTAATAAAACAGAGCCTGTAGAAGCTGATTTAGTATAACAGATAGGGTGAAATGTGCTGGTTTGGGATGCCCATGCGGCCTGGTGTTTTTACAGGATGCACAAAATCAGTTCAAAATGCAATATATTAATAAAACAGAGCCTGTAGAAGCTGCCTTAGTATAACAGGGTGAAATGTGCCGGTTTGGGATACCCTGCAGCCTGGTGTTTTTACAGGACGCAAAAAAACAATTCAAAATGCAATATATTAATAAAACAGACCCTGTAGAAGCTGCTTTAGTATAACAGATAGGGTGAAATGTGCTGTTTTGGGATGCCCATGTGGCCTGGTGTTTTTACAGGACGCACAAAACCAATTCAAAATGCAATATATTAATAAAACAGAGCCTGTAGAAGCTGATTTAGTATAACAGATAGGGTCAAATGTGCTGAAATAGTATGCCCATGGGGGCTGGGGTTTTTACAGGACGCACAAAACCAAATCAAAATGCAATATATTAATAAAACAGAGCCTGTAGAAGCTGCTTTAGTATAACAGATAGGGTGAAATGTGTCGGTTTGGGATACCCTGTGTGACCTGGTGTTTTACAGGACGCAAAAAACTAATTCAAAATGCAATATATTAATAAAACAGAGCCTGTAGAAGCTGATTTAGCATAACAGATAGGGTGAAATGGGCCGGTTTGGGATGCCCATGTGGCCTGGTGTTTTTACAGGACGCACAAAACCAAATCAAAATGCAATATATTAATAAAACAGAGCCTTTAGAAGCTGATTTAGTATAACAGATAGGGTGAAATGTGCTGGTTTGGGACGCCCATGCGGCCTGGTGTTTTTTCAGGACGCACAAAACCAATTCAAAATGCAATATATTAATAAAACAGAGCCTGTAGAAGCTGCCTTAGTATAACAGGGTGAAATGTGCTGGTTTGGGATACCCTGCGGCCTGGTGTTTTTACAGGATGCACAAAACCAATTCAAAATGCAATATATTAATAAACCAGAGCCTTTAGAAGCCGATTTAGTATAACAGATAGGGTGAAATGTGCTGGTTCGGGATGTCCATGTGGCCTGGTGTTTTTACAGGACGCACAAAACCAAATCAAAATGCAATATATTAATAAAACAGAGCCTTTAGAAGCTGATTTAGTATATCAGATAGGGTGAAATGTGTATGTTTGGGATACCCTGCGGCCTGGTGTTTTTACAGGATGCACAAAGCCAATTCAAAATGCAATACATTAATAAAACAGAGCCTGTAGAAGCTGCTTTAGTATAACAGATAGGGTGAAATGTGCCAGTTTGGGATACCCTGCGGCCTGTTTTTTTTAAAGGACGCACAAAACCAATTCAAAATGTAATATATTAATAAAACAGAGCCTGTAGAAGCTGCTTCAGTATAACAGATAGGGTGAAATGTGTCGGTTTGGCATACTCTGCTGCCTGATGTTTTTACAGGACGCAAAAAAACAATTCAAAATGAAGCTGATTTAGTATAACAGGGTGAAATGTGCTGGTTTGGGATGCCCATGCGGCCTGGTGTTTTTACAGGACGAACAGAACCAATTCAAAATGCAATATATTAATAAAACAGAGCCTGTAGAAGCTGCTTTAGTATAACAGATATGGTTAAATGTGCCGGTTTGGGATACCCTGCGGCCTGGTGTTTTTAAAGGACGCACAAAACCAATTCAAAATGCAATATATTAATAAAACAGAGCCTGTAGAAGCTGCTTTAGTATAACAGGGTGAAATGTGCCGGTTTGGGATACCCTGCAGCCTGGTGTTTTTACAGGACGCAAAAAACCAATTCAAAATGCAATATATTAATAAAACAGAGCCTGTAGAAGCTGCTTTAGTATAACAGATAGGGTGAAATGTGTTGGTTTGGGATACCCTGCGGCCTGGTGTTTTACAGGATGCAAAAAACCAATTCAAAATGCAATATATTAATAAAACAGAGCCTGTAGAAGCTGATTTAGCATAAGAGATAGGGTGAAATGGGCCAGTTTGGGAAACGCTGCGGCCTGGTATTTTTACAGGACGCAAAAAAACAATTCAAAATATAACCTATTAATAAAACAGAGCCTGAAGAAGCTGCTTTAGTATAACAGATATGCCAGTTTGGGATACCCTGTGGCCTGGTATTTTTAAAGGACGCACAAAACGAATTCAAAATGCAATATATTAATAAAACAGAGCCTTTAGAAGCTGATTTAGTATAACAGATAGGGTGAAATGTGCTGGTTTGGGATGCCCATGTGGCCTGGTGTTTTTACAGGACACACAAAACCAAATCAAAATGCAATATATTAATAAAACAGAGAATGTAGAAGCTGCTTTAGTATAACAGATAGGGTGAAATGTGCCGGTTTGGGATACCCTGCGGCCTGGTGTTTTTACAGGACGCAAAAAAACAATTCAAAATGCAATATATTAATAAAACAGAGCCTGTAGCAGCTGCTTTAGTATAACAGATAGGGTGAAATGTGCTGGTTTGGGATACCCTGCGGCCTGGTGTTTTTACAGGATGCACAAAACCAATTCAAAATGCAATATATTAATAAACCAGAGCCTTTAGAAGCCGATTTAGTATAACAGAAAGGGTGAAATGTGCCGGGTTGGGATGCCCATGTGGCCTGGTGTTTTTACAGGACGCACAAAACCAAATCAAAATGCAATATATTAATAAAACAGAGCCTTTAGAAGCTGATTTAGTATAACAGATAGGGTGAAATGTGCCATTTTGGGATGCCCATGCGGCCTGGTGTTTTTACAGGACGCAAAAAACCAATTCAAAATGCAATATATTAATAAAACAGAGCCTGTAGAAGCTGCTTTAGTATAACAGATAGGGTGAAATGTGGTGGTTTGGGATGCCCATGCGGCCTGGTGTTTTTACAGGACGCACAAAACCAATTCAAAATGCAATATATTGATAAAACAGAGCCTGTAGAAGCTGCTTTAGTATAACAGATAGGGTGAAACGTGCTGGTTTGGGACGCCCATGCGGCCTGGTGTTTTTACAGGACGCACAAAACCAATTCAAAATGCAATATATTAATAAAACAGAGCCTGTAGAAGCTGCCTTAGTATAACAGAGTGAAATGTGCTGGTTTGGGATACCCTGCGGCCTGGTGTTTTTACAGGATGCACAAAACCAATTCAAAATGCAATATATTAATAAACCAGAGCCTTTAGAAGCCGATTTAGTATAACAGATAGGGTGAAATGTGCTGGTTCGGGATGTCCATGTGGCCTGTTGTTTTTACAGGACACACAAAACCAATTCAAAATGCAATATATTAATAAAACAGAGCCTGTAGAAGCTGCTTTAGTATAACAGATAGGGTGAAATGTGATGGTTTGGGATACCCTGCAGCCTGGTGTTTTTACAGGACACACAAAACCAATTCAAAATGCAATATATTAATAAAACAGAGTCTGTAGAAGCTGCCTTTGTATAACAGGGTTAAATGTGCCGGTTTGGGATACCCTGCGGCCTGGTGTTTTTACAGGACGCAAAAAAACAATTAAAAATGCAATATATTAATAAAACAGAGCCTGTAGTAGCTGCTTTAGTATAACAGATAGGGTGAAATGGGCCGGTATGGGATACCCTGTGGCCTGGTGTTTTTACAGGATGCACAAAACCAATTCAAAATGCAATATATTAATAAAACAGAGCCTGTAGAAGCTGATTTAGTATAAGAGATAGGGATAAATGTGCTGGTTTGGGATGCCCATGCGGCCTGGTGTTTTTACAGGACGCACATAACCAATTCAAAATGCAATATATTAATAAAACAGGGTCTTTAGAAGCTGATTCAGTATAACAGGGTGAAATGTGCTGGTTTGGGATGCCCATGTGGCCTGGTGTTTTTACAGGACGCACAAAACCAATTCAAAATGCAATATATTAATAAAACAGAGCCTGTAGAAGCTGATTTAGTATAACAGATAGGGTGAAATGTGCTGGTTTGGGATGCCCATGCGGCCTGGTGTTTTTACAGGATGCACAAAATCAGTTCAAAATGCAATATATTAATAAAACAGAGCCTGTAGAAGCTGCCTTAGTATAACAGGGTGAAATGTGCCGGTTTGGGATACCCTGCAGCCTGGTGTTTTTACAGGATGCACAAAACCAATTCAAAATGCAATATATTAATAAAACAGACCCTGTAGAAGCTGCTTTAGTATAACAGATAGGGTGAAATGTGCTGTTTTGGGATGCCCATGTGGCCTGGTGTTTTTACAGGACGCACAAAACCAATTCAAAATGCAATATATTAATAAAACAGAGCCTGTAGAAGCTGATTTAGTATAACAGATAGGGTCAAATGTGCTGAAATAGTATGCCCATGGGGGCTGGGGTTTTTACAGCATAGAAAAAAAATTAAAACTAATCGAGTTATAAGAAATGCTTGTGTGTAACAGATAGGGTTAAATATGCCACTGCCAAGATGGGATGCACAGTGGCCAGGAATATTTACAGCACAAAAAAAAGCAATTTGTAACTGATCTGGCAAATGAAGTGAAGTGAAAATAAAAAAAAAGTTTCCCTGTCACTTTATCTGCTGTCCCTGCCTGGATCGTTCCCAATTTTTTCCTATCTTTCCTTGGCTCTCCCTGGCACTGTGTGGGTCTCTGTGGGTCTCCCTGGCTCTCCCTGCCTGTCTGTAAGTCTCTCCCTGTCTGCAGCAACCTCCGTTCTGTCTGCAATGCAAGGCTTAAATGCGCACAAGCAAGATGGCCGCCGTTTATATAGCACTGTGACGTCACCGGGCTTCCTGGCTGCTGATAGGCTGCATGTGACCTTCCCATGATAACTTGCCCCAGGAGCCATGTCCGGACATGTCCATCCACCATTTTACAATGGCTGTAATTGAAATAAATGGAGTTTAAAGGAAAACTTCGATCGATCGAAACGCGGGGAAATTCGGATTCGTTCAGAATCGATTTTTTCCTGAAATTCGGAACGAATTCGGGTTCGTCCAAATCGATTCGCTCATCTCTAACTGTAACAGCGCCATGTAGCGTTCGATGTATTATTACAGGCGGCTCAGCGCTCTCTATCTTCCAGAGCGCCAGGTATTACCTTTCAATGGACGTTCATTTGCTTGTGTTTAAACAGCTTGTTTGACAGGTTTTTTTTTTTTTTCTGGAATCATTGCGTGACCTCTCCTGGCTGCAAACAAACACTTTTAGAAACTTTTTTGACTTTTTATATTTTTATGCAGAATTGTATTTACAGGTCTGGCACTAAAGTGTTAATGTCACAGTGTTAAAACATTGTCATTCCATGTGTTTTCGCTTTGTTGCAGGTGGATATGTGTTCAAAACAGACTTTGATCACACAGCGCCTGTCGCTCTATGCTATAGCGACCAGATTTAGGCCTTTATTTATGAAGGAATAGCGTCAGGTAGCGACTGGTGAGCGACCGGTAATGACGGGCACCGCCACGAGTACGCCGGCTCCCCACCACAATCACACATTTATCAAGCCGATCATGCTTAGCGACTGAGATAGCGCCAGATAGCCACTCATTCATCATTATTCCAGCCTCAGCCCACAGCGCCAGCATCTGACCTTGAACAGCGACAGGTATGACCTCTCGCTACCTGGTGCTCTCCAATGCATTTCAATGGAACAATCTTTAAATATTCATAATTAATCGTTATTAATGGTTTTTTTTTTTTTTTTTCAATGTGAATAATTCTGTGACCACTTCTGCCATGTTAAAAAATGTGCAGAATTGATATTACAGGTCTGATATTATTGTATTCATATTACTAAATTCTTTAAAAATTGTTTTTTTTCGTTTCCAAAAATATGGTGGTTTGGGGGTTAAAAAACTACTTTTAACACATCACCGCCAGCGCTCTGGGGTTTAAACATGCATTTCACAGCGCTTGAATTTTTGGAGCGTGATTTTTTGATGAATGGGGTGGGAGCCGGTCGCTCTGACCAGTCGCTATCATGCGCACCCATACATCGCGGAACCTGTCAAATAGCGACTCCTAACCCCGTATTCAACATTACTGCACACCGACTGAGTCGCTATCAACAACCGAACAACGGCCAAGCACAGCGACTACTAGCGGGCGCTGTGAAAATACTGCTACAGTCGCTCAACTGTCGCTACCTGCCGCTATTAATGAATCGGCCTCCTAGAGTGTGTGTGTCCTTTTTTGGTATTATGGTAGTATGGTGTGGAGTGCTGAGAGTCGGTCTCATTGAGCAGGTGCTACCTTTTGCTCACTGCAGCGCTGTACTGTTGTTAAAGCGCCCAACATACATCACATTCATCAATGCGGGCCAGGTTATTACGTTGACTGAGGTGCTCTGTTACAGTGCCAGATACATGTTTACAGGGTCCAATAGTGGTCGCTCTAAGCACCGCTATACAGACGCTCATCTGCTGATATCTGGCATTAGTAATGAATCAGCCCCTACGTCTCTTTAACTAAATACTAGATAAAAAGGTGTGGTTTGATTTAAGTGATTTAATAATATATTTCAATTCATCTATAAATAATGTAATGAAGGTGAGTGAACATATTGTTGTAAAATCATCACGCCCTTCGCTACAGCAGAAATAATTGTTAATCTACAATCCCTTTATATTTCAATAATTCTACTGAGTTTTCAATAAAGCAAAACAGAATTCTGAATATAACATAAAAATATGCATTGTTTGCAGAAAAGGTAACCTAAATATGATAATAATATTTTTTCAATTAATTAGCATAGTATTAATCATAAAAAAAAAACAAAATATATCTACATATAAGCCATTTAAATCAAAATAGTGACCATAACGTATAACCAAAAATAAACAATAAATAAATAGTACTAAGAAGAATATGGGAGATTAAAGAACTCAGAGCGCAATTCGTCCCCCCTCTTTAAAAATTGCTCTATTTGTCTATATGAATATTCTTCTTTTAACCCTTTAACCGCCAGCCTACCTTGAGATTTTGTCACCCTTTGTTGCCAGACCATTTTGCACTATTTTGCGCTCCCCTTGTTCAACTGTGATTTTTGAGGGGATTTCCAGGGATTTCCCAGGAAAATGATATATTGTTTTTTTCAGCATAGTCTGGGCTTTAACATGAAATGTCTTGTTTGTCATTTGTTAGGTGTATTCTTAATATTTTTGGGTGAAATATGTGCAAAAAAAAAAAAAAATTTTTACATATTGTAGTTTTTTTTGGAATAAAAAATGTAAGTTTGTCAATAAAATCTTATTGCGTGTGAAATCCCAATTTCTCCCGGTTACAGCAGTACCACATATGTATAGGTAGACACCTTTTCCTGCCCAGGAGACTCCCCCAAACTGAAACAGCGCTTTAGGAGATTTTCAGATAAAATACAACTATGCTATGCAATATGCGCACCTTGCGGTTTTTCCAGAAAAACAACCCTTTACATTTAAAATACCCCCAACAAACTATATATTCTCTGGAAGTACACACCTCAGGCTTTCTAGGCGTACCAGGCTTGTGGATGTGGCCATAGTTTTCTGGAAGTAATCCCTCAACGTAATCTTTGGTTGCAAAGAGTTTCCCTAAAAAAAGGATAAAAAAGCAGAATCAAAGCCACATTTTCCTAAAAAAACTATATACAAACAAGAAAAATCAAGTTTAATCTGAAAAAGCAACATCTCCCGAACAGAACGATACCCAACATGCATAGGTTCTGTCAAGGGAAGAGTTGCCAAACACCCCAAAGTAAAGCATGTGCGTAACGGTAATTTTACTTGAAAATTTCAGCTCTGCAGACAAAGTGCGCACCTTGCGATTTTTCAACCAAAACAACCCTTTACATTTGGAATATCCCCCATAAACCATATATTCCCTGAAAGTACACACGTTAAGCTTTCTAAGGGTACCCAGCTTGCTGTAGTGGGCTCATCTTTCTGGAATTAATTCCTCAAAGAATTCTTTGGTTGCGCAGGGTTTCCCTAAAAAATTTATAAAAAAGCTGAATAAAAAACACCTTTTCCTAAAATATAAATATGCAAACCAGAAAAAACAAGCTAAGTCTGAAAGCGCAAGGTCCCCCGAACAGAACAATACCCAACATGCATAGGTACTATTAACCCTTTTAATTGCCAGCTTACTTGAGATTTTGTCACCCTCTGTTGACAGGCCATTTTTCCCCATTTTGCGTCATGTTTTGCGACATGTTTTGCGCCATTTTTGCTGGAACTTTCAGAAAAATTATATATTTTTTTTTTTTGCAGCAGAGTTTAGACTTTAACATGAAATGTCTTGTTTGTAATTTTTTTTTTTTTTTTTACAATATTATTAAGTGAAAAAAAAAATAAATAAATAAAATTTTTTTTTTAGAAAATTGACTCCTTTATTTTAAATAAAAAATGTATTTTATTAAGGAAAATCATATTGCATGTGAAAGCCCCATTTCTACCGATTAGAACGGTACCACATATTTATCGGTAGCCCCCGTTCCTGCCCAGGAGACCCCCCCTAACTGAAACAAGTATTTTATAACATTCACAAAAAAAAACACAAAAACCATCCACACTACAAAGGGTTAAATCGAGAAAAAAAATGACATAGGGTCCCCCCTCCCAGGGGAGGGAGACCCCATTTTTTTTTTGATTTTTAAGGGTTAAAAACCCTTAAAAATCAAAAAAAAAATGACGTGGGGTCCCCCTTACCCACAGTAACCAGCCCGGGACCAGCTATGGGGGCTTGTAGGCACAGAGTGGGGGGGCCAGCTTTTGTGGCCCCCCCACCCTGCAGCCTACGAGCCCACATAGCCCATGTGGGCCCGGGCTCTTCTGCCCCCCCCTGGCCTTTGGGGAGGCAGGTAATGGGGGTGCCGGGGGTTAATGGCAAGCCACCCGCTAGCGCAGGTGGCTTGCCATCCCCCCAGCCTTGTGAACTGGTATAGGGGTCATGGACCCCTTACCAGTTCACAAGAGGTTAAAAGTAAAAAATGACACAGACACACAAAAGAGAAAAAATATTTTATTAATTTTTTTTTTTTTTTTTTACACTGTACTCACCTCCCATCCATCCTGGAGCACTCTGTCCCTCGGCGATCACTGGCTTCTGCTCCCTTGCTAGAAGCCTTTTATAGCTGCTGGATGACAGAACACAAAGGGTTAATCAAAAAAAAAAATGACATAGGGTCCCCCCTCCCAGGGGGGGTGGACCCCATTTTTTTTTTGATTTTTAAGGGTTAAAAACCCTTAAAAATCAAAAAAAAAATTGACGTGGGGTCCCCCTTACCCACAGTAACCAGCCCGGGACCAGCTATGGGGGCTTGTAGGCACAGAGTGGGGGGGCCAGCTTATGTGGCCCCCCCACCCTGCAGCCTACGAGCCCACATAGCCCATGTGGGCCCGGGCTCTTCTGCCCCCCCCTGGCCTTTGGGGAGGCAGGTAATGGGGGTGCCAGGGGTTAATGGCAAGCCACCCGCTAGCGCAGGTGGCTTGCCATCTCCCCAGCCTTGTGAACTGGTATAAGGGGTCACATGGACCCCTTACCAGTTCACAAAGGGTTAAATGGTAAAAAAAAAAAGACAAGACGTTTTTTTAAAAAAGTTTATTAAAAAAAAAAAAAAAAAATTTTACTTTACTCACCTCCGATCTTCATCTTCTGTGTCCCGCGGCGATCTGCTGTCAGTGACAGCTGGGCAGAGAAGGGGGGAGGCAGGCGATCGGAGGATCGCCTACCTCCCTCCTTCCCCGCCCAGCCGTCACCGGCATCTGAGAAACGAACTGCCGGGTGCCCCGATGACACCCGGCGGTGACGTCATCTGGCCCCGCCCCGTGACGTCATCAAGATGGCGGCCGCCATCGGAAGGAAGCAAGGGAGGAGGGCTGTTATGCCCCCTCCAGAAGACAGAAGAGCGGGGGGGGGATCGGAGCCCCCCCCCGTGAAGAGGAGAGCCTGCGGGAGCCGGCGGGGACAAAGGTAGGTGACTGTTTTTTTTTTTTTTTTTTTTTTTTTTAAAGTAAACCGGGCGGCTGCTGAAACGGGGGGGGGGGCACCCTGTTCCGGGCCCTCCCCTGCAGCCGGAGGGGCCCCGATGGGCGATCGGAGCCCCTCTGGCTGAAGAGGAGACCCGACCGGATCGAACGAGGGGTCAGGTAAGTGTCTTTTATTTTTACTTTTTTTTTTTTTACTGGGGAAAGTCAGGCACGTAAATTTTACGTGGCTGGCGTTTAACTGTTGGAGAGGCAGCCACGTAAAATTTACGTGGCTGGCGTTTAAAGGGTTAAAGGAAGTTAAAATTTGTCTCTAATTCTATGGAGAGTTTTTTACATATGCTCTTTTTCTCCCAGGTCTAAGTCAGGAATTTTCTCTAAGGGGCAACCGGTGTATGTTTGGAAATCAGGTTTTGTTTTTTGCTAAGAGTATCCCAAAGAGCTAATTCATTAGACAATACAGAACATAATTAGAGATGAGCGAACTTCTTGAAAGTTCGATTCGGGCGATTCACCGAATTTCCCCAATGCCCAATTTCCCCAATTTCACGAATAGCTCATCTGAAAAAAAAATGCCGGCATGGTGGGAGCGGGCAGGCCGGCTACACTATCAGCGCAGCCGCCTGCCAGCTCCCACCATGCCGGCATTTGTTTAAAAAGCAAACACTTACCTGCATGGTCGGAGCGTGGAGGCCGGCGCCGCTCTCAGTCGCCCTCTGATGACGCGTCCTCTGATGACAGCTGAGAGCGGCGCCAGCCTCCACGCTCCGACGTTGCAGGTAAGTGTTTGCTTTTTAAACAAATGCCGGCATGCCGCCCGCTGACAGCGTAGCCGGCCTGCCCGCTCCCACCATGCCGGCATTTTTTTTTTTTTTATTTCATGGAAAATTCGATCGGCACGAACCAGAAAAAATTTGGGTTCGTGCCGAATCGAATTTTCCCTGAAATTTGGAGCGAATTCCGGTTCGTCCGAACCGGTTCGCTCATCCCTAAACATAATATAGCTGTTCTTTTTACCTTAGCTATCCACATGAGAGCATCAATGGAAAACAAATCACATGCTTTCTGTTCTATCATTACCCAGCTGGGCTTTTCTCCTCTAATAAACATCTGTTTTAAATGGGCTAATTGAGCAGCAACATAAAAATTATATATAATTTAGGACACCAAAGTCCCCTTTATGTTTTGCTATATATAAAAAAATTATCTGATTTATTTTTCTACTTTTGCCTGCCCAAATAAATCTCAACAATTGGGAGGCTGATTCATCATTAGCGGCAGGTAGCGACAGATGAGCGTCTGTAGCAGGCATTTTCAGAGCGCCCGCTAGTAGTAGCAGTGCTCGGCCGGGAGTCGCTACTTTATAGCGACTCAGTCGCTGTTCAGTAATGTTGAACACATTGTGAGGAGTTGCTATTTGACCAGTACAGCGCTGTATGGGAGCGCATGTTAGCGACTGCTAGCGACCGACTCACACCATATTCAGCAAAAAAACAGCCTCACAAATCTCTGGCGCTGAAAAATATTTGTTTGAAGCCCAGAGCGCAGGAGGCGGTGTGTTTAAAGTCTGTTTTCAAGCATCTATTAACTAGTAACAAAGCGAAAACATATGGAATTACATTGTAACAACATTGTAACATGAACACTTTAATGCCAGACCTGTAATGTCATTTCTGAGGAAATATTTAAAAAATTAAAAATTATGAAAAAACTGCTATTTCAATGCCAGAAGAGGTCACAGAATTATTTGTGATTTTTTTGAAAAAAAAAAAAAAAAAACCCGTTTAAAGAGAAGAAAAGGATCATCCATTGAAATGTATGGGAGAGCGCCAGGTAGCGAGAGGCCATACCTGGCGCTGTGCAAGGCTGAACGCTGGCGCTGTTCGCTGAGGCTGTGAAAATGATGAATCAGACGCTACATGGCGCTATCCCAGTCGCTAAACAGATTCTGCTTGATAAATGTGTAATTGCGTGCCGTGTCCGGCGTTCACCAGTCGCTACCTGTCATTAACCAGCCACTACCTGACGCTATCCCTTCTTAAATAAGGGTCTCAGACTATTTCAGGCCTCCCATATAGTCTGCATGTCCTTCCCCATACTTAACTTTGTACCCTGGTTGCCATGTTGTCTGCTTCCACCCACTGTTACTCATCTCATATTTTGGCCACATTCAGTTTTGTCTTCTGTTTTACACTGTTGCTTGTTAGCTTAGCATCTGCTTTATGTAGTTGCAGAGAAAACACACCACCACGCCGCATATAACTTTATATAAAATATAATTATTTGTTTTTTTACCCAAAAATATGAAATGTTAACTATTATACATAATTTTGGGGGACCAACGTGGCTGATTCATCATTAGCGGCAGGTAGCGACAGATGAGCGTCTGTAGCAGGCATTTTCAGAGCGCCCGCTAGTAGTAGCAGTGCTCGGCCGGGAGTCGCTACTTTATAGCGACTCAGTCGCTGTTCAGTAATGTTGAACACATTGTGAGGAGTTGCTATTTGACCAGTACAGCGCTGTATGGGAGCGCATGTTAGCGACTGCTAGCGACCGACTCACACCATATTCAGCAAAAAAACAGCCTCACAAATCTCTGGCGCTGAAAAATATTTGTTTGAAGCCCAGAGCGCAGGAGGCGGTGTGTTTAAAGTCTGTTTTCAAGCATCTATTAACTAGTAACAAAGCGAAAACATATGGAATTACATTGTAACAACATTGTAACATGAACACTTTAATGCCAGACCTGTAATGTCATTTCTGAGGAAATATTTAAAAAATTAAAAATTATGAAAAAACTGCTATTTCAATGCCAGAAGAGGTCACAGAATTATTTGTGATTTTTTTGAAAAAAAAAAAAAAAAAAACAGTTTAAAGAGAAGAAAAGGATCATCCATTGAAATGTATGGGAGAGCGCCAGGTAGCGAGAGGCCATACCTGGCGCTGTGCAAGGCTGAACGCTGGCGCTGTTCGCTGAGGCTGTGAAAATGATGAATCAGACGCTACATGGCGCTATCCCAGTCGCTAAACAGATTCTGCTTGATAAATGTGTAATTGCGTGCCGTGTCCGGCGTTCACCAGTCGCTACCTGTCATTAACCAGCCACTACCTGACGCTATCCCTTCTTAAATAAGGGTCTCAGACTATTTCAGGCCTCCCATATAGTCTGCATGTCCTTCACCATACTTAACTTTGTACCCTGGTTGCCATGTTGTCTGCTTCCACCCACTGTTACTCATCTCATATTTTGGCCACATTCAGTTTTGTCTTCTGTTTTACACTGTTGCTTGTTAGCTTAGCATCTGCTTTATGTAGTTGCAGAGAAAACACACCACCACGCCGCATATAACTTTATATAAAATATAATTATTTGTTTTTTTACCCAAAAATATGAAATGTTAACTATTATACATAATTTTGGGGGACCAACGTGGCACCTGCAAAGAGAAAAAAATATGCAATAACACTTGTTTGCCCACATATGTGGCTGTACATGAACACAAATATTTACATACTTACCCAAACTGGTTGACGCATAATTTTAGGGGGCCACCCTCCTCTGCAGCGCCATCCCTTCTTCAGGGTTTGTAGAGGGAAAGAACATGAGTTACTATTTATGAGCATGTGTTGTTTGTGTAATACTTGGGTAATGTTCTGCTTCACTGCCTTCACATCCACCTGATTCTTGGCCCGCTTCCGTATCAGGTGGCCCCATAGCCGTGTACTCACCCTCTGATAAATCTGTGGGGACAGAGAAGCACAAGACACCAGAACTTGTAAACATGTTATTAGACTTTACATGCAGCACAACCTGTGTTTTTTTGGGAGTATTGGCCTACCAGAGTGTGCAGGAGCTGTGGGCGACTCCAAGCCCAACACACCCTCCATGGATGGTGGTGGTGCTTCTTCAGAGGAGGAAGCGGATATTGGCGGAATTCGCGGCCGCCACCTTACACACACACCCTGTCTTCTTGGCCTCACTGGTTGGACCCCCTCACCTCTGGATGGGCTTGGTTCGCAGCCAGAACTTCCCAGCTAAAAAAAAGTTTAATTTTGTCAAATATGTTACTTATTAGCCTGATAGCTCACCTTCTCTGTTGTATATCCACTTACCTGGGAAGTTCTGTAGAAACTGCACATCCAGGGCCACCTTTGCCATTTGATGTCCGACCAGTGCTGCATAATTTGGGTGAATGTGTAAGGTGACGTCCCCTTGCCACTCACATGTGCTTCCACTTCCTGTGTCAATGTCCTCTTTTCATGTGTGTTGTGCTTGAAGTCGTACCTGATCCATGAAAGTCTGCAAACAGATTTGCATTGTTAATTTATGTCCTCTGTTTGGGTCTCCTTCAGCTACACATGCATGCCGCTGTAAGTACATTTCTGGGACAATGCAACCACCCAAGCCTAATATACACTAGTGTATGTCAATGCTTACTAATCTATCTCTCCCATCCCATTATAGTAGCAGTTGCAAGCGCATACGCACTTAGGTCAAAAGGCGCGCCTACCTCTCTACTCCACTACTACTCCCGTATGGAGCTGACTGATCGCGGACGGCACCTAGGTGAAGCCAGCTCTCCTATTCCCCAACAGTAGCAAACTGCATAGAATTGTCAAACCTAAATCACTTTGGCACCCCTGCATCGAATTCAAACATGCCAGAGTGGTCCATGTGACAGTGGCAGCAAAGTACTATGGCCCTGTAATGTTGGAAGTCCATGCCGCCGCCATTAAATTGGTGCCATATGCCCTTGCTCGTATTTCATGGCCACTGTCACCAGTTGGCACCTTGGCAGGAGTGTAAGGTGACACACATGCATAAGCTAATGGCATGAAACTGGGACTTAACATGTGTGCTTACATACATACATAGCCTATAGGTTTCTTGCACCTTTGAGGGGCTGTTAATTAAACTAAATAGTTTCCAATACAATTACCCACTTAATTAGGAATAAAAGAACATAGCTGAGGGTCAAATTTGCTTGTCACTGCTGACTTAGGAGCTCACTGTGGGCACACCATAGGCACCACCACAGCCCCCAGAATCAGGAACAAATTATACTCATTGTTAAAAAGGAACTAAAGTCTGTACAACCAATGATTGCCAGTTTGATTTATAAGTGATGAGAATTTAGGTCTGCTTTATTGTAGCTCGAATTAAAAAGTCAGTCTTTAAAGCGGGACAAAACCTGGAATTTGTCTATCCCAAGTTTTGCTCCTTGCTCGGAGCAACAAGGAGATCAGAATCAAGTGAGTGCCGCCAGATGCATCTCCGCCCATCTGTAACTGTGGGCGTCGACCATTCAGAAAGGCCTGGCACTTATATGCGTCTCAGATAGAGGTGATCTGGGGATCCGTTCGTGCTACTGAGATGCGGCAGAGGATCCAAGAAGAGGTAAGTGAAACTGGGTAATCTGGGGAGTTTCCAAATTGCCAGTATTTTCTCAACTCTCCCTGGTCCAACAGCGCTTAAACGTGCTCTCAACCAATCAGAGCCATTTCCATGAATATGTAATTGAGTTGAGCATCCAAAATTTGTGAAGGTCAGTGGTGTGCCCTGAAATCTTTTAGTATTTCCATGGATCATTTATCGCTTCACTGCTTGATTGCAATAGTCTTTTATACTTGAAGGGGGTGTTGTGGCTCTTTAAAGTGGACCCAAACCCGGGATTGACCATCCTGAGTTTTAGTCCACTTTCCTGGGCCACCACAATTTGGAATTTAAAGCGGAAAACAAAACCCAACCTGGCCAGCCCTTTTAGATTCCAGGGCTATGCGCTGGCCTTCCAATGGGGTATCCCAAATTGGGGAACCAACATTTTTGACACAACAAATTTATACTTTCAAGTGCCTCTGGGGCATCACAAATCTTGATGCCCAACTGTGTAAGCCCCCTGCACAGGCCTAGGCAATACCCTAATAGATTGTATGCACTTTCCCCTAATCTGTCAGCTTTATGCCCTAATAGATTATTAGCCCTTCTCCTTCTGTATCCTCCCTTATACCCTAATAGTGTAACAGCTTTGACCAGAGCCAGTGCATGCACCATTGGACCGGGGAAAGGTGAGTTATTATCGGCACCCCGGGGGGATTTCACACAGCACAGCATCCTGACTGAGGGGAGGGGGAGCTGATTTGAGATCTTTTACCAATGTCATTATCAGTTAAATGCTCCTATTGTCTTTTAATCAGTTAGAGACCCCCTCCCCCACCTCATTTAATAATGAAAAGAAATTGAAACTAATGGTAAATGTAACCCAAAATGGGATTTGAGCTACTTTGCTGGGGTATAGCAGTTTGGATCGCCCCTAAAAACGTACATTTCCTTATTCTCGTCTTTTATATTCCATGGCTACCAAAACCAGTGGTTGGTCTACTTTAAAGAGGAACAACATTCCCCTCCAGTCTGCTTTACTGGGGCATCCTATGTAAGCCCATCTGCACTTCATTTAATGTGGACCAGAACCCAGGATTTTCATTATCCTGGGTTTTTGGTTCCTGCCCCGGGGGCATACTCATTAAGGATGCCCCACTGTGTGAAACCTCCAGTTTGCCCCAAAAACTCACCTTTCCCCGGTCCACATATCACATGTGCGGGCAATCAGCGATGTATGTCGTGCATATTAACAAATTGGAATGCTTCTCTGAAGGTCACAGACTTTTCCTTTTGACTAAACGCCCCCAAAAAACTCAAATTTCTGCCAGTGCCACAGCACATGCATGCATGGGTTTTTGTCCAATGGGCATTCAACCCTTTTGCTGCCAGCCTACCTGGAGATTTTGCCCCCCCCCCTTGGCCAGGCCATATTTCACTGTTTTGCGCTACACAGGTTCAACTGTGATTTTTGAAGGGATTTCTAGGGATTTCCCTATTTCCCATATTGTTTTTTTTCAGTCTGGGCTTTTGTCTTGTTTGTAATTGTAAGTGTATTTTCAATATGTTTGGGTAAACTATGCGCAAATCATTTTTTTTTACAATTTGTATTTTTTTTTGTAATAAAAAATTTTAAGTTTGTCAATAAAATCTTATTGCGTGTGAAATACTCATTTCTCCTGGTTACAGCTGTACCACATATGTTTTCCTAGACACCCTTTCCTGCCCAAGAGACTCCCCCAAACTGAAAACATTAAATACAACTATGCTATGCACACCTTTCAGTTTTTTAAGAAAAACTACCCTTTACATATGAAATACGCCCACCAACCATATATTCTCTGGAAGTACTCACCCCAAGCTTTCTAGGTAAACCAGACTTGTTGATGTGGATGCAGTTTTCTGGAAGTAAATACCCAACATGCATAGGTTAAGGAAAGAGTTTTCAAACACCCCCAAATAAAGCATGCACGTAAAGGTAATTTTGATTTAAAAAATTTAGCTCTACGGACAAAGTGTGCACTTTTTCAACCAGAACCACCCTTTAGATTTTGACTACCCCCCTCAAACCATATATTCCCTGAAAGGACACACGTTAAGCTTTCTAGGCATACCCAGCTTGTTGTAGTGGGCTCATATTTATGGAAGTAATCCCGCAAAGAATTCTTAGGTTGCACAGGGTATCCCTAAAAAAATGAAAACAAAAAACAGAATAAAAAACATGTTCTCCTAAATTATCAATATGCAAACAATTTTTGCACTATGTTTAACTGTGATTTTTGCAGGTGTTTCCAGGAAAATTATATATTTCTTTTTTGCAGCAGAGTTTAGGCTTGAACATGAAATGTCTTGTTTGTATTTTTTCTACTGTATTTTTAAATATTTTTGAGTAAAAAAAAATTATATTTTTTTTAGAAAATAGTCTCCATTTATTTTATTCATGTAAAGCATTTTGTATGTGAAATCCCCATTTCTCCTGATAACAGCTGTACCACATATGTATCGGTAGCCCCCCATTCCGGCCCAGGAGACCCCCAAACTGAAAAGCACTTTATACCTTTTATAAATAAAATACAACTACTATCCACACTATAAAGGTTTAAGCAAAAAAAATGGCATGGGCCCCCCCCCTACCCAACATAACCAGCCTGGGGACCATCTATGCAGGGCTTGTAGAACAGGGCACAGGGACCAACTTTTGTAGCCCTCCACCCTACCAGCTATAAACCTACAAAGCCTGAATGACCCCAGGCTCTTCTGCCCCCTGGGCATTGGGGAGGCAGGTAATGGGGGGCTGGGGGTTAATGGCAAGTCACCCACTAGCCGTAGGTGACTTGCCAGCCTCCTAAGCCTTGTGAACTGGTATAGGTCCCTCATAGATCCCGTTATCTGTTCACAAAGCGTTAACTGTAAAAAAAAAAAAATATATACACCAAAAAATATGTTATTGTTTACTGTTTATTTATTTTTTTTGAATACTTACCTCCCATCCATCACCGATCACTATGTCCCATGCTGCTCACTTTGGCTTCTGCACTCCTGTTGCTGCTGGAAGCCTTTTATTCCTGCTGGGCAGCAGGAAATAAGGGATTAATTTAAAACAAATGACATAGGGTTCCCCTATGTCATAAATCAAAAATGACTTTGGGTCCCCCCTACCCAGCAGGGCTTGTAGAACAGGGCTGTCCCCCAGCGATCCTGCCCCACGGAGCTCCGATGACAGCTGCTGGGTGATCAGTGGAGGGGGGACTGGGGGGGCAAGGGATCACAGCCCCTCACCCCTCCAACCCTCTCACCTCCGATCGCCAGGCGCTACTGAGCGTTTGTTGATTGATAACGTCGCAGGTGATGCCAAAGGTGATGTCATCTAGGGCTATTTCAAGCCCTCTCCTCACCACGGAAGAGCCTGGGTGGGCGATTGGAGGCCCCCCAGTGAAGAGGAAACTCAGCAGGAGGGATTGCGTCTGCAGATGAGTAAATTACATTAATTATTTTTTTATAGTTAGCAGTGGCCAAACCTTGGGGGGGGGGGGGGCTCTATTCTAGGCACTCTGTTGAAGTCAGGAGAGAGTGGGGAGGGGGAATCGAATGATCGGATGGTGAAGTGAAGACCCAGCCGGATCGACTGAGGGGTCAGGTGAGTTTAACTTTTATACTTTTTTATAGCTGTTTAAAATCCGCTGCATTAGTCTCACGTAGCTGGCACTTAAAGGTCGGAGAGGCGACGTGACAGTCACATGGCAGGGATGGAAAGGGTTAATTCCATGCATGCATTCAGCTCTGTTTGTAACAGAGCCCAGTAAAGAGGGAGCGGCAGCATTCCCTTCTTCCCTGTCTATCTGAGCAGTTTTGGAGTGATCTAAGGCTTTCGGAAATAGGGTTGCCTTAGGAAAGTGGACCAAAACCAGAAAAAGTCAAAATCACAGGTTTTGGTCCACTTTAAAGCCCAAAATTGCCATCTGCTTCCTTTATGGTGTGGCATACAGATTCAGGATACCCCATGTGTATCTCTCGATAGCCCTAAAACACCCTAAAGCTCTTCTCCTTCAATTTGGGATGCCCCATAAATTAAACCAACACCCCTAGTTTTTTATAGATTATAGAGTTGTTCCTATTAAAAGAATGTCAAGAAGTCCGCAACCCCCAATCACCTCTGCTGCTTCTGCCTATAGAGAAGCCCCCATATGCTGGGACGCTGGATTCACCTCACAGGGCATGGTTGCTCCCAGGGCTTAGATAGCACAAAGGATGTGGACTTGCAAGGTGAAGGTTGGGTAGAAGTTGGGCTGGCTGAGGTCATACACGGCAATGACAGTCCTTCCGAATCGGGGTTCCAAGGGGATACACAGGAGAATGGTTAAGGGTAAAGCCTGGATGTTAGATGTCACGGTACAGATGAGTAGACAAGTTCGAGGTCAGGCAGGTGTCTGTCCAGGCAGCAATAAGACAAAGCAAAAGTCGGCAACAGGTGATCAGAATCTAGCTAACATTGGTACTATAACACCCAGCAAAAGCTAAAACAGGCAATGCATGCTGGGAGAGGCCTGGTTTCATGTGGCCATTGGCCAATCAGGACATGAGGCCACAGTCAGCCCACCACCTTAACCCCAGCAATACCTGTGGGGAGGCTGACCTGCAAAACTAGCAAATCATGCCAAGCATTAAGGTATGCCAGGGATGCACAGCTATATTGATAGCCAGAGCACACAGGAAAGAAACATTTGTAATACACTGCTACCCTTAGTGGTTGCACTGTGAAATGCAGGATTTTCTGAGATAAGTTAAGGAATTTAGTTAGGCTACGCCATTTATCTCACAACAAAAGGCTTAATTTAACCAATTTGGAGATAAGTTGAGAATGGCTACATCTGTAGACCATTCTTTCTCAGGCAACTGAATAACTAGCATTGCCACCAACACTGTTTGCCTCTACAATTCAGCAATGTGTTCTATACAACGGAGAACAACTACATTTGTGGAGAAAATAATTTCACTTGCAGGAGCTGCATGGAAAAATAACTAAAACTCGGGCACTCATGCTTTAAAGTGGATGTCCAGTGTTTTTTAACCTCTCTGTTCTGCCTCGGGGTCAAGCATTGCAAAAAAAAGACCTTACCTTGAGTGTGCAAAGCACTCTGTGTGTCCACCCACCTGTTCAATAAATGGGCAGGCAAGGCCTTGCACAGAGCAGGGGAAGTATATGTGAAGCCAAACCAAAAAAAGCAAACGTGAACCGAACGCCAGGGGAACAGAGCTGGATTCCCAAGGAGATAAGCATTTTTTAAAATGTGAACCCTCCGCCTAGCCTCAGTGCCAGAAAAGAAGGTGGTGGTGGTGTGTGTGTGGGTGTGGGTGTGGGTGGGTGTGTGTGTGTGTGTGTGGGGGGGGGGGGGGTTGGTGATGGATTAAAAAGTGACTGGACAGTAATCCTCTCTATTGACTTATTATACAAATAGAAAAGTTATACAGGGTGAGACAATCCTGCCACAACATATATTAACCCTTCTAGTGCCAGCTACATGACTCTCACGTAGCTGCCTCTCCTACCGTTAAGTGCCAGCTACGTGAGAGTCACGTAGCTGACATTTTCTTACCTTAAACTTGATTGGAAGCTCGCAGCACCTCAGTCCTGGATTCTTCTTGAAGACGAGGCTTGGGGGGTCATCCAGAGGTGAGTTGATGGCTGTAGCTGTGACCCGATCGCTGCAGGAGCCAATCAAAGTGCGGCTTCTGCTGGTGTCATCATCCGGCGCCGCACTGCTATAATAAGGCCAGATCACATGGTATCCGGCCTTTTGCTGCCTGGATCTGAGGTGAGTGGTTGTCTGTGTCCCTTGTGTTGTCTGTGTCCCTTGTGTTGTCCCCCCTCCCATCACGCTGCCGACCTGCACGGACAGATCGGGGGAGCACGATCGCTGCTTTGTGCCGATCTGTCATTGATCATCATAAATCTCTCTCCCCTCCGCCGATGGGCGGAGGGGAGAGAGATTTATGATGATCAATGACAGATCGGCGTAGCGATCTCGCTCCCCCTGATCTGTCTTTGTCACTGACCACATGTGTTGTCCCCCCTCCCATCACACTGTCGACCTGCGCCGACCTGTCATTGATCATCATAAATCTCTCTCATGATGATCAATGACAGATCGGCGCAAAGCAGCGATCGTGCTCCCCCGATCTGTCACTGACCACATGTGTTGTGTTGGGGGGGGTCAATGGCACGTGGGGGGGGGGATGCCACACTGCCCATGGAATTGGGATGGGGTATGCCACACTGTCTATGGGATGGGGGGATGCCACATTGCATATGGGATGGGAGGGAATGCCACACTGCATATGGGAATGGGGGGGGTCAATGGCACGTGGGGGGGATGCCACACTGCCCATGGAATTGGGATGGGGTATGCCACACTGTCTATGGGGTGGGGGGATGCCACATTGCATATGGGATGGGAGGGAATGCCACACTGCATATGGGGTGGGGGGGTGGGGGGGTCAATGGCATGTGGGGGGGATGCCACACTGCCCATGGAATTGGGATGGGGTATGCCACACTGTCTATGGGGTAGGGGGATGCCACATTGCATATGGGATGGGAGGGAATGCCACACTGCATATGGGGATGGGGGGGTCAATGGCACGTGGAGGGGGATGCCACACTGCCCATGGAATTGGGATGGGGTATGCCACACTGTCTATGGGGTGGGGGGATGCCACATTGCATATGGGATGGGAGGGAATGCCACACTGCATATGGGAATGGGGTGGGGGGAATGCCACGCTGCATATGAGAATGGGCTGGGGGGGATGCCACACTGCATATGGGGTGGGGGGAATGCCACGCTGCATATGGGAATGGGATGGGGGATGCCACGCTGCATATGGGGTGGGGGGATGCCACGCTGCATATGGGAATGAGGTGGGGGGGAATGCCACGCTGCATATGGGAATGGGGTGGGGGGAATGCCACACTGCATATGGGAATGGGGTGGGGGGAATGCCATGCTGCATATGGGAATGAGGTGGGGGGGAATGCCACGCTGCATATGGGAATGAGGTGGGGGAATGCCACGCTGCATATGGGAATGGGGTGGGGGGGATGCCACGCTGCATATGGGAATGGGGTGGGGGGGATGCCACGCTGCATATGGGAATGGGGTGGGGGGAATGCCACGCTGCCTATGGGAATGAGGTGGGGGGGAATGCCACGCTGCATATGGGAATGAGGTGGGGGGAAGGCCACGCTGCATATGGGAATGAGGTGGGGGGAATGCCACGCTGCATATGGGAATGGGGTGGGGGGAATGCCACACTGCATATGGGAATGAGGTGGGGGGAATGCCACGCTGCATATGGGAATGAGGTGGGGGAATGCCACGCTGCATATGGGAATGGGGTGGGGGGAATGCCACGCTGCATATGGGAATGGGGTGGGGGGAATGCCACGCTGCATATGGGAATGGGGTGGGGGGAATGCCACGCTGCATATGGGAATGAGGTGGGGGGGGGGAATGCCACGCTGCATATGGGAATGGGGTGGGGGGAATGCCACACTGCATATGGGAATGAGGTGGGGGGATGCCACGCTGCATATGGGAATGAGGTGGGGGGGAATGCCACGCTGCATATGGGAATGGGGTGGGGGGGATGCCACACTGCATATGGGAATGAAATGGGAGGGAATGCCACACTGCATATGGGAATGAGGTGGGGGGAATGCCACACTGCATATGGGAATGAGGTGGGGGGAATGCCACACTGCATATGGGAATGAGGTGGGGGGAATGCCACACTGCATATGGGAATGAGGTGGGGGGAATGCCACACTGCATATGGGAATGAGGTGGGGGAATGCCACACTGCATATGGGAATGAGGTGGGGGGAATGCCACGCTACATATGGGAATGGGGTGAGGGGAATGCCACGCTGCATATGGGAATGGGGTGGGGGGAATGCCACACTGCATATGGGAATGGGGTGGGGGGAATGCCACGCTGCATATGGGAATGAGTTGGGGGGGATGCCACGCTGCATATGGGAATGGGGTGGGGGGGATGCCACGCTGCATATGGGAATGATGTGGGGGGGAATGCCACGCTGCATATGGGAATGGGGTGGGGAGAATGCCACGCTGCATATGGGAATGGGGTGGGGGGGATGCCACGCTGCATATGGGAATGAGGTGGGGGGGATGCCACGCTGCATATGGGAATGAGGTGGGGGGAATGCCATGCTGCATATGGGAATGAGGTGGGGGGAATGCCACACTGCATATGGGAATGAGGTGGGGGGAATGCCACACTGCATATGGGAATGAGGTGGGGGGAATGCCACACTGCATATGGGAATGAGGTGGGGGGAATGCCACGCTGCATATGTGAATGGGGTGGGGGGAATGCCACGCTGCATATGGGAATGGGGTGGGGGGAATGCCACACTGCATATGGGAATGGGGTGAGGGGAATGCCACGCTGCATATGGGAATGAGGTGGGGGGGGGGGAATGCCACGCTGCATATGGGAATGGGGTGGGGGGAATGCCACACTGCATATGGGAATGAGGTGGGGGGATGCCACGCTGCATATGGGAATGAGGTGGGGGGGAATGCCACGCTGCATATGGGAATGGGGTGGGGGGGATGCCACACTGCATATGGGAATGAAATGGGAGGGAATGCCACACTGCATATGGGAATGAGGTGGGGGGAATGCCACACTGCATATGGGAATGAGGTGGGGGGAATGCCACACTGCATATGGGAATGAGGTGGGGGGAATGCCACACTGCATATGGGAATGAGGTGGGGGGAATGCCACACTGCATATGGGAATGAGGTGGGGGAATGCCACACTGCATATGGGAATGAGGTGGGGGGAATGCCACGCTACATATGGGAATGGGGTGAGGGGAATGCCACGCTGCATATGGGAATGGGGTGGGGGGAATGCCACACTGCATATGGGAATGGGGTGGGGGGAATGCCACGCTGCATATGGGAATGAGGTGGGGGGGATGCCACGCTGCATAT
The DNA here is from genome assembly GCA_027917425.1 of Gastrophryne carolinensis. NCBI lineage: Eukaryota > Metazoa > Chordata > Amphibia > Anura > Microhylidae > Gastrophryne > Gastrophryne carolinensis. Next base: position 454,607,395 of record CM051234.1, read on the forward strand.
GGGAATGGGGTGGGGGGGATGCCACGCTGCATATGGGAATGATGTGGGGGGGAATGCCACGCTGCATATGGGAATGGGGTGGGGAGAATGCCACGCTGCATATGGGAATGGGGTGGGGGGGATGCCACGCTGCATATGGGAATGAGGTGGGGGGGATGCCACGCTGCATATGGGAATGAGGTGGGGGGAATGCCATGCTGCATATGGGAATGAGGTGGGGGGAATGCCACACTGCATATGGGAATGAGGTGGGGGGAATGCCACACTGCATATGGGAATGAGGTGGGGGGAATGCCACACTGCATATGGGAATGAGGTGGGGGGAATGCCACGCTGCATATGTGAATGGGGTGGGGGGAATGCCACGCTGCATATGGGAATGGGGTGGGGGGAATGCCACACTGCATATGGGAATGGGGTGAGGGGAATGCCACGCTGCATATGGGAATGAGGTGGGGGGAATGCCACGCTGCATATGGGAATGTGGTGAGGGGAATGCCACGCTGCATATGGGAATGGGGTGGGGGGAATGCCACGCTGCATATGGGAATGGGGTGGGGGGAATGCCACACTGCATATGGGAATGAGGTGGGGGAATGCCACGCTGCATATGGGAATGAGGTGGGGGGAATGCCACGCTGCATATGGGAATGGGGTAGGGGGAATGCCACACTGCATATGGGAATGAGGTGGGGGGAATGCCACACTGCATATGGGAATGTGGTGGGGGAATGCCACGCTTCATGTGGGAATGGGGTGGGGGGAATGCCACACTGCATATGGGAATGGGGTGGGGAGAATGCCACACTGCATATGGGAATGGGGTGGGGGGAATGCCACACTGCATATGGGAATGAGGTGGGGGGAATGCCACACTGCATATGGGAATGAGGTGGGGGAATGCCACACTGCATATGGGAATGAGGTGGGGGGAATGCCACGCTACATATGGGAATGGGGTGGGGGGAATACCACGCTGCATATGGGAATGGGGTGGGGGGAATGCCACACTGCATATGGGAATGGGGTGGGGGGAATGCCACGCTGCATATGGGAATGAGGTGGGGGGGATGCCACGCTGCATATGGGAATGGGGTGGGGGGATGCCACGCTGCATATGGGAATGAGGTGGGGGGGAATGCCACGCTGCATATGGGAATGGGGTGGGGAGAATGCCACGCTTCATATGGGAATGGGGTGGGGGGATGCCACGCTGCATATGGGAATGAGGTGGGGGGATGCCACGCTGCATATGGGAATGAGGTGGGGGGGATGCCACGCTGCATATGGAAATGAGGTGGGGGGAATGCCACACTGCATATGGGAATGAGGTGGGGGGAATGCCACACTGCATATGGGAATGAGGTGGGGGGAATGCCACACTGCATATGGGAATGAGGTGGGGGGAATGCCACGCTGCATATGGTAATGGGGTGGGGGGAATGCCACGCTGCATATGGGAATGGGGTGGGGGGAATGCCACACTGCATATGGGAATGGGGTGAGGGGAATGCCACGCTGCATATGGGAATGAGGTGGGGGGAATGCCACGCTGCATATGGGAATGGGGTGGGGGGAATGCCACGCTGCATATGGGAATGGGGTGGGGGGAATGCCACGCTGCATATGGGAATGGGGTGGGGGGAATGCCACACTGCATATGGGAATGAGGTGGGGGGAATGCCACGCTGCATATGGGAATGAGGTGGGGGAATGCCACGCTGCATATGGGAATGGGGTGGGGGGAATGCCACACTGCATATGGGAATGAGGTGGGTGGAATGCCACACTGCATATGGGAATGAGGTGGGGGAATGCCACGCTTCATATGGGAATGGGGTGGGGGGAATGCCACACTGCATATGGGAATGGGGTGGGGAGAATGCCACACGTCATATGGGAATGGGGTGGGGGGAATGCCACGCTGCATATGGGAATGAGGTGGGGGGAATGCCACACTGCATATGGGAATGAGGTGGGGGGAATGCCACACTGCATATGGGAATGAGGTGGGGGGAATGCCACGCTGCATATGGGAATGGGGTGGGGGGAATGCCACACTGCATATGGGAATGAGGTGGGGGGAATGCCACACAGCATATGGGAATGAGGTGGGGGGAATGCCACGCTGCATATGGGAATGGGGTGGGGGGAATGCCACGCTGCATATGGGAATGGGGTGGGGGGGAATGCCACACTGCATATGGGAATGGGGTGGGGGGAATGCCACGCTGCATATGGGAATGAGGTGGGGGGGATGACACGCTGCATATGGGAATGAGGTGGGGGGAATGCCACACTGCATATGGGAATGAGGTGGGGGAATGCCACACTGCATATGGGAATGGGGTGGGGGGAATGCCACACTGCATATGGGAATGAAATGGGAGGGAATGCCACACTGCATATGGGAATGGGGTGGGGGGAATGCCACACTGCATATGGGAATGAGGTGGGGGGAATGCCACACTGCATATGGGAATGAGGTGGGGGGAATGCCACACTGCATATGGGAATGGGGTGGGGGGAATGCCACACTGCAAATGGGAATGAAATGGGAGGGAATGCCACACTGCATATGGGATGGGATGAGGGGGAATGGAAAGAGCGAGTGTTGGAGAGACACTCCTAACCCTAGCCCGAACCCTAGGTTAGGTCTTGGGCTAGGGGCGATCAAGCTGCCCCAACCTGTCACTGATCAGCATGAACATCTCTCCCCTCCGACGGGCAGAGGAGGGATGGATTCACGCTGATCAGTGACAGGTCGGGGCAGCGTGATCGTCATTGCCCCTTGGCAGAGGGGATGGATATTCATGCTGATCAGCGACAAGTCGGGGCAGCATTGATGTTACATGTTGATGATACACCTCGGAGGGGCACAGACGTGGATACAGTAGAGCAGTGGTTCTCAACCTTTCTAATGCCATGACCCCGCAATACAGTTCCTCATGTTACAGTGTACTGTTATTACACCAGCAGGTGTCGCGCAGGCTCTTGGCTTCTGTCCTCCGGTGCTTGCTGCGTCCGCCCCGGTTCCCTCGCCCCTTAGGCCCCAGACGGATGATGCAATCACGTCTGCGCATGCACGCAGGCATTCGGTTTGGAACGTGCATCCATAACGGCGTGTCGGTGACAGGTCGGGGCAGCGGCAATCACATGCAGGGAGTGATGCCACTGCCCAGACCTGTCACTCACCTGGGCACACTAAGCTTTGAACTGCTAGCGTTGCCCCTCTCCATACATGTAATCCCCCCTTACCTACGCTGCTGCCCTGACCTGTCAATGATCAGCGCAAATCTCTCCCCTCCGTTGAGTGGGGGGAACACAAGGAGCCGCCCCATCCTCACCTCCCTCCACTGCTCGGTGTGTAAGCGATCACTGATCGCCTGACCAACTCCTTCCTACCATGTTGCGCCGCTGCAATTGTCCATTCATTGTTTCTATCTTGGAGGGGCCCATGTACAGAGAGGTACAACTCCAGCATATACATATTGTGTACACACCTACTCCTCCCGCAGCCTCTCTGTACATGGGCACTACAGCTGCAGGTGGTTTCAACCATCCTTCTTAATTGTAATGTTCTGTTACTTTAACTTCCTTTTAGATTGCGATTGCTCTCGAAGATTCTTGGTTCTGCAAGCTTGCTGACGTTTACTTTTGAGTATTTGCTTTTTGGCTGTTTTGTTCCCCAACTTTAGTTCTAGGCTTTAGTTTAGCTTTTAGTTGCTGTAAACTTCCCCCTAGTTCCTCCCCTTTAGTGTAGTATTTTTATTGTTTTCATTTGGTTTTAGCCTTTGTTTAGCAGATTTCAGGATGGCTGGGAAAAGGTACTCTGCCCAGGAAGCAGCGGCTTACATGATGGAGTCAGACTCGGAAGAGTATATTGTTTCAGGGTCAGATTATTTGCCCTCAGATAGTGAGTCTGACAGTGTCTCCTCTACTGAAGAAACACAGCCGTGCAGTAGTACCAGTGGTAGTGCTAGGCATCCTAGAAGGGATGGTAGCGCACAAGGAGAAGCCACGCTGGAGGAGAGTGTAGATCAGATGGAGAGTGCTGCAGCTGGTGATGGAGTGCCTACGTGGAGGCCTCCCAATAATTATTCCCCCGAAATTCCCCCTTTCGATTCGGTCCCCGGAGTCAACGTGGACACAACAAACTTCCGTCCTGTTGACTTTTTCAAATTGTTCATCACGGAGGCCATGCTACAGGACATGGTCTACCATACAAACTGCTATGCTGAGTGGGTCCTAGCACAAAATCCCCCACAAAGGCACGCCCGCGGTTATGCATGGCAGCCCACAAACATAAGTGAGTTCAAAAAATTTTGGGGGCTCACTTTAGCCATGGGTATCTGCAAAAAATTTAGTATCCCCTCCTACTGGGATACCCGAACCCTTTTGGCAACACCATTATTTCCGGCCATAATGACCAGAAACCGCTACCAAATTTTACTGCGGTTTCTACATTTTAATGACAATGCCACTGCAATTCCCCGTATTGAGCCCGGTCACGACAGACTTCACAAAGTACGTCCCCTGATCGATAGTCTGTCTGAGCGCTTTGCAGAAGTGTACACCCCCTCCCAAAATTTAAGTATTGACGAATCGCTTCTGCTTTATAAAGGGCGCATTGTATTTCGTCAGTATATCCCTAGTAAGCGTGCCCGCTATGGGATAAAATTTTACAAATTGTGTGAAAGCTCCACCGGCTACACCAAATTTTTTCGTCTTTATGAAGGAAGGGACACACATCTGGACCCCCCTGGTTGTCCCCTTGATTTGTCTGTCAGTGGAAAAATAGTTTGGGAACTCATGACTCCTCTACTGGGGAAAGGTTACCACTTATATGTGGATAACTTTTATACCAGCATCCCCCTATTTCGAGCCCTCTACTCATTGGACACACCGGCCTGCGGCACCATCAACCGTAATCGAAAAGGCTTGCCCAGGTCATTGCTGACACAAAAAATAAATCGTGGAGAGTCGTATGCTGTAAGAAGCGATGAGCTCCTGGCCGTGAAATACATGGACAGAAAAAATGTTTTCATGCTGACTACAATCCACGATGAGTCAGTCGTGAGATTACGGCAACGTGGTCCCCAAGCCCCTTCCCAAAAGCCACGTTGTATCAAAGATTATAATAAATTCATGGGTGGCGTTGATAAAACAGCCCAAATTTTAACATATTACAATGCCACCAGAGAATCCAGAGCCTGGTACAAAAAAGTTGCTATCCATTTGGTCCAATTAGCAACTTATAACTCCTTTGTTGTCTTCAAGGCAGCAGTACCAGGCTCCAATTTGTCATTTGTAAAATATCAGCTGCAGATACTCCCTGCTCTGTTATTTGGGGATACCGAGCAGGCACCAGAGATGGCTGGTAATGATGACGAGGCTAGATTAGTGGGGAAGCATTTCATAAAGTGCATCCCCTCCATCAATAGGAAGAGGTATCCCCAGGAGCCTTGTAGGGTTTGTAGTAGGCGTGGCTTTAGGAGAGATGTGCGCTACTACTGCCCGACATGTCCCAGCCAACCTGGTTTGTGTTTGGAAGGTTGCTTTGAAGCATACCATACTAAATTCGATTTTTAGTTGTTTTATTCTGGTTAATAGTTTTTTTATGGATTTTTAGACTGTATGTAGGTTAGGTTAGGTTTTGTTCCGTGCCCTAGGGTCATCCTGGTTTGGAATACCCTGCTCTGCAACACCCCCCAGATCTATAGTAACAGAATACATCTCCACATCTGGGTGAAGGTAAGTGGCCAGACCTGGAATCTTTTAGGCTATTTGCATATACTTTCTCTAGTTAAAAATTCAGTTAGATAATTGCATTTTCTTGTCCCTGTGTTTTTTTATTTTTGGTACTTGCGAAGCCAAAAGATGATGGAGGAAATGGTGAAGGAGGAGCCGCTGGATACTTGTGATAGATGATGAAAACATGGGGCCCTTCATTAGGATTTCAGTGTTTACTGACGTTCACAATTTATCAGCACAAGGCTAATCCTCCCATGACTAATCCTAGCAGAACCTATTAGTACCATTATTGAGATTATTTTGCATTGCTGATGTTTATTCTGTGCTATTTGTCTAGCGGTCTGTGTCCCCATATGCATGTTATGTATTGTTCTGTTCCAGGGACCCTGCGGTTTCAGATTTATTGAGTTTTTTCTTGTTTGCATATTGATATATTAGGAAAACTTTCTTGTATGCTGCATATTTATTAATTTTTTTTAGGGAAATCTGTTGCAAACTATGAACACCTCAAGGTTTTTCATCCATAAAAAGGTTCCCACAACAAAAAACCCAGCACGCCTAGAAACCTTGAGGTATGTTCTTTCCAAAAATATATAGTTTGTGGGGGGTATTTCAAATGTAAAGGGTTGTAAATTTGGAAAAACTGCAAGGTGCGCACTTTCTGTGCGCAGCTGATTTTTGCCAGTAAAATGACCCTCCCACCATGCCGGCTTTTTTTTTTTTTTTAATTTCAGGAAAAATTCGATCGGCACGAACCACAAAATATTCGGGTTCGTGCCGAATCGAATATTTCCTGAAATTCGGAGCGAATTCCGGTTCGTCCGAACCGGTTCGCTCATCTCTAGTAATGGGTTGTAAATTTGGAAAAACTGCAAGGTGCGCACTTTGTGTGCGCAGCTGATTTTTGCCAGTAAAATGACCCTCAAATGCACACTTGACTTTGGGGTGTTTGGCAACTCTACCCTTCAAAGTACCTATGCATGTGGGGTATTATTTTGTTCAGCAGATGTTGTGCTTTCAGATTTACTGTGTTACTTCTTGCTTGCTTATTGTTTTTATAGGAAAATATGGTTTGGAATCTGCTTTTTGTTTGTTTTTTAGGGAAATCCTTTGAAACCAGAGGTTCTGCCAATGAATAGAGTCCAAACGATTGCACCCACGCCAACAAGCCCAGTAGGCTTAGAAACCTTGAGGTATGTACTTTCCAAAAATATATAGTTTGTAGGGGGTATTTCAAATGTAATGGGTTGTAAATTTGGAAAAACTGCAAGGTGCGCACTTTGTGTGCGCAGCTGATTTTTGCCAGTAAAATGACCCTCAAGTGCACACTTGACTTTGGGGTGTTTGGCAACTCTACCCTTCAAAGTACCTATGCATGTGGGGTATTATTTTGTTCAGCAGATGTTGTGCTTTCAGATTTACTGTGTTACTTCTTGCTTGCTTATTTTTTTATCGGAAAATGTGGTTTTGAATCTGCTTTTTGTTTGTTTTTTTAGGGAAATCCCTTGAAACCAGAGGTTCTGCCAATGAGTAGAGTCCAAACGATTGCACCCACGCCAACAAGCCCAGTAGGCTTAGAAACCTTGAGGTATGTACTTTCCAAAAATATATAGTTTGTGGGGGGTATTTCAAATGTAAAGGGTTGTAAATTTGGAAAAAACTGCAAGGTGCGCACTTTGTGTGCGCAGCTGATTTTTGCCAGTAAAATGACCCTCAAGTGCACACTTGACTTTGGGGTGTTTGGCAACTCTACCCTTCAAAGTACCTATGCATGTGGGGTATTATTTTGTTCAGCAGATGTTGTGCTTTCAGATTTACTGTGTTACTTCTTGCTTGCTTATTTTTTTTATCGGAAAATGTGGTTTTGAATCTGCTTTTTGTTTGTTTTTTTAGGGAAATCCCTTGAAACCAGAGGTTCTGCCAATGAATAGAGTCCAAACGATTGCACCCACGCCAACAAGCCCAGTAGGCTTAGAAACCTTGAGGTATGTACTTTCCAAAAATATATAGTTTGTGGGGGGTATTTCAAATGTAAAGGGTTGTAAATTTGGAAAAAACTGCAAGGTTCGCACTTTGTGTGCGCAGCTGATTTTTGCCAGTAAAATGACCCTCAAGTGCACACTTGACTTTGGGGTGTTTGGCAACTCTACCCTTCAAAGTACCTATGCATGTGGGGTATTATTTTGTTCAGAAGATGTTGTGCTTTCAGATTTACTGTGTTACTTCTTGCTTGCTTATTGTTTTTATCGGAAAATATGGTTTTGAATCTGCTTTTTGTTTGTTTTTTTAGGGAAATCCTTTGGAACCAGAGGTTCTGCCAATGAATAGAGTCCAAACGATTGCACCCACGCCAACAAGCCCAGTAGGCTTAGAAACCTTGAGGTATGTACTTTCCAAAAATATATAGTTTGTGGGGGGTATTTCAAATGTAATGGGTTGTAAATTTGGAAAAACTGCAAGGTGCGCACTTTGTGTGCGCAGCTGATTTTTGCCAGTAAAATGACCCTCAAGTGCACACTTGACGTTGGGGTGTTTGGCAACTCTACCCTTCAAAGTACCTATGCATGTGGGGTATTATTTTGTTCAGCAGATGTTGTGCTTTCAGATTTACTGTGTTACTTCTTGCTTGCTTATTGTTTTTATAGGAAAATATGGTTTTGAATCTGCTTTTTGCTTTTTTTTTTAGGGAAATCCTTTGGAACCAGAGATTCTGCCAATGAATAGAGTCCAAACCAATGCACCCATGCCAACAAGCCTAGTATACTTAGAAACCTTGAATTGTGCACTTTCCAAAAATATATAGTTTGTGGGGGGTATTTCAAATGTAAAGGGTTGTATTTTTTGAAAAACTGCGAGGAGCGCATAGTATTTGTATTTTATCTGAAAATCTCCTCTAGCGCTCTTTGCAGTTTCTGGGGTCTCCTGGGCAGGAAAGGGCGTCTACTAATACATGTGTGGTACCGTTGTAACCGGGAGAAATGGGGCTTTTACCCTCAATATGTTTTTATTGTAAAACATTTATTTTTGATTAAAGAAAAACACTGCAAAATGTAAAAACGTGTGTATTTTTAATTTTCTTTCACATATTTTGCCCAAAATAATTAGGATAAGACAACAAAATTGATAAACAAGACAAGCTGTTAAAGCCCAGATTCTGCTGAAAAAAACGATATGTAATTTTTATGGGAAGTCCCAGAAAATCCCTTCAAAAATTACAGTTGAACATGGGGAGCGCAAAATAGTGAAAAATGCTCTGGCAACAGAGCGTGACAAAATCTCCAGGTGGGCTGGCACTTAAAGGGTTAAATAAAGGAATGAAACTTTCCTAAAATCAAACAAATCTGGAATTTTAACTGATATCTTCCCTGCCTTACAAATTGTCTTCTGTGGCATCAGTTAAGTACTAATGCTTTGCATAAATTTACATTATTACTCTGGATAAAGCTAATAGTATTATAAACCTTTTAGAATGGTTTTGTCATTGTATGCAAGGATATACTTGAAATTCAGAACAAAAGAGAAACATGATTATGTAATAGATTGTACATTAAATGCATATTATGAACTCTGTCTTTTAGAATTTGTGTATGGCTGAATCTTAAGTCCTGAGGATGTATGGAATATTAATGCAGATGTAATGGACAGAACAGCATGGTGGAATTTTCAGATGTTTTAAGAGCATTTTTATGGTCATGTTTTCTTTACACTATAAAATAACATTAAAAGTATATTTTCTAGTAGTAAAGTTATACAATTTTCAGAAATATTAAAAACAGGCTAAGCTAGTGCATATTAAAGTATGTATACAATATACAGGGCAAATTGTCACTCCATAATTTAAAGATGCATTTAATATCACTTTTGTCTAAATAGACCTAAAGCTTCTGCAAATTTGTTTGCAGCAAAGGTTTCCCAAGCAAGCCTGATAAACTTACAGGCACTGCCTTTTCAGACATTGTATGTTCTTTGAGCATGAAAAAAGTTCTAAAAAACTTTTCATGTAAGTAATGTTTGAAACATATTTTTACTAGTTGTTGGGAATTCAATTTACTCCTGCCTTGAGCAGGTGTAAAAAGTTTCCTGCACATTCCTGCATATTTTTTTTCAATACACAAATCCATGCTGCACATGCTGGCATATTGTTCTTTAAATGAAAAAGACATGCAAGGTACCATTTATTATTTTTATTTTCAATAAGTTTTATGAAAGGCTTTGGCAGTACATTGGTTACATTAATAAATGACAGAGAGCCTTATTTATGAAGCATCAGCCCCACACAGCACCACTTTTTGGCCTCAGCAGCACTCAGCTTGTGATTTATGAAATAAAAAATAGGCTGCGCCAATGCGGCCATCAGCTAGTGTCTAAATTAACAGTAGTGCCCAAAAGGTTGCAGTGCCGGGCGCTCTGGTTGAAGCAGAGCCAGTTGAAACCTGACACTGTAGGTCAAGATCCCATAGATTACAATGGGCAGAATTGGATTGTTTAATGTTCCTAACTAAAATTACAAACATTTTTTGCAAAGAACTTGCATTGTGACTGGTCAATAATGGAAACACAGGACCTAGATGTCGCTTGTCCCTGATTCACTGCAGAGTCAATCGAGAACGATAGGTGGTGCCCCAAGGTCAAAGTGGCCAAGACGGCGCTACATCTAACAATAGAACAACGCTCCAGTGAACGATAGGTAGCATCAGTTAAGTACGTCCAGCACTCAGCCTTGATGCCCATATTAGAGAAAAAAACAACCAGCATCGGCATCTGCATGGGCAGAAGAGGCCACACAATCATTTGACCCAAAAATTCTGAACATTACCTTTGGAAAACGCTATTTGTACACAACCAAATAAAACACCATTTAAATGTATGGGAGAGCGATAGGTGCTACATGGCGCTGCTGAACACACAGCGCCGGCGCTTTACACTGAGCCACTGCTAGTGAAACATGCGACGTTACATGACGCTATTAGAGGCACTCACCAGATTGACTTGTTAATAGCACTCACCGCTATTTTTTTTTGCCTCAGTGGTACACAGTGTACGATTTAAGAAACCAGCAACAGGCAGCAATCAGCTTGCGTCTCAATTAACATTAGTGCCACATAGGTTTATAGTGGTGCTGTAGGTCAAGATCCTATAGAGCACAATGGGCAGAACTGGATTGAGGTGTTTTATGTTTATAACTATTACACAAATGTATTTGTTCTGAACTTGCGTTGTGACTTGTCAATCATGTAAAAGCAGGCCCTAGATTTCCCCAAATGTAATTATTTCAATGTCTTGTGTGTAATTTAGTCAACAACAACCCTTTATCCCCAGCTTTGATATCTTGTAACAGTGAAAGTCACCACCGGAAAAATACAGCGACAATATTTTCAGGGTGGCAAAAACTAATAAATTCACTGTGCAGCACTGTAAAGATGGTGGTACAAAGTGATGCTCACTGGCACTGGTATAATTAGTAGTCCAGTCCAACAGGAGCTGACACAGGCCTCCAAATACCTAATCCAGGCAAATTAGTTAGCATCCAGCGCTAGAAGACTTCCAGCACCATTGTAGTCAGGAACAGTACCAAAAAAAGAAAAAGATGCCAGCATTCCAAAACTGGCGCTATAGCCAGCAGAAAGATGCTAAATGGTACACTGCATAGATAAGGCCCTAAGTATATTATAAATGTAAATTTAAATGTATATTATATTGATCATAGTTCCATACAACATCAGCTTTCAGACGTCAGGTCGTACTTAGAGGATAAATTATCGCTAGCACCACTGTGCCCGACTTGTGCTACTAAGGAGAGGAGCTAACAGCTTCCACAGCAGAATGCTTCAGAAAGGCCAATGGCGCTATTGCCGGTTAGTGTTTCAGGCTAGGTGTTGCTGCTATTTTCAGTCCGACTCCAACTCTTATAAAAGTCGTGTACGCTGGGCACTAATAAAGCTGACTCCTTCTGCTAAATCCTGTCTCTCCCTTTCAATGCTGCTGGTTGCCTATAGCTATTCCACAGCAGCATTCTCTACCACAACAACACACAACACAGCTCACATTCATATTATAATAAATATATGTTAACAGCTGATAAAAAATAGTAAGCTAGAAGCAAAATAAAATAACATGTCAGTTATTAAAATCAGTTCCCCTTTTGCTCCTTTTCCCTGTTTAGGGCTTCACTATAAACTCTATATGGTTTGTATAGAAATAGCTGTTGGCCACTTTTTGATCAGGGCAAGTATGTTTATAATGTTTTTTTTTTTTAAATTTTAGGTCTGCTTTAGCTGGATACACATATCTCCTTGCTGTTGCTACTGCAGCAATCCGAGGCCACTTTGTGTTACTTGTAAAAAGGAATGATTCATTTGTGCACGTCTTGGTGTCTTCTGCACATCTGTGGGCATGTCTGGGACTTCAGGCACCGATTGCGTTTCCTCTGGCTCTTCCATTCAATGGAGTATGCAGAGATTGACAGCAAGCAAGAATTATCATGGACACCTTCTCTGGCCTCCTGGCCAGGCCAAACATAGGAAGCATGCTTTCAGCAGGCCAATGGATTTTTCAACAGTGGATCTGGTCTTGCGGTGAGCTGCATTGCATCACACTTCAGCTGCAGTATTTGGGTTCTGCTCGGGGGTCATGAGCCTTGTCCTCTGCCCATATCCCTGAAAAGCCAAATACAAACAGATGCATTACTGTGGTTTGCAACACAAATGCACACCCCTACCTGGTTTGCTCCACTATTTATAGTTTTTCCAATGTGACCATGTACTTACCTAGTAGACATCCCACTGGCATTTTGTTATTCTCAAATTCCCGGCACAGGGAATGGAAGGATCGTGGAAAGCCCTACCTCATAGCACACATCCACATCTCATTATCACACACAACCATCACATTAATGGAATGGAAGCTCCTCTGGTTGCGGTAGTGAAACTCTTTTGCTCTAGAGGGGCAGAAGGGAATATAGGTGCCATCAATGCAGCAAAGCACATTAGGGATTCCTGCAATCTGATAGAAAGTGAGCTTGATGTTTTGCACCTCTTTCTCAGCATCCAAAAACCTGATGTAGTTAGGAATGAGGTGACAGATGGCCAGGACCACCTCATGAAAGGTACCGCACATGGAAGGCTGGCTAATACAACTTAATAGAGCAACAGTGGCTTGAAATGTGCTCTTCACATGGATATTTAAGGAGGCACATAGACGCATGGTTGCAGCCAGTGGAGGGCTAAATTTTGTGGCAGATTTGGTGGTACAGTTCCAAAAGCGCACCATGATTCAGCCTTAAGTGGCTGCAGATTTGCTCATCACTCAGATCTACCACAGTCAACCAGGTGTTAAACACTATGTCAGCCCGGAGACACACCACTGATGCTTCCTTCCTCTACTTCTCCTCCTCAGCAGCAGCCACACAACTCATCCACATACCAAACATCTGCATTGCCAATGCAAACAGAAATGCACAAACTCAATTACCTGCAAACACACACGCACAATGCACACCTCCAATAAACCAGCTAACACACACGCAAGTGCAAATCACATGCACCTCACCACTAAACCAGATGTGTGGTTGAAACAACCAACAGGCTGAGGAAATCGTGTTCCTTAGGTCAGGCCTTGCCAACAGGGGAGATGCTACACAGCCCAGATAAGGTGTCCAATACAATCCTATCTTGCAGTGCGACACAATCTGCAGCACAAGGAAACCCTAGCAGCACTGCCACATGTTCACTGCCTTCCTCCTCCAGGCTAGCTCAAGAAGACAAAAAGCTACACTAGTGTGTAGTGTGTGTTGGAAGAGGCCAGCCTGTAGCTCCACATTGTTGGGCATTTCCTGATCAATACACATATGCCACCTCCATGCCTTTAGGCAATGAAAAACTCTAATTATTATTAGAAAACTTGCATTACATGTAGCTTTGCACTGTTGCTTACACACAGCTTGCACCATAATACTTTTTGCTTTTGATAAATGCTATAATTAGCATTTTTTTTAAACTGTTACAACATGCAGCGGCTACCTATTGGTCATTTGCATAGACCACATCATCCAGACAACCCCCTTGTGTTTCATTGGTTAGCACCTCAGGCAACACCCTTGCCTGATCAACATAAATGTAAAGGACAACCACCACCATCTTGCTGCTGTGGCTTAGAGTGAGGACACATCTGTTTGCTCTGTCATTCGTTTCTTGGAATTATGGTGCCTACTAGGCATCACTCATGTCCACTTCTCTATTCCCCTGTGGAGCACAGCCCCAGAGTTTTTGCTCATAGTCGTGGCCTAAGTAATACTCATGCTAATGCTGTGGTGAGAAGGCGTAGTGCCAGAAGTAGATGCTAACACAACAGGGCTTTATTGACTTCAGTGGCTGCTGCCAAATCTTTCCAACATGCGACTGGACCACCTAGTGTTTGTGGTTAGCATGCTCATCATCCCACATTTGCAGAGAATGAACCACATATGTCTGAGACCCCTGATGTTGCTGCAGGTGTGTTGGAACAACACAGGAAACCATCCGCCAAGTGTGAGCTCAATCATGCAGAGAACATCAAGCTGGTCAAGCTCAGCCTTGCTAATAGTCACTCTTGTATGGGCCACAGAGTCATGACCTCAGAAAGACTGAGTGCGCCAAGATATGGGATGGAATAACTGAGACCCTCAATAGCACTGGTGCACATCAGCAGACAACTGCAGCCATTAAAAAAAGATTCAACACGCTGTAATGAGCCCTCGCCAAAAAATGGGGTCAGATCTGCTCATTCGGCATGGAAAACAGGAAGGACCCATGAATAGCTACCATGAACATGAGATCATGTTGAAGCACAAGATAACTTTATGGTTGGTTTGATCTCTAAAAATTGTTAGCATACCCTTTGGACTCCCAATTCTGTTACTAAGTATGGAGGAGAGGTTGTTATGTCAGGCAACACAGCTGTGTTGAGCAATTCCATTTTGATATTTTCCCTATATTAGGCTCGATTCAGAGAGACAAAAAATACTTTTGTTTTAGTGCCGATCTGTTTTTTTTTTGGAAATGTTTCCGCTCTCGTATGAGTATATGAGCGATTCTATGCATGCACTGCAATCCTTCTGTAAAGTTTCCGTCCGCTCGTACGGCAGATTATGAATACGAGGATGTCATTTTCCAGCGTGACTTTTCCGTTTCATTTTCACATGTTACAGCGTAGGCTTTCGTTTTTGCCCTTTTCCCATCGTATCCTCCCACGAATCCTTTACGTTTCCCATTAGTTTCTGTTTCCCTTTTTCAATAAATATTCCTCCAGATGGAAATCCTTACGATCTAGCGCCTGCGCACTACAAACTTAACTCATTAAAGTGCTCGCCTACACCCTCACTTCTACTACAATGTTTAGCTAAATCACTTAGCAGTAACATCCATCTTCCCTTTTGGACCCCTAAAGCTCACCCAAACCACTTAGCACTATCCTCCATCTTCCCTTTTAGACCCTTAAAGCTCACCCAAACCACTTAGCACTATCCTCCATCTTCCCATTTGGACCCTTAAAGCTCACCCTAACCACTTAGCACTATCCTCCATCTTCCTTTTTGGATGCTTAAAGCTTACCCAAACCACTTGGCGGTTAGGTTCTTCTTCCATTTTAGCCCCCTAAAACTTACCCAAATCACTTCTCGGTCATGTGAATATTCATCTTTAAATATTTCTGGGCCCATTAGTTTTGTGTTAATGTATTTTGTAAATGAAATGACAATGTAACATTGTTTTTTTTTTATTCCATCATAAAATATAAAATTTTAAAACATTTTGAAAATTTACTTTAAAAAACAAAATACATAGCAATGGCAGGCCACAGAACATTATTCTTCATCTGTGGTCCCCAACGAGTTGCGCAGCTCCTGCATCTCGCCCACCAACTGAAGGACCCTGACACTCAGTTGTGCCACTCTGGCACATGTGGTCCCTGTTAAAAAATGTAAATTAAAATATTGGTATAACCTTGTTGGGGTCATACTGCAGTGCCCCCCCCGTATGGTCCAAACACTTAAATATGGACTTCAAAAGCCAGAGGGCCCTCGCCACCATGGCCCGGGTTTTGCATAGTGCCAGATTAGAGAACCCCTGGCCCGCATTCTGCAGGCAAAGAACGGGCATCAGGAGCAAGGGCAGGAGTGGATATCCAGAATTCCCTGAAAGTATTTAAAAATACATAAAATACACATTCTAAGCTACAATATTGTTTAACAAGTCATCAAGGGCTAAAAACAGCCATAGGTTAAGACATGAGTCAACCAAAAAGAAGTATTTTCTAAAACCCAGGGAGTAACCTTCAAAGTATAAGATGGCTAGTGCGCTGCCCTTTATAAAACTGGCGCCCTGTTCAACCTGAAGAACATAGTAGCAAAAAACACACAAACAAGACAGATGGTTGTTCTACAGGGCTGGCACTTAAACATCACCACTCATTGTTGCCAAAAATACAAAAATGTAATTATCCAAAAATGTTTGGCACATGACATGTATTCTACACAAATTCAGAATAAAAAATATGTACACTTTAAAATAGCAATTGATAACTAACAAACACACATAAAGGGGCCCCTGCCAGGAGTATCCTGGATTCCATGCCTCACCCAATCACTCTGCATACACACATGCTGGCCAGCATTTCATTGCGGGGGTCAAATCCACCAATAAAGTAAGGGCCAGGCAGCAGCTGATTATCAGGGAATAATAATCATGTATCCTCAATGCGGATCCTCAATGTTGCTTGTTAGTTACACTGTCACCAAACCTTCTCATATCCGCAGTAATATGGTAATTGTGGAGGCAAAATATGTAGAACACTGCAACTATATTTGCCCGCAGGCACTCACGTGTCCCGATTTCAGGGGTATAGAAACCTCTCCACAGGTCCCGGGTTGCGCATATAAGGTTGTATGTGGTGGCGGTTCAATGCCGCAGGAAGTCAAGGTTGGGAGCCAGTTCACCACTCAAGCGCTTCCGCGCTCTTGATTCAGGTCACCGCCACCACCACTGCCATGCATCACAGGCCATCTCCACGTGAGCTCCCAGAGGTAAAGACAGACAACCTCCTAGCACAGCGTACTGCCAGGCCTCACACGTGGCTTCGGCACGATGACGTCAGAGCGAGATGGTACAAAGTTGAGGGAGAGGCGTGGTCGGGGGCCGACACCGACGTACGTTTCACTCCCCAATGGGAGTTTCCTAAGACATGAGTCATCAACTATATTCATTGCCATTCAGTGAAAATGGATTGATGGAATGTGAGCAAACTTACCCAGGAGCCATCCACCAGATAATTCTCCAGACTCAAACTGACGAAATAAGCTGGAGCTCTGCAATATTTAGGAATCATGGGACGACCCTGGATGCCCTGCAAGAACACTGAGGAATCGCATAGCTGGATCAAACACTGCTTGTATGTTGTGCGAGTGGCACATCTTGTGGTTCCTGCAACCAAATATAAAATAATGACACAAAGCAAAGGTGACCAACTAAAACAATAACTCCTACAACAAATAAGATTCAAGTTCAACAATCCAAATATAATTCACAAAGGACATAAGTCTAAAAAAATATAGCAATTATATGGATGTGTGGGAAAATAAAGGTTTACATGCCAAGGACAAATTAAGGTCAGCATTAAAATGCTTCTATAAGGCATACATGAAATGTATTGATTCAGGTATGCATTGCTATACAATTTATGGCCTTGGCCATGCTGATACATGCAATGCCTTGGTGCTAAAGGCGCGCAGACTCCTCCACATAGTCGCAAAACATGTTCAACAATAGCAATCTGAGCCCTCAAAGGTCCCGTAAGTGGATAGGAAATGAAACGGATTTATAGGGTGGTGGTCCGTCGGAAATCAGCTCTCTGAATCAGACGCAAGCCCATCCCAACAACGTAAGTTATCTGAACGAACGAAAAATATCAGATTTTGTTTGGAAAATAATTCGAACTAGCGGAAATGTTCCGATTTGCTTTCGTTCATCGAAAGCGCATATACGCATTTTCCCGAACGTTCGTACGAATGAAAAATGAACGAAAAAAAGCAAAAAAATGACAAACACCCACTAAAACTTTCACAGACAGCTACGGAACTACAGATGAATGTGTCTCTGAATCGAGCCTATTGTTGATGAGGTTTCTTATATGGTGCAGGGCCCACATAATACATCCTGTTGCAGACTGTCATTGTGTTTCTTCTTTGTATGGGCTATGTAATGTTGTGCTGCTTTTTCAAATATTAAATTACTTATCTTGACAATTGCTCATTTCTTACGTTTTCCTGTGTGTCTGCTTGTGTGTCTCCTACAGCTTGTTATTATTATCCAACATTATTTGAGGAAGCATCAGGGAATGAGGCAACACAGGTATGTGAACTTTGAATCTAGAGCTTGACAACCTAAACATTCAGCTTTACACTGTGTGCATGTTAATGGCCAACATTGTCTGCTGCCAAATTCTCATAGGATGTGTGTTTATTTCCAAGATGATACATTGTTCCCTCCACCTACGTCAACACCATATATAAGCGAGACGTCAAATGATTCAGGTGGAACCACAACCCAGCTATGCTGGATCTGTCTTGGTAAGTTACTTCTATTTGAAACATTCAACAACAAAGCCCCTTTGTGGCTACTCACGTGGAATCTGTTAATGAGTGCAAAACAGCAAAACTTGTCAATTCCCATCACTAACACACGTCAATTAAGTATAGAAATGGACACAGATAGAGAAGCTTTTGTCCCCTCACATGCATTTGGCCAAGACATAACAACACACGCCAAAAATATGCTGTTTGAGCTGATGGGTGAACAACAACCAAAATATTAACACAGCCATATGTGTAATTGACCTTTCTTGTGTTTTTTTCAGGCTCCATTGGTGGTAGTTGTGGCGGTAGAAAGATGAGCCAGTAGTGTCCAGCTATATAAGCTGGGTACCCAAATTCTTAACGCATGCAATAGGTAACAACATCACGGCCAACTGGACCAAAAAGTGGAAGGCATTGAAAGTTAACAAAATCAAATTAAATAGTAAAAAAATCCTTTGGTCGAGCAGATTGCAGTGGCACAGGAACAATAGGCTGGGCTTGAACAGCAGGCAGCACATGCACAGGAACAACAGATTGGGAAATAGCCAAATGCTGCAGGTATTCAACCAGCAGGTGCAGCATCAAAACATATTTTTCCAAGCCCTGTTTGGATTGCAAATCGCCTGTGCACAATGGGTAAACACTTTGGGGGATGTGGTAAAAGGAAGGTTACATTTTAGAGAAACACTAGTTTTTTTTAAAAAGCCAAAGTAGTTAAAAGGGAAACATGTTGGAATCCACAACACAATGCACACTGCAACTAACAGTGCCACTAACAGTTTAAAAGGAAGACCAATGTGTCGTACTACCACAAACCACATACCAGAAGGGGCAACACATGCTGATCTCCAATAATCAAAATAATAACCTCAAAATGTGTATTTTAACCCTTTAAGTGCCAGACTATGTTTTACTATTTTGCGCTACACATGTTCAACCTTGATTTTTGAATGGATTTCCAGGGATTTCCCAGGAAAATTATATATTGTTTTTTTCAGAAGAGTCTTCATGGGCATGGGCTTCAACATGAAATGTCTTGTATGGCCTTTTTTAGTGGATTCTCAATACTTTTGGGTGAAATATGTGCAAAAAAAATTGAAAAAATCTCAGGTCACAGCAGTACCACATATGTATTGGTAGACACCCGTTCCTGCCCAGGAGACTCCCCCAAACTGAAACAGAGCTTTAGGAGATTTTCAGATAAAATACAACTGTGATATGCACTATGCGCACCTTGCAGTTTTTCCAGAAAAACAACTCTTTACATTTGAAATACTCCCCACAAACTATATATTCTCTGGAAGTACACTATGTGGGCATAGTTTTCTGGAAGTAATCCCTCAACCAATTCTTTGGTTGCACAGAGTTTCCCTAAAAAAGAATATAAAGGAAGAATTAGACACATTTTCCTAAAAAAAACTATATGCAAACAAGGAAAAACAAGTAAAACCTGAAAAAGCAACATGCCCCAAACAGAACAATAACCTGCATGCATAGCCACTGTCAAGGGAAGAGTTGGCAAACACCCTAAAGTAAAGCATGCGCATAGCGGTAATTTCACTTGAAAATTTCAGCTCTGCAGACAAAGTGAGCACCTTGCAATTTTTCAACCAAAACAACCCTTTATATTTGAAATATCCCCCATAAACCAAATATTGCCTGAAAGTACACATGTTAAGCTTTCTAAGCGTACTGAGCTTGTTTTAGTGGGTTCATCTTTCTGGAAGTAAGCCCTCGAGGAATTCTAAGGTTGCACAGGGTTTGCTTAAAAAAATTTATAAAAAAGCAGAATAAAAAACACAACTTCTTAAAAAATCAATATGCAAACAAGAAAACACAAGCTAAATCTGAAAGCGCAAGGTCCCCCGAGCAGAACAATACCCAACATGCATAGACACTATTAACCTTTTTAATTGCCAGCCTGTTTGAAGTTTTGTCACCCCCTGTTGACAGGTAATTTTTCCCCATTTTGCGCCATATATATATTTTTGAAGCAGAGTTTAGGCTTTAACATGAATTGTCTTGTTTGTAATTTTTCTACAGTTTTTTTAATTTTTTTTGCGTAAAAAAACAAAAAAAAAAATAAAATAATATTTTTTAGACAATAGTCTCCTTTATTTTAAATAAAACATTTGTTTTATTAATGAAAACCATATTACATGTAAAAGCCCAATTTCTCCCGATTACAACGGTACCACATACTATCCACACTATAAACATAAGGGGTTAATTTAAAAAAAAACAACATAGGGTCCCCCCTCCTGGGGGGGAACCCATTTTTTGGGAAATTTAAGGGTTAAAAACCCTTAAAAATCCCCCCCAAAAATGACATGGGGTCCCCCTTACCCCTCATAACCAGCACGGGACCAGCTATGGGGGCTTGTAGGAACAGGGCACAAGGGCCAGCTTTGGTGGCCTCCCCGCCCTGCTGACTACAAGCCCACACAGCCACGGGCCGGGACCTTCTGCCCCCCCT
This sequence comes from Gastrophryne carolinensis, assembly GCA_027917425.1. NCBI lineage: Eukaryota > Metazoa > Chordata > Amphibia > Anura > Microhylidae > Gastrophryne > Gastrophryne carolinensis. The sequence goes on from CM051234.1 coordinate 454,628,229, forward strand.
GGGCTTTGGGGAGGCAGGTAATTGGGGGTGCCGGGGGTTAATGGCAAGTCACCCACTAGCCGCGGGTGACTTGCTAGCCCCCAGCTTTGTGAACTGGTATAGAGGTCTCATGGATCCCTTACCAGTTCACAAAGGGTTAAGTGTAAAAAAGCCCACAGAGACAAGGAGAAAAAATATTTGATTTATTATTTTTTTTAATATTTACCTCTCCCCATCCATCCATGGGCACTGTGTCCCACGCTGATCACTCTGGCTTCTGCTCTCCTGCTGGAAGCCTTTTATAGCTGCTGGGCGAAAGAACATAAGGGGTTAATAAAAAAAACATTGACATAGGGTCCCCCTCCCAGGGGGGGGGGGGGAGACCCCATTTTTTGGGAATTTTAAGGGTTAAATAGCCTTAGAAATCAAAAAAGAAATGACATGGGGTCCCCCCTACCCGAAATAACCAGCCCGGGACCAGCTATGGGGGCTTGTAGGAACAGGGTGCAGGGGCTAGCTTTGGTGGCCTCCCCGCCCTGCAGGCTACAAGCCCACATAGCCACGGGCCGGGCACTTCTTCCCCCTCCTGGGCTTTGGGGAGGCAGGTAATTGGGGGTGCCGGGGGTTAATGGCAAGTCACCTGCTAGTCGCAGGTGACTTGCCAGCCCCCAGCCTTGTGAACTGGTATAGGGATCTCATGGATCTCTTACCAGTTCACAAAGGATTAAATGTAAAAATAAACACACAGACACATAATAAAAAAAATGACATTTATTTTTTCTTTACTCATCTCCGATCCTCCTCTGTCCCCCGGCGATCCCTGATGACAGCTGCTGGGTGCTTGGTGGAGGGGGGCTGGGGGAGCGAGGGATCACAGCCCTCTCCCCCTCCCAACCTCTCTCCTCCGAACACCCGGCAAGACTGATTGTCTCGGTTGAGGGTCAGAGAAGCCGGCTGTCAGGTGACGTCATTATGATGTCAAGGGGGTGGGGCTAGCAGCCGCAAACCAGGAAGTGAGGGAGAGGCCTCACCACGGAAGAGCCCAGGGGGGTGATCAGAGCCCCCCCAGTGAAGAGGAGACCCCACGGGAGGGATTGCGGCTGCAGGTGAGTAAATGTCTTTTTTTTTTTTTGCAGTAAATTGTGGCAGCAGCCGAAGTGTGGGGGGGGGTGCTATTTTGGGCGCTCTCCTAAAGCGAGAAGAGCCCTGGGGGGTGGGATCGGATGCCCCCCGGGTGAAGAGAAGACCCGGCCCAATCCAACGAGGGGTCAGGTGAGTTTTTAACTTTTGCACTTTTTTTCTGTGGGGGTTTAAAGTCAGCTACGTGAGACTCACGTAGCTAGCACTCAAAGGGTTAAAAAACACAAAGGTGGAGTAAATCGTAAAGTGGATGTTCAATAAAATACTAAGGGGGAGGGATTAGTTTAATCACCAAATTGGGGGCATGCAAATGCACTGCCACTTGATGGGCAGCCACAAAAACGTAAATTTACCAAAAAAACTTTCATGAGGGTAAAATACATCCCGAGCAGTCCAGGGATCCCCTGTCAGTTGATTATGACCAAAAAAAAAAAGCAGAAGTACAGATAACATCACTGTAAAACTCAATCGAAGTGTATGGGATAATGCTACTGAGCATCTAATATGATGTGGCATTGCAGGACAGACAGTGCCGGCGCTCTGATGACACCGGGCGCTATTAATACATGGTAACACTACCTGGAGCTATGAGAGGCGCTAGACATTTTGACTGGCTTTCTCCAGGAGCACCACTAAAACACCTGCTGCTAGGTGGTTCTATGTGGTGCTATTGTTTTTTAGTTACAGTCTGGGCCAAATTCTGTTACAACAAAATTACCAAGTAAATTAAGCCTCACCTGGGATTAGTGATTATTATTAATCACTATAGAAAGGCACATATATTCTAAGAGTGTATGGGGCATAATCAATGAGCAAAAGATCTAAAAGAAGAAATAAATTAAAAGGAAGGAAAGAAAATGTATAAATGAAAAGATAAATTACTGTAGATAACTACATAAAAGATCAAAGGCAACAATGGGCAGATTTTTGCAATAAGAATGCCTAAAACCAAATTGTAATCAGGCCGGCCACAAAATTGGTAAGGTAGAAGAAGATTTAACTAAGGCTACAGGGCTATGGCAAAAGAGAATATGTTTTAGTGGAGGCACAAGCCACAAATGCCTATGGGCAAGAATTTTTAGAAAAATATGTCTCCTGGAGATATACTCCACCCCCAGTGACCAAAAATATCTGAAAGCAGTTGATCTCTTGGTAGGGGGGATTAAAACTTTGATCATTCAAAAAGACTATGGAGCACACAGTGTTATTTAAGCAATTGCTATGAAATAGGCAAAGTTTAGAAAGAAATGAAGAAAAAAAAGAGGGTAAAGACAAATATTTAGAACTAGCAAGAGTCTAACAATATTTATTGATAGCAACACCTAGAGATGAGCGAACTTTTGAAAAATTCGATTCGACTGATTCGCCGAATTTTCCGACAAAAATAGTTTCGACCCGAATTTATTCGCGACGAATCGCTATTAAAAACGGCTATTTCTGAGCCTCCTAGAGCCTCAATAGGGTTGTAAACCATTCTGCCTTGCTGTAACACGCATAGGATGCGTGCTGGGTTAGTTAAATAATACTTTGAATAAATATCACATGCAGATCAGAGGCATCGCTAATAGAATCGCAGAGCAGCACAATTGCAGAGAGTTGAAGTGGCATCACTATGAGGGTCAGGAGCCCAAACATTGCTTTAAAGAGACACTGGAGTTGGCAGCAGCAGGAGCCCAAAAATTGGATGAATCACACCCTGGAGTTGGCAGCAGCAGCAGCAGCCCACACATTACTTTAAAGAGACACTGGGGTTGGCTTCAGGAGCCCAAAAATTGGATGAATCACACCATGGAGTTGGCAGCAGCAGCAGCAGGAGCCCAAATATTACTTTAAAGAGACACTGGAGTTGGCTTCAGGAGCCCAAAAATTGGATGAATCACGCCCTGGAGTTGGCAGCAGCAGCAGCCCAAACATTACTTTAAAGAGACACTGGGGTTGGCTTCAGGAGCCCAAAAATTGGATGAATCACACCCTGGAGTTGGCAGCAGCAGCAGCAGGAGCCCAAATATTACTTTAAAGAGACCCTGGGGTTGGCTTCAGGAGCCCAAAAATTGGATGAATCACACCCTGGAGTTGGCAGCAGCAGGAGCCCAAATATTACTTTAAAGAGACCCTGGGGTTGGCTTCAGGAGCCCAACATTGGATGAATCACACCCTGGAGTTGGCAGCAGCAGCAGCAGGAGCCCAAATATTACTTTAAAGAGACCCTGGGGTTGGCTTCAGGAGCCCAAACATTGGATGAATCACACCCTGGAGTTGGCAGCAGCAGCAGCAGGAGCCCAAATATTACTTTAAAGAGACCCTGGGGTTGGCTTCAGGAGCCCAAAAATTGGATGAATCACACCCTGGAGTTGGCAGCAGCAGCAGCAGGAGCCCAAATATTACTTTAAAGAGACCCTGGGGTTGGCTTCAGGAGCCCAAAAATTGGATGAATCACACCCTGGAGTTGGCAGCAGCAGCAGCAGGAGCCCAAATATTACTTTAAAGATACCCTGGGGTTGGCTTCAGGAGCCCAAAAATTGGATGAATCACACCCTGGAGTTGGCAGCAGCAGCAGCCCAAACATTACTTTAAAGAGACACTGGGATTGGCCTCAGGAGCCCAAAAATTGGATGATTCACACCCTGGAGTTGGCAGCAGCAGCAGCAGGAGCCCAAATATTGCTTTAAAGAGACCCTGGGGTTGGCTTCAGGAGCCCGAAAATTGGATGAATCACACCCTGGAGTTGGCAGCAGCAGCAGCCCAAACATTATTTTAAAGAGACACTGGGGTTGGCTTCAGGAGCCCAAAAATTGGATGAATCACACCCTGGAGTTGGCAGCAGCAGGAGCCCAGATATTACTTTAAAGAGACCCTGGGGTTGGCTTCAGGAGCCCAAAAATTGGATGAATCACACCCTGGAGTTGGCAGCAGCAGCAGCAGGAGCCCAAATGTTACTTTAAAGAGACCCTGGGGTTGGCTTCAGGAGCCCAAACATTGGATTAATCACAACCTGGAGTTGGCAGCAGCAGCAGCAGGAGCCCAAATATTACTTTAAAGAGACCCTGGGGTTGGCTTCAGGAGCCCAAAAATTGGATGAATCACACCCTGGAGTTGGCAGCAGCAGCAGCAGGAGCCCAAATGTTACTTTAAAGAGACCCTGGGGTTGGCTTCAGGAGCCCAAACATTGGATTAATCACACCCTGGAGTTGGCAGCAGCAGCAGCAGGAGCCCAAATATTACTTTAAAGAGACCCTGGGGTTGGCTTCAGGAGCCCAAAAATTGGATGAATCACACCCTGGAGTTGGCAGCAGCAGCAGCAGCAGGAGCCCAAATATTACTTTAAAGAGACCCTGGGGTTGGCTTCAGGAGCCCAAAAATTGGATGAATCACACCCTGGAGTTGGCAGCAGCAGCAGCAGGAGCCCAAATATTACTTTAAAGAGACCCTGGGGTTGGCTTCAGGAGCCCAAAAATTGGATGAATCACACCCTGGAGTTGGCAGCAGCAGGAGCCCAAATGTTACTTTAAAGAGACCCTGGGGTTGGCTTCAGGAGGCCAAAAATTGGATGAATCACAACCTGGAGCTGGCAGCAGCAGCAGCCCAAACATTACTTTAAAGAGACACTGGGGTTGGCTTCAGTAGCCCAAAAATTGGATGAATCACACCCTGGAGTTGGCAGCAGCAGCAGCAGGAGCCCAAATATTACTTTAAAGAGACACTGGGGTTGGCTTCAGGAGCCCAAAAATTGGATGAATCACACCCTGGAGTTGGCAGCAGCAGCAGGAGCCCAAACATTACTTTAAAGAGACACTGGGGTTGGCAGCAGGAGCCCAAAGATTGGATGAATCACACCCTGGAGTTGGCAGCAGCAGCAGCAGGAGCCCAAACATTACTTTAAAGAGACACTGGGGTTGGCTTCAGGAGCCCAAAAATTGGATGAATCACACCCTGGAGTTGGCAGCAGCAGCAGCAGGAGCCAAAACATTACTTTAAAGAGACACTGGAGTTGGCTTCAGGAGCCCAAAAATTGGATGAATCACGCCCTGGAGTTGGCAGCAGCAGCAGCAGGAGCCCAAATATTACTTTAAAGAGACACTGGAGTTGGCTTCAGGAGCCCAAAAATTGGATGATTCACCCTGGCCTAAAGACATAAATATGTTTTGCACCATTTGGAAAGTGTAAAACGTGGCACCATGCTGAATCTAGTCACATGCATCAGGCATTGGTGGGTGGAAATCCTGGCTGATCCATCCCTGATTCATTTTGTCAAAGGTGAGTCTCTCCACATTTTTAGTTGACAGACGAGTTCTCCTCGCCGTAACTATGGCCCCCGCCGCACTAAACACCCGCTCAGATAGCACGCTACTTGCCGGGCAGGACAGCTTTTCCAGGGCAAACTCTGCTAGTTGCGGCCACAAATCAAGTTTGGCTGCCCAGAAGTCCAGCAGAGGTGTGTTGGCATGGTCATGTCAAAGTATGACATGACCTGCTGGTTCAGGTCCTGCTGCAGGTCTTCCTGCTGCTCATGAGTAGCCTCACTATGCGGGTGTAGAAAGCTACTCATTAGCGACTGAAGACTGAGGCTGCTGGGGATGGAGCTGCTGCTGCTGCTCCTGCCAACCCCCCCCAGCGGCCATGGCAGTGGAAGGTGAGCGCAGAGGTCCCCTCGAGTCAGACCTGCGAGAGTATGGACCATGGCGCAGATAGGCATCGGCCAACTGCCTACGTAGAATGTCTTTGTAGTAGTTGAGTTTGTCCTCCCTCTCGGTGGGTTTAAAAAATGCCCCCATTTTGTGCCGGAAGCGAGGGTCCAATAAGGTGGACAGCCAGAAGTCATCCCGCCGACAGATGGAAACAATTCTGGGGTCACTACGCAAGCACGTGAGCATGCTTCCTGCCATTTGTGCAAGTGACTCGGATGGACTACCTATCTCCATCTCCACTGCATACTTCCACGGTGTGCCCGGGTCCTCTGTCTCGCCTTCCTCCAAAACCTCTAGCTCCTCTGGCTGCTCCTGCTTCTCCTCTCCTGTCCACTGACTAGATAAACCAGCCATTTTGCCAAGCCTAAACTGTGTTTCGCTGGGCAACTCCTCCTCCTCCTCTTCCTCCTCCTCCTCCAGTTCAGCTCCAACGGGGTTCATGTGGCCGTAAGATGTAAACGCCATGTCTCCAGTGCCCTGATCAGCCATGGTTTCCAACATGTGCTGTAGTACATGAAGCAGTGGAATCACGTCGTTCATCCCGTAATCCTGCCGACTGACAAATAAAGTGGCTTCCTCAAAGGGCCTGAGCAAACGGCAGGTGTCACGTATGAGCTGCCACTGGTTAACATTGAAGTTACACAGGGGAGTCCCCCTATCTGCTTGGATCATCAGGAAATCCGTGATGGCTTTTCTCTGTTCATATAATCGGTCCAACATGGGAAGGGTGGAATTCCAACGGGTGGAAACATCGCAAATCAGACTATGTTGGGGGATACCATTCTGACGCTGTAGCTCAAGAAGGGTGTGTTTGGCAGTGTAGGAGTGGCTGAAGTGCATGCAAAGTTTCCTTGAAGTTGTTAGGATGTCTTGCAGATGGGGGGAACACTTCAGAAACCGCTTGACAACCAGATTGAAGACGTGAGCTATGCAGGGGGCATGGGTCAGGCTTCCTTGGCGCAGCGCAGACAAAATGTTCTTCCCATTGTCGGTAACCATGATTCCCATTTTAAATTTTCTTGGAGTAAGCCATGTTTGGATTTCCTGATGAATACATTTAAGCAGTTCCTCCCCTGTGTGACTCCGTTCGCCAAGACAAACCATGTGAAGCACTGCGTGACACCTCCGTGCCCTGCACACATGGTAGACTGGAGGGGCACTGAGACTTGAGCCTACAGTGGAGGGTGAGGAGATGGCGGAGGATGAGGAGGCCGAGTCGCACGGTGTCACAGGCCCAACGGGCAGGGGAGGCCGAAGCGGCGTAACCTGTCCAAGTTGCTGCTGCTGCTGCAAAGGGACCACATTCACCCAGTGGGCCGTAAACGACATGTACTGTCCCTGACCGTAGTTACAGCTCCAGATGTCGGCGCTGCCATGCACTTTGCTACACACCGACAGGCTCAAGGACTGGCCCACCTTCTGTTCAACAAAAGTGTGCAGCGCTGGTACTGCCTTCTTGGCAAAGAAATGACGGCTTGGGACTCTCCACCTCGGCTCGGCACAAGCGATCAGTTCTCTGAAAGGTGCAGATTCCACCACCTGAAAAGAGAGCGACTGCAGCACCAGCAACTTGGACAGGAGCACATTCAGCTTCTGCGCCGTAGGATGAGTGGGCGCATACTGCTGTCTCTTGGACATGGCTTCGCTGATGGATTGCTGGCGGGATGCATGACTTGGAGGAGGAGGAGGAGCAGGAGCGACAGAGGATGGGTATGATGCACAGCTGCCTTCGGCTGAGGTGCTGGAGCCTTGGCTGGCAGAAATTGGGAGCGGCGTGCCACTCGGTGAGGAAGCAGTCTGGCCCACCTCTCCGGAGCCTAGGTTCTCCCAGGCCGCTTTATGGTGACGCTGCATATGTTGACGCCGGGCTGTGGTGCCAACATTTGGACCCTGGCCACGCTTCACCTTCTGCCTACATATCTTGCATATGGCCATGTTACCCTCCTGCGGATGCTTCAGGAAAAACTGCCACACTGCCGAGTAGCTACTTTTCCCACCAACAGGCCTCACTGATTCGCTGCTGCTGTTGCCAACTCCAGGAACCCCTGCCCCACTACCTCCCGATAAGGTAGCCTGCCGCGCAGCAGGTGCTCTACCCCGGCCCCGGCCCCGTTTGGCTTCAGGCTTTACAATTGTGCCCCCATGCTGCATGCCAACCATGCTGCTAACACCTTGCTGCCTGAGCTGCTGACTCCGGGGCAACCTGCGCCCCTCTTCTCCTGATGATGACGATGAAGCCCCTTCATCACCCGGCTCCCAAGTGCGATCGTCTTCATCATCATCATCATTATCACCGAGTTGTGGCTGTACATCACTGATGTTCATGGATTCGTCAACAGTGTCTGGCGCAGGAGCTGGAACGCTCGCAGCACCCACGACACTGTCCACATCACTATTTGTCTGCCTAGCTAAAGAAGCCACCTCCATTTCTTGGCTGGGCAGTAGCTGCTGACTGTCCTCTATCTGATCGTCCTCCTCACTAAAGAGTGGAGCTGAACCCAAAGCATAGGATACGTCGCTGGGGGAGGGAACGGCGTAGGACAGAGGCAATGGGAGGACAGGGACTGCTCTCGGGGCATGCCAACTCAGGGTTGTGTCAGAGGAACCTACCGACCCTAGACTGAGACGTAAGTTGTGATGATGTTGTTGATGAGCGCGTCAACCAATCTACCACGGCAGATGCGTTACTGGTGGAGACCCGACCGCTAGCAGATACTGGCAGATTAGGTCTCTCAGCGTGACTCCTGCTGCTACTGGCCCCCAGTCTGCTGCGAGCTCTGCCTGCGGAATCTTGGCCTCTGCCACTCCTCTTTTCACTTCCAGGCACTTGTCTGCCCGACATAGTCTAACTGGCGTGGTAGTAGGTGATATTTTAAGAACCCCCAGGCAGCGGTGGGTCTATATGAAACAGAATATAATGCACACCAAAAGTGAGCAGTAACACTCAGCCTCCAACAGGCCTGCTTAGTGTAAATAAGAGAGCTGCTTAGTGTAAATAAAGAGGGGTATGCTATGTTACAGAATGGGATGCCCCAACAGCCAGCAGTGCACCTGGCAGCAGTACTACTATGCACAGCAAAAGTGTCTTTATCAGGCCAAATTTCTATTAGAATAAGTGCAAAGGGTTATAGTATTAAATAGAGGCTGGTGTAGTCACAGAATGGGATGCCCCAAAAACCAGAGAGCACCTGGCAGCAGTACTACTATGCACAGCAAGTGTGTTTATCAGGCCAAATTTCTATTAGAATAAGTGCAAATGGTTATGGTATTAAATAGAGGCTGGTGTAGTCAAAGAATGGGATGCCCCAAAAACCAGAGAGCACCTGGCAGCAGTACTACTATGCACAGCAAGTGTGTTTATCAGGCCAAATTTCTATTAGAATAAGTGCAAATGGTTATGGTATTAAATAGAGGCTGGTGTAGTCACAGAATGGGATGCCTAACAGCAGACTTGAGATCAGTTCAGTATATATGCACAGTTAGTGTATAAGCAGCCTGAAAACGCTAACAAAGCCAGTCAGCCAGCCAGTAACACTCAGGCTTGATGAAAAAAAAAAAATCTCCCTTTGACGGCCTCCGATTTTTCCTAACTTTCCCTGCTTTTCTCTGACTTTCTGTCTGTCTCCTGTCTGTCTCCTGCCTGTCTCCTGCCTGTCTCCTGCCTGTCTCCTGCCTGTCTCCTGCCTGTCTCCTGCCTGTCTCCTGCCTGTCTCCTGCCTGTCTCCTGCCTGTCCCTGTTTGTCTAACTGTCTCTCCCTGCCTACAGCAGCGTCCTGTCTCTCACGAATGCAATAGAGAAATGAGGAAAAGCAAGATGTCCGCCGACTTAAATAGCGCTGTGACGTCACCTGGCTTGCTAGCTGCTGATAGGCTGCATGTGACTGTCCCAGCTTGCACTGGCGCGGGGTTGATGTCTGGACATGTCCCGTCCGCCATCTTAGAATGCCTGTAATGTAAATGAATGGATGTTAAAGGAAAACTTTGAGCGATCGAATCGCGGGGAAATTCGGATTCGATCCGAATCGAATTTTTCTTACTATCTGTAAGGGGACCTGAATTAGCCACCTGCCTGACAGAGGCTATTTGGAGTAAAACATCCTATACAACATAGAACATCCTAATCATAGGGCTCCAATGGCAACCACATTTCACCCCAAAATTTGGTCCTTCCATCAATAATGACTGGTTAGTATACAAGACCCTAAATTAAACCAATGTGCCTCGATGCAGAAATGCAGAAAATTCCACAGTTAAAAAAGCAGCAGCAAAAACAATTCATGGGATTACCAAAGCTCGGGGTCTTTAATTGGTAAACCAATAGCATGTAAAAATAATTAATTCCCTTCAAACAAAGGGTTGACTGTAAATCTTCACATGCAAGAATAGTGCAAACAGCTAGAATTTTGGGAAAAGGAAGATTATGGAAAATCCGGGCTTCCAGAGTCCCCTGGCAAGCTGAGATTAAGATGCCCCAGATAACTGGAATCAGACGATCATGCTGTTGAGTCTGCTACAAAGTCTGATGACGAAGCAGGAGTTGATCTGTGCATATGGGGGCTCACTTTTTATTTCTTTGGAGAAGCATCCCTCCTGTTGCTTGCCTGGCTGTCATGCCAAGAATCCTGCAGCATTTAAGTTCCTTCATTTTTGCACCTGTAGTTGGAGCAAAAGCACAAAAAATTTGATTTGTATTACCTTGAAATGGCAGGTTATCTTTAATACAACAAGTTGGTGCACCAGGCATTGGTCCTGTCCATTTACCAGAACCTGAAATGACCGTTTCTCTTTGGTTCTCTTCCCGGAACAGGTCTGTTGCTTTTACAGAGGTCACCACTGTTAAAAATCCTTGAAGGGAATAACGGATGAAGCAGCGCATTCTACACAGTCAGACATCCCCCATTGGGATGCCCTGGGGATAGGGAATCAGCTGGCTTTGGAGTAGTTCAAACTATATATATCCCAACTAGAGATGAACACAAATTTAGATTTGGGCATTTCACCGAATTTCCCCCCAAAATTTGGGCTTGGCTGGGTAGAACTTCAAAGAACTCGCTCATAAAACAATAAAAAATAAGCTTACTTAAGTCCCTGTTCAGTGCTGGGTGATGTCTTCATCCTCCAGGTGGCTGCAGTGTGTTCAGCGGGACAGTTGACCCACATCCTCTGCCCCACAGTTTGCTCCCAGCACCTTGCTCCCTGATGCAGGTAGGGGCTTTTTACACCCCCTCTGCGGGAGTGAAATGTCAAAACCCAGAGGGATTGGTGGAAGCCAGGCGGAGGGCAGGGGACAGCGACCTGCCAATCATTCCGTCTGTCAGAAGCAGTGGCAGATGACGTGGACCAACAGCAATCACAATGGACGATTGTGTATGTGTATTTTTTTTTACATTTAACCTTCAACTGGTAAGGGGTCTTTGAAACCCCTACACTAGTTCACAGGGTAAGAGGGCCTGCCTGCAAATGGGTGACTTGCCATAATCCTTCGCCCCGTTACTTGCATCCCAAAGCCCAGGGGGTTGCAGAAGTTGCCATGGCCCATAACGACTATGCAGGCTGGTAGCCTTCAGGGCCAGCCAGCCACTCAACCTCTGAACCCTGATTTCCAGTCCCCATAGCTGGTGCCTGGACTGGTTTTGCTTGATTAGGTGGTACCCTATACAGTTAAAAAAATAAGGGTTAAGACTTTTAAAATGTAAATGAAAGGACATAATGTTGTTTTTTTTCTAAAAAAGTCTAGGGTTCTCCCTTCCTGAAGAAGTGAGAAGTTCACACAACACTGGCCAAATAAGGTAACAATGCCTTGAGTTAATTATTGCCAAAAGCAACATTGTGTGTGGTTCCTTTGGCAAAAACATGCCAGCTGAGGTTTTATCTTGTGACACATGTATTTTTTAAATGTATGAATGTTTGGTATTGTGTAATTGTTGTTATAGGTTTTTAGTGGCCTATTCGCCCATAATTACAGAATGTTACCTCTAGAATATGTCATGCTGTGTCCAATAAATGTGATGTAATGATTGTGTAAATATCGGACTTTGTAATTGGTATATTGAGCCTTGATTTTTTTTCTCTCTTTTTCCCTACAGCTTGCATACGGGAGCATCACAGACTCTGGCAATACATGCTTGAGTTACAAGCTATACTGCTAGACCATGAGAAGATGCTGTGTAAGGTAAAGCAAAACTTTGGCTGCTGTACAACTTTTGGCCTTTGAATACTGTTTTATTTCATAAAAATATTTATACTTTCTAACAGTTTGGACTTATGTTTCATTATGTGATTTCACTTGTGTTAGTGTTTTGTTCCAAATAATATCATGCTTTCATATTCCCAGTTCCCATCAACACATAAAACTGTTAAGCCTGTGAATGAAAACATTATTGGCAAAACTATGCCCACAAAGGTAAAATTGTTCAACTTACATTACATGTCCCATCACGCCCATATGTAGTCGGACCATCATGGTTTACAATATCCTGGGTTTGGCAGCCTGGAGAAACAAGTGGTATGGTTGTGGCAGTTGCTTGCTCATTGTGCACTTGTAGGTTGTGGGCATGGCTGACACACAATTCAAACAGCGGCTGGAATAAAATATTTTGCTTGTTTAGTATAGCCACATGTTGGTCCTGTGCACGTGTTGTCTGCTGTTGTAGCTGTACCCATTGTTCCTGTGCCAGTGCTGTCTGTTTCGGGAAAATAATTATTTTTGCCTTGAATTTGTTGGAGTTGACACTCAATGCCTTCCACTCTTTGGGCCAGTTGGCCGTGACCTTGATATTGTATGCATCCAGCATTTGTGTACCCAGCTCATTTAGTTACATGTTTCTGGGTCACCTTTCTGCCTCCACAGATACCACCAATGGGGGCTAACAAATAAACAAGAAAGGACAGTTATACAAATATATAAAATCCTCTTTCACCCTATATTTAGATATCATATATAAATGTATGTATTTTGGCGTGTCTTTTTAGGTTTGCCCATGATGCATGTGAGGGAAACCACTATTCTATATATGTATTAAGTCCCATACTTCATTGACGTGTATTAGTTATGGACAGGTGCTCTTCATCAGATGATTTATCAGGCAAAGACCCACTTACACACCTGTGTGGTAAAGGAGTTTATTAAGGACATGTAACAACAACAATAAGTATATTGCACATCTATGCTGTGTATAAATAAGCACGCCCAAAAAATAGGACAGCAGGGACTCTTTAGAAATTTTGGGGTAAATGGCTTCATTGACAAGCAAATCTAAAAATAACTCAAAAGTAGACACTAACCAATATCAAAACATGGGCAGCCAGACCAAAATATAAGGTTCTGACTTTGGTTTAGCGTGGCCCATAGTGTCCTTACCTCACTATGGCAAATCATTTTTAACTATCAACTAAAATAAAGTAGTCAGTATCCATGTTAGCAGCAGACAGGAGCAGGTATGTTTTGATTAGACAATGAAGATTAAACTTACAGACAGTCTCATGTTGTCTGGAAGAACAGCTGTCTGAGATGTTGCTGCTTGGACACTGTTGGCTTACAAACATATGAAAGGAGACCAAGGGTTAAATAAATACATAGCACCAGATGATAACTAATAAACAGCAAGTTAGCAAAGTTCATAAATAGACTACTCCACTTACAGATAAGCTCCTGTTGCCTGGAGTAGCAGTTTTGTGTGGATGTGTGTCCTTGGTGACTAATGCTGGCTCCCACATTTACTTCCAGCTGTTGGTTGTGATCTGGTTGTGAATCTGGCTCACCATGGCCCTCGGAAATTGATCATGCATCTGCAGCTGTGCCAGATCACAAAAACAAAGTATGAGCTACAACATTTAAAATGGATTTTAAATCATGTTAAGCAAAACAATAAATCATTTATTTCCACCAAAGCTGTAGTGTCATCTCATACATTCACACCCTGCAGTTGGCATAAAGGTATCTTGTGCTTAAAAATGACCTCAAATTCACTGTGTAAATTGTTGGGTCCTTCTTGTTCGCCACACTCTATGAGTGGATCTTTTTTGGTCAGGTTTTTCTTTTTGGGGGACAGATTTTGAGATGCTCAGTCTTGCTGACGCCACGACTCGGCGGCCCATACAAAAGTGACCATTTTGCTAGGGTGAGCTCAACCAGCTTGATGTTATTGGCCAGATTGAATTATGGCTCATACTCCCCCCCCCCTTGTTTCTTGTGCCCCTCCATTAAAGTGGGTCCAAAATCAGGGATATCAGACAGATGTGGGTCCTACTCAACAACAGTGGATTTTTTGTGACATTTTGTCAGCAGCCACTGAGCTAACTAAAGCCATGTTGGGTCTGTGTCTAATTCTGCCACCACACCCTCTAACCATAGCATGAGCAAGGGTATGACCTAGCCCACAGCCATATGGCCCCACAGGAGAATGGACCAGTGGACGTGTATTACACCTATAATGTACGTCCCATAATTCCCAGAAACAGACCCAAAAGCTACTAACAGATGTCCCCACAATGGAAGCTACAGCAGCAAGATGTTGGTGTATGGCCTTCACATTTATGTGAATGCAAGACCAATCAGGCGCAGGGGTGGCCTGAAAGGCTAAACATTGAAAAGTTAGGGGATTGACTGCATGATGTGGATTCAGACAATGACTAATAGGTAACAGATGCATGCTGTAAAGTTTTTTAAAAAAACACTAAATATATCATTTTTCATTATCTCCAAAGCATTAAGGCCAAAGCTGTGTGTAAACAACAGAAAACTACCACTAGTGCAGAGCTTCATGTAACAGATTTTCAAATAAAAAAAACAGTTAGTTTCTCTTTGGCTGAAATCATGGAGGTGCCATATGCGTATGGATAAGGAAACGCCCAACAATGCGGCACTACAGGCACAGCCCTCTTCCAACACATCTGCGTAGCGCTTCTCATTGTTGAGCGAGAGTGGAGGAGGAAGATGGTGAAGATGTGGCATTCCTGTTTTACAATCATATTACCAGCTAAGTATAAAAGAAACACTTTTGCATGGTACAAGACGGTTATTTTGTGATTGCCTTTGCAGTGGGAGTGTGTGTGTGTGTGTGTGTGTGTGTGTGTGTGTGTGTGTGTGTGTGTGTGTGTGTGTGGATTGGCCACTACTAGTGTGTGTTTGTTGTGCATTGTCTGTGGACAGTCTGTGCTTTGTGTCAGTTGTAATGTTTCCTTGTGCTTTTCTATCTGCTGGTGTAAGCAGATATTGTGTAGCACACTGCAAGACAGGATTGTCTTGGACACCTTATCTGGGCTGTAGAGCAACTATTGGTCAGGTTTAACATAAGAAACATGCTTGCCTCAGGCTGTTGGTCATTTCAGCAATGCTTCTGATTTAGTGCTGAACTGCATTTGTTAAGCACTTCTGTGTCTCCAAGTTAGTGCGTTAGGTGAAATATTTGAGGTATGGATTGTGTGTGTGTGTTATCAGGTGCTTTAATGTGTGCATTTGTGTTAGCAGTGGCAATGCAGTGCATAGATGAGGTCAATTTTGGAGTGATGTTTGGTGTGTGGATGAGTTGTCTGGCTGCTGGTGAAGATGAAAAGGAGAGTGAGGAAGCACCAGTGGTGCGACTGCGTGCTGAGTGTTTACCACCCGTTGTCTATGGCAGCTTTGAGTGACGAGAAAATCTGCAGCTGCTTTAGGCTGAATCGTGAGGGGCACATTTTAGGCTACTGCTGCTCTGTTGGCATTAGCCAGCCAACCATGTGCCGCATATTTCATAAGGTGGTCCTGGCCATCTGTGACCACATCCTAAAACACATCAGGTTCCCATCGGATGAGGAAGTGGTCCAAAACAGCATGCTTGAATTTTATCATATGACAGGAATACCAAATGTGCTTGGCTGCAATGATGGGACCCATATTCCCTTCAACCCCCCTCGAACACAAGAGGCACACTACCGCAACCAAAAAAGCTTTTATTCTATTAATGCGATAGTGATTTGTGATAATGAGATGAGGCTGTATGATGTGAGGTCAAGCTTCCCGGGATCCTGCCATGAATCATTTGTGTTGCCCCAATCTGCCCTGTGGAGAAATTTTGAGAGCAACCAAATACCATCCAAACAGCTACTAGGTAAGGACGAACGTGCCCCCAGCGTCAGATCTCTAAACAGTGTAGCAGGTGAACTGGGGGGGGGGGGGGGGGGTAAGGTGAATGCAAAATGCAGGGAAGCAGGTAGAGATGTGCATTTGTGTTGCAACCAATATTAACCCATGTGTTTGTATTTAGCTGAGAAGAGATATAGGCCGAAAACGTGACTCATGACCCCATGCGGAACTCTCATAACACAGCTGAAGTGCGCTATAATGATGCTCACAGCAAGACCAGATGCATTGTTGAAAGGATCATCGGCCTGCTGACAGCAAGCTTCCTATTTTTGGCCAGGAGGGGAGATGCTGTACAGCCCAGAAAAGGTGTTCAAGAAATCCTTGTTTGCTGTGTGCTACACAATCTCTGCATATTCTATTGAATGGAAAGGCCCAAGGAAACGCTACTGGTGCCGGACATCCCAGATATGCCTGCAGTGATATAAGTGTCATAAAGTGGCTGTGCTACAGTAGCTACACCCAGAAGATATGTGTAACCAGCTAAAGCAGACCTAAAATGATGCTCAAATAATATAGTTTACATACTGTGGGATATTGGGGGCGAACGGTAGTGACACAGACAACAGTTCTCTCTCGGCAAAGCAGGGTTATTTCAGAAAAATGCAAGTATTCAAATGAAACAATACTTCTCCATTCATAGGTTGCAGCGTCAATGCAGAAAATCAAAACAAATGGTTACGTCACCAAATAAAGGTAAATCCAGGGCTGGGGATTCCAGAAAGCTGTGGGTCAAAGGAAAGTCCAATCCAGATTGCAGGGCAAAGCAGCCCGCCGCTTCTCACCCCCAACGGTCCAAGAGTGGGGCACAGAAGCCAAGTCCTCCGGCTTAATACTCCAGTATTGTTATTCATACAACATGCAGTTCAGCCTGAGCTTCCTCCATCAGGCTGGTCAAAGACAAACTGACTGGCTCAGTGGGAGCCTTTTATTCAAGCTCCTTCCTGAAATCAATCTGACCAGGTGTGCAAGGCCTGAGACCAGAAGAAACCTAGGAGTGGGGAATGTGACCAGGGTTCTGAAATCCTGGCATGGATCGTGCTCTATACAGCACTGTAGGGGAAAAATATACTCCATCCAGGACTTCTCCACACACTTTACCACATATCCCCCCCCTCTTCTTCAGACCCGAGGTCTGACAACCCTTACTGGTCATACAATAGACTCGGGACAAAGCATCCACATTCCCCTGTAACTTCCCCGGTCTATGTTCTACTTTAAATTTAAAGTTTTGTAAGGAGAGAAACCATCTGGTGACCCTTGCATTTCTCTCCTTATTTTGCTTCATCCAGGTCAGCGGCGCATGATCTGTCATTAGGACAAATTCTCGACCCAACATATAATATTTTAGGGCCTCTAACGCACACTTAACAGCGAGACACTCTCTTTCCACTATCGCGTAGTTTTTCTCTGCCGGAGTCAGCTTCCGGCTCAGGTACAATACTGGGTGCTCTTCCCCATTCACCTGTTGTGACAGAACTGCACCCAAACCTGAATCAGACGCATCCGTCTGTACCAAGAATTGTTTGCTGAAATCTGGGGACACCAGAACAGGCTGTTTACACAGGGCAGATTTTAGGCTTTGAAAAGCCTTTTCTGCCTCGGGGGTCCATTCCACCATTACTTACTTACCCCCCTTTGTTAAGTCAGTTAACGGGGTAGCCATTGACGCAAAATTGGGCACAAACCGACGGTAGTAGCCGGTTATACCTAGGAAGGCTCTCACTTGTTTTTTTGTCAGGGGTCTGGGCCAGTCTTGTATTGCCTCCACCTTATTAATCTGGGGCTTAACCAACCCTCTACCAATGACATAGCCCAGGTATTTTGCCTCCTCCAGACACACTGCACACTTCTCAGGGTTTATGGTTAAGAGAGCATTACTGATAGAGTCTAGGACTGCCTGTACCTTGCAGAGGTGACTCTTCCAATCAGATGAAAAGATGACCACATCGTCTAGGTAAGCAGCGGCATAATTCCGATGTGGCCTCAAGATCACGTCCATCAGCCTCTGAAAGGTAGCAGGGGCCCCATGTAACCCAAACGGCATAACCAGATAGTGAAACAGCCCTTCGCGGTCTTTTCTTTAGCGTCCTCCGCCAAAGGTATCTGCCAATACCCGTTTGTGAGATCCAGGGTTGTAATGTATCTTGCCCTCCCAAGCTTTTCAATCAACTCATCTACCCTGGGGCATGGGATACGCGTCAAACTTTGAGACCTCATTGAGTTTTCTGAAGTCATTACAGAATCTCCAGGTCCCATTAGACTTTGGTATTAAGACAATGGGACTGGACCAGGCACTAGCAGACTCCTCAATGATGCCCAACTCTTACATGCGTTTTATTTCAGAGGAGATCACCTCTCTCCGTGCTTCAGGAATCCTGTACGGCTTTAGGTTTACCTTAGTGTAGGGTTCAGTTTTAATCTGATGCATTATTAAATGCGTTCGGCCCGGCAGGTCAGAAAACTTGTCTCTATTTCCTTGCAGAAATTCCCTAACCTCCTGCATTTGATGACCTGACAAAGACTCACCTATCTTGACTGGGGGAATGGTCTGCACCGCCTCTTTAACTCTAGCCGGGGCAACTACCAAAGCTTCACGATCTTTCCACTGCTTAATCAGGTTCACATGGTAAATCTGGTAGGGCTTCCTTCTACCTGGATGGTGAACCTTGTAGTTCACCTCACTCACCTTCTCTACAACCTCATAGGGACCCTGCCACTTTGCCAGAAAATTACTTTCAACTGTGGGCACTAATACCAGGACCCGATCCCCAGGATTAAAGGCCCTCACCCTGGCCGATCTATTATATATCCTGCTCTGGGCCGCCTCAGCCCTTTGCATATGATCCTTTATTATCGGCATTACATTTTCTATACGGTCCTGCATCTGGGCTACATGCTCAATTATACTTTTGTATGGGGTGGCCTCAGTCTCCCAGGTTTCCTTGGCGATATCTAGCAAACCCCGGGGATGCCTACCATACACCAGTTCAAACGGTGAAAACCCTGTAGACACCTGGGTAACCTCCCGCATGGAAAACATGAGCTACGGCAACAAACAGTCCCAGTCATGGCCATCCTGTTCTACAACTTTCTTCAGCATGTGCTTAAGGGTTTTATTAAATCTCTCTACCAAGCTGTCTGTTTGAGGATGGTACACTGAGGTGCGGAGATGGGTAATCTTAAACAGCTTGCACAGTTCCTTTATGACCTTTGACATAAAGGGCGTGCCCTGATCGCTTAGAATTTCCTTTGGTATTCCTACACGAGAGAACATAAGAAACAGCTCCTTAGCAATATTTTTGGACGCCATATTTCTTAGCGATACTGCTTCCGGGTAGCGGGTAGCATAATCTAGTACCACTAATATATATTGGTGTCCTCGGGCTGACTTCACAATAGGTCCCACCAAATCCATCCAATTCTCTCAAAGGGAACCTCGATAATGGGAAGTGGTACCAAGGGGCTCCGGAAATGTGACGTTGGGGCACTTAACTGGCACGTAGGGCAGGACTCGCAGTATCTTTTTATTTCCTCATACATCCCAGGCCAGTAAAACCTCTGGAGAACTCTTTCCTGGGTCTTATTAATTCCCAAATGCCCTCCAAGCACATGACTGTGGGCGATCTCCAGCACCATGAGATGATATGGCTTAGGTACCAGAAGCTGTTCCACAACTTCATTGTTAATTTTGGAGACCCGATATAACAGATCCCCACTCGTGGCGAAGTGTGGAAATTTCTGGTCAGCTTCTGGTTCCTGAGGCACTCCGTTCAACACTGTGACATTACCTCTTGCAGTCTCCAGAGTGGGGTCTCTTAATTGCTCAGACCCAAAATTACCCTGAGCCACCTCTAGGTCTAAGACCCGCTGATCAGGCAGGGAATCCTCATCATCCTCGCCTGCTAACACCTGTAGGGGAAACTGGTCATTACTGCATAATTCAGATATTCCCATTTCTTCACTAGGTACCTCATGGGGCCTATTGTCTCTACTAGATAGTTCAGCAGGCTCAACAGGGAGGGTCACCAGTTCTGCCGGAGATACTTCGCTACCGGAAGAAACGTTTCCCCTTTCCCACAACGCCCAGAACAAGGGAAAATCCCGGCCAACAATCACTTGGTACATAAGGCGTTCTACTACGCCTGCTTCATATTTTAGTGTTCCAGCGGGGGTCTCAAACTTACCCACGGCTACAGGGTAAGCCACGATATCCCCGTGGATGCAAAGCACACTCACATTTTTATTTGGTATATAACCTCCACCCACAAGGTTGGCCCGGACCAAGGTTACCAGGCTACCTAAGTCCAAGAGCGCCTTCACTGAGCACCCATTCACTCTCATCAACACAATATGGGGCTCGGTCTCTAACCGCAAAACCGCGGTACATGCTGGTTCCACAAACAGGGATCTTCTGCGGCCAGCACCACATTCCATAGGCTCAGGGCCAAGGGGGCAATCCACGGCTATGTGCCCCCACTCGCGGCACCTCCAACACTGGGGACCCCGAAGCCTCCGTGCCCGGGCATCCTCCCTAGAATTGGGGGGCCTCTGGGGGTCAGGGTCAGTCCTGGGCCCTGTTTCACCCTTCCATACACCTCCAAGGGGAACCTGCTTACCCGTCGTTGTCACAGGTTTGTGGGTCTTGGAGGATGCTGGTGTAGTAGGGGCATCCCGTAGGTAGTCCTCCGTCGCAATAAAACGTTCAACCAAGTTGACCAGCTGCTCCGCACTCTGCGGGTCACCTTGTCCCACCCACCATTGAAGCTTTGGCGGCAGGGACCGAAAGAAGTGGTCCACGATTTTCTCGATAATCTGCGCAGGGGTGGAACGCTCTGGCTCCAGCCACTTTTGGACGAGATGTATTAGGTCATACAACTGCGACCGGGCTTATCAACGGCAAAAGTCCAATTATGTATTCGCCTTGCCCGAACCCCAGGCGAGCAAGGATCTCCTGTCTAAGCTTAGCATAGTCCGTACATCCTGCTCCCTTAAGTCAAAATATGCCTTTTGCGGCTCACCCGTTAAGAACGGCGCAATTACGTCGGCCCATTCCGCTACTGGCAGCTGTTCTCTCTCGGCCACTGCTGCTGTTTTGCCAGGGCCTGCTCCTGTGCTCGCTGCTGTTGTGCCAGGGCCTGCTCATGCCAGAGGTCAGCTTGTATTAGGTGTTTTATCACCTCCTCCGTGTGAGACATCTTGGTGACTGCCTTCACCCAGGACATTAACTATTAAATGCAGCGTGTTGTCACTCCATTGCCCCTAGCAACAGTCACCATGCCCGCATCCTCCACCAACTGTGGGATATTGGGGGCGAACGGTAGTGACACAGACAACAATTCTCTCTCTGCAAAGCAGGTTTATTTCAGAAAAATGCAAGTATTCAAATGAAACAATACTTCTCCATTCATAGGTTGCAGCGTCAATGCAGAAAATCAAAACAAATGGTTACGTCACCAAATAAAGGTAAATCCAGGGCTGGGGATTCCAGAAAGCTGTGGGTCAAAGGGAAGTCCAATCCAGATTGCAGGGCAAAGCAGCCCGCCGCTTCTCACCCCCAACGGTCCAAGATTGGGGCGCAGAAGCCAAGTCCTCCGGCTTAATAGTCCAGTATTGTTATTCATACAACATGCAGTTCAGCCTGAGCTTCCTCCATCAGGCTGGTCAAAGACAAACTGACTGGCTCAGTGGGAGCCTTTTATTCAGGCTCCTTCCTGAAATCAATCTGACCAGGTGTGCAAGGCCTGAGACCAGAAGAAACCTAGGAGTGGGGAATGTGACCAGGGTTCTGAAATCCTGGCATGGATCGTGCTCTATACAGCACTGTAGGGGAAAAATATACTCCATCCAGGACTTCTCCACACACTTTACCACAATACATACTTGCAACTCTCTAAATCCAGCTATAGGTAGAGATCTCCTAGAGAGATAGGGAAGCCATGGACAGGTTAAATGATTAAAAGTTAGATTGATTGTTAAAACTGTCATGTTCTTTTCAGTTCGCGTCTACAAAGTGGATTAACCCTTTTGTTGCCAAGCCCGTAACACCTACGTGCTGGCTTGGCTGGGCCTTAAGTGCCAAGCCCGTAGGTGTTACGTGCTTGACTTTCCCCGCTGCTGGTTTAACAAATAAAAATAAAAAACACTCACCTGACCCCTTGTTGGATCCGGCCGGGTCTCCTCTTTAATTTGGTGCCATCCAATCCCTTGTGGGGGCTCGGATGGCTCCAGGAGAGCCCCCGGAATAGACCGCCCCCCCCCGCTTTGGCAGCAGAAGCTGCTAACTGTAAAAAAAAAAAAATGACATTCACTTACCTGCATGTGCGCTGGCTCCCGCTGTCCCTCCTCTTCACCTGGGGAGCCTCCGATCCCCCCCAGGACTTACCGATCTTCAGGAGAGAGCCCGAGAGGCTCTCTCCCCTTTCATCCTCGATGGCGGCCGCCCTTGGGGGCGGGGCTTATGACGTCATCCCGGCCCCGATCACCGGCTACAGCCTTCTCAGCTTCTCAGATGCCGGTGATCGGTGCCCTGGAAGGAGGTGACAGGAGATCCTCTGATCTCCTGCCTCCTCCTTCTCTGGATGCCGATCACCGGCATCTGTCAGCAGAGCGGCGAGGGACAAGAGCTTGCAATCGGAGGTAAGTACAGTAAAAACATTTTTTTTTTTTTTTTAATAAAATACTTTTTATTAATGTGTGTTTTTTTTTTCAACATTTAACCCCTTGTGAACTGGCAAGGGGTCCATGAGACCCCTTATACCAGTTCACAAGGCTGGGGGGGTGGCCTGCCCTAGCGGGTGACTTGCCATTAACCCCTGGCACCCCCATTACCTGCCTCCCCAAAGCCCAGGGGGGGGGCAGAAGAGCCCGGGCCCACATAGGCTATGTGGGCTCATAGGCTGCAGGGCGGGGGGGCCACAAAAGCTGGCCCCCCCACTTTGTGCCTACAAGCCCCCATAGCTGGTCCCGGGCTGGTTACTTTGGGTAAGTGGGACCCCACGTCATATTTTTTTGGGGGATTTTTAAGGGTTTTTAACCCTTAAAAATCCCCCCAAAAATGGGGTCCGCCTCCCCGGGAAGGGGGACTCTATGTCATTTTTTTTTTTAATTAACCCTTTGTGTTCTGTCATCCAGCAGCTATAAAAGGCTTCCAGCAGGTGAGCAGAAGGCAGTGATCGCAGAGGGACACAGTGCTCCAGGATGGATGGGAGGTAAGTATTAAAAAAAAAAAAATTATAATAATTTTTTCTTTTTGTGTGTGTGTGTTTTTTTTTACATTTAAGGGGTCCATGACCCCTATACCAGTTCACAAGGCTGGGGGAGGTGGCAAGTCACCTGTGACTAGCGGATGACTTGCCATTAACCCCTGGCACCCCCATTACCTGCCTCCCCAAAGCCCAGGGGGGGGCAGAAGAGCCCGGGCCCACAGGCTATGTGGGCTTGTAGCCTGCAGGGCCAGGGGCCACAAAAGCTGGGCCCTGCGCCTGTTCCTACAAGCCCTGCATAGCTGGTCCCTGGCTGGTTACTTTGGGTAAGGGGGACCCCATGTCAATTTTTTGGGGGGATTTTTAAGGGTTTTTAAGGGAGGGGGGACCCTATGACATTTTTTTTCTCGATTTAACCCTTTGTAGTGTGGATGGTAGTTGTATTTTATTTGTAAATGTTATAGATTACTTGTTTCAGTTAGGGGGGTCTCCTGGGCAGGAACGGGGGGCTACCGATAAATATGTGGTACCGTTCTAATCGGTAGAAATGGGGCTTTCACATGCAATATGCTTTTCCTTAATAAAATACATTTTTTATTTAAAATAAAGGAGGCAATTTTCTAAAAATGTTTTTATTTATTTATTTATTTATTTATTTTTTTACTCAATAATATTGTAAAAAACAAAATAAAATTTACAAACAAGACATTTCATGTTAAAGCCTAAACTCTGCTGCAAAAAAATATAAATATAATTTTCCTGAAAATTACAGCAAAAATGGCGCAAAAATGGCGCAAAACATGGCGCAAAATGGGGAAAAATGACCTGTCAACAGAGGGTGACAAAATCTCAAGTAGACTGGCAATTAAAAGGGTTAATAGTACCTCTGCATGTTGGGTATTGTTCGGTTCGGGAGACCTTGCGCTTTCAGACTTAGCTTGTTTTTTCTGATTTGCATATTTATATTTTAGGAAAAGGTGTTCTTTATTCAGCTTTTTTATACATTTTTTAGGGAAACCCTGCGCAACCAAAGAATTCTTTGAGGAATTAATTCCAGAAAGATGAGCCCACTACAACAAGCTGGGTACGCTTAGAAATCTTAACATGTGTACTTTCAGTGAATATATGGTTTATGGGGGATATTCCAAATGTAAGGGGCTGTTTTGGTTGAAAAATCGCAAGGTGCGCACTTTGTCTGCAGAACTGAAATTTTCAAGTAAAATTACCGTTACGCACATGCTTTACTTTGGGGTGTTTGGCAAATCTTCCCTTGACAGAACCTATGCATGTTGGGTGTTGTTCTGTTCGGGGAATGTTGCTTGTTTTTTCTTGTTTGTATATAGTTTTTTTAGGAAAATGTGGCTTTGATTCTGCTTTTTTATCCTTTTTTTGGGGAAACTCTTTGCAACCAAAGAATACATTGAGGAATTACTTCCAGAAAACTATGGGCACATCAACAAGCCTGGTACACCTAGAAAGCTTGAGGTGTGTACTTCCAGAGAATATATAGTTTGTTGGGGTATTTCAAATGTAAAGGGTTGTTTTTCTGGTAAAACTGCAAGGTGCGCATATCACAGTTGTATTTTTTCTGAAAATCCCCTAAAGCGCTATTTCAGTTTGGGGGAGTCTCCTGGGCAGGAAAGGGTGTCTACCTATACATATGTGGTATCGCTGTAACCGGGAGAAATTGGGATTTCACACGCAATAAAATTATTGACAAACTTACATTTTTTATTACAAAAAAAACTACAAATTGTAAAAAAATATTTTTTTTACATTTTTTTTCACATATTTCACCCAAAAATATTGAGAATACACCTAAAAAATACAAACAAGACATTTCATGTTAAAGCCCAGACTCTGCTGAAAAAAACGATATATCATTTTCCTGGGAAATCCCTGGAAATCCTTTCAAAAATGACAGTTGAACATGTGTAGCGCAAAATAGTGAAACATCGTCTGGCAACAGGGAGTGGGAAATGCTGCAGGTAGGCTGGCAGCGAAAGGGTTAAGCACTTTCTTTTTGGTTATTGTTTTCTTGGAAAACCTGAAGGTCAGCTGCTTTATACCCCCAAAAAAGTGTCCAAAATCACAACTGCATGCTGCATTCTGCACAACCTTTGCATGGAATATAGAGAGGTCCCTCCAGAGTCTGTGAACATGGAGCCAGAGATGATTTGGTGGTGAGCAGCCTGAATAGAAAGGAAACAGGTGTCCAAGCTAGGTAGTAGCTGGCAGATGGCTATTTCATGTGAGTCATGTGGAGTGTACTAATGTCCACTACCATGCATGGCTATTTATACAGTATAACTACTAATGCTCCATATGTTTTCCCTAACAGACAACCAACAACACCAGGTAGAGCAGTAAACTCCTTACAACACTGAAAAAATAATTTTTTAACCTTTAGCCACTGAGTATGGTCTTATTAATAATAATAATTAATACATTATCATTGGATCAAAACAGGGAGGATATGTTGGGACAATGAACTGACTTAGGCCACCGATAAACCACTTGCAAGGTGGCTTGCAAAGCAACTATATCTCCCCTTCTTGCATTTCCCTTCTTTCCCTTTACCTTAACCTGTTGTTTTCTTCTTTCCTTCTTCCCTTTTCCTGTTCTTCCATTTGTTCTTTTCCCCTTCTTGCTTTCTTTCCTTCTTCCATTCCTCCCTTGCTCTGTTCCTCCCTTCTTTGCTTTCTGTCCTCTTTCCTTCTTCCCTTGTCCCATTCTTCCCTTCTTTCCACCGTGTTCTGTTGTTTCCTTCTTCCATTCTACCTTTTTAATCTGTTACCCTTGTCCCTCTACTCCCTGCCTGTTAAAGTACAAGCTGGTAGTAAATCAGCATGCATTCACCAAGTGTTCCTGACCCCTTTGCTGGTGGCCATTTGGATTTTTGGATTTTTCAACATGTGTGCTCATAGTCGGACATATATATGCCGGCATGCACTGTGCTATCACACGTATCAGCGCATCCAGTAAAATGACATTAGTGTATACTAGCCAATGGGGGTGAACTTAGCAATTCACCTGCATAATTCAATACTTGGCTTAAGGGGACAACTTGGGATTCTTCTTTCATTTAAAAAGATGTGATGCTGAAATCTAGCATTTTATACAGATCATTTTTCTTAAAACACATTATCTGGCTAAATATCACCCCTGACAATATCTAATGGATTTTTTTAGGCAACAAAACAAAAAAAAAAGTACAATCACTAGCTATAAATGGATCCAACCTGCCGAACTTTGCGGGTTTGTGCGCCCGAAACCGAACATGGATTTCAAATTGAAATCTGTGCCCATGTTCGAGCTGTGCAGCCAATCAGCCTTCTTCCTTCCCCTCTCTTCATTGTCAGGACACATGACCCCACCGGATAAAATACAGTCCGTGTCACGCCAATCTAACTGTGCACGCTGCAATAGATAGGGACAGGTTGCTGGCTGCTGTCGAGGGACAGATAGGCCTATTTTCTTAAAAAAATGCCCTTTTCAGGGCAAAATTTAGTCTGCACTAAAATCATTGGCTTGTCACTGCACTAATACCACTGGCTTGTCACTACTGGAGTCTGTGTGCCCCCTTATCCCACATCTCTCTTTAAGCACTGTGTTTTGTGTGCCTCCTTAATCCACATTTTTATTTGACTGCTGGGGTTTTGTGTGAAGCCCCTTATCCCACATTTCCCTTTCAGCACTGTGTTTTGTGCCTCCTTAATCCGCATTTTCATTTAAGTGCTGGGGTTTTGTGTGAGGCCCCTCAACCCACTTTTTCATTTAACCCTTTAAGTGCCAGCCTACCTAGATTTTTTTGTCACACTCTGTTGCCAGACTACTTTTCACGTTTTTGCCCTACACATGTTCAACCTGGATTTTTGAAGGGATTTCCCAGGAAAATTATATATTGTTTTTTTCAGCAGAGTCTGGGCTTCAACATAAAATGTCTTGTTTGGCTTTTTTTAGTGTATTCTCAATACTTTTAGGTGAAATATGTGCAAAAAAATAAAAAAAAATCTATTTTTTTTATAATAAAAAATGTCAGTTTGTTAATAAAATATTATTGCGTGTGAAAGCCCTATTTATCCCGGCTACAACGGTACCACATATATATTGGTATACACCCTTTCCTGCCCAGGAAACTCCCCCAAACTGAAACAGCAGTTTAGGAGATTTCAGATAGGATACAACTATGCAATATGATTGCATAGTTGTAAGGGGTTAACTTAAAAAAAAAATAACATAGGGCCCCCCCTCCCAGGAAGGGGGGGGACCTCATTTTTTTTGGAATTTTAAGGGCTAAAAACCCTTAAAATCCCCCCAAAAAATGACTTGGGGTCCCCCTTACCCAGCATTACCGTCCCGGACCAGCTATTGTAGAACAGGCCGCAGGGGCCAGCGTTGGTGGCCCCTGGCCCTGCAGGCTACTAGCCCACATAGCCACTAAGTGGCCTGGGCCCTACTGCCCCCCCCTGGCCATTGAGGAGGCAGGTAATGAGGGGGCTGGGGGTTATGGCAAGTCACCTGCTAGCCACACAGACACAAAATTCTTTATTATTCTTGTTTTTACTTATACTTACCTCTGAGCCTGTGTCCCGCGCCGCTGCAGATGACACTTGTCGGTAGTGATCGGAGCAGGGAGGGTGGGAGGCAGGGAGATCAGAGCCTCCCTGCCTACCACCCTCCCTGCTCCGATCGCTACCGACAAGTGACAGTCTGAGCCTGGGTGCCGGTATAGAGGAGCTGGATGATGTCGCCCAGCTCCTCCCACAAGTGGGTGGGGCTAGGGGCGGGGCCAGCACCGGACAGAGGGGACGGTGAGGGCCCGTTGCTGGGTCCTCACCCAAAGAGTGGTAAGTCCAGGGAGGGGGGATCGAAGCCCCCCCTGGTGAAGAGAAGACCCGGGGAGAGCGATCGGGCTACGAGATGAGTTTGTGTCATTATTATTATTTTTTTCTTTCAGATGGCGCGGGGGGGGGCCTATTCCGGGCCCCCTCCTGAAGATCAGAGGCCCGGGGACGAAGAGAATCGCTGGCACTATCAAACGAGGGGTCAGGTTTTTTTTATGGGGGTTTAAAGTCAGCTATGTGAGTCTCACGTAGCTGGCACTTAACGGTTGGAGAGGCAGCTATGTGAGACTCACGTAGCTGGCATTAGAAAGGTTAAGCACTGTTTTTTTGTGTGTGGCCTTAACCCACCTTTTTATTTAAAAACTGGGGGTTGTGTGTACTGTGATCCCTCAACATCCTCTAAGCACTGGGCTGTATCTCCTTATCCAAAAGGAGCTATAAGCACTGGGTATTATGTGGGGCCTTAACCCGTCTTAACCCACCTTTTCATTTAAACACAAGAGGTTGTGTACTGTGATCCCACAGCATCCTCTAAGCACTGTGGTGTAGCCCCTTATCCGACAAGTATCTATAATCAATGGGTTTTGTGTGCTTTCTTACCCCACCTTTTTATTTGAGCATGATGTTTTGTGTGCGACTCTACCCCACCTTTTCATTTATGCACTGGGGTTTGTGTGTACTGTGATCCCACAACATCATCTAAGCACTGGGGTGTATCCCCTTATCCTACAAGAGGCTATAAGCACTGTTTTTTGTTTGTGCCCTTAACCCACCTTTTCATTTAAGCACTGGGAGCTTGTGCATGGTCCCCCAACCCACCTTTTCATTTAAGCACTGGGTTTTGTGTACTGTGATCCCAAAACATTCTCTAAGCATTTGGGTGTATCCCCTTCTCCTACAAGAATCTATAAGCACTGTCTTTTGTTTGTGGCCTTAACTCACCTTTTCATTTAAGCACTGGGGCTTGTGTGTGGCCTTAAGTCACCTTTTAATTAAAAAAACTGGAGTTTGTATGTACTGTGATCCCACAACCTTCTCAAAGCACTGGGTTGCATCCTCTTATCCTACAAGAAGCTATAAGCACTGGATTTTGTGTGGGCCTTGATCCACTTTTTTATCTAAGCACTGGAGTTTGTTTTTATTGTTATCCCACAACATCCTCTAAGCACTGGGGTGAACCGCACTTTATTACCAATTGTTGGCACTTGTGTTTTAGTGCTCTTCAATACCTATTGTTAGTGATGTATCACTTTAGACCCTCTTGGGAAATAAAAAGAAAAAAACATTTGTGTGGTTATGAAGATTTCAAGGCACCTGTTAGTGGTCTGCAATACCTATAGTTCAAAGCACCTGCTATTGCTCTGCAATACCTATAATTCAAAGAACCTGTTAGTGTTCTGTAATACCTATAGTTCAAGGCACCTGTTAGTGCTCTTTTCAGTTCAGGGAACTTAATGAGCATTTTTCTGTAAATATTTTTTTTTATTTGGCCATTTTAGGCAGCTGTAACAGCAGGTTTATAACAATGCTGAAAGCAGCAAATAAGGGACAGGGGCATGGTCATGGTGCTTCTGCTACTGCTGCTGGTAAAGGAGCTGGTACTTGTCTGCTCACTGGTGCTGCAGGGAGAGGACATCTTTCATCCTTGCCAGCTACACCTTTCTCTGGTGCAAGCAGGCGCCAGGATTCGGATCACATTTTTGTAGGCCCCATTACTGCTGGCAGTGGTGAGACCATAACAAATTGAGGCAGTTGTAGATTATATGGCACGCAGTGCTACCAGTTCTGTGAGATATTCTTCCACCCACTACAATGCAGCCTGAAAGTGCAGAGCCCTCCGCCTCACCCTCACACCTGGCTGGGAAAGCATGGGCCATGTGTCTACACTTGCCCCAGTTGCCGATCTAGGGCTCACGGATGCCCAAGAGCTTCTGTGGGAGAATGAAGATGTGGCCAGCGTACCATCACAGGACACTCTGGATGATTATGAGACCCAAGTGACGACTGCTGCAGGTTTCTGCAATGTTGATGCTGAGAGGGAGGCTAGCAGGTAGGAGTGGGTGGAAGAGGATGCCAGGGGTGATGACGAGGTCTTAGACCCAATGTGGACTGAAGGCCATCAGAGTTCAGAGGAAGAGGTGGTGGTCACATACCCCCAGGCAGCCAGGAAAATAAGGAGAAGGGTGCAACGCCCCAGTGGTCAGCTCATCACAGGGACTGGGTGCACCAAAGCAGGTTCACAGGATCTCACCAGCGTGGTATTTTTTCAAGCAGTCCACAGCTAATCATCTCTGTACCTCATACATGGCTAGGAACATGCATGAAAAACATGAGCTGCAGTGGCAGAATTACCAGAAAAACCCTCCTCTGTCTCAGCCTTCAGCTCTACACCCTCAACAACAAGGCCACCCATCTCCCCCCAAAGGGGGAATGTGGGAACCCCACCGCCTCCAGCAGCAGCAGCACCAAGCCAGTCCCCACCATCCCAGGGAAGCAATTAGCTTCCCATCTTACAAACTTTGGAGAGAAGTTGGGCTTATCTTACCCATGAGCCCTGGCCCTAAATGTGAGCATTTCAAAATTGCTAGCCTTTGAAATGCTCCCATTTAGCCTTGTGGAGACTGACAGTTTTAAAGATCTCATGGCGGTGGCAGTCCCACAACTACTTTTCTCGCCAGGACATTCCTGCCCTGCAACTGCTTGTAAAAATATGTAATTTGCACTGGGCAATGCCATTAGTTCCAATCTCACCCTCACCATGGATACGTGGACAAGTAGGGCAAGTACGGTACACATCTTTAACTACCCACTGGGACAATGTAGTGGTGGCTGGAACTGAGGTGGGAGCATTGTGGCACAGATCCTTCCACCATCCAAAATTGAGGGACGTCATTGGTGCCTCCTGTAGCCTCCTTCTCCTACTCTGCTTCCTCCTCAGTCAGCACAACCCCTGCACTACCAATTTGAGCACAGCCATTGGCAGCCAATGAAAGATCCCACACCAACCAGGAGCTGTGGACTAGCATCCAGGACCAGAAAGTTGAGAGTGTTTATGAATGAATATATATATATATATATTGATTGGTTGATGCATTTATTTTTTCTTTATTTGTGTATTTAATTAATTTTCTTAGTTGTATTGTTTTGAGTACTTTCCCTAGCCCATTTTGTGCAGGGCAATCACCCTGGTGTTACCCTCAATTTTCAGTCCTCTAACCCTTGCTCCACCCATTTAACAGCCATTTTTGTGCCCCTAGGTTCTGGGCTGAGGACCAGAAATTGGGCAGCAACTCGGCAAACCAGATCTTCAACCAACCCACTCATCACTAATAATCACCCTTCTGCATGCCTATCCATTGCAATAAATAGAGTAGAGTAGGTATGCTGAGGAGCTTCATTTTAACCTTCAGTCAGAGAACGGACAGCAATGGGAATGCGAAGTTACTAGTTATGACTGGACATCTGCTTTGAAACAAAAATGTCAGTATTGGGGCCCCCACCAGATTTTTTGCTAAGGGGCTTCCTCTACAATTAATCCGGCCCTGGCCAGAATAAAGAGTCCAGAATAAATAAGGCCTAGACAAACAGCTGTTCTTCAGTAAAATTTCACTAACTTTAAGAAAAAATTCTAGACTTAGATTATGACATCTTAAAGGAGATAAAAAAAATGGTGAAATAAAAATATAAAATGATTGTAAAAATGCATTGTGACATGTAAGATTGCTGCTAATCTGTGATTCACAGATTTCATATTTGGCATTAGTTGTACATGTTGCTGCTACAATAGCGTGTCATGCTTGTTGATTTTCTGAGTTGTCATTCTCTTAGGCTTACTTGCCTCCGCACTTAGTGAATATGAGCAGCAATCAGTGCAGGGCATCAAAAGTGCAATAGCTTCCCAATTATTTGCAGGATTTAATTTCCTAACTTCTAAAGACATATTAAACTGCAACAGTTAAAGCCAACATGTCATCTAAAAAGTCCTCATTTAATTTTTTTTTGCCTTAATGAAATTGCAATTGAGTTACAAAAAGTCAGCCATCTCTGTGTGATTATAATATATTAGCCCTATGGCATTTAATTAGAAAATGCATACAGATTTGCACAGTCTGATAATGGCAATGGAATTTGTGAGGATAAAAGTAAAGACATTAATTGTGTATGTGATTTTTAATTTCTATCATTTACCTCATTAAATGTTTTGTGTTTAGTGGCTTTTATTATGGCGCTGTCTAAAATAAACATTTCTGGTGGATTTAAGAGCAGTGAATAATGTTATGGGGAATTTGCCATTTAAAATGTAATTTGAGACCATTTTTTATCTGTCTTAGTAAAAGGGTTATTTACTATGAAGAGGGTTTTTATACAGAATACTTTCTAAGCTTAAACTCCCGATGGAGTGTGGATAATTAGGAAGGAATTTTCTCTACATGTGATTGGTGATTCATGTAAGAGATCTAGCTGTATTTTGGATTGTTCCAATTTAGGGATTTAAAGGGACTGTCTGGGAAAAAATTAAAAAGGATAGATACTCAACAATAATGCAGTTTATGGCCCTATGCCAGTAGTTGAAAACTTACACCACCAAACTTTCCTGCAATCCATGCTTACAACAGCATGTGGTCACTGGGTTGCCTCCTCCCATCACTCACGCCTAGTGGCCACACCCATTCCATTTCATTTAAATGCAGGAGGCATTCCAAGGACTGGCATGCCATTTGGAGTGAATGGAGCATGCATGACTACTCACCATGACTGACACAAGAGGGGGACCTACTTGGTTCGGGCTGTTGG
This sequence comes from Gastrophryne carolinensis, assembly GCA_027917425.1. NCBI lineage: Eukaryota > Metazoa > Chordata > Amphibia > Anura > Microhylidae > Gastrophryne > Gastrophryne carolinensis. The sequence continues at coordinate 454,660,999 of CM051234.1, forward strand.
GATGTGAGGATGAGATTGCCAATGACAGTTAGGATTCAAACTGCCACTATAGAGAGAATCAGCTGCATGGGACTACTGGTGAGTATCTATTGATTTTTATATTTTCCCAGATAGTGACTTTATTATTGATTTGGAAAAAAAATGGATGACAAGAAAAAAATCATTCAAGTGTCTATGTGTTTCCAACAAAAATTATGTACCACATGTTCTTTGGGTTATCAGTGGGATCATGCTAATTATTTGGTGAAGTAATTCTAACTTTGGGTGTGAATTTAAACTAGCTTCACTAAATAATTAGCATGACCTCCACCATTGAAGGACAAATTGCAAGCCATGCAAGCTACAACAAAGAGACAAAATATTGCAGCTCCCAGAAATAAAATCCAAATCTCATAAAAAAAAAAAAAAATCCATTAAGGCTGATGCTGATTAAGCAATATGTTTTGGGTGATCCTCACCCTTAATCATAATATATTTTAGCTCTCATGAGTCTGTGTGTACCTTAAGACTTCAGACCCAGGGTCAGAATAATTCACTTTCGGGTACAGTACATTGTGATCTGTCACTGTCCATTTTTTTTTTTTAAGCAGTAATGTGTAGCAACTGACATGCACCACCAAGCCCAAAACTTACACTACCTTCTTTACAATGATAATACCCTGGTCAGTTAGGCTATAGGTAAGATGACCCGGCTAAAATGTTTAATTCAAGGAGGGTCTTCTCCTCTTTAATAGCTTTCACTCCAACATATTTGGAAACACATTTTATACAAAAACAATAAAGCTTCAGGGACAAAAATAATCAGTGGGTGCAGTTCTTAGGATATTCAATTTGGTATAAATTGTTACAAAGAGGTGGACACCTGAAGGATGCAAATAAAAGGTGCATACAGCACCTCACACCAGTACACGCTGGCACATTTGTTGTGCAAAAATGGCTGAAACACAAAGGCAAAGAAATTACCTCATGCAAATAACTACCTAGACAGTATGCTCCTTGCAATATTTTTAAGAAGCAAAAATAACTAACCATACAGAGCATTATATTGTACATTGAAGCCGTAGCATGTGGTGTGTGTCAGGATATTCAGTACACATTGCTTATCTCTGTCCTATAATAAATCATCATAGGAGCTACAGCCACTGTGTAAAATTGAATGTAAAAATTATTAGCGCATATAGTTGCATATCCTGATAAGAAACAATATTGTATGTGCAATAAAGTATGAATTCACAAATATACACAAAGATAGCACTGGGGAATCCTCAAGGAGGTCTTTCACCTGAGAAAAGGGAGCATGTTCCTCAGAATATAGGGTAGGCAACCTACTCAAACTCACTCAAGGAAATACAGTTCCTGTATAAAACAATACACTTCAATATACCACAAACCCAAGGATGACTTTTGGAAATTGGGTAACCCCCCAAACACAGTAAGAAATCTATCATATATCTTCAAGCTAAATGACATAATCATATTTCAATGACCCCCTAAGAACAGGACAATAACTGTAACTCAGAAATAGCTCAAAAATACATTTTCTCAATGCAAATTGACAGATACCCAATTTAACAAAGAGGCAGCCACCAGCAGACACCGCTTGCTTTGATACCAGGAGAATGGAACTGAGGCCCAAACTGGAGAACTGGAGATTCTAAAAAAAATCATGAAAGAACTCAATAAAGAACACAAGCCCACAATGCACAAAGACAATAGGGTCGATTCAAAATCCCAAATGTCATTATGTTCGTATTTGAAATCGAAAGTTTTGTTGGGTGTTTGTCATTTTTTCCTTTTTTTTTGGGCATTTTCGACTCGCACGAACGTTTGAACATAGACGTATATGTTCTTTCGTCCATCGAACTTAAATTTGTGGTTTTACGCTACTTCGGGACTTTTTTCCTTCGAAATCGTAAATGTTTCGATCGGTCAAATTATTTACGTCATTGCAATGGGCTGGCGATTAATTCAGAGAGCTGATTGCCAAGTATTCCGACGGCCATATAGTCATTTCCTTGTCGAGCGTCTTACGGCACCTTTTTGACCTCGGGACTAGGCAGCCAAGCGTGATGGAGAGTGACTTTGAAGAGCATCAAGCTCTTCTTCTGTTTGGCATTGATGTGATCCTGAGGTCAGAGGCCAGATTGCACCGGCGGCGACGCATGAACATCAATGGCATGCATGACTTTGAGCTGTTCGAGCTGACCAGGCTTAATCGCGCTTCCCTCCATAAATTGTATAGTGAGCTGCGGCCATGGTTAGCCCGCACCACAAGGAAGGGGCAAGCAATTTCAGGTATGACCAAGATGCTTGGCTGCCTGCAATTTTTGGCGAACGGCTCGTTCCAGAGGCTGGGTGCCCTCTCCGTGGGGATCTCACAGCCTACGCTGAGCCGCGCACTATCACATTTTTTGGAAGGCATGGCTACCCTAACACCCAAATATATTTTTTTCCCAGATGATATGGTAGCCAGAAACGCCATTAAGCTTGGTTTTTATAATATCGCCGACATGCCCACTTCATTGGATTAATGACTTGACATACTTACCTGTGCCCACTTCATTGGATTAATGACTTGACAGACTTACCTGTGCCCACTTCATTGGATTAATGACTTGACAGACTTACCTGTGCCCACTTCATTGGATTAATGACTTGACAGACTTACCTGTGCCCACTTCATTGGATTAATGACTTGACAGACTTACCTGTGCCCACTTCATTGGATTAATGAATTTAAATAATTACATGTCGCTTTTCTTGGTTTGTAAAACTAATAAACATTAAATCCACAGGTGCCAAACATGTATAGTTAACCTACTAATTTGTGGCCAAAAAATTGTTACAGGGACCACACGTCAAAGACTGGCGGAGCTGAATCGGAGGGTCCTTGAGTTGGTGGCTGATCTGCACGCGATGCGTGACATGTTGGGGACAACAGAAGATGAAGAGTAGTGTCCTTGGTCCTGGCCCAGTTTATTTGTATATAGTTTTCTAATATTTATTATTTAATTTTTAAAATTTCGCAAATTTTGTAAATAGTTTTTAATTACTTCTTAAAAATCGTTTTACATTACAAATAAGCCCCAAAAAAAAAAGCCAAATGAAAATGGCTGGTTACAATAATAAAACAAAGAAAAATACCCAATAATTCCTGTGTCAATTATTAGCACAAATACATTGACAAGAAACAAAGGGTAAATTACTGTTGAATAAAGCAACAGTGACATGACCGGGAAGTGGTTGGGGTGAGCTTTAAGGTGCGCTAACTGAAGAAAAACATAAGCAGGAAGTGGTTGGGGTGAGCTTGTTAGTGCTAGATATGGAAACACATATATGTGTGCGAACAGTTTAATGATTTAAGTCTGTATTGCGCAGGCGCAGGATCGTAAGTTTGTGGGTCCAGACGAATATTTTATTACAAATCCGATTAAAAATGCTCGGAAAACGCAAGGGATTGGTTGAGGTAGACGATGGGAAAGTGTTAAAAACGAATGCTGCCGTTGCAACCAGAGAAAAGGAATCGGAAAAGTCACGCGGATAAATGACATACTCGATCTCGTACTTTAACATACGAACGGACGGCCACTTTCCCGAAGGAAACGTATAAATGCAAAGAATCACTCGCATATGCATACGAGAGTGCGAACGTTCGAACATAATACAAAAAGCGGCACTGATACGACTGGTTTGTTATGTCTCTCTGAATCAAGCCTAATATACATAAAAGGTAATTCCACTTTAAATTTCAAACTTTAAATGTGTCCATTACTGAGTGCCAAAATGATGTCCTCCAGGTGCTGATTTTTTTCTTTTTTATTTGTTTGCTACTCTGTGTTATTTAAGAAACAGTTTTCTTGAGCAACAATGTATTTACCTTAGCAACTGTACACAAATTGATGTGTTTTGCTGTACGAAGCAGAGACCTCCTGACTCTGTCTTGCTAATCATCTAAGTGGCTGAGGCAGAGATGATGCTCTACATTCCTGACCCACAGTTTTAACCCCTCCTGCTCTAATTCAGCATCTCCAGGTGAGGGGGGTCACAATATTGTGTTCCAGAAGATAAAGGGTTACTGGCAGCATCCTTACCTGGGGAGAGATGTCTGTTGTTTCTGCTGCCTGATTTTTCCATGCTCTGCTATTTGGGGGGAGGGGAGATCACCCTTATCAGTGAAATTATTCTGGGATTTGTAGGCAAAAAGAAACTAGGCAGAAAAGAAAAAAGGGCTTAACTCAAGGCCAGGCAATACACTTTGACTTAAAGTGAACCAAAACCCATGATTTTGACTATCCTTTGTTTTGTTCCTTTCCACTGCGTGAAACCCCCTAGATCACTGAACCCAACTCACCTCTTCCCGGTCCAGCGGTGCATGCATGGCCGCTTGTCCAATCAGCGTGCTTGGAGCCGCTGATGTCACATCATCTAAGTCTTCATCTAAGGCCAGCAGCTCAGAGCATGTTGACGGAATACCCTGCTACCCTCTCTACCCTTTCACAAATGCCTGGCGTGTGCACGTGCCCTGCTAGAGGGATAGTGGCTCGCGCATGCGCCGTTGGACTGGGTAATTTTCACACAGCGGGGGAAACCCGATTTTGGATGCCCCGGGGGGAGGGAATCAATCGGCTCAGGAATCTTATAGATTCCCGGGCTGATTTTCAAGGGTTTTGGTCCACTTTAAGCAGCACAAAGTCACCGGAATACAGGAAACCTATAAATTGATTAGTAAATCACGGGTATGGGGACCTAACCCTAACCCAATTGTTTATTTTACATTTCAGAAGAGAGACACAATAAAGCAGAACCCCAAAAATCTGACAAAAATTTACCCCCCGACTTTCATGTCTCATAACCTGAAACAAATTTATTTCCAAAATGCTTTGAAGCCACCATCAACAAACAGCACCTTCACCTTAAGGGTGAAACAGGACAGAGACATGAACTCTCAATTTTCGGCATTATGAATGGACAGATCTTCCAGTGACCGCACATTTCTTCAGAAAGGGGACACTCAATTAGGGCGACAGTTTTGATAGGACATTTCACAATTTGGAGGTAAGGAAAGAATGGGAATATAAATGTTCATACTCAATTTTTGTATTTATGTCCCAAAAAGTAATTTAATGTGGCTGTCCATTCTAAGGCCATAGATATTATTATTATTATTATTATTATTGTTTATTTATATAGCGCCATCAACTTCCGTAGCGCTTTACAAGGTAAGAATACAGACAAGGTAAAACATATAGCACAGGGAACAATACAAAATTAGATGCCACAGGTTAAAACCAAGTGTTGTGAGCACAGGAGACAATAGGGAGGAGTGCCCTGCCCTTGCGAGCTTACAGTCTAAAGGATGGGGGTGGAGACAAAGGGGGCGGGGTCACAAGTGGTAGAGCTTGAGTATGGCTGCATGTGCCATTGAAGGTTATAGGAGTTGCTTACGCCAGGTCATATGCTTGTCTGAAGAAGTGAGTTTTGAGGGCGCTTTTAAAGGCTTGGAGTGATGGAGAGTGGCGGATCAAGCGGGGGAGTGCATTCCAGATTAGTGGGGAGGCGCGGGAGAAGTCTTGAAGGCGGGAGTGCGAGGAAGTAACCAAGGAAGAGGACAGGAGAATGTCTGAAGCAGAGCGGAGGTTACGCTTTGGTTGGTAATGCTGGATCAGAGATGAAATGTAGGAAGGGGCCTGGTTAGAGAGAGCTTTGTAGGTTAGCACTAGAAGTTTGAACTGAACTCTATGGGAGACAGGTAACCAGTGGAGGGATTGACAGAGGGGGGTAGCACTGGAGAAGCGAGAGGAGAGATGGATGAGGCGAGCAGCAGAGTTTTGGATAGATTGGAGGGGAGCCAGTCTGTTTGTTGGCAAACCACAGAGGAGGGTGTTGCAGTAGTCCAGTCGGGATATGACCAGGGCATGCACCAACATTTTAGTGGTGACAGGTGAGAGGAAGGGACGGATGCGAGAGATATTTTTGAGTTGGAGGCGACAGGAGGTGGCTAGGGAGTGAATGTGAGGTCTGAAAGAGAGAGAGGAGTCCAGAATGACACCCAGGCATCGAGCTTGAGGAGTTGCAGTTATTGTAAGATTATTTACAGAGATTGTGGTATTAGAGAGGGGAGGGGAGTGAGATGGTGGGAAAATGACCAGTTCTGTTTTGTCCATGTTCAGTTTAAGAGAGCGAGATGTCATGAAGGAAGAGATGGCTGTTAGAAAGTCAGGAAGGCGAGAGAGGATAGAAGAGAGATTTGGGCCAGAGAGGTAGATCTGAGTGTCGTCTGCATAAAAGTGATATTGGAAGCCTAGTGAGGTTATTAGTTGTCCTAGACCAGAAGTGTATATTGAAAAAAGTAGGGGTCCTAGGACTGATCCTTGTGGCACCCCTACAGACAGAGGCCGGGGAGAGGAAATGGTGTTTGAGGAGCAGAGCATGGTCGACAGTGTCAAAAGCAGATGATAAGTCGAGAAGAATGAGAGCAGAGTAGTGGCCTTTGGATTTGGCTGTAAGTAGATCATTGGTGACTTTGGTGAGGGCCGTTTCGGTAGAGTGACATGAGCGGAAACCGGATTGGAGGGGATCTAGGAGGGAGTTTGTAGACAGATAGTTGGTAAGTTCTGTATGGACATGCTGTTCAAGAAGCTTTGATGAGAAAGGGAGCAGAGAGATTGGGCGGTAATTGGGGAGGGCAGAGGGGTCCAGTGAGGGTTTTTTGATGAGTGGAGTTATAACAGCATGCTTATAGGTGGAGGGAAAGGTACCAGTGGAGAGGGAGAGGTTGAATAAAGATGTTAGGGCTGGAATGACAGATGGAGACAGTTGAGGGATAAGGTGGGATGGAATGGGATCAAGGGAGCAGGTGGTCAGGTGAGCCTTTGAGACCAGGGAGGAGAGACCTTGAGCAGTTAACACTGTGAAAGGAGTTAATGAGTGGGGCAGGGGGATGTTGGTAGCAGAGAGGTGTTCTGGGGGGTGAAGCCACTTCGAATCCTGTTGATTTTTTCTTTGAAGTATGTGGCAAATTGCTCAGCCGTTAGCTGTGAGGATGGAGGAGGTGGCGGTGGGCGGAGAAGGGAGTTGAAAGTGTTAAATAGCTGTTTTGGATTCCGGGCCTGTGCTGATATGAGTGATGTGAAATATTCCTGTTTGGCAGATGAAAGGGCAGTCCTGAGTTCCTGAAGGGCTTTCTTGTATAATAGACATTATTTCTCTTTACAGAGAAAAGACATCATCAAAATTTTAATTGCCCTCTTGATGATCTCTGCTGAGCAGGGAGGCTTAATTGAAGTAGGTGGTACTATAAGGAAGGACAAAACTCTTGGAGCCTGACTCTTCAAGGCCTGCTCTTCAAGTGCTGCTGGGTAAGTGTGAGTTAAAGCTGGAACTCATGTGGTAAGCTGTGAGAAATTGGGTTCACTTGGTAAATAAAATAGTACAAACTATAGCCAGTTTATTCTTGTGAATTGGTGTGTCTTAATGCTGACACAAATGTAAACAACATTTTTTTCCTTTCTCACCTGGATTCCTACTGAGCAGGGGTGCTTAATTGAAGCATGTGGTTTAAAAGGAAGGCAAAAACTCTTGGAGTAAGGCCGGCTGTTCAAGTGCTGCTGGCTAAGTGTGAGTTAAAGCAGGAGTTACAAGTAGAAATGCTGCAGCTGTAAGTATCTATCTTTGAACTCGCAGAGTTCACAGTGTTTATTTAAGTGGTTCCAAATGCATCAGTTTATAATGGGATTTGTGTTCTAATAAACTGATATAATGTTCTTCATGCCTAACAATGTACATCCAACGTTCATCTTGTTCTATGTATGTATTGGGGGTACATACTACTGTTCAGGATGTGTGCGCATTGTGCATTTGGATGCCAACATTGTTGACCTAAAGGTGCAACTGGCAGCACTGGAACTACTGATATGCTGTTAAGGAGTCTGGAGCTCACTGAGCAGGCACTCTGATTTAGGAGATGGGGAGGAAGGTAGTATCGGGGGGATAGAAAAAACAGGATAATAAGGCAGCTAGCTGGATAACAGTAAAAAGAAGGGGTAGGGGTAAAATTTACAGGGAGGCTAGCCCTGAGCAGACACTCCCCTAACAAAATTGCCCGGTTGGCAGATGAGGAGGATATTACCTTAGGGCTGGCACAGCTGCAGCAAGACAACGCCACTCCCCGGGTGGGGGGACCATATGTCATTTTATTATTAACCCATTGTCTTCTGTCACCCAGCAGGTTTAAAAAGCTTTCAGCAGCAGCAGGAAAGCAGAAGCCAGAGTGGTAGCATAGGACACAGTGCTGGGGAATGAATGGGAGGTAAGTATTAAAAAAAAACTAAATATATTTTTCTTATGTGTCTGTGTGTTTTTTTACATGTAACCCATTGTGAACTGGTAAGGGATTTAAGAGACCCCTATACCAGTTCACAAGGCTCAGGGGGCTGGAAAGTCACCTGCGGCTAGCGGGTGACTTTCCATTAACCCCCAGCCCCCAATTGCCTGCCTCCCTAAAGCCCAGGGGGTGAATAAAGCCTGGGGCCCCAATGGCTATGCAGGCTTGTATCGGGGGGCCACAGAGTCTGGCCTACAAGCCCTGCATAGATGGTTCGCAAGCTGGTTATGCTGGATAGGGAACCCCATGCCATTTTGGGGGGGGGGGGGGATTTTAAGGGCATGTAACCCTGCACCGTTTTTTTTTTTATTTAACCCCTTTATAGTGTGGATAGTAGCTGTATTTTATTAGTAAATGTTATAAAGTGCTCTTTTCAATTTTGGGGGTTTCCTAGACAGGATTTGGGGAAGGGCCACCAATACAAATGTATTTCAATTGTAATTGGGATAAATGGGTTTTCCTTAATAAAATCAATGGTTTATTTAAAATAAACAAGAGAATTAAAAATATATATATTTATTTTGCTTTATAATTTTTTCTACTTTTTTACTCAAAAATATTTTGAAACACTGGAACAATTCCAAACAAGACATTTCATGTTAAAGTCTAAATGGTGAAAAAATATCTGTAAACAGATACCAAAGAATTCATCAAGGGATTATTTCCAGAAAACTGATTTTATTGAAAAAAAACACTACACATTGTAAGGAATAGATTTTTTCTTTGCCTGTATTTCAACAAAAAATATTGAGAATAAACTAAGAAAATTACAAATAAGGCATATCATGTTAAAGCCCAGCTGAACATATGTAGTGCATATTAATGAAAAATAATCTGCCAACACAGGGTGACAAAAACTCTAGGTAGGCAGGCAGCTTTAAGGGATTTATGTACATTAATAGACAAGACATTATTTTTATTATTTGTAGATTCTTCAATAATGACGGGGGCTGTTCCGAGGGATTGGTGCTTAGCAAATGTCATGTCAATATTTAAAAAGGGGTTTAACCTGGGAACTCCAGACCAGTATGTTTAACATCTGTGTTGGGCAAAATGTTTGAAGGTTTTCTAAGGATTGTTATCCTGGAGTATCTCTGTGAAAATGACTAACAAGTCTAACAAGACAAGTTTGCTGATTTCACCTCTAGTACTACATAGAAGCTACATAGAATGCTTCTTTTTGAAGAATACATGTCCCCTTTTTTGAATGTTGGGGTTTTTAGGGAGCCCACACTAAACCAGCAACAATTTTGTAAATATATGTATATTGCTGCTCACAAATGAACAAGAAGAAAGCTAAAATGACCTCTTTGAATCATAGAGAATAGAATTCATATTCTGATAAACCTATTCAATCATAATGTCTTTATCTTTAGTCATTTTATGTATGCTATAGCAATATGTAGTTTATTATTGGTAAATAATAGAACTTTTACAGTTTGAAGTAAACTTTATTGAACAACGTTATGATGCACAATTCATCAGTTTCTTTGTAAAAAAGTTTGCTTCTTGGCTAATGCATGAGTTTCCTTACAAGATGATTCCACATGTTCATCACAGCCTGGGTGTAAAACCTTTCCTGTGGTCTGCTTTAGATTATAACCTTGGAATATTTTAAAGGCTGTGCCGCAAACAGATCAATGTTGCAAAACTGTAACTTTAGATGCGTATTACTCATTTCCCATGATATTCTGGACCTAATAATGTTTATACTATAAATTTGGAAGAGAATCAGAATTCCAGTATGACTCACTTTCAAACACATGATTTGCTTGAATCAATTTAGAAAATACAATTTATATTTAAGATTAGGATTGGTGTTCAACAAGGGAAAAAATCACCTACTTAAAGCATGGTGTATTTGAAGCATGGTGTTAGCATATGCCTATGCTATGGCATGTAACTATTATTTTATTGATTCGTCACAGGAACATAATATAGAACAGCACATGAATATTCTCATCACATTTATTTTTGTAAAAAAAAAAGTTTGAAATGCTCATGTTGCAATTTTAAAGTCACAGTGAAGTTTTTTCTTCACTGTTGCAGATTCCCTCCACTTTTTCTTTAGAATGCATGGTGGGTTTTACTGCTCCAATTTCCTGTGTTTAATTAGTCATTAAGGAGAGGACAAAACCTCATGAGTTGTAACTAGTTTAGCCACTTTTAATCTTGTTAGTGATTATCTTGCATCGATTTTAGGAAACTGAACGGAAAGCGATGTCATAACTGAGACATCACTAGGATCGAGGAATCGGGGATAGATGAGATGAAAAGAAATGCAAATATATCCTTAAGTAATCTAGCTATCTATTATACCGTTAATTACCGACAATAATCTCTGATGTCCCCAGCCCATTTGCCGCTGCTAGCCCATGTTAATCTTACCTGTTCCTTATTACATTGGCAAACTGCTGCTGAAGATTACATGGACCACACTTATTTCTGATCCCGATAATACACACCAGTTTTTTAGATGTTGTCCTCAGAACCCAATGCTCATTTTGCTTTTAGAAAGGTAATATGTAAAAGTGTTAACAATTGTAGCCAATGTTGATTTTTAAGGTGTTCATTTTAGCCCAAAATGTCCAAAACATTAAGAATGAATTAAACCATTTCTGGTTCACATCCATCCAGCTTGAAGATGCCTAGCTTCCTCCACCCAGGTCTGTACCTGCCCTGCACAGCAGGGTGATGTTCAGTGATGTCCACCATCAGTGTCTGCAGTGTGTCACAGCACTGTCTGTGGTGTCCTTGGGGTCAGGGCTTTGCCCTTGAGGATGACACAGGTCTTCCCTCTTTTAATGATGAATTATGTGTCCACATTGAGGAGATAATTTTATTCCAGGGGGCAAGGGATTTACCCTAGCAGCTAGGGCATTAGGGAGATCAACAGAAGCTATGCCTCTGCTTTACAGTAGCCTCTGCTTGTGGCAGCAGGGAAATTCTCCTGGTGGGACACCCGAAAAGGAGGGGGGCCTACAGTATGTCCTACAGTATGTCCACCTAAAGAGGGCCTTTCACTGCTGCCACCTTCGACCTGCTTCTGGAGATGCCAGACAGGACGCCGGGAGGACACCATCCAAATCCGGAAACGTTAGAAGATGCAAACAGGTGATTTCAATTTTTTAAACTTTTTGAGTGTATGAGTTGTTATTATTTTTCACACCTTTTGTAAACTGGTAAGGGGTCCCCCCTATATAAGATCAAAGGGCAGGGCAGTGGCAAGCCACCTTCCCAACATGCCAGCAGGTGGCTTGCCCATAACTCCTCTCTGATTACATGCACCCCCACCAGATAGCGGGTATGGAAGAGCTCGGTGATCATCAACATGGGTCTTGTGTTATTTTTAGGGGTAAACCCAAACCTGTGTCTGGCTAGTATCTCAGGGGAGAGGGTTTTATACATTAAAAAATAAATAATTGTAAAAAGGAGGGTTAGATAATTTGATCTGGTAAGATCTTGGTTGCTTTTAGTTTCAACATTTTTTTTTATTAAATATTGCAGAATACTTGAATTTTCATGGTCAAAACAGGAACTCATACATTAGTAAAACAGTGAGCAATAGACTGCATCGCTGTACACAGTTCACATTCAAAATCCCAATCCTCCATCCCCTCAGTCCAGCGTTATTACATAACACACCAATGGAGTAGTTTGAGCTAGTAAAACTTCTTGGAGGCATGAGAGAGAGTGCATGCGGGCACTCCATAGAGTTAGTGCAATATGTGAGCTGACTAATCGAGTTGCTCCTCCCACCAGTGGGATCTGTCATGCTCCCAACCTACTTAATTTTTTCATAAGGAAAATAAGTAGATCTTAACATAATAAAGAGATGATGAAATGGAAATTGAAGTGGACCGAATCCCAGGATTATGTCTATCCTGGGTTTTGGTCCTTGTCTTCAGGGCACCCCAATCTTGAATGCCCCACTATGAGAAATTCCCCAGGTTGCCCAAACTAACTCACTTTTCCCCAGTCCTACAGTTCATGTGAGGACTCCTGTTCAATCAGCATGCTTGGATCCACTCCTGCGCACTCGTCTAGGGATTGTATAAGACTCGGGTTCAGCTTCATCTAGCCGAGTCCTGACCAGTGGACCGCATTGGACCTGTGTGCGCTGGCAGACACATCCCTGCTACCCTCTAATAGGAAGCACGCATGAGCCGCCATTCACAAATACCTAGGGTGGGTGCACATCCTGCTAAAGGTGTAGCAGGAAGCAGCACAGCTCGTGCATGCACCGTTAGATCAGGGGTAAGGTGAGTTTACTGGGGAACCTGGGGGGTTTTACACATTGTCACATCCCAAGACAGAAACAAAGAAAAAAGTGAAGTGAAAAGGAATGGATTTGGAAGGATGGGGAGAAGTTAGGGCACCAAACCAGACGGTCCGCACTGTCAGGTCAGCATATTATTATTATTGTTTATTTATATAGCGCCATCATCTTCTGTAGCACTTTACAGAGTAGTAATTACAGACAGGATAGAAACATATGGTACATATACTATTTTAAATGCAGTTTTACAGATTTGACAGTGGATATTCTGAGTACAAGATACAATAGGGGAGAGAGCCTTGCCCTTGTGAGCTTACAGTCTAAAGGAAGAGGGATGAAGACGAGGGGGAAGGATCACAAACAGTCAGTATTGAGCTTTGTGGCATATGCGCTTTAGAAGATTGGTTAAGCCAGATTATGCTTGTCTGAATTAGTGAGTTTTGAGGGTGCCTTTGAAGGTTTTGAGTGTTGTGGAGTGGTGGATTGGGTGGGGGAGGGCATTCCAGAAGATTGGAGTTGCATGTGAGAAGTCTTGGAGGCGGGCATGAAAGGAGGTGACCAGGGTGACCAGGAGAAGGTCGGCAGCAGAGCGGAGGCTGCGTCTAGGTTGATATTGTTGGATTAGAGAAGAGATGTAGGGAGGGGCCTGGTTGGAGAGAGCTTTGTAGGCGAGAATTTTGAACAGGATTCGCTGTGGGATTGGCAGCCAGTGTAGGGATTGGCAGAGAGGCGCAGCACTGGCAGAGCAAGAGGAGAGATGGATGAGGCGAGCAGCGGATTTTAGAATAGATTGAAAAGGTGCCAGTCTGTTAGTTGGTAAGCCACAAAGAAGGATGTTGCAGTAATCCAGTTGAGAAATGACCAGGGCATGCACCAACATTTTAGTGGTGTCAGGTGAGAGGAAAGGACGGATGCGTGAGATGTTTTTAAGTTGGAGGCGACAGGAGGTGGCCAGAGAATGAATATGTGGTTTGAAAGAGAGGGCAGAGTCCAGAATGAGTACCAGGCACCGAGCTGGGGGAGTTGCTGCTGTTGTATAATTGTTGACAGAAATAGACATGTTAGAGAGGGGAGGGGAGTTAGAGGGTGGGAAAATGACCAGTTCTGTCTTGTCCATGTTTAGCTTGAGGTAGCAAGATGACATGAATGAAGAAATAGCTGAGAGGCAGTTGGGGAAGTGAGATAGGAGAGAGGAGAGATTGGGGCCTGAGAGATATATCTGAGTGTCATCCACATAGAAGTGGTATTGAAAGCCTAGTGAAGTTATAAGTTTGCCAAGGCCATAGGTGTAGACTGAGAAAAGTAGGGGGCCTAGGACAGAACCTTGTGGCAATAGGATACACTGAATGATCAGAGAGGTAAGAGGTAAGCCAAGAGAGTGCAAGACTTTGAACCCCAAGAGAGGAGAGAATATCAAGAAGCAGGGAGTGGTTGACAGTGTCAAAGGCTGAGGAGAGGTCAAGAAGGATGAGGATGGAGTAGTGACCATTGCTTTTGGCAGTGAGCAGATCATTGGTGACTTTGGTGAGGGCAGTTTCAGTGGAGTGCTTACGGCGGAAAGCTGATTGTAAGGGGTCAAGTAAGTTGTTAGTGGATAAGCAATGTGCCAGTTCTGAGTGGACATGTTGTTCAAGAATTTTGGAGAAGAAAGGGAGTAGTGAGATAGGGCGGTAGCTGGAGAGGGCAGAGGGGTCGAGAGAGGGTTTCTTGATTATCGGAGTAATGACTGCATGTTTGTAGGAGGAAGGAAAGGTGCCAGTGGAGAGAGAAAGGTTGAATATAGAGGTTACAGCTGGATTGAGGGATGGAGACAGTTGAGGAATAAGGTGGGAATAGGATCGAGGGAGCAGGTAGTCAGGTGGGCCCTAGAAATGAGAGAGGTTAGTCCAAGCTCAGTTATTGGAGTGAAGAAAGTAAGAGAGTAAGGCAGGGGGATTGTTTGAAGTGGTGAGTGATTCTGAGGGGCAAAGCCAAGTCGAATGTTGTTAATTTTTTTTTTTTTTTTTGAAGAATGTAGAACATTCTTCTGCTGTTATTTGGGAGGTTGGAGGAGGAGGTGGTGGGCGGAGTAGGGAACTGAAAGTGTTGTATGGGATTCTGGGCTTGTGCAGAAACCAGTGAAGAGCAATATGCTTGCTTAGCAGATGAAAGTGCAGTCCTGAGTTCCTGAAAAGCTTGTTTATAGAATAGAAAGTCACGATCGTTTTCCTCCATTGCCGTTCAGCAGCTCGAGACAGCTGTTTCAATCTGGTTGTGCTTGCATTTAGCCAGGGTTGGCAGTTTTTGGGGCAGGGACAGCTATAGGTGAGGGCTAGAGCTGAGGAGAGTGTATTATGGTAGTGTAATGATGCAGGGTCTATGTCCGTGAATGAGGTCAAGGTCTGAAGAGGTTGAAGTGAGGCATATAGGGACCGAAGATCTAGGTTTCTTAAGTCCCTGCGTTGAATTGTGGGTTTGTGTGGAGGGGGGTCAGCAGGCATTAGAAAGAGGGTCATAGTCAGCAGATTATGGTCAGAGAGGGGGAGCAAGAAGGATGAGAGGTTTGATACAGAGCAGAGGTTAGTGAAGAGGAGATCAATTGTGTGGCCGTCTTTGTGGGTGGGTGCAGTAGACCATTGATTGAGTCCAGTAGTCTGGTGGCAGCAGAGTTGCTAGTGTCAACAGGTATGTTGAAGTCACCCATGATAATTGCGGGGATGTCTGTGGACAGAAACTGAAGGAGCCAGGTAGAAAAGTGGTCGAAGAAAAGAGTAGTAGTTCCAAGAGGGCGGTAGATGATAGCGATTTTCAGGTTACAGGGAGAATATAAACGGACACAGTGAACTTCAAAAGATGAGAAGGATAGAGATGGCAAGGTGGGGAGTGGGTTAATGGAGCAGAGTTCAGATAGAGGAATGCCCACACCCCCACCCTGTTTGTTGTTGGATCTAGGGATGTGGCTGAGATGTAGTCCCCCATGTGAGAGGCCAGTGGGTGAAGCTGTGTCTTATGGGGTAAGCCATGTTTCTGTGAATCCCATGAAGGTAAAAGAGTTGGAGAAAAACAGGTCATGAATATAGGTGAGTTTATTGCTCACTGAGCATGCATTCCACAGTGCGCAGGTGACTGTGGAGGGAAGGGGTTGAGATGAATCAGATTAGATAGGTTGCGTGTGTATCCAGGTTTAACATGGTTGCAGATTTTAGAATTTGATGAAAAATTAATAGTTCTAGGGGAAGGGGGGTGGAGAGAGCGGGCCTGGATTAGGGCTTATGTCACCAGCATATTCCCAAAGTGTATTGGGCACTAATGCCTGTGGCTCATATACAGTGTTCCCTATCTCTTTTATGTCAATACACCAACCACTGTTCACATTGAAACGGATGCCCCCTCCTTTCTTTTTATCTCAAACACATTATCATAATCAGCTGTCATGATTATGAACCCAGGATGCCTCTAATCAGGGACTGAGTCCTATAGGCAAGTCTCTGTAAAACAAAGCAAAGCCGAATTGGACATATCCGAGCTTTTGCTGGTCAGAGACTGTAGATTGGCTTAGTGGATAGAAGGTAGGGTGGAACAGAAGCATTTCTTCCTCAACCTAACCAGTGCCCCAGACCTTTTCCCTCTGTTTCTTTTCTGATGCTGTATGGGGTAAAGGAGCTGATGTGATTCCAGACCTTTTCTCCTAGAGCACTGTCAATGCTGAGAGTGAATGTTTTAAGAAGAGTCTAATGCATTTACTTCTGTAAATGTAAGTCTAGTGTATTTCAGGTTGGCCAAGTTTATCATGTCAGTGGCCTTTAAACATTTATGATTATCATATAGAGGTACTCCCAGTAATGATCCTTATTTGTTAAGTTTGTTCTAACTTGAATTAGAGAACCATGTCTAATGTAGCAAGCAAGTTCATATGAGAGACATTACAAGGAGCTGGGGGATTGTAATCCATGGAATCATCATCTTATCCTTTGTGTATCAAGAATATCAGGGATCTGATCTATTGGCTTGATGCAGAGCCTCCCCGTTCAGCTATCCCGTGCGTTTTTTCCATTGGTTTTGGGCTTTGATCGGGTCAGGAAACGGTGCTACGTTGGTTTTAGTGTGCGTTTATGCGCTCAGGTGTGCGCTCAGCCGCCTTTCCGATTGTCGGCTCGCACGAGGCTGTTTCCCGGGAAAATGGACGCCTCATTCATTGGTCCGTTTTTTTCTGTGATGCAGAGCCTTGATTTCCGATTGAAATCACCCTAATAAAACGGGGCCGCCGAGCCTTCACTTACGGGCAGTCTGACCAGCCGTATTTGAGCTCCGTGTCATCATCATGCATTCATCTGTGGGAGCGCATCAAAGGCGCCAGCTCCGCGGTCTGGTGAGTGATGTTGACCTATTCGAGCTCACCCGCCTTAACCGTGTTTCTCTCCATGCCTTGTATAGCGAGCTGCGCCCATGGTTAGCCCCCACCACAAGCAAGGGGCATGCAATTGCAGGTATGACCAAATTGGTTGGCTGCCTGCAATTTTGGGCGAATGGCTCGTTCCAGAGACTGGGTGCCTTCTCCGTGGGGATATCCCAGTCTACGCTGAGCCGCAGCCTAACCAAGTTTTTGGATGGCATGGCTACCCTGGCATCAAATTATATTTTTTTCCCTCAAACAGGTGAAGCCTGGAATGCGGTTGAGTTGGGCTTTTACAACATGTATCGCTCATCCCCCCTGCGGACCAGGAAGCTCTGTTAAGGTATGTGGTTTGGGTCTGCTTTTTTTTTTTATTTTAACAAAACATTTGGTAAGCCTCACACTAATTCCAATTTTTGTTGTCTTTGTGCAGGAACAGGAAGATGGGCCATTCCATCAATGTTCAGGCAGTGGCGGGCCCGGATCTTCTATTTTTCAGTCTGTTTGTTGGCTTCCCTGGGTCCATCGCATGACGCGCACATTTTGAGGAACTCCAGCCTATCTCAACTGTTTCAATCTGGAGATCTTTCTGGTGGATGGCTACTGAGTATGTGTCTTAAAGTAGTAGTTGTTGGCCCCCATGTTAGACTTTGGATTTGCCAGTACACCACTAATCTGTGAGACATTTCTATGAAACTTGCAAAAAATTTTTTTGTTTTAGTTTTTTTGGTAAATTTAATGGGTGAAGGTATTCACCACTATTGTGTTATGTTCTGGCCCTCTTATCTAAGTAGCATTCCACAGAATTTTTAATGAGTGTACAGGTTGGATGTGTATGTAGCCTCATCAAAAATGTCAAATCCTCAAACAATACCTACATCACCTATTTGTCCCTGTTTAATAATGTGGCAATGCACACCTAAACCTTTTTTTTTGGCATCCACCTTATGTTTTTCTTTGGTATTTTTGCAGGTGACTAAGGCTATCCCTTGTTACCATGGCTGCTCACACCCATCCTGCACCCATCTTCCCAGGCCCAGGAGCGCTACAACACAGCCCATAGGAGGACTCGCTCTGTGGTGGAACGTGCCTTTGGGTTGTGGAAGATGCCTTTCCGATGTCTGGATCAGAGTGGGGGTGCCCTTCAGTATCAGGCTGGCAAGGTCATCCAAATCATTATTGCTTGTTGGGTCCTGCACAACCTTGCCATTAGAAGCAGGATTGCTCGATATACTGACCTGGCTGCAGAACCTTTACCGATTTCATAAGAGCAGGCCCCTCCTTACTCTGGTACACAAAGTGGCCCAGCACACACAATACGTGCTGAACTTGTGGCCAATGTATTTTCAGAAATCACAAGGTTTTTTGGGGGGGGGTTGTTTTTTTGATTTGTGCTTAAACAAATTGTGAATTTTCCTTTGTTTTTTAACTGAAAAACTGAAACTTGAACGTGGGGTCATATACTATTACACCACAATTTAGTGGTAGGTTGGGTAGGATTTGGCAGTTGATTGATGGTGTGGGTGAATGTGTGCAGCAATGTGTGCCAGGCTTTGGTTAATGTGCTGCCATTGTTGGACCATTTCACCCATATGGCTGTTTAGGGCAGACACATTTCTGTTTAAAACCTCTAATTGGGTATTCATGGAGGTTAGTTGGGGGCACACAGTGTCATTAAATTGTTGTGTGCTTGCTGAAAATGCTATATTTTCCTGCCGCCAGGCTTCCTCCATAATTTGCAGCTGTTTTCTTTGGCTTATATGGCGCCTTGCCTGTGTTCTAGGAGTGGCACGGGTGGGTGGTTCAGATTCAGAATGAGGTTGTGGAAGTTGTTGTTGTGGCTGTGTTGTCTGAGTTGCGGCCACTGGCTCAGTAGTGGTTTGTGACATCTGATGTGTGTCCTCCTCCAAATCTCTTATATGTTCTATTATTGGTGGACTTGCTATGTTCTGTAAAGAAATGTAGGTTCAGATTAGTTTCCTTATGGCAAACGAATGGATCCAAATTCAATGTTAAAAGTCCACACAAAGGACCATTGACTTACCTCATCCACAATATCAATTTGGGTTCGTTGCTGCGAATACTGGTGTGGCATGGGCCTCGGGGATAAGCCAGGGGTTGCTTGGCCTTGTGTGGTCTGTTGACTTTGTCCTTGGAATTGAGAGTGTTAGATTACATTAAACAGCAAGCACAGTGTGTTGTCTGGCGCAACACAGACTTTTGTACCTCATTTTTAAATCTCAGGCCCAAATCAAACTCACCTTGTGACCTAACATTCCGGTCGGTGTCGTGTGCCTCTTGCAGGCCCTGACTGCTGGCCGGGTGTATGTATGTGTATACATGTTCCTCGGCTGGGGTTAGTATTATTTTGGTTGGTAAACCACCTCCTGTCTGCAGGCTGGGGAAGATTAAAGCACACCTAATAAGTGTTACATCCTGTTACCAATGCCACTATAAATGCATTTCAAATGGGCTTAACCTCTGCTGGCGGCGCATGTCCATTTTCTTTTTACTGTAATATTTGAGGTCCCCAAATTTCTGCGTAATTTGTTCTATATCTCGACGGACACAACCCACACTATTCACTTGGTGGCAAATATTAGTCCAGATCTCCTGCTTTGCCTGCTTTGAGGTGGCTTTGGAATTATGGCCAAATAGGGCATCATAATGCTCACAAATGGCATTGGCAACAGCCATGCTTTGTGCATCGCAAAAACGGGCTGTTAGTGACCCACGGCATAGTTGGCGCCCACATGGGTGTGTGGTGTCCCCTGCATCACTTGAAATAGATGGTTGGCTATCTGGGGAGTCGTGTGTGGTTCTTGGGCTTAGGGGGGAGTGTGATGGTGTGTGTGTGCTGCTCTTTCACCTGTTGAGCTGGATGGGGAATCTGAGTTCGTGGAACTTTGAGACCCAGAGGGTTGAGGTGGAGGGGTGGGTGACCTGGGTGGGGTGGAGGGTTTGGCACTACGCTTACCCTTGCTGGTGTGTTTGCTTTTTTGTGTATGCTTGGTGTGTTGCGGAGGAGGATGCTGCAGGGTCTTTATTGTTTTTTTCACCCTTGTGTGGTCGTGTTGCTTTTGCAGGTTGTGGAGAATGTGTCAAGGGATCCTGGCTCCTGCGTTTTTTGTGATGT
Source organism: Gastrophryne carolinensis (assembly GCA_027917425.1). Classification (NCBI taxonomy): domain Eukaryota; kingdom Metazoa; phylum Chordata; class Amphibia; order Anura; family Microhylidae; genus Gastrophryne; species Gastrophryne carolinensis. The sequence continues at coordinate 454,681,169 of CM051234.1, forward strand.
GTCTGTGGCGTAACCACCGTTTTAGTCGGGGCATGTCCAGCATGGGTCTTGTGCCTGCTCTTATGTTGTTTTTTAGATGAGGCATGTGTGCTGCTACTATGTGCCTCTGGGCTTTTGTGGCTCTTCCTGCTCCCTTTTGGTCTGCCCATAGTGATATGGTATCCAACACAGAGCTGAGTGCATTGACCTTTAAATATGTTTACCGTGTGGGCGTGTTCAGCAGCCCGTGTGCCTGCGTGCACGCACGTCACCGCGGTGGAACGTCATAGCCATACCCGGAAGAGCTACCAAGATGTCGCCAGCCATATATACCAAGGAGCAGGACGACATCATCATGGATGTGAGTAGGCGAGCGTGCGTTTATGTGCGCGCACACATTACTTGTAATAAAAAAAAAACAAAGCGCTAGACTAGTCTGTAACCACTTAGTTGGTAACATTAAATACAAGCCCACCTTAGTTTAAGACATGTACGCATCTAGAAACTAGGCTAGATGCAGATAGAAGAACTAGGGCAATGTGAGTCAGCAAGAGGTTAATAAAGTGAATTTAGTTAGGACAGGAAACTTGTTAAGGTATTTTGTGGATTAATGGTGGGTCATTGTATATTTTTATAACAGATGATGCTGAGGAATCGCTACGAAGCGGACGTTGGCCTTGGCGGTGGTGGACGCGATAGCACGACGCTCCCAAACCACCTATACCTTCACCCAGATTGCCCAACACTGGTCTGATTTGAAGAGAAGGCATAAGCCCAGGGTGAGACGGTACTTCGCCAAACATTTCCCATGTAAGTGTGGAAATTTTAAATGCAACTATAACCCTGGCCTCGCCAGGGCGTGGTTTTATGATTGTGTTTGCATTTCAGCACATGAATGGAATATGCGGTTCCGCCCCACCCGGACCAGGACACGCAGCCCAGTGTTGGGCGAAACAGGTGAAGGTATAGGTGGTCCACCGCCAGTGTCAACGGCCACCCCCTCCTCTGCAAGTGAGTATGAGGAGCCTCTTGACCTCAGCATGCAGGGGAGGGGGGAATCTGATGGCAGGGAGTCGAGCATAGATGAGCCACAACCAGACTCCGGTAAGGGAAATATAGTGAGATATGTGCTAATACATGCATTAAATACATATACTCATGTGCACTATTGTTAGTTGTAGATTCAGACGTCGCAGGGACATCCCAAGGGATGAGCGAGGAAGGGGGCGACGTGGAAGAGGTGGCTGGGGAAGGTGAGTAAATTGATGCCTAGAAGCCTAACTTAATATGATATTCATGATGCAACAACAGTCTCTAATATCAGTGTGTTTGTCATCCAAACAGATTCACACCAGCAACCGAGGGAGGAAGAAGAGAGACTCCGCCCCCGACGCAATGTGGCCAAAAAACATTGTAAGTGTTGATTTTGTTTAGCAAAGTAATTGATCAAACAATTCCCTTCCCAAAAAAAAGGCAAAATAAACATTTCAATAAAGACTTTGTAAAAGCAAAATAAAACAAAATAAAAGGGCCTTAAAAAAACCCCCACAAACCAAACCATAAAAACAATGCTGGGGGCGTGGCCGGCGATGAGAGTGTGAGGACGTGCACCCTGTGAGCTCCCTCCGGCCGACCTGCCTTATTAAAGTTTTTTGGGCTACTAGCCATCTATACCCGTTGCTAGGTGCTATGGCAAAGGGTTGGAGGCCGAGGAACAAATCATCCCCCCCACTCAGGAAAATCAGCGCCTACCTGGCCCCGGATCGCTCGAGGGGAGGAGGAGAGGGGACCTCCAAAATGGCGGCGTCGGAGAGTGGAGGGGCGCACCCTGCTGCTGACATGCTGATCCTCGGGAGCGGGCGAGGAGGTCGTCGGCTCCAGCGCCGGTGAGTGTGCCGGAGGAAGAGGAGAGCGCCCGGCCCTCGGCGGGGGGGCCGGTCCCCGCAGCGGTGCCGGTGGCGGCGGGGTGGAGAGCGCCGGTATTCAGAGATGGCCCACGCTGCCTCGTGCGGATGGAGGGGGCGGCGGCAGCCGTGTAGCAGCACCAGCCACAGAGGAGGACGGGGAGCGGTGCCGATAAGAATGGCACTCCTCAGGCAGCAGCAGCTGCTCTGATAAGGTGAGCCTCCGTGGGATCTGCGCTCCCCCGCCGGATGGGAGGGGAGACGCGCCTGGCAGCCCAGCACGTGAAACCGCACGGAGGGGGGGACACCCACCATTAACCCCTGTGCCACACATTACCACAGGGGACCAGGGGCAGAAGAGCCCACCCCCTTCGGGCCACATCACGACTGAGGGGCAGTTGAGGGACACTTACGCGGCGCCCTCTGCATCCATCTGCCCTAGCCCTGACCTCCCACCCTCGCCTCAGCACTTGGAGCGCCTGGCTGGGTCGGGGCACACGGCCGTTTCCCCGGACGTCTCACCCATGGACACCCCCTCCCCGTTAACATGGAAGGGGCCCCCTGAGATGGAGTTTAGCCCTGGCCCAGTTCTGGGCTCCATGATGGAGCTCCCTCAGCACCGGAGCACGTCAGCCCCTGCTGGAGCTTCGCCGGGAATAGCTGCAGCACCTGCTTCCCCAGATCTATCCGGTGCCTGGTTTGATCGGGGGGCCTCGCCCGGGTTGCCCTCTTCCCCTGCGTGGCAACAAAGAAGTGACTCCTCGTCCTCCACCTGGCCTCGCGGCCGTGCCCTGATGGAGGGGAGTTGTTGCGGCCCCTTGTGGCGACAATGAGCCTGCGCTGGACCATATTATTGCCCGCCCAGCCCGTCCCCCCATGCCCGCGAGTTTGGGATGCCCTCGTGACCGGACGCCGTTCAGCTCTTCGGCCGTGGCGTTGACATCTCCAGAGATTACCCCGCGAGCCCTGCATGATCCCTCAACGATGACGCACCCTCCTCTTGACCCTATCCTCACAGCCTTGAAGGCAGAACTGAAAATGCTGCCCACCAGGGATGATCTTGAATCCTTCATTCACAGGGTTGAAAGCACGTTTAAGAAGGACATTTCTGATCTGCAGCAGTCAGTGGGCGGTCTTGATGCCAGAGTCGACTCACTGGAGCAGTTTCGCGCCACGACTGCCCAGAGACTGGAGATGCTGGAATGGGATTTGGCCCAGCAGAAGGCTGTCACACAGATGACGGTCCTGCACCTGGACGACCTCGAAAACAGGAGCCGTCGCAATAACATCCGTATCAGGGGCCTCCCCGAGGCAATGGGCCCAGACCAGCTCCGGCCTACCATCACCGGCATCTTCAACGAATTGCTTTGTCGACCTCCGGACACCGAGATAGTGATTGACCGGGTCCACAGGGCCCTGGGCCCCAGATCTCCCGATCCTGCTCGCCCGCGCGACGTTGTGTGCCGCCTGCATTACTACACCGTGAAGGAGGACATCCTGGCGAAAGCTTGGGCGCATGGTCAGATTCACTTTGATGGAGCACCCCTGCAGTTGTACCCTGATGTCTCGCGCAGGTCTCTTTTGATGAGACGGGTCATGAGGCCCTTGTTGTCCAGGGAGTGTGGCGGTTCGTATCGCTGGGGGTATCCTTTTCATCTAGTAGTCCGCAAGAATCAGCGTACTTTTACTGTGAAAACCCAAGTGGACCTTCCGGACCTTTTCATCTTCCTGGATTCCCCCCCGGTGGAGATCCCGGATTGGCGTGATGTTTCTCTCTCCTTCGGACCCCCTCGGTCTCTCGGGGGTCGGCCACAAAGGCTCCGTCGGGCGAGGGGCGGAGCCGAGACCCGCGGGGAACGTGGCGGTGGACCGGCAAGGGATCCCCGCCACTTGAACAGTGAGGACTAGACGAGCTCCATGGTCACCAGCGGTATTTCCAATCACTGATCTTGTTTGCTGATTGCTCTTTAAACTATGTGAGATTCATTGCTGCGATTGGGACTCGTCGGGCTGATCCCCCCGTACTTTACTTTACTCGGTCTGCCTGCTGAGTTTGTGCCTCGGAGGCTTCCGCCGAGGTGCTCTGTGCCTCTCTTCTTGACTGGCCCCCCGCACTGAGCTCCCGCTCCTGCGTGATGGGGCTTGTCACCTGGGATCGGCCTTCGGCGAGCTCCGAATCCTGTTACTTACTTGTTTTAACTGTTTATAACATCTCTTTTGACTGTATGGTTTGCAGAGGGTTATTTGTATTATCTCGTTGTGCAAGTTGAAGTCCGCACTGTATATATTGGTTCCTTAAGCTTCGGGCTCGCTGGCCCGTCGCCCCCCCTTTTTTTTTCTCTCCTCGCTCTCCCTGCGGGGGGGGGGGGGGGGGGGGACGCGGAGCGGTGCACTGTGCGCGGCGCTCCATCTTCCCACCCTCGGCTTCCCGCTGTGTGGGTGCCCCCCGGGTGTCCCGGGGGTCGCACCGTGGTGGTGGTCCCGGCGACTCTCGAACCTCTTACATACATATTTGCTTAGAGTGATAGCTGGTTATACACATGACGGTGCCACCCGCTCGCCTGCCCGCATTGATTGACCGTCGGCTTGTAGACCCTAGAGGCCGCCGCCGGGCCCATCACTGCGTGACGGGTCGGCGGGCCCGGTCCTTCACCAAATTCTTTACACTAACATCCCTACGGGTGCTGCCCTATGCTGAGGCCCTTTTCTGATATTATAATTCTGGGTGGTTGCCCTATAGCTAATCTAACCTAGGGTCGGCCGGGGGGACCTCCTCTGTCTCTCGGACCCGTTTCGCCCCCGCTGTAGGCCAAGACCCTGTGGCCCTCTGGGCTGGCCTTTTGCTAGCCTCGGGCGCCCAGGGTTCTTTTTTGGGACAGGATAACTCCTTCCCCACTTAGATCCCCTTGAGTTTCAGTTTCCCTTTCACATTAGGTTTTATCTCGTAAGTTTTAGTTCATTGTGAGTTCTCTTCTCTTGTACTGCCCTCCCCCTCTCGTGGCTGTCTTCCTTTGTCGTCTGGTGTCTTCTCGGTCTCCTCCATCCCTCCCTCTCCTACTGGTCCTTCCTCCACTCTCCTCCTTTGTCCTATCCTTGGCCTGAGAACCCATGCCTTTTCGTATCCTCTATCCCTGAGATAGGAGCCGCTAACCCCGCATAGCTATGTCCAGAGTCCAGTGCACTTCGCTAAATGTCAAGGGCTTGAACTCCCCTGTAAAGCGCGCTTCTGTACTGGCTGAGTTGAAGCGCCTGGGAGCAGGGATTGCCTTTCTCCAAGAAACCCATTTTAAGGGGGGAAGGGTGCATAACTTGTCGAGCCGTTACTTGAGACACCAGTACCATGGCCTTTCCCCTGACTCTAAGTCACGGGGGGTGTCCATCGTCTTGGCGGGCTACCTCCCCTGGATGTTGGAGGAGGTGATCCACGATTGCGAGGGTAGGTATCTTTTTGTCAGGGGAACCCTCTATACACAGAAGGTGACGCTTGCGACCTGCTACTGCCCAAGTGCGAACCAGGCTAGCTTCTTGAGATCTACCTTGGAGAAGCTGGCAGAGTTTACTGCTGGCATTCTTCTTTTGGGAGGGGATTTTAATTGTGTGCTTGACCCTCAAATTGACACCTCCAGGGGGACTTCTAGCGTTCCTTACTCGGCTATTAGGAGGATTAAGGCTCTCCTGTTTGACCACCAACTCCTTGATGTGTGGAGGATTGCTAATCCCCGGGGGAGGGATTACACTTACTTTTCCACCCCTCACAACACATATTCACGTATAGACTGGTTCCTGATCCCCCACAGGTACGCACATCTCATCTCGCGACCGCACATAGGCTCGATCTCGATCTCTGACCACGCCCCCATTTCCGTCACTCTATTGGTTCCGGACTCTCCCCCCCTTCAGGGCATTGGAGGCTCAATAGCTCCCTCCTGCAGGACCCGGCGTTTAAGGCGGAAATTCAGTCGGCAATCACTGAGTTCTTCTCAGAGAACAATACCCCTGACGTGACACGTATGACTCAGTGGAAGGCTCACAAATGTGTGATCCGAGGCCTCTTAATCAGACGAGGTGCCTACCTCAAGAAAGAAAGGGAAAAACAAGCGGCCCTCCTGCTCCAGGAGCTCCGAAGCTTGGAGACCAGACATAAACAGTCTCTGGACCCCGCGCTATCTGCCAAACTGATTAAACTGCGTGAGACCCTCCGAGACATAAGCTTCATAAAGGTCAGGGGCCAGATTGCGAGAAGTCGTAGGTTTTTCTACGAGTTTAGCAATAAAAGCGGTAAGGCCCTAGCTAGAGCCCTGAGGGGGCAGCGATCGAGGAATTATATTCCCAGCATCCTCAACCCCGGAGGCACTAGGCACTATAAAATAGGGGATATAGCCAAAACCTTTAGGGACTTTTATGACACCCTGTACAATTTACCGCAAAATAGGTCTCAGGCGCATCGGCAAAAGGTGAGGGCCTACATACAGAGATCGGACCTTCCCCGGCTTGGGCAGAGCGTGGTGGAGGCCTTGGAGGAGGAGATAGACGCGGGGGAGTTTACAAGGGCCATCAAGAGCATGAAACCCGGAAGGGCACCTGGCCCGGATGGATATAGCTTGGAATACTATAAGGAACTTGCGGGCACCTTGGGCCCGCACTTTATTTCCTCTTTCAGCTCTTTGAGTGATGGCCTTCCGCCCCCCCGGGACACCTTACGGGCTTGCATTGCCGTGATTCCTAAGCCGGGCAAGGACCTAGCGCAGTGCGGGAGCTATAGACCCATCTCTTTGCTGAACTGCGATCTCAAGATATACAATAAAATTCTGGCGGACGGAATTGCCCCCCTCCTCCTGGACCTCATTCATTGGGATCAAGTGGGCTTCGTTCCGAACCGCGAAGGGAGGGATAATACCACTAGAGTCTTGAACGTGATTCACCACGCCCGACAGATGGGGGAGGCTGCGTTGCTCCTCTCCACGGACGCCGAGAAGGCATTTGACAGGGTGAGCTGGGTCTTCCTTGAGGAAACCTTGCGCCACATAGGATTGGGCGACAGGATGCTTAACAGGGTCCTGGCCTCGTACACTTGCCCCTCGGCGTCCGTGGTGGTGAGTGGCCTGCCTTCTCAGGCCTTTAACTTATTCAATGGGACGCGACAGGGCTGCCCGCTCTCCCCCCTTATCTTTATCCTCTCACTGGAGCAATTTCTACGCTTGATTAGGCAGAACACGGACGTTTCGGGAGTGAGGGTGGGTGGGATTGAGCACAAGGTGGTGGCTTACGCTGATGACTTGATGTTTTTCGTGTCAAAGCCGGAGATCACTTTACCTAATCTCCTCGCCGAGCTCAGGAGCTTTCAGGAGGTCTCTAATTATAAAATCAATTACCAGAAGTCCTCTGCCTTAAACATTAATATTCCTGCGGAACGCCTGAGACACGTCACGGAGAATTTCCATTTTAAATGGGAGCAGGAGGCCATTACCTACCTGGGCACACGTATCCCCTCGAGACTGCCGGGAACGTACGCCTTAAATTTTCCCCCACTATTGAAGAGGTTGGAGGAGGACCTCCTTAAGTGGAACAAAGGGGTTTATTCTTGGTTTGGAAGGGTCAGTGTCATCAAGATGAACGTCCTCCCTAGGGTGCTGTACCTATTTCAGGCCCTCCCAATAGATATCCCTCGCACCTTCTTTAAACAGCTTACAGGACTATGTACTAGATTCGTTTGGGCTGGTCGCTCCCATCGTATGGTGGCCTCCCTACTGACGGTCCCTAAATCTAGGAGGGGATTGGGTCTCCCAGACTGGAGGCGTTACCATGCCGCTGCCCATCTGAGCCGAGTAATTGATTGGTGTCAACACTCTGATTTGAAGCAGTGGGTTCGAATGGAGCAGGCTGCTTCCCCGTGCCCTCTCCCTGGACTGCCATGGATACCACTGAATAGACTCCCACAGTTGAATACGCACCCTACTGTCGGCCCGTCCAGGAGGGTGGTGGACTGGTTCCTGGCTGGGACGGGCCTATCCCCCTCCCCGTCCCCTCTGACTCCCGTTCTGGGGCACCCTGATTTCCCGGTGGAGATAGCGGGAGGCCCCTTCAGAGCTTGGATCAGGCAGAACTGCTATAGGAGACTTCACTTGCAGAGCGGGGATGCGTGGAGGAGGCCGGAGACTCTGGTCGCAGAACTTGCACTCAGACCCATCACGCAGTTACAGTCTCTTCAACTTTTGCATTATCAGCGATCCCTGGGATGTACGGCGTCCAGGGAGTTAACGCAATTTGAACATACCTGCCTGGGCTCTCGCCATCTTAGGGGTGCCCTGTCATACTCCTACTCGCTGTTGACGGAGCCTCCGGAGGACTTTGTTCCTCCATATGTGAGGGGATGGGAGAGGGAACTTTGTAGGACCTTTACAGATGAGCAACAACTGGCTATGATCCAGTTGGCCCATAAGAGCTCTATCTCCTGCAAATATCAGGAGACTAACTTCAAAATCCTGACACGCTGATATCGGGTCCCAGCGGTGCTAGCGAAAATGTTTCCCTCTTCCTCCCCCCTCTGCTGGAGGTGCTTGCGGGCCAGGGGGACTATGACACATATCTTTTGGGAGTGCGAGAAACTCTCCAGCTTTTGGGCAGGAGTGAGAGAGATTGTCAGGAAACTGACAGATGCTGATTTGGGTGAAGACCCCGTATGCTATCTGCTTAACCTCGCACCGGTTTCCTTGAGATCTAGGCGCAAGTCCCTTCTTGCCCCCCTCTTGAGTGCTGCTGGAACCTGCGTCCCGGCGAGGTGGAGATCTCTTGAGCCCCCCACAATAGCACAGTGGCTGGCCGTTGTCCGGGACATCTGTAGGATGGAGGAGCTCACCGCCTCGCTAAGGGGAACTTTGGAAAAGCACAGGAGAACCTGGCAGATATGGGATAGTTTTACTTCTTCCCCGGATTTCCTACTCTATACGTAGCCTGGTTTTCTCAGACCTCTCGAGGACTGGACCTTCCATCTGGCCCTCCCTCGTCCCTTACCATTCCTTTTCCTCCCTTTCCTTCCCTCTGTACTTTCCCCCTGATGTGTCCGTCCTGTCTTCCCTCCCCCTCCCCCCCCTGCGTTACTTGTCGCCCAATAGTTTATTTTCTGTTTCTCCCAGTTCTTTCACCCGCTTATAAAAGTTGGGGACATGGGACACAGTTGCGTTGCCACGTGCTGTAACCATTGTTTCCCTCAATAAAAACGTTTAATTATAAAAAAAAACAAAAAGAAAAAACAATGCTAAACTAATGTTGTTTTTCATTCACAGATACAAGAAAACCACATGCTACAGACCCTGAGGCCTAATTTTTGGGATTTTTTCATAAATGTTTTAAAGTTGCATTTTTCTGCAAACCCAAATTTTTTATAAGTATAAAAAAAAAAAACAAGTTTAAACAACGTTGTAATAAAAAAAAATAAAAAAAAAAGATTTGGTGTGTTGTCTTTCCTGCAAATGTACAATCACACAACATCATCACACATTTACATAACACAAAAGGTTAAGATATGGGACAATAAATAGAAAAAAACACAAAACAGATTTAGGTAAGCATTAAAGCCAAGGAAGAAGGAACACAAAACAGATTCAGGTAAGCATTAAAGCCAAGAAAGAAGGAACACAAAACAGATTCAGGTAAGCATTAAAGTCAAGGAAGAAGGAACACAAAACAGATTCAGGTAAGCATTAAAGCCAAGGAAGAAGGAACACAAAACAGATTCAGTTAAGCATTAAAGCCAAGGAAGAAGGAACACAAAACAGATTCAGGTAAGCATTAAAGCCAAGGAAGAAGGAACACCAAAAATTATATTTGACAATATATATATGTGTCAAATTGACAGTTGGTGCCATATGTAGATTCCAATGGAGGTTTAGGGAAGTGCGCTTGCGTGTAGCCAGATTGGCAACTGAAAAGCCATGGAGATGTAAGTATACTTGTAAAACCCTAAAAAATGGAAGGTCAAATACGACGGAAGGCAAGCAGGTACGTTCAAAAACCAAGGAAAAAGCAGGGAAAAACGGGACGTCCGTGTGAACGGGAACGGAAGCCCCGATCAAATTGAAGGCAACCGAGAGAGCAAAAAAAAATTCCCGCGTGAAGACAAATTTACGGATCAGTTAGGGAGCCATTCCGACGGAGGCTCTGCATCACATTTGAGCCACGATTCTAACGGGACCCCCGGACAATCGGAGGGTTTTAAGGTCAGTTCAGGGGAGGCTCTGCATCAGGCCATATATCCTCATGTAGCAAGTGGCTTAAACAACTGTAAAGCAGGATGTGCATATCAGTGTAGCAAGTGACTTGGAACAGAGGAAAGCTGCATGTCATCTATATCCTCAGTGTAGCAAGTTGTCCTTGGTGTAGCTGTTCAACCGAGGTAAGCAGGAATGTGATCTGTAACCTCAGTGTAACAGGTGACTCTTTGAAGAACTAGTAAGCATAGGTATAACATCCTGCTACCAACTATCCAACAGTCCGAATACGCCACATATTGCATACTTGATAACACTCCTATGTATTGAGATTAATTCCTTACTTGTTAACCATTCCTCTATAGATTCTCCTCACATAGACCTCCAGTTCCACACTTGTGTTTCCAGTGCATCACAGGTCTGATCACATACATTGCTGCCAATGCAGACATCCACATGCCAGGAGACTGAAGCTGCCGAAACAACAGGAGGTGAACACAATACAACCACCATTTACAGGTTGCTACTAGATCAGCTTCCACTCTCTGCAGCCCCTTGATGAGCCACACTACAACTGCCATTTACAGGTTGCTGCTAGATCACCTCCCGCTCTCTGCTGCCCCTTGATGAGCCACACTACAACTGCCATTTACAGGTTGCTGCTAGATCAGCTCCCGCTCTCTGCAGCCCCTTGATGAGCCACACTACAACTGCCATTTACAGGTTGCTGCTAGATCACCTCCCGCTCTCTGCTGCCCCTTGTTGAGCCACACTACAACTGCCATTTACAGGTTGCTGCTAGATCAGCTCCCGCTCTCTGCAGCCCCTTGATGAGCCACACTACAACGGCCATTTACAGGCTGCTGCTAGATCAGCTCCCGCTCTCTGCAGCCCCTTGACGCATCCTCTGATTTTTAGCTGAGGCAGTAATAGCCTGCTGACCGGCATCCAGGCCAGCTTTTTGCCAGTCAGCAACAAGGGGTAGCCCTCAGCCTGCTAACGAATATGCAGATGATGCTGCCCTCCAATCCACAGCCTGGCAGCTCTCCGATCTACAGCTTACTGAGCTCACTGAGCCAGGCAGCACAGCTGATCCACATCTGTAGATTCACACTGCCATTAATACAGATCAGAGACAGATACCCCGCTGGTAGTGCCCGTACTCTGCCGTGCTGGATCAGAATCCCATTTGTTTGCCTCAGCATCACCTCTTTTGCCAGTCCTCATCCTTGCCGATAGTCAGGCCACCCCTGATCAACATCCTGATGTTTCTCTGATCCTCTTGAGGTCACTAGCTGAACCTGTTTAGCCTTTTGGGTGGTGGTAACCGCAGAGAGTTGGGTGGAATTTTTAAAAGGAGAATACAAAAGTAAATCATGTCATGGCATCCATCTCAGGCCCATGCCAGCTGGGCATGCTAAGGGACAGCCCCTTCAATGAAAAGAGATGGCTATATAAATGATCACCCAATACTATGCAATGCCATTAGTGACTGATATTTTAATCAGTAGAGTGTCACAACATATATATAGTGCTAGAACATTCTATATGCAGTAAATACATGCATCAGGGTAGGTAAAGATATGTAATAATAGACTTTAAGTAGTCTTTAAGTAACAAGGAATATCCCAAAATCTGTAAAGATCAAATGCATATAGATTGCAGTTAATCATAAACAGATAATAACAGTATAACAACAAAATTCTTCAGACACTAGTGCATGCACATAAACAGCGAATCAAGTCAATAAGCAAAGGAACAAGTAAGGAGTAGAGTACCTAAGATGGATGACAGATAAGACCCTCAACATTTTGGTTAGAGAACCTTCATCAGGAGGGACAGCTCCCCCCCCCCCATGTTATTAAACCATAGGGATAAATGTTGTACCAATAAGGGAGCACATTTCCTATAATACATGTTTGTAAATCTGTCAGGACCCAAAACCCTAGTATGTTTATTGTAATATCCTGGAGGACATCTTCCAATGTGATCTCCTAATCCATTGATTTGCATTGTGCCAAGCTGATTTTGGTGAATTTTGATAGATCTGAGCTTTCCCTCTGCTTTATCAGAGTTAAAGGGCAATGGGCCGTAGTATAGATGAGTACAAGTTATAATATTCCCCTGGCTTGTCTGATGTTAGGTAGGGAGAAGGTTTTAGTTTTAGTTTGGGTAGAAAGTCTGGCAAGTAGGGAGCCCGGTTTGTCCCCCAAACAATAACATTTATGCTTTTCCCACTGAAGTTCCTTTCTTCCTTGGTTTTTAAGAGCAGGTTTATCTCATCTTACAGGGTGCTAATTTGCTTTGTTTTGATTTTTTGATTAGTGGCTTGTCCCAGTACACTAGGCCTAGCTGCAATTTAGATTATGGTACCCAAATGTAGGATTTATGGACTGCCCAGTTTACAGCTGGTGAGGTGTCATTTGGTTTATTGTTTATAGACAAATTTGCGATATTATTAGTTATATTCTCACTTACCCAGTTTGTTTATTCTTCATGTAAATTTTGATGGTTTGACATAGAGGTCTTGAATAACAATGCCAACTACTGTCTTGGTTGATAAATTTCATATGACCCATAATCCTGAAATTATATATATAGGTCCAAGTATTAAAATAGTGGAGACCATACATTATTAAGAAGGCCATCCTCCCAAACCAGTTTAACATATTTTATACCATATTTGACCTCCCCTGTCAACAATTAACAAACATGTATACTGTACCAATCTAGACAGTTGTTGGACAACCTACTGACTGTACTGTGCTGTCTGCTGTTGGAATTCCAGTGGCCACCAGCAGTTGGCTGTCACTAGTTGTCCACTCTTCCTTCATTAATCTGTGAGACCTAGATAGATACCTTAGTATTTTGTTAGCATTCCTGTTAGCTGACCATACTCTTAACCCTGAAACCTCTAAAATTGGAATCTCTAAGCCCTTGGCTCCTTATATCCTTAAAGCCCCGTGGTATGCTTTATCTTCATAACTCCCACTAGTTTGTATTGTTTCTATTTTAAGGATCAAGATTTCAATCTGCATGTTTCTGATTTGTGCTTTTACCTCTTTCTTCAGTCTGTACCTCCTTTTACTGGAGCTCTGCAAATATCCCTGGTAGAGGTTCATGCCTTGGATTTTGAGGAGGAAATGCTTTGTGTGTATATATATATATATATATATATATATATATATATATATATAACTATTGTGCAAAGGTTTCAGACAGGAATAATTCTGCAAAGTTCAAATGTGTAAAAAAAGTTATTAGCTTATTTTGTATCCATTAACAAAGTACAACTCGAAAAAACTGAATAGAAATCTAAATCAAATCAACATTTGCTCTGTGATCACATCAATTTTCTAGGTACACTTGCACACCTTCTTTGAAAAAAAAACTGTCAGGGAGGCTATTGCAATCATCTTCGAAAACTTACCACATATCTTTTGCTCATGCTCAGATCCATCTGTCTCTTTATTTAATCTAAGACAGACTTACAGACAGATCATAAATAGATAGAGCTGTTGGGGAAGTGATGCACAGAGCCCAATTTGATGGCTAATTTAGAACTGCATCTCTGGCTACCCAGAATTAATATCCATCCCTGTTACCAAAAGGAAGGCCTAAAACGGATTGTTCTTTCTTAGGCAGCTGAAAAAGCCAAGCCTACCTATTACATTTGTCCCTTAATTTATTGTGTCCTTCCTTGTTAACTACACTTGGATAGAATTTGTGCTTAGATTCAAATGTATCATTTTACATGTATTTCTGATTTATTGAGAAGCTCTAGAATCCTGATTCTAAGCCTCTCTGTGATTGCTCGTCTTTTTACAGAAGCAAACTCTGAAATGGGAACTTGCGAACACTTGTATTTTACTCACATTTTTCTCGCTAGGCATACCTAGCTTTGCCTTCTGCACCCTGCATGAAGCTTGGTTTTTTTTGGTATTGTTTGGTGTAGTTTTTAGAATCCCAGGAAACAATGCCAAGACCTGGACCAACAACCAGCAGAACCCACAGTGAGGGTACCCAGCCATTAAATTAGGTGGGGCCACAATGTGCTGATGGAAAGGGACATGGGGGATGTGTAAGCTCAGGCTAATGAAATTTGAAATAATGCATTTGCTGTGTGGGACTGCAGCCCCAAACAAACTAATGTTTACCTTTATCCACACAGACCACATCTCTCCTGGAAGCCATATAGGACATGGAAGAGTCCCAGGGCCAGCTGAGCCAGGAGATTTCACCAAACTAGCTGGGGACACCAAGACCTTCACCATGGGAATGCAGTTTACCTCCCAGCTTCTACCCCCTAGACCATGGGCAGGATTCCAGCACCTCAGAGCACCACTGAGCGCCACAGAGGCAGCCAGCCATGCCCTACAGCATGACACCACCTCAATTTCATGGTGCTGCCAAATGATGGAGGAAGACTGGTGTGCCAATAGCTGAAGCTTCTGCAGAAACTCCACCAGCTATTTTAAAGTTGTGTGGAGAACTGCCAGTCTGCTCCATGAGAGCCTGGCTGCAGGGTGCTGGAGCAGTAGTGCCTCAATATCAACTTTGAGGCACTGATTACCCAAATGGACTGCCAGAACACAAACACAGAGTGAATGCTGGCCCTCCTCGAGGCTAGAGAGGCCCTCCTCGAGGCTAGAGAGGCACCAACCAGAGAGGTCCAGGCAACCTCCCAATAATTTGGCAGGGCTGACTGCTTTTGTTTTTTGGGGGCTGGGGGCCCAAGCATTTTGATTTCATACAAATGTTTGCTTGTTGCCCATTGTGAGCACTATTTGTGGGGCCCAGTGTGGTAACTCCACAAATTAATCACACTAAAATCCAATTTGTTTTATATGTTTCTTTAGTCACAACAAAACAAAAACAAAGAGGGGTACAGCAGCAAATAACAAGCAAAACAACTCAATAAAAACAAAGCAGACACAAATTAATTAAAGGAACCATGTACTGGTGGACTGACTGGCCATCACGGCTCTGGGTACCAAAATAAAGATGGCCAAGCACCTTCGAAACTGCTGCGGGGGTTGACTGCTCCAGATAAGCTGGCACCATCTTAGTAACATAGTAACATAGTATGTAAGGCTGAATAAAGACTTTATTCCATCCACTTCAGCCTGTTTAACTCCTTCCAGTGGTCTAGTAGCCATAGCTGGAAATGTTATTACATGCAAGGAGGGCATTGATTGTAGATCAACTATTGATTCCAGTATGACACAAATCTTAAATTGGATCTACTTGCTCTGTTTTCAAGATCTTCAAATTTTAGGGTCATATCTACTTTTTTGGATTTCAGGGTTTTGATTTCTACTATTTGGGATGAGAGTACAGTCATGAGGTCTTTATTTTTGTGTTCTAGAGCTGTGGTTAATGTTAATGTTACGGTCATGAAATTGCAGATCACTATTTAAGAGTAAAGCATCCAATTTTTGTAATATTGGTTCAGATAGGGTATATGAGTCCTCGTCCTTGTTTAAAGGCTCATCTAACCAGCTTTCGTTCTCAGGGAGGAGATCAGAAGTGTTGAAGGATTCTCAGGGTTATCCTGAGATGTAGTCATTTGTAGGCTGTGAATATAGTGGATGAACAGTTATTTTCCACTGTACTGTTGGAAAACTGTAGGATGACAATAGTAATGTGGAAGGATGCAGTATATTGTCCTGAGCTCAATATAGTAGGAAACACACTGCCTCGAAAAATTCTAGTGTGTGAGTTTCCTTCCCACTGTAGGTGTAAAGCGGATTTGTAAGGTTTTTTTTGTAGACAGTTTAAAATCTATTACTTCTTCTAATGAAGGGATTTAGTGGTCTGAGGTAGAAAACTTCTTGTAGTTAAGTCTTACATTGTACAGTTTCCCAATTGGTGAATTATTTATAGTGTTGTTATTCTAAAGCAGGCACAGATAATGATGCCCACTTTCTCCTTTGGTGGTCCTGGGTTATCTCGCTGTTGCAGTGTGCCTTTTTTGGATGATAGGAATAGTAATAACAGTATTACGGGGCTTGTTGTGGTGAAGGGATGTAAAGCCAGATCAGACCACAGCCATTCCAGACCCTATGCACATGCGCCTTTACTAATATTTTTACTTTTCAATGTATTTAACAGTAAAAAGTTATATATTTTAAATATTTAACCACCATCAAAAGCTACAAAAGTAATGAGAGCATGCTCATAATGAGAAAGATCATGCAAGAGTGTTTTCATTTCTTGATTAAATGCTTTTGCAGATGCGAGACTGTCTCCCATGTGTCCCCTGAATCATGCGAGAATGCAAGAGAATGTGAGTTTTCTTTCCTATAGAACCAATTGTTTTACATCCTGTGCTGATTGCTGACAGGGATTAGGATGATAGAAAAACTAAACCATCTTTGGGACAAACTTTACTGGGAAAGTGGTAGGTTCGTTTCCAAGACTATGAGGATGTCTGTTCACACTGGAACCATCCTTAATATTTCGGCTGTTGAAATAACTATAACATTTTGGTAAATACACTAAAACACAAAAAACAGCTAAATATGTATATAGGTTCTCTAAGTTGCAGTGCATCATATACTGTATATTTGTGAATAGTTTAAAGCAAAAGGAATATTAAAATATAACAATTATATATTTTTCGGCAATGACAGCTACATAATACTGCACATTGTTTTTATGCTATTCTGACTGTCAAGTACTTTTTGTAGTAAAGATTCATAAAATATAAATAGGTTGTTTAGGAAATTAAAATAGTCGGCAGTTCCTTCTGCTTGTAATTTTTATTAGCCCATATCATACCAGGTGCGGGTATTCATGAAAGTTTTAAGCAGACAGAAGCTTCTAACAAATTCATTAAATGTTCTCCAGTACAGCTATAAAAAAATCAATTTAGTTCACCAGGCTTCCTGAACTAGCGCCAGTGGCAGAGAACTCATCATCTTTCGAAGCTCTCAGATTTTGAAGTACTACAATGATATTAGCTGGATTGAAGCATAATAAAGTTCTTTTGTATTAAGTAATCATATCTGAAACAGAAAGGAAAAAATACTTTGAAAGCAATGATACTTTGAAAGCTGTGGTTGAAGTGCTCATTAAAAGGTTTAAGATGAAGTATATCAAATGATTTACCTAACCACTCCGCTTCTTCTGCACAAAGACTCTTTACGCTAAACTGTAAAAAAAAAAAAGGAAATATGACAATGGTGATTGACCTGTATTATAGGGGATCTATAGCAAAAACTGTCTTATAATAAAAATCTCGATAAACATCATTGATGGCAAGAAGAGGGGTAGCTTACAGTATGAAAAAACAGGCTTGTCCTTTTCTACTGGAATGATTAATCAGAAGTAAGGGGGTTTTAAATGCGCTATTGCACATTTACAGAAAATATCTGCAAAACTTATAACTAGATGTGACCGGGTCCCCATATGCAGGGACCTTTCCCTGCTATTTTAACTTGATTGGATACTAGACAACTACAGACTAAAACATCAGACACTGAGCGCTTCTGTAAACAGTGAAATGGAAGCACAAATCTGAAATAAGGCAGCCACAATGTTGGGGCCCCCTCACTTTATGGGCCCTGCTTGATCACAGCCACCGAACCCCCTATTTTTAAACCCCTTCGTATGTCCTTATCCAGCCTGGGTGAAACAGCAGTAGTAAAGGGACCTGAAGCCAAAATACACTGCTACACTAAGGCTGGTTTGGCAATAAAAATAATTGTAAAAAATTCCCTGAAGACTACTATCATTCAGGTACCACACTGGATATATTTACTTTGTTTGGCAGCACAGGAGCTAATGGTTTGACTGCTGCAGTATTTGATTGACAAAGTGGTTACTAAATATCCCTGCGGCTCACCAGATCCAGATTCTGAGAAGATTCCCTTACTCCTGGTATAGAAAAGGAAGGATTAAGCAGCCAGTTGAGTTTGTACCTCCTTGGTCAGTATGAACCACTCCAGTTGATGCAAGCATTTACTAATACAAAAAGATGTTAATCAAGCAAGGCTAGCTCAAGCAATAGGTATTTAGATTTCAGCAGTTGCTTTTTTTCAATCAAAATTTTAGACTATTTATTACAACATAGCTCCTTTAATATCATATCAGCAGTGGATGATCATGTGGTGTGCCTCTACTGCCAATCAATGGTAACTTGCTCCATCATGACTGAAAGCAGGGGTGAAGTCTAAAGCTGAATGATGAATACAATGTCAGCACCGGAGTTGAAAGCACAGGAATGGAATTGATTCAGCCTGTAAGATTCTGGGAGCCTTATTTAAGAAGCATCAGTGCCACATACAGCCACTTTTTTGGCCTCAGCAACACTCACGCAAGAAATTGCAGATGCCAATGTCCTATTTAACACTAGTGCTGAATAGGATGCAGCACCAGGTACTGTGGTTGAAGCTGTACCAGATGAAAGCTGGTGCTGGAGGTCAAAATTCCATAGAACAGTGGTTGTTAAACTTCCTAATGGCAAGTACCTCCTAGCAAAAAGCAGTTACAGCCAAGTACCCTCAGGGAGGAGATCAATATGTAATGTGGCCAAAATAAGTAGGTCATGGGCCTTGGGGTACTCGACTAGAGAAACACTACCATAGAGCACAATGGGCAGAACTGGATTGCAGTGTTTAATGCTTATAATTAATATTAAACACATTGTGTACAGAACTTGCATTGGGCATTGTCAATGATTGAAACACAGGACCTAGATGGCCCAAAATGTTTTGTGTTTTGGGTGATTAAAATTTATTTAATGGCTTCTTTTGCTTAAAAATCAGGCTGATTCATTACTAGCGGCAGCTATGGGCAGATGAGCGTCTGTACAGCAGGCGCTGTAACAGAGCACCTCAGCCGCTCTAGTAACCTGGCCGGCATTGATGGATGAGATGTATGTTGGGCTTTCTAACACCAGTACAGCGCTGCAGGCTGCGAAAGGTAGCGCCAGCGCAGAGCAACTGACTCTCAGCGACTCACACCATATTCAACAAAAAAAACAGACTCACCCAGCGTAGGCACTCTGGATTTGGTCGCATAGAGCGGCAGGTGCTGTGTGATTAAAGTCTGTTTTTGAACACATATCCACCAGTAAAAAAGCGAAAACACATGGAATGACATTGTTGTAACATTGTGACATTAATACTTTAATGCCAGACCTGTAATTGCAAGTCTGCATATAAATATAAAAAATCTAAAATGTTTTCAAAAATGACTTTTTCTAGGCCACAATAGGTAACACAATTATTTGAGAGAAAAAAAAATTATAACCAAAAAACCCTGTTTAAACAGAAGAAAAGGAACGTCCATTGAAATTTATGGGAGAGAGACAGGTAGCGACAGGTAATACGTGGCTCTCGGGAAGCTAGGGTGCCGGTGTTATCCACTGAGCCACCTGTAATGATGAATCGTATGCTACATGGCGCTGTCAGAGTCGCTCACCAGAAGCACCTTTTTAAATGTGGTTTTGCCTACAGTGGCCAGCATTCACCAGACACTACCTGCCGCTATCCTTTGATGAATAAACCCCAATGTATAGTTTGGACACCAACAATTAAAAAAGCAGCCCAAATGCACTGTAAAGTTTCTCCTCTTTGTCCCCAGCAGTGATTGCTTGAAAATTTGTAAAATACAGCACCAAAGATTTCAAGGAGGAAAAAATTAATAAATATGCTGGGGAGCACCAGAAAAACTGCAGTACAAAGTGGATTTCCCACCGGGAAACCAGCACCGCGAATGGCTGCCTGACGCTCACATGGGCAGTGACCTTTCGGCCTCCAAATGTTTTGCCCATGTAAGTGCGCGGCAGCCAAATTCCTTGATTCCCGATGGGGGAGTGATAGAAAGGTGGATGTAGATTGCATTGATAACTCATGAAAAGTTAATTCTGGATAATGAACTGTAAAAAGATTTAATATAATTAGTAGGCCAAAACGATAGCAATTGAAAAAGTTGAAAACTATTGATCACTCCAAAAAAATGCAAATTGAAAGCAGGCCTGATGTCAAATTTATATCAGCCCAATTTGAGTAGTTAAAGGGTGATTCCATTCTCCATGACATTTTTTTAAACGTGTGCCCAAACGATGTCTTCAAGGTGTTGAGCTTATATGTTAAATGTTGTCTTTTTTTTTTTATTCGTTTTACTCTGGCTTGGTAATCATCTGATTGTGTGAGGCAGAGATGATGCTTCACATTCCTAAACTCACATGTCGAACCCCCCTTCTCTAAATCAGCCTCTTCAGGTATGGGGATTTTGTGTTCCAGTAGCTAAAGGGTTACTGACAGCGCCTTCAACTAGAGAGTCTGCTTGATTTTTCCAAGCTCTGCTATGTGAGGGGAATGGAGCTCAGCTTAGGAATTCTGGCATTTGTGGGTAGAAGCTAAAGGAACAACACAGAGCCACAGGAATTTAAGAAACTTGTAACTTGCTGGTAAGTAAATCATATGTATGGGAAACTAACCATTTCTTGGGGTACTCAAAGTGGGACCATTTAAACTAGTTTGTGGGTGATGGGCATGTTAGGAGTGTGGTTTAGCGTGCGGCTTATTTATGGGTCATATGTTCTAGGAATATTTGCCCTATAAAAGATGTTGGTGAATGAGCTAATGGTCAGAAGCCCATGCATTCCACTGGAAACCATTCAACCAAAGAGTCAGAGCAGTTGTAAACCTCCCAGACATCCAGTATTCTGCATTTGGTGGGACAGTCTTTCACATGTCAGCAAATTGGGACATTTAGATTTCCCAAGGGTTTTCAGAGGGACAGTGGACTTTAAAGTGGGACTGTCCCTCTGAAAGTGGGACACTTGGTAAGTTTAGCTACGGGTTAGGTAAACCCTAACGTTTTTTTAACATTCCATAAGAGGAAAATTGTAAAGCATATGGCTCTGCTTACACTGCTGCATTTTCTCTTTGTTGCTGCGCTGCATTGCAAAGCGGTAACAACATAGAGAAAACGCTGGTCATTATTCTAAATAGGATAGTTCAGATATCTGCACTGCATTGCACAACATATCAAATGGCATTGCAGACACCTTTTTCAGCGCAATGTAGTCAATAGAAGTCTATGGCAACGCAAGTGCAATGCATGTATGACGCAGTGTACCTACGGTGTGATTGTGTTGCGCTTGCATTGACATAGAATGTCCCCTTTACTTATTGCGTGAAATGTTTTTCTCTTCAAAAGTGCAACGCATCAAAATTACAGCATTTGTTTTGATACAATGCACCTCTGGCATACTCACAAAACACATCAGAGAGGTGTGAACAGAGCCTAAATCTGACATTTTTTTAAAATAAAAAAACATAACCTGCTCAACATTTTTACTGCTTTTCTATTCTAGAAAACATATGTGGGCCTCCACATATTTCTGTAGTCAGGGGGCCTCCATCACCAGAGCTGTATCCTTACTAGCAAGACACTAACAGGGCTAGTCTGTTGGAGCTAGCACTCTATTAGATTACATTTTAGATGGCCTGAGCTGTCTGTCCCCTGTCCCCATCTTTGTGTACCCCTCTGTCCCTCACAGCATTGGCTCTTCCAAGAGCTCTGCAAAGTAAAGCTGTCCTCTCTTGTGCTGCATGTAGCAAAAGCCTTCCCTGTTGCTGCCCAGTGTGCTGAGTGTTGCTGTCATAGGGCCTTATTTAACAAGGGATAACGTCATGCAGCGCCTGGTTAGCGGGAGGTAGCGCCAAATAGCGACTGGTCAACGCCTGATCAACGCCGGACACGGCACACAATAGCACATTTATCAACCAGAATCTGTGTAGCGACTGGAATAGCGACATGTAGCGGATCATTCATCAGTTTCTCATCCTCAGCGAACAGCGCCAGTGTTGTGCCTTGCACAGCGCAAGGTATTACCTCTCGCTACCTGGCGCTCTCCCATACACTTCTATGGCAGACACATTTTTTTATTTTTTGGCTTTTGTATATTTTTTTTTTTTAATGAAATTAGTACATGCATTAAACATTATTTCTGATTTGTCTTGAATGTTTTGGATTTTTTTTTTTTTTTTAAATGTATTTCGGACTGTGTCACTTGGATGTCCAAATCACAGCCCTCTCCCAATGTCATTTCAGTTATTGATAGCGTTTTCGAAGGTGTCAAACCCCCCCAAATAATCTTTTTTTGTAAACCGTTACAGGCGCTCTGTGCCACAGTCAGCTAACAACAGCGCCCATGCTCTATTATAGTAATCTCTTTGATGAATCCGTGGTGTTGCGGCGAGGCCCAGTCGCTATGCCGAGACGCAGGCAGCGGTGCTGTGCTGATCATACATGCGTTTTTTTTTTTGGTCGCTATTTCACTAGTTACGCCCCCAGTCGCTGTTGATGAATACGCAGCAGACACGGGCACAGCTGACTCGTCGCTACACGCTATTGTGATGTTGCGTATCCTTGCGAATTGATAAGCGTATTTGAGCGTATTTGAGCGATGCGTGTGTTTTTTTTTTTTTAATTTTACTTTCGTTTTGCAACTTCCGGTTTCCACCTCTGAGGATTAAAAATGAGGCCCAGACGGCGAGCCATTCCACTCCCAAGCTACTCCTCTGAATCTTCCTCCCCAACCCCTCCCCCCCTCCTCCCCCTGTTTCCCCTGGTCCCTCAACATCCCCTGCCCCCCCAAAAAAATTAAAGCGCAAACGCGTGGATACGCGTGTCAACGGCCAGGTGGTCAAAGTAAGTATATGTTCCATTTATGCTGTGCAACCATATAGCTTGTTATTTATGGTTATTACTCTATATAGATATGTATTGATGTTTGTTTTTCAAATGTGTTTTTTTATAGGATTTTTTGCTGAGGGAATACGACTATGCCCGTGGTGCAAAGAGGCACATAGCGTTGGAAGTGAAGGCAACTGTGTCCCGGCGCTTCCAGACCCAGCTCACAGTCCGCTCCATAATCCAGAAGTGGTCTGACTTTAAGCGCCGGGACCCAGAGGGCGTTTATAGGCTCTATGATGCCTATGCTTCAGGTAAGTGTCAGCTCACAACATGTAAATCATTCCACTAATGTAGTATTATCAATAGTTTGCATGTTTTTTGGGGGTTTTAAAGATGTCCTTTTTTTCCCCCATTTTACACAGATAAGCGTCCTCCCCTGGGCAAACGTGGGAAGGGTTTCCTCCCCCGCAGAAGAGTTGTGGGGTCGGATGAATCTGCGGGGGAGGGGCCCTCTCACCAGTCCTATCTTGAGGACCCAGGGGAGGAAGGGGATGACGTCCCAGAGGAGTGTGCTGCTGGGGGGTGGGCAGTCTGGAGCCTCAACTCCTCACAATTGGACTCAGTTGAGTCCACAAACCCCGTGGGCCACTCTCAAGTGGGGAGGTGGAGGTGGACTCACCCACACTCCCTCAAGGATCTGGGAGTGAGAGGGAGGAGGGTGGCCCATGTGGTTTAGGATCTTCTGGGCCGATTGTGAGGAGTCG
Organism: Gastrophryne carolinensis; assembly: GCA_027917425.1. Lineage (NCBI taxonomy): Eukaryota > Metazoa > Chordata > Amphibia > Anura > Microhylidae > Gastrophryne > Gastrophryne carolinensis. The sequence continues at coordinate 454,704,680 of CM051234.1, forward strand.
CGGCTCCACGCCTCCTCCTCAGAGTCCTCCCTGGGATACCAGCGGCAGTTCATCCCCTGGTGAGTGCATTTCTAATTCTTGTTTGTCTGTTACAGGTAATCCTGGTGACTTAGCACTAATCCTGTGCCCTTGTTATCTGGTTTTTAGGGCATCATAGAGCCACCACCTCCAGCAGCTATGCGCCGGCCCTTGCCCGCGGGCATAGTCGTGGTAAGTGTTTGTTGATATCCCTCACATGCCATATGTAATGACATTCCCAGAACATACACATTTTTACTGGTCCATAGTACAAGCTTGTAGTGTAATTTTAATTAACCTCACAAACCCCACTCCAGTACAATCCAACTGCCAACCACCCCGATGTTTCTGCGGACACCATGATGGTGGCTAGCAAATGTGTTAGTTTTGTAAGTTGTTCCTGCTAACACATGTTGCACACTCTACAATTAAAATTCTACCCTCAACTTAAATTTATGCCTTAGCATTGCACTGTAAAGGTTATTGGCACATTATATTGATGTGTCCATGCTGCACACATAAATAATTCCCATTACCTCACGGACCAGTAAATATGCTAATGTCTGACAACATGTGTGTAACCATGCAAGCATTTTTTCGCAGACTACCTAAACAGATGGATGTCAAATCTTAATGTGTAATTGGCAAACTAATTTTGTTTTTGGTTTTGCTTTCTCATGACAGATGTTTCCATGCAGACGGACCCTGTGACCATACTCCCCACCCCAGCTCCAGGGACGTCCAGCAGCATGGGCCCCAGCCACAGCTGTGATGGTGAGTACATCAACTTCATATGCCAAAATACTTAGGACACCTATGTCTTAGTTTAAAATATATATTAATTGATAATGTCCCTATGTCTTTTCTAAGCACACATCTAGGTGACATTTGCTCGTCCCACAATCCTAAATGCATGTCTGCATGCTTGATTGTTGGCTCACATTTTTGGTTTTTACACGTATCTAATATGCTTTTCACAAGCAGTTTAATCGTTCGGACTTTGGCCATAATATTTGGCTGTAAGTAAGCCAATAAATGGCCACAATGGGACTTATCCCTTCATTTCTTCCAAAGAATTCATACTAAATGTATTGTTTGGATGTTAAATGAACATGTAAGGCAGGCACTACTACTCATATAATGGTAACACATAAGGGCCCAGTTTACACCAATGTTAATGTCCGTCGGACGCGCCTTATGCTGCTGGGCAAGAAGAAATACCGTTAGAGAGGGGGGTATGGTTTTTGCCGCTGTGCGGCTTAATGTTGCCCATGTTGGGCGCCTTGCCAGAAAATAAATGTTTTCTATTTTTCATCTTTCAGTGTGTTGTGCCTTGTAAAGCATAGTTTAAGTGTCTAGCAACCCATTAGTTAGAACATTTTTGCAAAAATTGTTAGGCATTTAATGTGTAAACCATAGTCATATATGGCAAACAATGTGTGTCATACATTTCTGCCTACATGTACATATCTAGATCTAGAGACTTATCCCTGACTGTGTTAGTAGCTATGTCTTCTCAAAAACACTATTTTGAGCTTGGCTACAAACATTTATTCACAGAAAATATTAAAACAAAACAAAAGTGCCACAATTATTCCCTGGGTGGCCTTGGAGGTTGGGATTCATTGCTAGGGGTGGTGTTGGGGGACAACAGTACAGTAAAAAAAATAGACTGCTGTTGTATTAGCTGATGGATCAACAACAAAGTTTGTTCCTGGCGCTGTCCAGATTGTTCAATGGCATGCGTCATTTGTTGGATAGCCATAGTAATTTGGGATTGCTGCTGATTTTGTACTTCTCTGAGTTGTTGCTGCAGGTCCTGAATTTGTTGCCGATCCACCAGCAACTGATTTTCCAATGCCACAATGTGCTCATTAGTTCCAGCACGCGGCTGTTGTTGATTGTAGCCCTCCAGCATCCGGACCCCTAGCTGGTAGAAATCGGCACTTGTGGGTGCAGAAGCTCCAGTTGTCGGATGTTCAGCCTAAAACACTAAAAAAAAGATTGTAGTGAAGCTGGAACAATGCAGGTAATCCCCTCCCAAACATTTAACAAAAAGGTTCCATTATAATGTACCGTTGCTTCAGCCTCTGTAGCCTGTCCACATGGCACTTGGGCAGAGGGCAGAGCCTGGGTTTCCGCAATGGACTCCTGCTAAACCACAAATATGTTGTATGTTACATGGTGGATCCTGTTGTCCCCCCAAACATGTCAATGTGGTTACTGTTCAAACAAATCAGCCATGGTACCTCATTCTGCTCCGGCCAAAGTAGTTCCAGTGTCTGGCTGCCAGAAAGGGGAAACTCCACATCTGAGAGATGGGGCAAGCTGGCATATACTAAACAGGAAAGTCATGTTAGTAGGTCATTTGAGATTGTGGGACTATTTTTGGCCCACACTATCGAGGCCATACCTCTCCAAAGTGGGGGATTGCCCAATAGCAAAAATGTGTCATGGAACATCATATTCAAAACATGTATGTAAGCCGAAGAGGAGGAAATCATTGTGGAAAACAATAACATACACACATTGCTCAAATTACACATACCCGCCATCTCACAGATGTCCCGACTTAGGCCCTCACTCGAGCTTTGCCCTTCAAAAAACATGTTGAATAACAAGTTGTACTAATAATTCCAAAAATCAGGTTAGCCAACATTCTTACTAGAGAATAAAGCTAACAAACTTACCCTCATCTCTAGCAGCCTCACGGTGAAGGGCCCTTTCCGGATGGCCCCTTCCTGTATTCCGGTCAACTAAAATACACAATGTAGAGCAATATTATCAACACTAGTATAGTGTATGTTTGTCAATCAATTTGAAAACAACCAAAAAATGCAGGGAACACATTACAACCATTTAATTTCTGATCGTGTTGATGCACAATCCACTGTCAAAATCCATATTGAAGTTGTAATTGAAATCATGTTGAATTTTATAATAACAAAATATACACATTGTTAGGGGTGGTGTGCAAGTTGACCCAAACCAAAATAAGGGGTGGTGTGCAAGTTGACCGAAATTTTAACTAAAAATTAGGCCTTGGTATGTAATTAAATGCTACAAACCAAAATTAGTAATAAAAACTAACTACACTTTTGTTTCTTTTTTAGGCACCATGAAGAGAAAACCACACTTGTAGGCATTTATTTAAAAAAAAAAAAAATTAAAAAACATTTAACCAAATAAACATGGTGCAATGTGTTTACTACAGAATGTTGTAACATTGATTTCAATCCAACAGCAAACAAACGCTCAGGCGCTGTGTTGAATACCGTGTAAAAAAATAACAGCGCCTACAAAGCTGATCAGAAACATCTCATTCACCAATGTATGCATTCTTCCCAACAACGGCAGATAGCGACTGGGGAGGCCTGCAATAGCGACTCACAGCCGTTCGTGGCGTACACTAGCGGTCGCTCATAGCGCCGCACTTCAGACGCTCATCTGTCGCTACCTGGCGCTATTAATGAATCGGCCTCCCCATCTGAGATATAGAGCAGATAAGCAGGCTACAGGACATTACACAGCAGCCACTAGTACTATTTACTGGTGGGTATGTTTTTAAAGCCAGCAGTCCTGAGATCTCTGTACTTTACAGGAAGTTGATAACCCTAAATATTCTGCTCCTCAATATGATGAAGACTAAAAAAATCCAGGAGAAGAAGAGCAGGTAAGAAAAGTTTAAAAAACGCTATGTGCCCTGTGTTTCTTCATCCCCCCTCACCCCCACCTTTATCCCTGTATCTCCTCACTAGCTGCTCCTTCTTCTATCATCTTCTATTTACTTACAAGCCACTGCAACAAACAAGCCTATTTTACAGTCTTAGCATTGTTTTAGTTATTTATCCAAATCTGTATTTGTTTGTCTTATGGTCCCATACCTGCTCCTCCCACCCCATATTCTGCCAGACCAAGCAGGCTAAGCATTGTTTTATTTATTCATCTAGTTGTGTATTGTTTGTATTATGGTCCCAGCCTGACTGGCCAGGGCGGTCCAGTCCCTGGGGTTCTCCTATCAGGGGCTAGTTCCAGTGTTGCACTAATCACCACATGTTTTGCACTAATCAGTACATTCCCCTCTCCCATTGGCCAGTTATCATATAAATATTTTCCTGCCCGGTCCATCAGTGCCCGTTATAGCTATTATTAGCTTGGGTGTGCCGTTGGAATTGCGTTTTGTGTGTTTGATCCGGCTTCGTCTTTGACCACTCCTGTCCGCTGCCTGCACTGACCTTCTGCCTATCTGACCTTGCTTCTGCTTACCCCTTGGATACCGCGCTTCTGTGACCACCCGGCTTTGACCCCTGCCTGTCTCGACTATTCTCTGCCTAACCCTTGGATTTGACGTTTTGGACTCTGTTCGCTTGAACTCCTGATTTGGGATACCCCGCAGTTCACCCGTCTTTACCATAAGCCAGCGATCTTTGCGCCAGTAAGTCCTGGGGGCAACCGAGTCTGGAGAGAGAGGCATAACCCGTGTCTCCAGCGAGTGGGGGCTTGACTATAGGCACAAGAGGCGGTGGAGATTGGGGATTGTTGGCTTATGCAAGAAGGGTGTCCGGCGATCCCTGACAATTACATTATTCTGCTTTATTCTATCGCTGGCTGTCAAGAGCTAAATCTTTCATCCAGATTTCATTCAGCCCCCTCTATGTTAATCAAAACTTCAATAACCCCCCCCCCCCCCCTTTTCAGCCTGCCTTTTCAGTAGCAGATGATTATTTTGGCATGTATGTTTCAGTGTGGGGGTTCCTTCAGAAGTCAATTCCTTTAAGGGATAAGTTCTATAGGGTTCTGTAGGGTTTTTTTTATATTATAAATGAAATTTCCCAAGACAGTCAGAATGGGGAAAGCAGGAAGCAGCCAAATGTGATCCTTTGCCTGGAATGTCCCTTTAATTCCTGATGGCCGCTGCAACATTTTTGTTCTAATATTTCCCCCAAAAATCACCTACCCCTGTGACCAGGCATTTTCACAGGTACATCATTTTTACAGTGGTGCAAGGGTATTTTGTTTCCAACATGGAAAAAAGCACCTTTTGGGCTATGCTAAAGAATTTTACCAAATATACATAACCCACGGGGCCCCAAAAGGTGAGCTTGGTTTTTCAGATCTTTAGCATGATCCCAATTGTAAATGTTTCTTTTACTCTATACACAATAAAATAGCATTAAAAAGGTTTTCTTTTAGTTAAAAACAAAAATACCCTGTGACTGCAATAGGTCATTTTTACATAGTGGTGCAGAACATTTTTATTGAGTTATATTCTATATGTAAACATCTAACTACAAATAGTGTAGGTACCACTAAAAGAGAGAAAAAAAAAAAAAAAATATATATATATATATATATATATATATATATTGTATATAGGCCCTATGTATTGTCATAGATTGGGGTTGCTAACGCCAATGCTCTTGCAACAGTTCAAAGTAGAATTCAGTGCGCTGTATTAGGCAGAAAGTCCAACACAGATTTCACAGTTTCTCACTACGCCAAAAGTGTGCAGCTCAAAATGGCAACACGGCCAGGCTGATTCATCATTAGCGGCAGGTAGCGACAGATGAGCGTCTATAGCAGCCATTTTCAGAGCGCCTGCTAGTAGTCGCAGTGCTCGGCCGTGAGTCGCTAGTTTATAGTGACTCAGTCGCTGTTCAGTAATGTTGAATACATTGTGAGGAGTCGCTATTTGACCAGTACAGCGCTGTATGGGAGCGCAATGTAGCGACTGCTCATAGCGACCGACTCACACCATATTCAGCAAAAAAAACAGCCTCACAAATCTCTGGCGCTGAAAAATAGTTGTCTGAAGCCCAAAGCGCAGGAGGCGGTGTGTTTAAAGTCTGTTTTCAAGCATCTATCAACTAGTTACAAAGGCGAAAACATATAGAATTACATTGTAACAACATTGTAACATGAACACTTTAACGCCAGGCCTGTAAAATATATAAAAAAATGAAAAAATTATGAAAAAACTGCTATTTCAATGCCGGAAGAGGTCACAGAATTATTTGTGATTTAAAAAAAAAACAAAAAAAAACAAAAACCCCGTTTAAAGAGAAGAAAAGGATCGTCCATTGAAATGCAGCGAGAGGTCATACCTGGCGCTGTGCAAGGCTGAACACTGGCGCTGTTTGCTGAGGCTGTGAAAATGATGAATCAGACGCTACATGGCGCTATCCCAGTCGCTAAACAGATTCTGCTTGATAAATTTGGAATTGCGTGCCGTGTCCGGCGTTCACCAGTCGCTACCTGTCGCTACCTCCATTAACCAGCCACTACCTGACGCTATCCCTTCTTAAATAAGGGCCTAGGTCTATCCCACCTGGGGTATTATTAAAGAAATGGTAGAAGCACACCTAAATATAAGTGTATCAGGGACGGTGGGTGCTATCCTCTCTGGGGCTGTTTCCACCACAGCCTCTACAGACAGGTGGATGTGCAAGTTGAAAGGATGCACACCACACAAAAGTTATGCTTGCGCTCAAATAAAGTATTTTATTTACAATAAGTACAAACAACAATCAATCAATAAACATAGAAAAAGGATACAGAACAGCCAAATCCATAGATGTAATTATGGTCCATAATCCTTAGAAGACTAGTGCACCTCATGGAAGAAAAGAAAAGTATATCCAGTAACCGTACAAAAAATTATATGCTACTATAGAAAGGTAATAAATAATTACCAAGAATGATAAGATATCAAAGAGGTGCTATTTAAGGTCCTCCTGAGGGTTATAGATGGTGGCTGACTGTTAACTCAAGATTTAAGGAAATTACAGCAATGCTGAGAATCATATGAATACAATGTGAACAATGATATCAGAGCCAAAGTCAGTCAACCATACAGTGCAGGATAACAAAGCATCAGTACCAAGGATGACAATTGAACAGCATGAACATGATATATAAGAAAAAGCAATGTACCCATGTCGCAGTGAGCGGATCGCTATGTAAGTGCCAACGTTTCAAGGCTGTAAGCCCTTTTCTCAAGGCAGCGATTTCTATAGTAGCATATAATTTTTTGTACGGTTACTGGATATACTTTTCTTTTCTTCCATGAGGTGCACTAGTCTTCTAAGGATTATGGACCATAATTACATCTATGGATTTGGCCGTTCTGTATCCTTTTTCTATGTTTATTGATTGATTGTTGTTTGTACTTATTGTAAATAATATACTTTATTTGAGCGCAAGCATAACTTTTGTGTGGTGTGCATCCTTTCAACTTGTATATCCAACTATCCCACCTGGGGTAAAGTTAAACACAAAGGCCTCGATTCAATAAAGGTAGAAAAAAAATTCTCATGGTAGTAAAAAAATTCAATTCATGAGTAAAAAGCCTGAGAATGTCACTGTTACTGAATCACTAGATAAAAGACAATTAAAGTCAATGGCAGCTTTTACTACAGTGTAGAAAGGAGTAAACAGTTCTTTGCTTTTCTTAGGAGTAAAAAAGTGCCATTGACTTTCATTGTTTTCTTAGCTGGTGATTCAGCAACAGTGACATTCTCAGGCTTTTTTTCTCATGAATGAATCTTTTACTACCATGAGAATTTTTTTCTACCTTTATTGAATCGAGGCCAATGAATGGGTTTCCTCACCAGAAAAGTAAATCCAAAATGAGTAGCGTGCAACAAAGTTTCTTATTTACAGGCTAGTATCTGAAGAGAAGTCTTGTCTCCTCACATGGCTTTCTCCCAGGCTGCTTCAAGATGCATTGTTTTCTAGCCCAATAATGGGCTAATCCCAGCCACTTGTGTGGACTGAGGATCAATGTAAAACCTGTGCTGGAAGAAAGGGAACAGTAGGTCCCACTACCAACCTCCCTGCTGTTCTATAAAAGTCCAGGCCTGTGAAAACAGCTCCAGTGATCTAACAATATTGAAGCAAAACAGCTTCCTGGATTGTTTATATATATATATATATATATATATATATATATATATGGAAGATATACACTCCTTCCATGAGTTTCCTGCTGCATCCCCACAGTATATATAGTATAGGGGCCAATGTCATCTTATGGACACCACAGTCTGTTTTTGCCAGTTGCTTCTTTTCTGTCCATACCTACTGTCGTTGGTATCCATTAGCTTTTCATTTCTCTTTGCTAGGTGTTATATTAGCAGCTACAGCAATTTTTCTTTCCATTTGATGTCCTCTTCACTGCTGCCACAATTTCTAGTCTTGCCTACTGTTGTCCTCGCTGACTGTTCATCATTTTTCTTGGTCCACTTCTCGATGACCACATTGTTGTCTCCCAAGTGTTGTTTCCTTTCCTGTTGGCCTATCGGTTTAAATATTTAGGATTTGATTATATCTATTTCTTCTTTTTTTTTGCCTGAAGCTTGAAATAGCAAACTTGCTTCATGCGGTTGAATGCTATGACTTCATGCATTTAACACACACATTATTATGTGCTCTTTGCTGGAAATTAGTCATCTCTTATTCCAGAAGGGAAAAAAAACATGCTCGACTAAATAATAAACATTGTCAAGCTGAAAGGAACCTCACTCTAGCCTGTCTAAAATCAGAGCCATTAAATCAGTGTGAAATCGACAGTCTTCCCAAATGGTGAATCTCATTTTTGTCTATTCACAGAAAAGTGAAAATGTATATTCAACAGTTGTAAACATTTCTTGTGTGAGGGATGTTTGTTATATATGTATTTAACTATTTTATCAGTGTTGTCAGCTTACTTAGACATGCACAGATGTTGATCTAAACATCTCCTTTCAAAACAGATGCCTGTATCTGACCTTGTCAATCAAAGGAAAGCTGTCTGCCTACTGACAATGCTCACAGCATGATGGGTGACATAAATACTTTCCACTTGGAGGCAGCTATCTGATTGGCTGTCTCCCTGGAGTGCATGGAGTCCACGGAGATTAGACAGTGTTTGATATTCAAGATAATGTGGCAAAATTATGTGAGATTTCTGCATCCTGTTTGCTAGCTTTGTTTCTACTAATCTTCTCTAACCTATACATGTTTTTTTAACCAAAATGTTTGTGTAATTCTTATTTATTTATTTATGAAGTGCTATGAGCTGTCATAACACATCACAAGGTAGAAATGACAGTCAGGGTAAAACAAATAAAATAAACAGGGTATTGTGGGTAAGATATGACATAGATACAGCAAATTCTCATTGTTAAACCATACAGGTGAAGGCCCTGCCCTTGCAAGCTTACTATCTTCAGGGTTGGCTGTACCATAAAGAGGAAGTAGATTAAAAAAAAAGTATTCCCAACAATAAACAATACATATCACAATACAACAATGGCAGTGGGCACACACAAACGCTGTCCCCCAGCCTATCTCAAATGATGACAAAGATCAATACTGTACCTAAAAAGTTCTGTGAAGAAAGTGCACTGTGTAGAAATATTTCATCAGTTACAATAAATAGTGCTAAATAAGTACCACCATTTAAATACAAGGACCAACAAATTAAAAAAAATTATGTTAGCTAGAACCACATTATAAACAAATGAAGAAAAAAAGAGTGAAAGAGAATATCAACAGATGACGGTTCGAGGGGTATACCTGACCTGGAGCTAGAAGAATGTAAGACAGCACAGAAGCCTACACGTGGAGGCTAATTCATTACTAACATCAGGTATCAGCAGATGAGCATCTGCGACCGCTAGTAGGTGCTGTAAGCGGGTATCGGTCACTGTAGCAGAGTGCCTCAGTCACTCTAGTAACCTGGCTGGCATTGATGAATTTGATGTATGTTGGGTGCTGTAACACCAGTACAGCGCTACAGGGAGCGAAAGGTAGCGCCAGCTCATTATGACCAACTCTCAGCGCTCCAAACCACACACACAGATTGGCGCTCTAAATCAGGTCGCTATAGCATAGAGCGCCAGACGCTGTGTGATTTAAGTCATTTGGTAATTTGGTAAGCACACCTTTCAAATTCTCTAAAATGATTAATTATGCAATGGCTGCATCCCCTTCAGGATAAATCGCTCTATCATCCTTAAGGCATACCAACAAATATAAATATAAGAAGGAGGAGAACACAAATAACTGCTTTGCAAAAAGTAAAATGAATTGAAAAAAAACACAAGTGGTAATTATATATGCATAATATCTATACAATATATCCTTATTACACAGGCTTGTAAGATAACATAAGATAACATAAGTATATACATAGTATAGGCAAAATAGGCAATATAGTGAAATGCTTTTGAGAAAGGATAAAATGAAGTGGCAGACTAGTTCTTCAAGTGTATTGCCCAGGAAATCATGGGAGCACCATGATACTATAGATATGAAAGTAGGCAGTAACCTTAGCCTTAGTTGTATTCACAGAGATAAAGTAGACACTATGGTAAAACATTACCTACGCTTCTCAGGGTTTATCAAAAAGGTGCAATATCAATGGTCCTGGGTAGTGGCATATATAGGGTTAACCAAGTATCTGATGAAGTATTAAGGACACATGAGTAGACGTACCAATACATATACACATGAATATCGAGGCCAGTATATTAATGCATCATATCACAGATTTCTCATCACCAGGGTAAAGACAGATATAGTAATCATGATGTGCCATCATAAAAATGTTACAACATACAGGCAAAATAAGAGGCATGCCATATCATAAGCTCTACAGAGAATGCATAGTGACTGCTAGATAAGTTACCAAGGTTTCACTGCAGCAAACTGTTTCATCCGGGTAGCGATGCACTATGCACCAAGCATGGTGTTTCTATGCGATCTAGTTACCACCTGGCTGGCAGGTGAATGATCGGCGTCAGCAGTGCGCATCCTGCAGTCTGCCGGTGATGATAGTTCTGGGTCCAGTGTCGCCACCTGGTGTAGGGCTGGCTGGTTGACGGAATTGACATGCCTCCATTCCAATCACCTGGTTTGTGGAAGTGACATTCCGCCATGCCAGTTTTCACTACACGGGGCAGCTGAAGCCTGGACTGGTTGCACAGCCGCACAGTTTAAGAGATAAAATGCCATTAAGTATAATGATCCAATATGTGAGGATTTATTTTGGGAAACTTGGGCTTCGCAAGGGGATAGCTTGACTTCAATTGATGTGACTTCTGCCTGCACAAATTGATTAAAAACAAGGAAAAGTAAAAAAATTAAATTATTTACAATGGTCACTATGTTTCCAGAACTCGTTGTAACAGTAGTTATAGCAGTGCCTCATGGTTTTTAAATGTATATAGACTAATCATTATGTGCTATATAGTCCACAGAATATATTTTTATTTTAGATTTTTAGAACATATAGTACTATGTAGAAGTGGAACACAGGTATATCACCATACCCAGTCAAGTATTATATATCCATACGACTAAGAGGAGGTCCCCATGTAATCTGCTAGCTATTATATTGTTGAGTTTGCACCTCATTAGAAGTATGTTGGCATTTGTTTTCAGGTTACCATGATGGGGAAAACAGCTCTGGGGACTTTAAATTGTTGGAAAGAAAGAATATTAGTATAACCAATCAGTTTAAAAAAGGTTAGAATGACATTTTAATGGACTCCAGTGGTCTAGTGGTCTTATGGTCAATTATACTCTGAGAGGTATGGGTATTGAAGATATGATGAAGGACTGATTATAGTGTAATAGATTCAGATACACTGAGCTTGACATTAAAGGTCACATTAAAATTTTCATGTGTTGAAAGCTGTTTTTTTTTCGTTTCTGCTAATTCAATTCGAGCCCTTGAAAATAATTTGATTTAAAAAAATAAGTTATGTGGAATTTTGAGTGCAAAATAGCGATTCAGGAGCCATTGAATGGTTCTACAAGTGTTTCACACTAATTTCTTACAGTTTTCAGGAGGAGGAAAGTCTGTTTTCTGACTTTTACCATGTGGTCCTTCTATCCAACGTGCCTGGAAAAAAGTCCAAAGTGCACCATAGGGAGGCCTATGAACATGAAACTGTGTAAAATGATATTCAATATAGACCCCCACAAATATTAGCAAAACTATTTATATGAAATAAATCATAGTGGCACACACAAGACATTAGACATGTCATGGTGAGGAACAAAATGGATGTGCATTCTGTATGAGTATAGCATGGTTAAAACTTGGGGCACCTCTAAAGGTAAAAAAAAATGTACAGCTTGGAAAATTGGATCACATGCGAACATTTTTCAAACTTAGGAGCTATTCACAAAGGCAGTTGCATTAAATTTGTGTGCTTGAATTTGCGGTAGATATTTTGGGTGTGCAGTCAAAACTCGATTTACAATATGAAAATGTGCACACATTTTCCCTACCCAAATGCTGTGTGTGCAAATATTTTCTACTGTTTACTAATCTGTAGCGGAGCAGTATGATCCCTTGTTGCCCTTTTTTTCTTGCTTTATTTTTCCTGACTTTCTAATTAATATAGAATAGTCCATTTCATTGTTAATATTTAATTATGTTTAATTTTGCACTCTGCATTGGTTCGGTGCATAATTTTTAGTGATGGTGTTTAGGTTGCCCTTTTGGCAGTGTTGCTTTGCATTTCTTTACATCTATTTAAGGAAATGCAGCCGCTTTTAACAAGAAAAACACAGCGACAGGGGGGCACTGTCAGAAGAGGATTACAGGCCTGTGCCTGTGGTAAACTGGGGACAAATACTGGAATTGTATTGGGACACATGAAAGACAGGACACATGAGTTTGCAGCGCAACACAAAAGTGCCAAAAAAATTTCAAAAACAATTCCAATCAGCCCAGGGATCCCATGGCATTAACATTTCCTTGTTTTTAATCATTTTGAATAGGCAAAGGCACAACAAATAAAGTAAAACTATCTCCTTGAAAAGCATAAGTTTCCCCCCAAAAATCTTCACATGACGGATGATTATACTTAATGGCATTTTTGTCTCTTAAAGTGCGCAGCTGTGCAACCATTTTTTTGAAGTCCGGGTTCGGGCCACCCCTTGTGCCCGTGTAGGGAAAACTGGTATGGAGGAAAGTCACTTCCACAAACCAGCCGGCGCTACACCAGGTTGGGACACCGGACCCAGAAGTAATGCCGCCGCCGGCCACAGAAAGCGTGCTGCTGGCAGTGATCACTCACTGGCTGGCCACCGCCCTTGGAGCATAAGGTATCGCTACTTGGGCCCTTATTTAACAAGGGATAGCGCCAGGTAGCGAATGGTGAGCGAACGGTAATGACGCTCACCGCCACGAGAACGCCGGCACCCCTCCGTAATCACACATTTATCGAGCCGATCCTGCTTAGCGACTGACAGAGCGCCAGATAGCGAATTATTCATCATTATTCCAGCCTCACCCCACAGCGCCAGCGAGCGACCTTGAACAGCGACAGGTATGACCTCTCGCTACCAATGCATTTCAATGGAGCAATCTTTAAATATTCATAATTAATTGCTATTAATTTTTTTTTTTTTTTATGTCAAAAATTCTGTGACCACTGCAATGTTTGATTTTTTTTTTTTAAGGTTAAAAAAAAAATAAAAAAAATAAATTTGTGCAGAATTGATATTACAGGTCTGATATTAATGTATTCATATTACAAAATGTTTGGAAAAACATTTTTTTTTTCTAAAAATATGGTTGTTTGGGGGTTAAAAAACTACTTTTAACCCATCGCCGCCAGCGCTCTGGGGTTTAAACAAGCATTTCACAGCGCGAGAATTTTTGGAGCGTGATTTGTTAATGAATATGCTGGGAGGCGTTCGCTATGGCCGTTCGCTGTCATGCGCTCCCATACAGCGCGGAACCTGTCAAACAGCGACTCCTAACCCCGTATTCAACATTACCGCACACCGACTGAGTCGCTGTCAACAGCCGAACAACGCCCAAGCACAGCGAATACTAGTGGGCGCTGTGAAAATAACGCTACTGTCGCTCATCTGTCGCTACCTGGCGCTATTAATGAATCAGCCTGTTTGATGAAACTGCTTGCTGCAGTGAAACGTTGATAACTTATCTAGCTGTCACTATGCATTCTCTATAGAGCCTATGATTTGTAATGTCTCTTATTCTGCCTGTTGCTACATTGTTTATGATCACCACACAGGCCCTTATTTAAGAAGGGATAGTGTCAGGTAGTGGCTGGTTAATCACAGGTAGCGACTGGTGAACGTCGGACACGGCACGCAATTACACATTTATCAAGCAGAATCTGTTTAGCGACTGGAATAGCGCCATGTAGCGTCTGATTCATGATTTTCACAGCCTCAGCGAACAGCGCCAGCATTCAGCCTTGCACAGCGCCAGGTATGACCTCTCGCTACCTGTCGCTCTCCCATACATTTCAATGGACAATCCTTTTCTTCTCTTTAAATGTTTTTTTTTTTTTCCAAAAAATCACAAATAAGTTTTTGACCTCTTCTGGCATTGAAATAGCAGTTTTTTCATAATTTTTTCATTTTTTATATATTTCCTCAGAAATTACATTACAGGTCTGGCATTAAAGTGTTCATGTTACAATGTTGCTACAATGTAATTCCATATGTTTTCGCTTTGTTACTAGTTGATAGATGCTGGAAAACACACTTTAAACACACCGCCTCCTGCGCTCTGGGCTTCAAACAAGTATTTTTCAGCGCCAGAGATTTGTGAGGCTGTTTTTTTGCGGTCGCTATGAGCAGTCGCTAACATGCGCTCCCATACAGCGCTGTACTGGTCAAATAACGACTCCTCACAATGTATTCAACATTACTGAACAGCGACTGAGGTGCTCTGAAGTAGCGACCCACGACCGAGTACTGCTACTACTAGCGGGCGCTCTGAAAATGCCTGCTACAGACACTCATCTGTCGCTACCTGCCGCTAATGATGAATCAGCCTCTTAGATTTATGTGAATTGCTACATGAGTGCTTATGCTGTAGCTGGTAACAAGGTTCTTAGCTGATGCAGTAAGTACTCAGATGCGTGAGTAATATTCAGCACTCTTTTTCCATTTTCTTGAATTTGGTCCCTTTAAGTCCACTATACAGGGGCCTACCCCTCTCACTGCAGTGTTTACTCATAGGTTTCCACATTAATCTTATGCGGTGAATTTATAGCAATGTGTGTGGGCTTCCCTCCTGATGGTGCTGCATTATTAGACAGAATAAATTAACCTATGCATAGAAACTGAGAGAGAAGTAATCAACTGCGGAACCAAGAAAAGTTGGAAGAGGCCTCAAATAAGTTACTAACTATTGTAAATCTTCACCAGTCATTGAAAACAGCAAGGCCAAGTGGAAGCTCTCAATAAGGTTGATTCATGGGCAATATTAATAGCGCACAATTTTCATGCACAAAAATTCACATTCTTCCCCTTCCTCCTGATTCATGAGACATATTTTTTGTGTACCTATGTGCACATAAATTTGTACATGGAGTAAGGTTTCTTGCACAAATT
This sequence comes from Gastrophryne carolinensis, assembly GCA_027917425.1. Lineage (NCBI taxonomy): Eukaryota > Metazoa > Chordata > Amphibia > Anura > Microhylidae > Gastrophryne > Gastrophryne carolinensis. The sequence continues at coordinate 454,720,073 of CM051234.1, forward strand.
TGCATGCAATTTAGGGATTGTGAAAAGTGTGTGAATGTGTTTTTTTCATGCACTGTTATCCTCCAGCAAAAAAGTAGGATGAATATGCCGACATGCTTATTTCACTCATTAAACACATGACGGCAATAGCCGGCATGCTTATTAGAAAAGAGCAAACCGAAATGGTAGAACACGGTTTCAACGCGAACTTCAGGAAAAGTTTGGTTTGCAATGGAAGATGAACCTGGCGGGATTTCTCAGGCAGCACTCCATATGTAACGCCAGCCAAGGGGAAGGAGAGAGACAGGGTCACGTGGTCACAGCTTAAGAGGTCAGAGTAGCTGGGCCAATCAAAAGGCGCTATTGCAGAAGATAGTAAGGTAATGCACCATCTATCCAGCATTATAGAGCTGGCAGTTGCATAGAGAGCATTGCTCTCAGAGCAGGGACAGTTTAGGGACAGTTTAGAACATTTTGAACCACAGCATATGAGAAAAAAAGCAACAGGAAATTTGCTGGTCATTGTAGTCCACCCTGAAAAGTCTGAAAACTTCAGTGAGGTTTTTTTTTTATTTTTTGACCACATCTGTCTGGTTTAGATGGCCCCTTTCACTGCATTGGGGAACTTGGGGTACACAGTGCCTCAGTGTTTAATACAGTTTTACGAAAAATCAACCTTTTTCACTTGCCAAAGAATTTTTATTTTGGGGGGGGTATCTCTGTTTTAAGTGTGCACGCACTGGCTCTCTCTTAGTTGCTGTCCATGGTGCCTCTTTGTTTAATACAGTTAAAAAGAAACAAGGGGGCATCTCTGTTTTAAGTGTGCAGACCACGAATCCCTCTAAGTTGAGGTCCTCGGTGCTTCTTGGTTATTTACAGTTTAACCCTTTAAGTGCCAAGCCATAGGTACTACGTGGTTGCTTCTCTGCCCGTTAAGTGACAAGCCCGTAGTACCTATGGGCTGGCTTTCCCCCCTGCTACTTCAAAAAAGAATGTAAAAAACACTCATCTTACCCCTCGTTCGAACAGGCCGGGTCTTCTCTTCACCCTGTGGGTATCCGATTACCTCCCGGGGCTCTTCTGGCTTCAGGAGGGGGGAAAAATAGCCCCCCCCCCGCTTCAGCAGACGCTGCTGCTAAGTGTAAAAAAAGACATTTACTCACCTCCGTGCCCGATCCCTCGGGCCAGGTCTCCTCTTCACCAAGGGGGGAGCACCCATCGCCCCTCCCCTGGGCTCTGCCATGGTGAGGAAGGGGCTCAAAACATGCCCCCTCTGGCATTCACGCTGCTAGCCCCACCCCTCGTGGGCGGGGTGGATGACATTAAACATGACCTCATCCCGCTCTGGGCTCCGGACTGTCAGAAGTCGGAGCTGATCACCGGACGCAGGTTGGAGGGTAGGGGGCTGTGGTCCCCTGCCTCCCCAGCCCACCTCCAGTGATCAATCCCAGCAGCTGTCAGCTGTCAGCGGATCATTGGGGGACAGGATCCCCGCGGGAGACAGGATCAGAGGTGAGTGTCAAAAAAAGTCATTTTTCTCTGTGTCTGTGTTTTTTTTTTTACACTTAACCCTTTGTGATATGGTAAGGGGTCCTTGATACCCCTATAACAGTTCACAAGGCTGGGGGCTGGCAAGTCACCTGCTAGCCACAGGATGGCCACGCTAGCATTAACCCCTGGACCCCCATTACCTGCCTCCCCAAAGCCCAGGGGGGGCAGAAGAGCCCTGGGATATGATGCTTTGTGGCTTGTAGCCTGCAGGGGGGGCACCAAAGCTGGCTTCTGCGTTCTGTTCTACAAGCCCATAGCTGGTTACGCTGGGCAGGGGGGGGCGTCGCGCCATTCTTTTTGGGATTTTATTAGGGTTTTTAACCCTTAAATTTCCAAACAAATGGGGTCTCCTACCCTGGGAGGGGGGATCCTATGTCATTTTTTTTTTAATTAACCCTTTGTTACCTGTCACCCAGCAGCTATAAAAGGCTTCTAGCAGTAGCAGGAGAGCAGAAGCCAGAGTGATCAGCGTGGGACACAGTGCTCTGGGATAGGTGGGAGGTAAGTACTAAAAATAATTAAAAAATGTTTTAATCTGTGTATGTTTTTGTTTTATTACATTTAACCCTTTGTGAACTGATAAGGGGTCCATGAGACCCCTACACAAGTTCGCAAGGCTGGGGCTGGCAGGTCACCTGCGGCTAGCGGGTGAATTGCCATTAAACCCCTGCACCCCATTACCTGCCTCCCCAAAGCCTGGGGGCATAGAAGAACTCCGGGATATGGCGCTTTGGGACTTGTAGCCTGCAGGGCGAGGGGCCACCAAAGCTGGCCCCTGCACCGTATTCTACAAGCCCCATAGCTGGTCCCCAGGCTGCTTATGCTGGGTAAGGGGGACCTCATGCCATTTTTTTGGGATTTTAAATGTTTTTTAACCCTTAAAATTTCCGGGAGGGGGGACCCTATGTCATATATTTTTTTTAAATTAACCCTTTGTTACCTGTCACCCAGCATCTATAAAAGGCTTCCAGCAGCAGCAGGAGAGTGATCAGTGTGGGACACAGTGCTCTGGGATGGATGGGAGGTAAGTATGAAAAAAAAAATAATAATAAAATACTTTTTATGTGTCCCTGCCTCCCCAAAGCCGGGGGGGGGGCAGAAGGGTCCAGGCCATTTGGCTGTGTGGGCTTGTAACCAGCAGGGTGGGGGGGGCACCAAATCTGGCCCCTGTAAATGTTAAAAGGTGCTATTTTAAGTTTGGTCTCCTGCGCAAGAATGGGGGGGGGCTACTGATACATATGTGGTACCGTTGTAATCGGGAGAAATGGGGCTTTGTCAGTCTCTTCGCCTTTCCTGCCCTTTAAGGCATCGTGAGCGCGCCATACCACGGACTGCATGCAGCAGCAGACATGCTCGGCTGCATGGTTTTAACATAGCAGGCTCTTCTGTCGCATGCTCCACAGTAACACCTGCTGTTCAGCCCATTGGAAGTGCATAAGGCCTAGAGTGTAAGCTCTTGGACTTGATTTCACTTCCTGGTGTCCTGAGTTTGAATGGACAGGAAGTGACTTCACCAGACTCTGGCACATCCCTCCCTGTGCTGATTGATAGCCCTATTTAAGAGGACAGCTGGCCTACAGCCAATGCTGTGTTATCAGCTTACTTCCTGGACCTTGTTTCCCTGATTCCTGAATACCTGATTGAATACCTGGATTTATACACGGGCAGATAACCTGATTTTTGACGCGGATTGCTTAAGAGATCAACACCTCTTGTTAAGAGCACACCACTTCCTGTGCCTGGTTCTCACCTCTCTGTGCTTCTTAGTTTACAACTTCCCGGAGGAAGGGTTAAGACCAGGGCCATGATTGACTCCGGGGCCTGCAGCTGTTTCATGGACTTAGAATTCGCACAGACTCACAATATTCCATGTGAAGTTCGGCCTACCCCTCACTTTGGCCGACGGAACTACCGTCAAGTCCGGACCGGTGTCCCATAGAACTAAATCACTTGGCTGCTCTACTCCTGATGGACACTCAGAATTAATACACTTTGATTTAATGTACTCTCCTTTGTACCCTATTATTTTGGGTTTCCCGTGGCTCTCTATACATAACCCCGTCATAAACTGGTTCAGTTTCTTTGTTCTCTCCCTATTGCAACCAATTTTGCAGACAGCAGGAGAGTAACCTCTCTGTAGTAACACTTAATCCACCAGATTCCCTTCCGCCTGCGTATCTAGAGTTCCAGGATGTGTTTGACGAAAAAGATGCAGATCAGCTACCTCCTCACCGCTCTTATGACTGTCCAATAGACCTTCTACCTGGGTCGGCCATCCCCTCACTTTGGCCGACGGAACTACCGTCAAGTCCGGACCGGTGTCCCATAGAACTAAATCACTTGGCTGCTCTACTCCTGATGGACACTCAGAATTAATACACTTTGATTTAATGTACTCTCCTTTGTACCCTATTATTTTGGGTTTCCCGTGGCTCTCTATACATAACCCCGTCATAAACTGGTTCAGTTTCTTTGTTCTCTCCCTATTGCAACCAATTTTGCAGACAGCAGGAGAGTAACCTCTCTGTAGTAACACTTAATCCACCAGATTCCCTTCCGCCTGCGTATCTAGAGTTCCAGGATGTGTTTGACAAAAAAGATGCAGATCAGCTACCTCCTCACCGCTCTTATGACTGTCCAATAGACCTTCTACCTGGGTCGGCCATCCCTTTTGGACGTATTTATCCGTTGTCTGAAGCCGAGTTACAGACTCTCCGTGAATATATTGATGAAAACCTGGCTAAGGGTTTCATTAGATATTCCACTTCGCCTGCAGGAGCAGGGATATTCTTCGTGGAGAAGAAGGTTGGGTCTCTGAGACCCTGTATAGATTACCAGGCCCTCAATCAAATTACAGTCAAGAACCGATACCCTTTGCCCTTGATTTCTGAACTCTTCCAGCGTTTGGGGTCCGCTCGGTTCTTTACCAAGTTGGACTTGAGGGAAGCCTACAACTTAATTCGGATCCGTCAGGGTGACGAATGGAAGACGGCTTTCCGCACACGATATGGTCACTTTGAAAACCTGGTCATGCCATTCGGACTCTGTAATGCCCCTGCAACATTCCAGCACTTTGTAAATGACGTGTTCCGAGATTATCTTGATATTTTCGTCATCATCTACCTGGACGATATACTAATCTTCTCTTCCTCCCTCTCGGAACATCGGGAACATGTCCGTCGTGTCCTTCTGCGTCTTCAAGAGCATCAATTATACGCCAAACTGGAGAAATGTCAGTTTGAACAACCTTCTATTCAGTTCCTGGAGTTACTTATCACCAGTACCGGCATTGTGATGGATCCTGAGAAGGTGGCTGCCGTCTTGGACTGGCCACAACCTATGAATCTCAAGTACAGCGTTTCATTGGCTTCGCCAACTTTTACAGACGTTTTATTAAAGATTTCTCACAGATAGTCCGCCCTATCACCGATCTCACCCGTAAGAATACTCCATTTGTCTGGTCTGAAGCTGTTGAGGAGGCCTTCTCTCATCTCAAGGAGCGTTTCACTTCTGCCCCTATGTTGAGACATGCCGACCCCGAGCTCTCTTTTGTACTTGAAGTAGATGCCTCCGTCAATGCTGTAGGAGCAGTACTCTCTCAACGAGAAACTGAGAAAGGAGAACTCCATCCCGTAGCCTTCTTTTCCAGAAAACTGTCTTCAGCAGAGAAAAACTGTGATGTTTGTGACCGAGAACTTCTTGCTATCAAACTTGCCCTGGAGGAATGGCGTTATCTATTGGAAGCTGCCAGACATCCAATTTTGATCCTCACGGACCACAAGAACCTGGAGTACCTTCGGTCTGCAAAAAGACTCCGGCCACGTCAGGCAGGGTGGTCACTATTCTTTTCCAGATTCTCTTTTCATCCAGGAAACAAAAATACCAAACCTGATGCACTCTCCCGTCTTCATCCTTCTGACCAAGGTCCTGAACCTGTGGAACCCACTATTTTGCAACCGAACCATTTTTTGTTACTTGAATCTGAACTCATTGCTGAGATTCGACGAGCATCCGATTCTATCCCAGAGAACCTACAATCTGAACTATCACGAGTAGATGGAATTCTTGTCCATCAAGAAAAGATTTTTGTTCCTGAATCTTTACGTTCCAGGGTTCTGGCCGAATTCCATGATCACCCCTTGGCAGGCCATTTCGGGCTCAGGAAGACGCTACATCTGATCCAACGTCACTTCTGGTGGCCCACCTTAAGAGCAGACTGTATATCACATGTTTCTTCTTGTGGGACATGTGCCCGGAATAAACACATAACCACCAAACCTGCAGGTCTTCTCATGCCTCTCCCAGTGCCAGAACGTCCCTGGGACCATATTTCTATGGGCTTTATTGTAGAACTTCCACCTTCGGACAACAACAACACTATCTTGGTGGTTGTGGACTATTTAACCAAGTTTGCTCATTATATAGCTCTCCCCAGCCTTCCTTCGGCCTTGAAGTTAGCACAAGTTTTTGTGAAAGAGATTGTTCGTTTACATGGCCTGCCGTCTAAGATTGTGTCTGACCGCGGTTCCCAATTTACTGCCCGGTTCTGGACAGCGCTCTGTAGGAGTTTACGCATCACTTTGGCCCACTCATCGGCCTATCATCCCCAGACTAACGGACAAACTGAACGGGGGAATCAATCACTGGAGCAGTACATACGATGCTACTCCTCGGCCCTGCAGGACAATTGGACACAGTTACTCCCATTAGCTGAACTGGCTTAACTGGCTGGAACTGGCTTAACTGGCTGGAACTTCGACCCGCCTCACTCCGTTTGCTGCAAATTATGGATTTGATGCCAAGTCCTTGCCTGATACCTGCATCCCAGTGAATGTACCGGCAGCTGCAGATTTAGGAGCTCATCTAACTGCCACTCATTAGATTAGAGACAACCCTTCGAGCTGCCCAAGAACGTTACAAAAGGACAGCAGACACTCATCGGTCTTCAGCTTCCAATTTTGCAGTAGGAGATCAAGTTCTGCTCTCTACCACTCATCTAAGGCTTCATCTTCCCTCTAAGAAGTTGGGTCCTAAGTTTATCGGGCCTTTTAAGATTAAGAGAGCTATTAATGAAGTTGCCTTTGAATTGGGAATTACCTAATCGCCTGAAGATAAACCCAGTTTTTCACGTGTCCCTTTTAAAGAAAGGAACTTTTAGAGATTCCCAAGATAAACCTCCTGATCCAATTATTGTGGATGGTGAAGTGGAATATGAGATTGAACAGATCCTGGATTCACGTAAGAGAGGTGCCTCCATTCAGTATCTTGTTCGTTGGAAAGGTTACGGCCCAGAGGAAGATTCCTAGGAGCCATCTAGTAATCTCAATGCTCCACAATTAATCAGAGCTTTTCAGCAAAGACTCTCTAGATCGGCCGCCCAGAGGCGTCCTTTAAGGAGGGGGCAATGTCAGTCTCCTCGCCTTTCCAGCCCTTTAAGGCATCGTGAGCGCGCCATACCACGGACTGCATGCAGCAGCAGACATGCTCGGCTGCATGGTTTTAACAGAGCAGGCTCTTCTTCTGTCGCATGCTCCACAGTGACACCTGCTGTTCAGCCCATTGGAAGTGCACAAGGCCTAGAGTGTAAGCTCTTGGACTTGATTTCACTTCCTGGTGTTCTGATTTTGAATGGACAGGAAGTGACTTCACCAGACTCTGGCACATCCCTCCCTGTGCTGATTGATAGCCCTATTTAAGAGGACAGCTGGCCTACAGCCAATGCTGTGTTATCAGCTTACTTCCTGGACCTTGTTTCCCTGATTCCTGAATACCTGATTGAATACCTGGATTTATACACGGACGGATAACCTGATTTTTGACACGGATTGCTTATGGACATTGCCTGTTTTCTGCCTGCCTCTGACCCCGGATTCACCCTTGGACTCTGCTCAGACTTTTTATTTGCTCCTTGGAGTGTTTCCTGCTTCACTTCGCCCCATACCTGGAGCTCAGCTCAGCTCTCCCCATGATTGTAGCCAGGAGGCTTGACAGGCTTTCACATGCAATATGGTTTTCTCTAATAAAGAAAATGTTTTATTTAAAACAGAGGAAACATTTTCTAATATATATATATATATATATATATATATATATATATATATATGTATATATATATATATATTCAAAAATATTTTTTTAAAAAGTAGAAAAATGAAAAACAAAACATTTCATGGTAAAGCCTACCCTCTGCTGCAAACAATAATATATATTTTTCCTGGAAATTTCTGCAAAAATCACAGTTATACATATCGCAAAATGGTGAAAAATTATCTCTCAACAGAGGGTGACAAAATTTCAAGTAGGCTGACAATTAAAAGGGTTAAAAGTACCTATGTTGGATATTGTTCTGTTCGGGGGACCTTGCAATTTCAGATTTAGCTTGTTTCTTCTTGTTTGCATATTCATTTTTTAAGAAAATGTGTTTTTTAGTCTGCTTTTTTATAATTTTTTTTAAGGAAACTCTGTGCAAGAATTCTTTGAGGGATTATTTCTACAACGATGAGCCTCTTACAACAAACTGGGTGCGCTTAGAAAGCTTAACATGTATTCTTTTAGGGAATATATGGTTTGTAGGGGTATTCCAAATGTAAAGGGTTGTTTTGGTAGAAAAAGCACAGTTTGTCTGCAGAGCTGAAAGTAAAAATACTGTTACGTGCATGCTTTACCTTGGGGTGTTTGACAACACTTCCCTTGACAGTACCTATGCATGTTGAGTATCGTTCTGTTCAGGGGACCTTGTTCTTTCTTGTTTGCATATTGCTTTTTTAGGGCAAATGTGAGTTTGACTTTGCTTTTTTATTCTTTTTCAGTGAAATTCAGTGCAACCAAAGAATTGCTACAAACTACAAATTGTTTTATTTTTTTGAACAATTTTCACCCCAAAATATTGAGAATACACTTAAAAAATGACAAACAAGACATTTCATGTTAAAGCTCAGACTCTGCTAAAAAACAATATATAATTTTCCTAGAAATCCCTTCAAAAATCACAGTTGAACATGTGGAGCATAAAATTGTAAAAAATGGTCTGGCAAAAAAAGGGTGAAAAATCTCCAGGTAGGCTGGCACTTAAAGGGTTAAAGAAAAAACAAGGAAGGCAGCTCTGTTTTAAGTGTGCAGTCCCCGCCTCTCTCTAAGTTGGGGTCCGTGGTGCCTCAGCATTTAATACAGTTTTAAAAAAGCAATATTTTCCACCTGCCAAGGAATATTTTAGGAAACATCTATTTGTATTAGGAAATACTAAGTAAAATGTCTGGGGAAGGCAGGGGTGGGAAAGGATGTGGTAGAGGAAGAGACATGCCTACAACTCTTTCTGCCACTAAGGATAAGGATGTTGGTGGCACTACTCACACTGTGGTCAGCAACCATGTGCCCAGGCCCAGTAAATTTAGCACCAGCCATTTGCCCAGGCCCAGCCATAGTAGTGGCAGCATCCATTTGCCCACGACTGCCACAGCTAGTAGCAGCAGCAGAAGCAGTAATGTACGTAGCAGTAGCAGCATCAACAAGCCAGAGTTGTCCATTTCCTCCAGTGTGCGTGGTTTATAGGACAATGCATCCATTGTGGAATTGTTGACTCACTCTTGCTCATTTTAGGAGAAGAAAGACTCTGACGCAAGAAGCCTTTCAATTTCACCATCTGTCTCTATTCTGCTACTTCTGGCACTAGCAACGACTAAGAGCCGAGCCAAGGTAGGGCCATATGATCTGCAAAATGGCACAGGGCTAGGTCTGTTGGCATGGTCCACCAGAAGCAGGTGACATTGGCACTGATGCTTTTGCAGTGACATAGAACCAAGACTGTTCCTCTTGTCTCCCTGCAGAGGGCATCAAGGTTTTCAGTGCGCTCACATTTGCACACTAGATATAGCAGTGCCAGTAAGCATGCAAACGTGCTATCAGCTGTAGCAGCACAATCTGTTGTTGCGGCGCCCATGCGCATTGCATACACACGAAAATATGATCGATTGTGCGCATGCGCAGGGGCCTTTAAGTATTGGCGAGCCTTGACCTGCATTGCCAGTTTGTCATTTCCCCTGCCTGTTTTGGAGTTCCAGTCTTCCATTCCTGTGTACCGACCCTGCTTGATTCTGACTATGCTCCTGCTCTCCTCTTCTGCCAGCCGTGACTTCCACGTGTCCAGTCCAGCTCTGGTCTGTCTTCTACCCAGAACTTGGCAAAACCCACTCCTAGGTTGTCTGACCTGGGGCCTTTCTGCAGCCCAGCCTATCCTCGCCCGGCTCTAGTGAAAACCTGGTTGGTCCTTAGATTCCAGGCTTCCTGGTCCAGAGGTGAGCTGGATCTTAGTCTCCGCAATCAGGGTTCATACCCGGTAGCCTGACATGCAGACTCCAGAAAAAAGCCTGCCATAGGAGGAGCAAAGTCTGGCGGTGGTGGTGACGCTGGAAAGGCTAGCTCTGTACGGTACTCTGCTGTGTGGCAATTCTTTTGCACCTTCCCAGAGGAACAAAACCTGGCACAGTGCCAGATCTGCAAGCAGAAAGTTAGCAGTGGCCAGGGCTCAAATCTTTGAACTACGGCTCTATGTAAGTACTTGGAGCCACAGAAGGTTGACTGGGACAATCAAAAGGTCTTGCAAATACCCCATCAAAAGCTTATTGCTCTTGATGCTGCTGCTGATGGTGCGACTCCTATAACCTCTATAACATCTGTCTAGTAACCAGGCCTTATCCACAGGCAGTACAGTTTCAGTCTCAGTCTTGTCATTGTCATATAGTGCTCCTCCTCCATCCCATCAGTTATCCATAATAGGATCTATATTCACCAGACAACAATATGACCCCAGTCATCTGATTGTCGTGCAGAAAAACTCGGACCTGACCAAGTTGTTGGTGGAGTCTCTGCCATACCACCTGGTTGAGTCCACTGCCTTAAGGCAACCAATGGGGTGTTCCCAGCCCAGGTGGCATGTCCCCAGTTTCCATTTTTCTCTAACAAGGCTATCCCTGCCTGGCACAATTACGTGAAAGAGAAAGGGGGGCAGTCTATGCAACTGTCAGTGTGCAACAGAGTGCATGAAACAGTAGATACTTGGAGCAGTAGCTGCATGGGCAATGCATGTGTGTCACGGCCCCCTGGGTCAACCTTGTGCAGCATGATGCTCCAAAACAACAAGGTCAGGCATTAGTAATGCTTCCGAGTTTGTGCTGTTCTGCTTTTTGTCTCCAGCCACCTATCCTCCTTCTTCCCAACAGATGGGAGACAGCAGGGCGTAGCTTACCCTCCTCCTCCTCCATACTTTCATCATTGCAAGGTGCATCACTGCCATGCCGTATTACACATGCTGAGCCACACTGCAGAGGATTTTCTGCCATGCATGCATAAGGAAATTTCCCACTGGCTGTCTCCATGTCATCTTAGATTGGGCAATGTGGTTGCAAATAATAGGACAAACACTGTGGCTACTCTACGTCTAGGTCGCATGACACTTGCCCTATGCCTGGGGCACGTAATCTGTCTGGTCGTCAAGCGCTTCTAAAAAACATATGATGGTCTGGTGGATGTTCTGGCCATGTCCAGGAGGGTATGTGTTTAATATGCCTTCAAACACGATCTCCTAGACTTGCAGCACCAGAAGGGTCTTCCCAAACACTGCTTAATCTGCTATATCCCCACCTGCCAGAATTTCACTCTACATCTGCTAAAACACCTCTACCACCAGCGCAAAGCGGTGAATGATTTCTTCAGGCAGCAAACGGCCAGCTTTTCCAGCCAGTGTGATTTTCAGCTCCAACATTGGCAGATGATCAGAAAAACATTTCTCGTGCTGAGGCCTTTTGAAGAGGCAACAAGATTTGTCAACAGGGACAACAGTGGAAAGAATGATGTTATGCCACTGATATTCATTTTGGAGTAAATGCCCATGGCCATGATTCAGCAAGGGATGGAGGAAGGATCCCGTCTGTCTCCCGGCTCTTTGGATCTACCAGAAGAGGTGGAAGAGGGTGAGAAGGAGGAAATCAGACCCCAGGTGGTGGATTTGGAGATGGAAACAACCAACTTATCACAGAAAGGGATAGGGGAGGAGGCATGTGATGATGATGATGACAACCATCATGATGGTGATGATGATGATGATGATGATGATCAAACATGGCAATATGGAGTGGAGGTGGAACCAACCAGGTCCTCGGAAATGCTGGTGGGGATGGAGAGCTGTATGCTCGGGTGCTTGCATGCTGAAAGCCACATTGTTAGCATGAAGCAAAAAGGCAAGTACTGGACTACAGTATCAAGCTAAAATGGGGGATTTTTTATACCTGCCAAGAGGAAGGCAAAAATAGCTTATCACTGAGAATAGACATTGCAGCCAGTTAGCCATGGCTATTAAACAGCAGACACCTGCCGCAAGTATGTCTGACTGGGTGTCCGCTTACCACTCCCTGACGATTTAATGAGCTACCTCACCAACAGGCGGCAGCAGCAGCTGCATGTAACTCACTCTTGAGAATATGGTATACAAGGTTTTACCTATAAGTCCACCTGACATACATCGTCATGGAAGGGATGTTCATCACCAGCAAAACCACCACCACCTGAATAGCCAGATGCACTCCTACCTCGACTGGGCCCTTTCTCCAGGAGATACACTGAGCTCAGACCCCTTGAACTTCTGGGTGAGCTGATTGGATCATTGGCAAGAGCTAGAACAGTTTGCCATGGGGGTCCTGTCTTGTCCACCCTCAAGCTTAGTGTCAGAAAGAGTTTTCAGAACAGCAGGTCGTCACCCCTAAGCTGACAAGGTTGTCTGCCAAAAGAGTGGAAAAACTATCTTTTGTAAAGATTAATCAGGCGTGGATAAGTGATGATTTTAAAACCCCTGATGGTGCCTGATGCCATTGATTAGCATGCTACTATTACTACCAACAGCGCCTCTGCTGCCAGCCTGCTACCTCTGTTACTGCCAACCACAGTTTAACCCTCTGATGCCCAAAATGGGCAAATTTTTCAAGGCTTGCAAAAAGCCATTGCTTCTTCTTCAACTAAATTGTCAGGATGCCAAACCCGCTGACACCCCCTTCTACAAGTGGGCCAGTTTTTTAAGGGCTTGTTCCCTACTGCCAGGCCTATACAACCACCACAGGTTTCATGTGCCATGGCTTAATCTTTCTTTAACAATTGCAGCCTCTGCTAATGCTGCTACTACTACTACCACCAACAACGCTTCCTCTGCCAGCCTACCACCAGGGGTCCTCCACCAACCTTCCCAGGAGGCTTTTCGGTCTTTGGTCTGATGGGCTATGGGGCCAGCAACAAAGCTATTAACGGCAGTGGGGGTGCATCTGGGCACGCCTCTTTTTTTTATTTTGCAAACCTGCAGCAAAAGCCACCACAGGAGCGGACGGAGGGTTGCAGAGGGAGCAGAGCTGTCAATCGGTGGCCGTTCACTGCACATAAGCCACCAAGCACAGCTGCTGGCAGCTCAATGCAGGGAACTGTTTTTTGCTGGACCAGCTGGGTGACTACACCCCCCTACCCAGAATGGCAAAGCAGGAGTTCCTGAGCAGCACACACCTGCACAAGGGTGGCACCAGGGACTCAAACTGACGTTCCAGTTAGTAGGTGGGTGCCAGACAACCACCAATCAGTTACTTGACTGGACTATTATTTTAAAGGGAAAAAATACTGTATCTGAGGCCTCCACCTGATTTTGTGCCCAGGGACCTCCACCACACTTAATCCGACCCTGCCTACCACCCTCTGCTATTGCCAGGCCAAGACAACCGCAGTTTAACCATGTGATACTCAAAATGGGCACATTTTTCATTGCTTGTTAAAAGCCATTGCTTCTTTTCAACTAAATTGTCAGAATGCCAAGCCCTTTTCCATTCCCCTTTACAAGTGGTAACATTTTTATAGGGCCTCCCCGTTACAGCCAGGCCTACACAACCACCAAAGGTTTACTGTGCCATGGACTAGTCTTTTTTCAACAGCTGCAGCCTCTGCTAATGCTGCTACTACTACCACCAACAGAGCCTCCGCTGCTAGCCACCCTCTGCTACTGCCAGGCAAACACAACCACAGTTTAACCCTGTTTGCTCAAAATGGGTAAATTTTTCAGCACTTGAAAAAAACATTGTTGCAAGTGGGACATTTTTTGAGAGCTTGACCGCTACTGCCAGGCCTAAACAACCACCACAGGTTTTCTGTGCCACGGCCTAATCTTTCTTCAACAGCAACACAAGCAGGTCAACCCTGGGATGGCCAAAATGGGCAAAATTGTCAGCGCTTGTAAAAAGACATTGCTTCTTCTTCAGCTAAAATTTAAGGTTGCCAATCCCACTGCTAGTGGGACAATTTTTTGAGGGTTTGCCTGCCACTGTTAGGCCTACACAACCACCACAGGTTTCCTGTGCCAGGCCTACACAACTGCAGGTCTACCCCCTGTGATGACAAAAATTGGTAAATTTTTCAACGATTGTAAAAATTACTTCTAATTAGTAAATGGTAAGTAAGTAATTACCATGACTTCTTTTCACTTTCCAGGAATGCCAACCTTGTTGCTTCTTGTTGCTTGTTGTTGCTTCTCCCCAATTTTTGTGTGCTTTAAACTATCAAAGACAGTCACAAGCTATTGAAATGCTTAGAGGCCGATTCAGTAATAGCGCCAGGTAGCGACAGATGAGCGACTGAAGTATGGCGCTATGAGCGCCGCTAGCGTACGCCGCGGGCTATAGCAGGCCTCCTCGGTCGCTACCTGGCGTTGTTGTGAACAATGCCTACATTGGTGAATATGATGTTTCAGATCAGCTTTGTAGGCGCTGTCATTTTGACACACGCTATTCAACACAGCGCCTGCGCCTTGGTTTGCTGTTGGCTTGAAATCAATGTTAGTACCTTCAGTAGTAAACACATTGCAACATGTTTCTTTGGTGAATTTTGTTTTATTTTTAAATTTTTTTGGGTGAAAGTGACCAATAAAACTCCAGTGGTTTTTTATCTTGGTGCCTAAAAAAGAAGAAAAATTGGAATTAGTATTTAGAATTAAATTTTTTTTTCGCATTTATTGACTTTTTTTAATTTTCTTTGGGACAGTTTTTGCCAACTTGCACAACACCCCTAATTGTTATGTCAACTTCCCCCCCCCCCCCTTATAGTGGTTTTGCTCATCTTACACAGCCCTTAGAGTGGTTTTGCTCATCTTACACAGCCCTTAGAGTGGTTTGGCTCATCTTACACAGCCCTTAGAGTGGTTTGGCTCATCTTACACAGCCCTTAGAGTGGTTTGGCTCATCTTACACAGCCCTTAGAGTGGTTTGGCTCATCTTACACAGCCCTTAGAGTGGTTTGGCTCATCTTACACAGCCCTTAGAGTGGTTTGGCTCATTTTACACAGCCCTTAGAGTGATTTGGCTCATCTTACACAGCCCTTAGAGTGGTTTGGCTCATCTTACACAGCCCTTAGAGTGGTTTGGCTCATCTTACACAGCCCTTAGAGTGGTTAGGATCAGCTTACACAGCCCTTATAGTAGTTTGTGACAAATTATGATTGTAGGCACCAAATTTTTCCCCTGTAGTGCAGTACTTGGATTAGAGTGAAGGGAAGTTAGCTTACCGCAAAAAACGAAGTGATCATGCTTTCCCTTAGCATATACAAAGATTGTGGAGCACACAGCATGTGAGGATAATCTTAGAGACCTTTTGTGGACTGTACAACCTCCTCCTGGGCGTGCCAAACACAGAAAGCGCGCTTTCAGCAGTCCAATGGTTCTTTCCACAATGCTTCTGGTTTTGCGATGTGCTGCATTGTAGCGTTCTTGGGCAGAGGTCTGTGGGTTTCTGACCGGAGTCATCACCCACGTTCTCTGCCCATATCCCTTGTCCGCTGTGGGAAAAACACAAGGAGAGAGACAGCAATTAGTACTAGTACATGTTTTTTTTTTTTGCATTTTTAAAAATATAGCTTACTAGGCCACATATTTTCGTGAAAATACTTTGACATGGTTACTTATTTACCCAGTAGCCAGCCAGCTGACATTTCGTTGTTCTCAAACTTCCTGCACAGGACTGACCTCACGGCCCGCAGCTTCATGTCATGGGCACACACAACCATGACATTGATGGAGTGGAACTGCTTTCGGTTCCGATAATGCAACTCCTGTGCACGGGGAGGGCGGAAAGGGATATGTGTACCATCCACGCACCCTAGCACATTCGGGATCCCTCCCATGCGATAGAAAGCATGTTTTATTTTGGCAACCTCATCCTCAGGAAATTGGATGTAAATAGGGATCAGGTCACAAATAGCCAGTACTACCTGGAAAAATATGCGGCTCATTGTAGCCTGGCTGATCCCGCTGAGGAGGGCAGAGGTTGCCTGGAAGGTCCCTCGTGCCAAAATATTAAGACTGGCACATAGGCGTACTATGTTTGGAATGGATCTGGTGCGTTTGGTGGATGGATCGATTTTGGTCTTAATCTGATCATATAGGGACTGTAGTGCTGCACGATTCAGACGGAAGCGGCTCCTGATCTGCTCGTCACTTAAATCCCACACTGAAAGGCGGATTCCAAAGGATCGGGGTGCCCTAAGCCACACAGCACCCTCCTCCCTGGCCTCCTGCTCTTCCAGCATTCTCACACATCCCTGCACCCATAACCCATACATCACCCTCTTATCCATCTCACACTCAACAGATATACCAAAGAAGCAAAACAAAAACAAAATCCACAAACACACCACACACACAAGCAAGCACACTCCTCACACACTCACTACAATGCAGCTCACCACAAAACCAGAAGTATAGTGGTCTGAACCACCAGACTGCTGAAAGTGTGCTTTCTAAGTTAGGCACAACCAAGAGGGGAGTTGCTGCACAGCCCACAAAAGGCCCCAAAATCAAGCCTCACTTGCTGTATGCTCCAAAATATTTGCATATGCCAACAAAATCAATCTCCTAAAGAAACAGCACTGATGTCAGAAATCACCCAACAAGCCACAGAGAGCGAGGACCCAACCCAGCCAGACACTAAAATGAACTAAGGGACAAAAACACCACACCACCACACCACAGCCTTTGCAACAGTGTAACAATACCAGAAGGTTGGCAAATCCAGCCATTTATACTTCACTTTGAAAAAGGACAGGTCCGCTTTGCCGCCTTTTGCGTTGCTCTGCTATTTCCTGTCTGCAATTAGCTGACCCAGGTGTGCGTGAAACGGATTGCGCATGCGCACGCTATTAGCGCTACTAGCGTACGTGAGCCGAAACTTGCGTGCATTAACGGACATGGATGAAAATTCTGTGGTGGACCAATGAAAGGTAAGCTGCTCTTTATTTAAATAGCCGTTTGTAGAGCCACATGTCACAAGTGTTTAATATACATGAGTACATTGTTGTCTTTGGTTGTGTGTTGTTTGGTTAATGAGCTCTGTAATAAATTGCCTACCAAACATGGTTCAATCAGTGCAGTGGAGCTGTGGCTACAAGCACCTGGCCAGTATGTGTGAAGCAATTAAGTGGACTTGTTTGTGATTGGTTGGTAGAGCACATAAAACCTGCCCAACCCAAAAAGAGGGCGATGCCATTCTGTAGTCTGTATGCGTGCTTGTGTGTTGTCTAGTGGTGTGTGTGTGCAGCTACAGGATGGAGCCAAATTCTGGACATCTGCCGGCCACAGCTGGCCCAAGTAGGAGTGTGTTGGGTGCTGTGCGCAGACCTCCCTTAAGAAAAAGGGCCCAGGCCCAATGTGAGCCTGCACCCAAGGCCAGCCGCCCATTTGCCAAGAGGGAGCCGGAATTTAATTTGGCTGAGAACAATACTCTTGTGCGCCTTATCCTGGCCAAATGGGAGCTAATATTTGGCTCCCAAAGCTAGTCTATAGGCAAGCAAGAAAGGAGCAAATTGTGGGATGCCATTGGGGAGGAGCTTACTAGCAGTGCTCAATACCCACGTAGTGGCCCATCCTGTAAGAAACGCTTCTACACTTTGAGAAGGGCCCTTATGCAAAAGATGAAGCATGATCTTGATGTCGAGAGTGGGACCATCCAGGGTCCAAAGAGTACCTACAGGCCATATGAGGAGATGCTGAAGCCCAAAATTCCGCTGATTCGGCTGCAGGGTGTTGATGCTGGGGATGACACCACAGGTTGGACTGAAGGTACATATTTTCTGCATATTTTTTGCTGGTAATGTTAATGTATGTGATTTGCTTTGTCTCTTTCTGGCCAACTAACAGTAGGACCTGTGAAGTAGTACATTATACCTCATAAATGTTTTCCTTTCTTGTCTGTTGCTTTCTGCATAGGTGGACATGGTGATGTCCCGGATTTGGCTGAGGACACCACAACTCCTGCCCTTCAACCAACCTCAAGCCTAACCCAGTCTGCCATTGAAGGTATTTATCCCTAATTTATGGGCTGGGTTGTTTTTGTACAAAATGGGTGTGGGAGCACCTCAAACAATAGCTTGTACCACGGATTACTAATATGGGCCTGCGGACTAATTTCACGCCCACTTTAACCCTCTCAGCAACTAACTAACAAGGACCTAACATGTGTAGCTATGTGGGAAGCCAGAGATGTGTGGCCATATATCTGCATATACATGTGGAAGCCACACTGGCCTTGATTAGGGAATATTATTGCTTGAGCTGCTCACACACACCTTTTTTCTTTTTTGGGTCCCGCACATTACCAATGGCTTTATTTTTGGAATTTGCCTAGCTGCACCGTCATTGGCACCAGCATCTCCTCAGGAGCCAAGCTACTCTTTGGATGCCGGTAAGTGCATGTGTCAACCTTGCTTTAGCCACTTTAACACAAGTGCATGTCTTTCATTCCTCTTTTTTCTTGGTAGGCCAAGTCACTGCTTCATCTTTGGACACCACTTCCGATGTTGCAGGTCAACAGGACCCTGTTGGTGTGTATTGCCCAAAACAATGTATCCTTTATGCTGTTTATGTTACACTGGTTCTATTTGGTTAATCTAATAATCAACATGTTTGCTAGGTCAACTTGAAGATTGCTTTTTTTAGTGGATTTGCCATCCCCAGGCTCATTAGTAAACTGTTTAGAGTGATTGCAATGCATTTTTTGTGTATATTAAAAGACAAACATTCACCAGAGTAGTGTTAGGAATATTTAGAGACATTAATTGTGTTTTTTAGTTGGCTGGAATATCGGAAGTGGCTGTCCGGAAAGGGCCCTTCACGTTGAGGCTGCTAGAGATGAGGGTAAGTTGGTTTTGCTTGATTATCTCGTAAGGATTTTTGCAAACCTTTTTTGGCAATTTAGTTGGCCAACTTGTGTTTAAACGTGTTTTTTCAAGGGCAAAGCTCGAGTGAGGGCCAAACTCCGGACATGTGGGAGATGGAGGGTATGTGTAATTTGAGCAAAGTGTCTGTTATTGTTTGGCCCAATTATTGGCTCATCTTCCTCTTACATACATGTTAGCAATCTGAGTTTACAAGATCCATTTTGGCTAGTGTGTAATCTGCAACTTTGTTGAGGTATGGCCTCGATAGTCTATCCATATTACATTTGAGTTTGGTCCACTGACCTACTAACATGACTTTCCTGTTTAGCATATGCCAGCTTGCCCCATCTCTCAGATGTGGATTTCCCCCTTTCTGGCAGCCAGACCCCGGAACTACTTCGGGCGGACGGCACTGAGGTAGCATGGCTGATTTTGGTGAACAATAACCACATTGACATGTTTGTGGGTAGTCCAGGAACCAACATGTAACATGTTATTTCTTTGTTGTTTTGGCAGGAGGCCCGACCTGAACCCCAAGCTGGGACCTCTTCCCAAGTGCCATGTGGCCAAGCTACAGAGGCTCAATCAAGGGTAAGTTTGATTGTTACACTTTGGGTAAATGATTGGTAGGGGCATACCTGCATTGTTTCACCTTCACTACAATCTTTTCTTTTTGTTTTTTAGCCGGAACACACAACAAGAGGAGGTGTGGCACCGACCAGTGCCGATTTTTATGAGCTAGGGGTCCAGATGCTGGAGGACTACAGTCGCCAACAGCCACGTGATGGAACTAATGAGCGCATTGCGGCATTGGAAAATCAGGTGCTGGTGTCTCGGCAACAAATTGAGGACCTGCAGCGCCAGCTCCAGGATGTGAGAGAAGGACACCAAATTCAAACCAACCGGTAACTGGATCGCATTGCACATGTGCTGGAGCAATCTTTACAGCGCCAGGACCAAAGTTTGTTGTTGATGCATCAGCTGATACAACAGCAGTCTATTTTTTTACTGCACTGTTGTCCCCCAACACCACCCCTAGCAATGACTCGCAACCTCCCAGGTCCCCAAGCCAAGAATATTGAATTTCTTTTTGTTGTGTTTCATTTGTTTCTAATACATTTGAGTACCCCACCTCTAAATTGTGTTTTTTTCAAAGACAAAGCTAAGAACACAGTCAGGGATGAGTCTCTAGATCTAGATATGTACATGTAGCCAGAAATGTATGACACACATTGGTGACCATATCTTACTATGGTTTACACATTAAATGGCTACAAAGGTACACCAACATTTTACAAATAATGGGTTGGTAGACACTTAAACTATGCTTGACAAGGCACAACACACTGTAATTACAAAAATACAAAATATTTATTATTCCGCAAGGCGGGCAACAGGCCCAACATTTGGCCGCACAGCGGCTCAAAGCATACCCCCCCACTCTAACGACGCCTCTTCAAGGCCAGCAGCATAAGGCGAAGACGCCGGATCGACTGCCACATTCTGTGATGCTGGTTTGCACAAGCTGTAGAGAGTAGAAAAAAACCATATTCAAAAGATAGAATGTGACCTCAACATACACAGATGTAGCAATGTAATGTAATTGGCTCAAATTAGCTGACGCTCACATTCACATTGTTGGCCACTGTGCCCTTAGGTGTTACCATTATATGAGTACTAGTGGCTGCCTTAAATGTGGCCACAACATCCCAAGCATACATTTACTCTGAACTCTTGGGAATAAATTAAGATCTAAGTCCCAGTGTGGGCATTTATTTGTTTAGTTACAGCCAAACATCAGGGCCTAAGTCCTAACAATTAAACTGGTTGGGCCAAGCATATTAGAGGTCACCACCTTAGCAGGCCAATTTTGTTGGCAATAAACCACAATTTTACACTATGTGGCCAAAACAAGAATGGGAGCCAACAATCAAGCATGCAGACATGCATTTAGGATTGTTGAACAAACACATGTAACCTAGATGTGTGTTTAGAAAACACATAGGTACATTGCAAATGTCTCCAGAATTTACTATAAGACATAGGGGTCACAAGTCTTTAGGCATATGAAGTGGGATGTACTCACCATCGCAGCTGTGGCTGGGGCCCATGCTGCTGGCCGTCCCGGGAGCTGGGGTGGGGAGGATGGTCAACGGCTCCGTCTGCATGGCCACATCTGTCAGGAGAAAGCAAAAGAGAAAACAAAAATTAGTGGGACAATGACACATGACTATTTGACAGCCATCTGGTTATGGAGTCTGCCAAAACAAATGCTTGCATGGTTACACACATGTTGTCCGACATTAGCATATTTCCTGGTCCATGAGTTCATGTAAATTATTTATGGTTGCAACATGGACACATAAAGATAATGTGCCAATAACCTTGACAGTGCAATGGTAAGGCCTAATTTGCAGTTGAGTGTAGAATCTTACTAGTGTGCAACATGTGTTAGCCGGAACAACTTACAAAAATAACACATTTGCTAGCCCCCATCATGGTGTGGGCTGAAAAATAGGGGTGGTTGCCAGTTGGATTGCACTGTAGTGGGGTTTGTGATGTTAATGTAAATTATAAAAGCAGCTTGTACTATGGACCATGAAACATGTGTATGTTAAAAGTGGACCAGGATTTATACTATCCTGTGTTTTGGTCCACTTTGGCAGGGCACACCAATCGGAGAGAGAGCCCATCCGCCGCCGCCTCCCATCTAGAGGGGCGTGCAGGAGGCAGCAGCGGTGGCTTCCGCCACCCCCAATGAGGTAAGGAGTTTGTGGTCTTTTGGGTGGGGCCGCGGTGAGGGAGGTGATTGGGCAGGGAAGCTTATAGATTCCCAGCCCAATCAACAATGGGTGTTGGTCCACTTTAAGGAATGTCATAACATATGGAATGTGAGGGATAACAACAAACACTTACCATGACTATGCCCGTGGAGAAGGCGTTGCCAAAAGCTCCTGGAGGTGCCGCCTATATGATGCGCTGCAAATTAGAGAGGAATGGCAAGGGCTAAGTACAAATGGCCATATGTAACCTGTCACAGACTAACACTGACTAAATCTGCACTCACCAGGGGATGAGCTGCCACTTGAAGCCCAGGGAGGGCTCTGAGGAGGAGGCGTGGAGCCTCGGCTCCTCACACTCTGATCCAAAGATCCCCCACCCAAAGGGCCACCCTCCTCCCTCTCACTCCCTGCTCCTTCAGGGAGTGTGGGAGAGTCCACTACTTCCACCCCACTGGCTGGTGAGACTCCTCAGATTCAGAGTGTGAGGAGCTGAGGCTCGATCCTGACAGCCCCCCAGCAGCACACTCCTCTGGGGCATCATCCCCTTCCTCCCCTGGGTCCTCTAAATAGGACACTCGAGAGGGAATCCCTTCCCACGTTTCCCCAGGGGAGGACGCTTATCTGTGTTGAGGGGGTGAATAAAAAAAATTACAATTACTACCCAAAATGGACACAGCTTAGAATATTATTTCCCAAAAAGTATAAACATAGCATAAACTTCCACTTACCTGAAGCGTACGCATCATATAGGCGGTACACGCCTTCAGGGTCCCGGCGCTTAAAGTCGGACCACTTCTGCATAATAGCTCTCACACTGAGCCTGGTGTTGAAGCACCGGGACACTGTGGCCTTCACCTCCAGGGCAATGCGCTTCTTGCCCCCACGGGCATAGTCGTATTGGTGGATGCAGAAATCCTATGAGAAATGAATAAAAAAAAGGTAATCAATACATGACATCAGACCAATGGCCTAAACATTTATACTGAGAACAGATTAAACATATAATCCAAGCAAAACATACTCACTTTCACCACCTGGCCGTTTACGCGGCTATCCACCCTCTTCCTTTTTTTTTTTGCTGGCCCAGGGGGGGGTGGAGGGGGATTAGGTGGGGGAGGGGGGGAGGTGAGGTAGGTGGGGGAGGTGGGGGAGGGGTGGGGGGGCCAGAGTCAGAGGAGGAGCTGGGAAGGCGCAGGATACATCGCCTGGGCATCATGGTGGAAACGCAAAGGAGGAAACCGGAAGTGGATATGACGAAAGTGACACCAAAAAAAAAAAAACGCTCCGCGCACTAGGAAGGAGCTAATATCCGCTACGTGCAAGCTAAGTGGCGGTAATAGTAGATTTACGCATTACAACAAGCTATTGGCCATGACGCAATTAATTATTAGCTTGATTTAGCTGGGTGTTCAATATCCTGTAATGCATAGGTCAGAGCAAAAACAGATCTGGTTGCTTACAAATAACAATCTGATTCCTTAATAAAATAATAACACAATATAACTATCCAACAACATGATAATGTGGCACACAGGAGAATGCATAACGAGTTGTTATGAGCTTGTACGCCTGAAAAAATCCTGCAGAATGTGGACATATGCACGCTCAGAACTACAGTGTATTCATTAAGAACGACTGAGGTCGCTGCAAGTGAATTCAGGGAAAAATGCAGAAAGGCACATGTATGAACAGCACAGCGCAGCACAGCGATGCTAGCGCCGGCACATAGTGAATCACAACAGCGACTGCACAAACACTGACCACCACAGATTCAACAAGGACAGGGCTGCAGAATAGCTTGGGCAATTCTGACAATTTCAATGAGCGAACGTGAGCGCCAACCATGACTGACTAAAAAGTAGCTTTACAAGCCATGTGTGTTGTGAACGCAAGCTAATTTGAGGCTAATGTGTTTTGTGGGAGGAGATGCATTTTATATTTCAATCACAACATTCCAGTCTAAAAATTACATCTTTCACCAAAAAATCTATAAAAACAAGACAGATTAATCAAACA
Source organism: Gastrophryne carolinensis (assembly GCA_027917425.1). Classification (NCBI taxonomy): domain Eukaryota; kingdom Metazoa; phylum Chordata; class Amphibia; order Anura; family Microhylidae; genus Gastrophryne; species Gastrophryne carolinensis. The sequence continues at coordinate 454,743,623 of CM051234.1, forward strand.
TATCCTAAACAACATGTGTTTAATTTTTGGCAAAAGACAAGAACACAAAAACCACTTAAAAAAAACATTGCAGTGTCTGCCATTGAAATGTATGGGAGAGCGCCAGGTAGCGAAAGGTCTGACCTGGCGCTGGGCTGGGATTAGCAGCGGCGCTGTTCGTTGCAGTCCGCTACATGATGAATCCCGCGCTAGCTGAAGCTTTCGCCGGCGCTAGCCTCATTTAGCGTGATAAATGCGTGATTGTGTTCGCAGCCTGGCGTTCGGGAGTCGGTAGCCGCCGATAGCTGGCGATACATGGCGCTATTGACACACTAGCTGACGCTATCGCTTGATGAATAAGGCCCTAAGTATGCCTCTGGTGATTTGTGTGCTAATTTGCCACAGCCAATTCAAATGCTAATAGGTGCCACAGGGCACAGATTGCTACAGATTGGAGAATAGAAATTTGCCTCAAACACATAAGATGGAGAGTCTAATTTGCCACTGCTAAACAGTAAAGACTGGGGACAAACATGGGGCCCACTGACTGTCTTAGCCTGCACAATGCACATGGAGCTTGGCCATTTATGTTTAAAAATAGCTGAATTTTATGTGCAATGCTCACGTTTTTGTGCATGGTTTTGAAGCTTGCAATCACACTACATGCTTGCCATTTGTTGTGATGTGCATAAAACTTGCACCCAGTTCATTAAATAAATTTACCACATACGGGTTCTCTTGCACCTGGTTTTGGGCTTTTTGGCACACGGACATGAATCGACCCTAATGAGTTTTACTGCAGGTTTGACTCATTGTCAGCATGTAGTCTGGGGAACTTATCAGTAGAACACTGTGAACTCTCCTCAGCTATCTGTGTTTCCTCCTTGTTACCTATGGATACATATGAATACCCGTACTCCTCACCCCTCGATAACCCAACAAATAGAGAAGAGAAGGTGTGTGTTGTTTTCTTAAGAAAAAAGAATTTTCAGGACATGCTAGAGGTTCTGGGCTGAGCAACTATCTGTATTACTCATGGGCAATACCAGAGGGGTGGTTCCTGCATGTTTTAAGAGGTTAACAATTAAACTTGTCCCTAAGTCATCAATGGCATTGGATGTAATCACAACAGTGGTCATGCAAATATTTGAAAATATGTTGCTTTCATACTTGAGAGGATCCACAAACTACCACATGGACCCTCTGCAATTTGCATCTAGGGCAAACAGATCAGTGGAGGACAGTTTTAACCCAGCCCCTCACTACTTGTTGGAGCACTTAGAGTTTTGTACTTATGTACCAGTATGTGCCAGTATGTACTGTTTTATGAAATGTTATTGTTACAATAAATATCGTGTATATATTTAAGAAAGTGTCAAGAAGAAGAAGCTGAAAGTGGTTAAAATAGAGTATAAAACCAACAGCGTGGAGTGGTTCTACATTGCTAAGCAAATGAAATGTAAGAAGGAACCCTTATTTCCCCCATACCCTGCGTAGTTTAAAAAATACAGGCAAAGAACAAATTTGCTAGACAATCCAATTTTAAAGCTGTCAGCTGTTGATGCTGTAATAGGATTCTTTGAGAAGCTACTTCACAGATTTTTAGCAGTTCATCACCTCTGGAGATAGACTTACAGGTCCCCTTGTCTATATAGAGGATTTTACATGAAACAGCTTTTCCTAATATTTTTTGTATTGCCCATTAACCCTTTAAACGCCAGCCACGTAAATTTTACGTGGCTGCCTCTCCAACCGTTAAACGCCAGCCACGTAAAATTTACGTGCCTGACTTTCCCCATTAATAAAATAAAAAGTATAAAAAAAAATCACTTACCTGACCCCTTGTTTGGTCCGGCCGGGTCTCCTCTTCAGCCAGCGGGGCTCTGATCGCCGATCGGGGCTTCTCCGGCTGCAGGGGAGGGCCCGGAATAGGGTGACCCCCCCCGTTTCAGCAGCCGCCGGATTCCCTGTTAAAAAAAAAAAAAAAAAAAAATGACAGTTACTCACCTCCGCTCCCGCCGACTCCCGCCGCCTCTCCTCTTCATGGGGGGGGGCTCCGATTACCCCCCCCGGGTCTTCTGTCTTCTGGAGGGGGGCATAACAGCCCTCCCTCCGTCGCATCTTCCGATGGCGGCCGCCATCTTGGATTTTAGCCCCGCCCCTTCGGGGGCGGGGCTAATGACGTCACCGCCGGGTGTCATCGGGGCACCCGGCAGTTCTCCTCTCAGATGCCGGTGACGGCTGGGCGGAGAAGGAGGGAGGTAGGCGATCCTCCGATCGCCTGCCTCCCCCCTTCTCTGCCCAGCTGTCACCTGCATCAGATCGCCGCGGGACATTGCTTCTGAAGATCGGAGGTGAGTAAAGGTAAAATGTTTTTTTTTTTTTAATAAATATATTTGAAAACATGTGTGTTTGTTTTTATTTATACTTTTAACCCCTTGTGAACTGGTAAGGGGTCCATGACCCCTATACCAGTTCACAAGGCTTGGGGGGTGGCAAGTCACCTGCACTAGCGGGTGGCTTGCCATTAACCCCTGGCACCCTCATTACCTGCCTCCCCAAAGGCCAGGGGGGGGCAGAAGAGCCCGGGCCCACATGGGCTATGTGGGCTCGTAGGCTGCAGGGTGGGGGGGCCACATAAGCTGGCCCCCCCACTCTGTGCCTACAAGCCCCCATAGCTGGTCCCGGGCTGGTTACTTTGGGTAAGGGGGACCCCACGTCAATTTTTTTTTTGATTTTTAAGGGTTTTTAACCCTTAAAAATAAAAAAAAAATGGGGTCCGCCCCCCCTGGGAGGGGGGACCCTATGTCATTTTTTTTTTTGATTAACCCTTTGTGTTCTGTCATCCAGCAGCTATAAAAGGCTTCTAGCAAGTGAGCAGAAGCCAGTGATCGCCGAGGGACACAGTGCTCCAGGATGGATGGGAGGTGAGTACAGTGTAAAAAAAAATAAAAATTAATAAAAAAATTTTTTCTCTGCTTGTGTCTGTGTAATTATTTACATTTAACCCCTTGTGAACTGGTAAGGGGTCCATGACCCCTATACCAGTTCACAAGGCTGGGGGGATGGCAAGCCACCTGCGCTAGCGGGTGGCTTGCCATTAACCCCTGGCACCCCCATTACCTGCCTCCCCAAAGGCCAGGGGGGGGCAGAAGAGCCCGGGCCCACATAGGCTATGTGGGCTCGTAGGCTGCAGGGTGGGGGGGGCACAAAAGCTGGCCCCCCCACTCTGTGCCTACAAGCCCCCATAGCTGGTCCCGGGCTGGTTACTTCGGGTAAGGGGGACCCCACGTCAATTTTTTTTTTGATTTTTAAGGGTTTTTAACCCTTAAAAATAAAAAAAAAATGGGGTCTCCCTCCCCTGGGAGGGGGGACCCTATGTCATTTTTTTCTCGATTTAACCCTTTGTAGTGTGGATGGTATTTGTATTTTTTTTGTGAATGTTATAAAATACTTGTTTCAGTTAGAGGGGTCTCCTGGGCAGGAACGGGGGGCTACCGATAAATATGTGGTACCGTTCTAATCGGTAGAAATGGGGCTTTCACATGCAATATGATTTTCCTTAATAAAATACATTTTTTATTTAAAATAAAGGAGTCAATTTTCTAAAAAAATTTATTTATTTATTTATTTATTTTTTTTACTTTACAATATTGTAAAAAAAAAAAAAAATTACAAACAAGACATTTCATGTTAAAGCCTAAACTCTGCCACAAAAAGAAAATATGCCATTTTCTTGGAAATTCCTGCAAAAATCACAGTTAAACATCACGCAAAATGGTGAAAAATATCCTGTCAGGAGAGGGTGACAAAATCTCAAGTAGACTGGCAGTCAAAAGGTTACAGGTACCTATGCATGTTGGGTATTGTTCTGCTCGGGGGACCTTGCGCTTTCAGATTTAGCTTGTTTTTTCTTATTTGCATATTGATATTTTAGAAAAATGTGTTTTTTATTCTGCTTTTTTATACATTTTTTTGTGAAATCCTGTGCAACCTATGAATTCTTCGAGATATTACTTCCAGAAAGATGAGCCCACTACAACAAGCTGGGTACGCTTAGAAAGCTTAACATGTGTACTTTCAGGGAATATATGGTTTATGGGGGATATTCCAAATGTAAAGGGTTGGTTTGGTAGAAAAAGCACAAGGTGCGCACTTTGTCTGCAGAGCTGAATATCTGAAGTAAAATTACCGTTATGCGCATGCTTTACTTTGGTGTGGTTGGCAACTCTTTCCTTGACAGAACCTATGCATGTTGGGTATCATTCTGTTTGGGGGATGTTGCTTTTTCAGATTTTCTGTTTTTTTCTGGTTTGCATATAGTTTTTTTTAGGAAAATGTGGTTTTGATTCTGCTTTTTTATTCATTTTTAGGGAAACCCTGTGCAACCAAAGAATACATTGAGGGATTACTTCCAGATAACTGCACCCATGTCAACAAGCCTGGTACGCCTAGAAAGCTTGAGGTGTGTACTTCTAGGGAATATATAGTTTGTGGGGGGTATTTCAAATGTAAAGGGTTGCTTTTCTTGAAAAACTGCAAGGTGCGCATATTGCATAGCATAGTTGTATTTTATCTGAAAATCTCCTAAAGCATTGTTTCAGTTTGGGGGAGTCTCCTGGGCAGGAAAGGGTGTCTACCAATACATATGTGGTACCGCTGTAACCGAGAGAAATTGGGGTTTCACACGCAATAAGATTTTATTGACAAACTTACATTTTTTATCACAAAAAAACACTACAAATTGTAAAAAATAGTTTTTTTTTATTTTTTTGCACAATTTTCACCCAAAAATATTGAGAATACACTTAGAAAATGACAAACAAGACATTTCATGTTAAAGCCCAGGCTCCGCTGAAAAAAACAATATATCACTTTCCTGGGAAATCCCTGGAAATCCCTTCAAAAATCACAGTTGAACATGGGGAGCGCAAAATAGTGCAAAATGGTCTGGCAACAAAGGGTGACAAAATCTCAAGGTAGGCTGGCGGTTAAAGGGTTAATGAAGTTAATAATCCCCCCCCCCACACTTAGATGTCTCCTCAAGACTTAATACAAGCAATTCCCATAATCTTACTTTATGATTAAGATCCTTCATTCCCCTTATCAGTTTGGTGGCTCTCTCATACACCCTTTCCAAAATCAGGGCATCATTTATACGAACTTGTACCCAGAACTGGACCACATATTCCAGATGAGATACATTATTTACAGGTAATGATATAAAAGCATCTAATCATTTTTAAAGTTGCCAGCTGCCGATGCTGTAAAGGATTTCTGTGAGAGGTTAGTCCACTGATTTATAGTTCTTATGGTAAAAAAGGATAATCGCTTCTGGAGAGTGATTCAAGTGCCCCCTTCTCTTTAGAGGGAATTTAAATAGCTATTTGAATATTTATACAAGTTAATCATGTCCTCCTCAGATGTCTCCTCTCATGACTAAATATAATTATTCCTATAATCTTACTTTATAACTAGGATCCTTCATTACCCTTGTCAGTTTGGTGGCTCTCTTCTGGACCCATTCCAAATCAAGGCATCTTTCTTTGAACTGGTGCACAGAACTGGAGCTCATATTCCAGATTAGAGCACACTGGTGATTGATAATATTTTGGAAACCTTGGAAGCAGCTGCTTGACATTGTATACTAATATGTAGACACAAACCATTTATATATTATCTGAGTAGGTTAACAAATTGTGGGGTGAAGCCTCCCTTTTCGTTAAATGTTAACAATAAATCCTAGAATTAGCTGGTCTATTTGGATTGAGAATTCCAGCACACTCATATGAACAATTTGGGACTCATGCAGGGGGTTACCGATTATCCACTCTCCAATGATCATGTCTGATTATTATTGGTAAGTATTAATACCATGTTTTATGTATTTCATAAACACTATCTGCTCCAATATCATTTTTCAGCAGCGTTAAATTTTTTTGCAAAATGGTCTGTGTACACATTTCATCGCTGCATGGCTTTTTCAACACTTCAAATACATATAAGATATGGCTGTAAAATAAATATGTGCTGCAGGTCCAGCTCACCAAGTGTGATAAAACATAACATTTAATGTAACATTTTAAAATATAGCATGACCTTTCCAGCATCTAAGCAGGAAGTGTCATTATTTCACCACCTGCTCAGTATGCTGATATCTTTCTTAAAAGGAGCAATGGATCCCCATCTGTTTTAAGGTAGGATTAAGGGGTGAGGTAACCCCGAAACGCGTTACCTTTGAATGGGGAGCCCAGGATATTCACTCCACACAGGTCATGCTATATTTTAAAATGTTACATTAAATGTTATGTTTTATCACACTTGGTGAGCTGGACCTGCAGCACATTACTACAATTGGGACTTACAGAGGTCTGTCCGTGCTCCCAGGTGAAATATCTCAGGGGATTTCTGAGCTGTCTATCTTCTTGGGACTACTGTAAAATAAATATGACATACTTCCTATTGCTATATTGTTTTTGTTTTTTTGTGTTGATATAATCCAACATACAATGATCTGAGTTATATTACTCACAATATATTTCTTCCCTTTGTGCAGAAATATAGAAAAAGGAGTTCTACCATACCCATTATCTTTTGGTGGGTTCCTCTACTAAAATGAACAAAAATATAGTAGCCTATTACTGCCCAAGTTCTAGGTATGGGTGCAAATGAACAGGAGACCTTCATTTGTCCTTGTGTCATTATTAGCAGGAACAGTGAAAGAATTTTCATCAAGTAAATAACGGTTATTACTTGAGGTCAGGGGGTGGGTTTTCCCTATGTGGGTGAGGCTATTGGTATTGATGGTTCCTGCCTATGGCAAGTGGAGAGCTGTTCCCTTCACCACCACCAACTGTAGGTCCACCGACCTTGTACTTACCCCCCCCCCCCGCATCAGATTGCATCTCCCTTCACCACCACCAACTGTAGGTCCACCGACCTTGCACTTACCCCCCCCCCCCGCATCAGATTGCATCTCCCATTTTGCAAATTCAGCATTTTCAAAACCGAACACATTATCCTATTACTATGACCGAATAAGAAAAACAATACTACACATAACATCAGACTATACGAACAGATGGGAAAGAGACCTACAAACAAACCTAGAAGTGGCAGAATGGGAAAGTATTTATTACACAATTAAGATGATCAAATCCCCATCATTAAAATGCCTCTGTCTAAAATTTGTATCAAGATTTTACTACACTGCAGATTATAATGACAGATTCCCTACATACAATTGTTGGTGGTGCAATCTGGCACTAGCAACATTAACGCACCTTTAGTGGGATGCACATATACTAAAGTATTATGACAAGCCACAGCAGAGATTTGAGACTATGGTAAAAGATACAACACTTCTACCCCCTACACTGGGATTATGAACCTTTTCCCAAATAACTGGTCAAGAGACATAAAAAAATAGGATCATTAATCATATGGGCCACAAAAAAGGCAATGGTGTTGAGATGGGCTAACCCTACACCACCTGATAAAAAATATGGTACAGAACAATAACAGAACTCAAAATGAACTTGCACTAACAACGTGTCCTAAGTATGTTGATCTGTTAAATCAATACCTAACTATAATACAGGATCCCCAATCCTGACTGAAACAGAAAGAAGGGGGGGGGGCACTGAGAGGGCAATTGGGAGGGGGGGGGGGCGCATTTAGGCAAAATTCCACAGAGATCAAAACTCCACACCAATTATAGCATAGGAAGGTTGCCCGACGTACAGGAAATATAATAATAATATAATTATATATATATATATATATATATATATATATATATATATTTATTATTTTTTTTTTTTCATTAATTTTTTTTTTTTTTTTATTAAAAAAATGAATGTGTATGTCTGGATAGATATATGTATATATATAGATTCATAAGCAATGCCACAATGTACTAAATACGTACTTCCAACCAGATAGCGCTCTATACAGACAGTAAATGACAATATCTGGGTCAAGATTAACCAGTATGGAGATACAGGGAGGCTGATTCATCGTTAGCGGCAAGTAGCGACAGATGAGTGTCTGTAGCAGGCATTTTCAGAGCGCCCGCTAGTAGTCACAGTGCTCGGCCGTGAGTCGCTACTTTATAGCGACTCAGTCGCTGTTCAATAATGTTGAATACATTGTGAGGAGTCGCTATTTGACCAGTACAGCGCTGTATGGGAGCGCATGTTAGCGACTGCTCATAGCGACCGACTCACACCATATTCAGCAAAAAAACAGCCTCTAAAATCTCTGGCGCTGAAAAATATTTGTTTGAAGCCCAGAGCGCAGGAGGCGGTGTGTCTAAAGTCTGTTTTCAAGCATCTATCAACTAGTAACAAAGCGAAAACATATGGAATTACATTGTAACAACATTGTAACATGAACACTTTAATGCCAGACCTGTAATGTCATTTCTGAGGAAATATATAAAAAATGAAAAAATAATGAAAAAACTGCTATTTCAATGCCATAAGTGGTCACTGAATTATTTGTGATTTTTTTGAAAAACAAAAAAACCCCGTTTAAAGAGAAGAAAAGGATCGTCCATTGAAATGTATGGGAGAGCGTCAGGTAGCGAGAGGTCATACCTGGCGCTGAGCAAGGCTGAACACTGGCGCTGTTCGCTGAGGCTGTGAAAATGATGAATCAGACGCTACATGGCGCTATCCCAGTCGCTAAACAGATTCTGCTTGATAAATGTGCAATTGCGTGCCGTGTCCTGCGTTGATCTGTCGCTACCTCTCATTAACCAGGCGCTACCTGACGCTATCCCTTCTTAAGTAAGGGCCAAGGTCTGAGTGGAAAAAAAAAAGATTGCATTTCCCATTTTATTTGTCTATGCAGCTGACCTTGCAAGGATGGTCTATAGATTAAACCAAAATGTATTTTAGCATTGTTTACATCACTGTGCACTTCTACCCATCTATTATACCCAATACCCATCTATTATACCCATCTGTTATACCCCTATTTTACATTCTCACAATCTTCAGCTAGTAATGCCTAATTAAGTGGTCTTGCTTGGCAAGATCACTTATTGTTCTTGCTGATATATTATTAAGTGGTCTTGCTTGGCAAGATCACTTATTGTTCTTGCTGATATATTATTCTTATTAAGTGGTCTTGCTTGGCAAGATCACTTATTAAGTGGTCTTGCTTGGCAAGATCACTTATTGTTCTTGCTGATATATTATTAAGTGGTCTTGCTTGGCAAGATCACTTATTGTTCTTGCTGATATATTATTAAGTGGTCTTGCTTGCCAAGATCACTTATTGTTCTTGCTGATATATTATTTTTATTCTTATTCCAAGCATTTTTGCACTGTAACTCCTCCCACAGTTTTGACACTACATAGACCATAATATACCAAAACGTGCGGATCGTTCCCGAATGGTGTGCTTATATTTTGTAGGACGTTTCGCCAAACGGTTTCCGAAATATTGGCGTTTTTCTGGCGCAATTTTCCCATAGGAATGAATGGGAGGTATTTTCCAAGCTAGAGTGGGAGATGCGTGTGAAATGAAAAATCAGGACATGATTTCTAAACTGCGACCTCTCCCTCATTTTTAATCCCACCTACACAAATCTTATATCAAAACGTTCAGCTATCCCTGCTGCCGCTAAAAATGTCCAAGGCTAAGCCATAGCCCGAACAGATTTCACAATATGACCTTTTGTTTGCAACTCACACCTCCCATTGACATTCATTGAAACTCCACTCTAGACACCACAAATTTGAATGGCAATTTCTAAACTGCGACTGTGCCTTCATTTTTAATATTTCAAAGACATGTTATGCACCACATTATAGGTCTTCTTCTTGTGATTCTTACAGTATAAAGCTCTTTGCTGTAGGGTGTATACTTTTTAAGCTACAGTCATTTGAATATGGCAACCACCAGTGCATTAGAAATGTGTTTTAATGTGCATTCTCAGTTTACCTCAGAGTGAGTTTCCATAGCAACACAGCTGCAGCCTGGCTTGTTACAGCTGCTCCACCCACACACCAAGTCTCAGGAAACTCCCCTTAAAGGAGCAGTATCGCGAAATTTGCATTAAAAAAGATAAATAATTAAATAGCCACACAATAGCTTCTAACATGTCTATAAATAATCTGGCAATAGAAAAAAGAAGAATGCTTACTATCTTTACTCAAAACAATCCATACAGTTACTCTGCCTACTCCATATAGTTACTCTGCTCAGTCAAACCTTTCCACAGTTACTCCAGTGACTCCAACCACACAACAGTTACTCAAGTCACTCCACCCAGTTACTCAAGTCACTCCACCCAGATACTCCGCCCACTCCACCCAGTTACTCCGCCCACTGCACCCAGTTACCCCACCCACTCTGCCCACTCCACCCAGTTACTCCGCCCACTCCACCCAGTTACTCCAGCCACTCCACCCAGTTACTCCGCCCACTCCACCCACACAACAGTTACTCAAGTCACTCAACCCAGTTACTCCGCCCACTCCAACCACACAACAGTTACTCAAGTCACTCCACCCAGTTACTCCGTCCACTCCACCCAGTTACCCCGCCCACTCCACCCAGTGACCCCGCCCACTCCACCCAGTTACTCCGTCCACTTCACCCAGTTACTCCGCCCACTCCACCCAGTGACTCCGCCCACTCCACCTAGTGACCCCGCCCACTCCACCCAGTTACTCCAGCCACTCCACCCACACAACAGTTACTCAAGTCACTCCACCCAGTTACTCCGCCCACTCCAACCACACAACAGTTACTCAAGTCACTCCACCCAGTTACTCTGCCCACTCCACCCACTCCACCCAGTTACTCCTCCCACTCCACCCATTTACTCTGCCCACTCCAGTTGTAGAGAACTGGCGGAGGCAAGACCACTTCACGCAATTTCCCCGGAAATTGCACTTTGTCTAGTTTTTATTATTATTCCAAGCATTTTTGCACTGTAACTCCTCCCACAGTTTTGACACTACATAGACCATAATATACCAAAACGTGCGGATCGTTCCCGAATGGTGTGCTTATATTTTGTGGAACGTTTCGCCAAACGGTTTCCGAAATATTGGCGTTTTCCTGGCGCAATTTTCCCATAGGAATGAATGGGAGGTATTTTCAAAGCTAGAGTGGGAGATGCGTGTGAAATGAAAAATCAGGACATGATTTCTAAACTGTGACCTCTCCCTCATTTTTAATCCCACCTACACAAATCTTATATCAAAACGTTCAGCTATCCCTGCTGCCGCTAAAAATGTCCAAGGCTAAGCCATAGCCCGAACAGATTTCACAATATGACCTTTTGTTTGCAACTCACACCTCCCATTGACATTCATTGAAACTCCACTCTAGACACCACAAATTTGAATGGCAATTTCTAAACTGCGACTGTGCCTTCATTTTTAATACTTCCGAGACATGCTATACACCATTGTACAGGTCTCGGCCTCGTGATTCCTACAGTATAAAGCTCTTTGCTGTAGGATGTATACTTTTTAAGCTACAGTCATTTGAATATGGCAACCACCAGTGCATTAGAAATGTGTTTTAATGTGCATTCTCAGTTTACCTCAGAGTGAGTTTCCATAGCAACACAGCTGCAGCCTGGCTCGTTACAGCTGCTCCGCCCACACACCAAGTCTCAGGAAACTCCCCTTAAAGGAGCAGTATCGCGAAATTTGCATTAAAAAAGATAAATAATTAAATAGCCACACAATAGCTTCTAACATGTCTATAAATAATCTGGCAATAGAAAAAAGAAGAATGCTTACTATCTTTACTCACTCAAAACAATCCATACAGTTACTCCATATAGTTACTCTGCTCAGTCAAACCTTTCCACAGTTACTCCAGTGACTCCAACCACACAACAGTTACTCAGGCACTCCACCCAGTTACTCAAGTCACTCCACCCAGATACTCCGCCCACTCCACCCAGTTACTCCGCCCACTCCACTCAGTTACTCCGCCCACTGCACCCAGTTACTCCACCCACTCTGCCCACTCTACCCAGTTACTCCGCCCATTCCACCTAGTTACTCCGCCCATTCCACCCAGTTACTCCACCCACTTCACCCAGTTACCCCGCCCACTCCACCCAGTTACCCCGCCCACTTCACCCAGTTACCCCGCCCACTCCACCCAGTTACCCCGCCCACTCCACCCAGTTACTCCGCCCACTCCACCCAGTTACTCCAGCCACTCCACCCAGTTACTCCAGCCACTCCACCCAGTTACTCCGCCCACTCCACCCACACAACAGTTACTCAAGTCACTCCACCCAGTTACTCCGCCCACTCCAACCACACAACAGTTACTCAAGTCACTCCACCCAGTTACTCCGCTCACTCCACCCACACAACAGTTACTCCGCCCACTCCACCCAGTTACTCTGCCCACTCCACCCAGTTACTCCACCCACTCCACCCAGTTACTCCACCCACTCCACCCAGTTACTCTGCCCACTCCAGTTGTAGAGAACTGGCGGAGGCAAGACCACTTCACGCAATTTCCCCGGAAATTGCACTTTGTCTAGTTCTTATTTTTATTCCAAGCATTTTTGCACTGTAACTCCTCCCACAGTTTTGACACTACATGGACCATAATATACCAAAGCGTGCGGATCGTCCCCGAATGGTGTGCTTATATTTTGTGGAACGTTTCGCCAAACGGTTTCCGAAATATTGGCGTTTTTCTGGCGCAATTTTCCCATAGGAATGAATGGGAGGAATGTTCAAAGCTACAGTGGGAACTGGGTGTGGAGTCAAAAATCAGGACATGATTTCTAAACTGCGACCTCTCCCTCATTTTTAATCCCACCTACACAAATCTTATATCAAAACGTTCAGCTATCCCTGCTGCCGCTAAAACTGTCCAAGGCTAAGCCATAGCCCGAACAGATTTCACAATATGACCTTTTGTTTGCAACTCACACCTCCCATTGACATTCATTGAAACTCCACTCTAGACACCACAAATTTGAATGGCAATTTCTAAACTGCGACTGTGCCTTCATTTTTAATATTTCAGAGACATGTTATAAACCACATTGTTCGCCTGGCTCTTGTGATTCTTACAGTATAAAGCTCTTTGCTGTAGGATGTATACTTTTTAAGCTACAGTCATTTGAATATGGCAACCACCAGTGCATTAGAAATGTGTTTTAATGTGCATTCTCAGTTTACCTCAGAGTGAGTTTCCATAGCAACACAGCTGCAGCCTGGCTCGTTACAGCTGCTCCGCCCACACACCCAGTCTCAGGAAACTCCCCTTAAAGAAGCAGTATCGCGAAATTTGCATTAAAAAAGATAAATAATTAAATAGCCACACAATAGCTTCTAACATGTCTATAAATAATCTGGCAATAGAAAAAAGAAGAATGCTTACTATCTTTACTCAAAACAATCCATACAGTTACTCTGCCTACTCCATATAGTTACTCTGCTCAGTCAAACCTTTCCACAGTTACTCCAGTGACTCCAACCACACAACAGTTACTCAAGTCACTCCACTCAGTTACTCCGCCCACTCCACCCAGTTACTCCGCCCACTCCACTCAGTTACTCCGCCCACTCCACTCAGTTACTCCGCCCACTGCACCCAGTTACTCCACCCACTCTGCCCACTCCACCCAGTTACTCCGCCCATTCCACCCAGTTACTCCACCCAGTTACTCCACCCACTCCACCCAGTTACTCCGCCCACTCCACTCAGTTACTCCGCCAACTGCACCCAGTTACTCCACCCACTCTGCCCACTCCACCCAGTTACTCCGCCCATTCCACCCAGTTACTCCGCCCATTCCACCCAGTTACTCCGCCCATTCCACCCAGTTACTCCGCCCACTTCACCAGTTGCTCCGCCCACTCCACCCAGTTACCCCGCCCACTCCACCCAGTTACTCCGCCCACTCCACCCAGTTACTCCGCCCACTCCACTCAGTTACTCCGCCCACTCCACCCAGTTACTCCGCCCACTCCACCCAGTTACTCCAGCCACTCCACCCAGTTACTCCAGCCAATCCACCCAGTTACTCCAGCCACTCCACCCAGTTACTCCAGCCATTCCACCCAGTTACTCCAGCCACTCCACCCAGTTACTCCAGCCACTCCACCCAGTTACTCCAGTCACTCCACCCAGTTACTCCGCCCACTCCAACCACACAACAGTTACTCAAGTCACTCCACCCAGTTACTCTGCCCACTCCACCCAGTTACTCTGCCCACTCCACCCAGTTACTCTGCCCACTCCACCCAGTTACTCTGCCCACTCCACCCAGTTACTCTGCCCACTCCACCCAGTTACTCCGCCCACTCCACCCAGTTACCCCGCCCACTCCACCCAGTTACTCCGCCCACTCCACCCAGTTACTCCGCCCACTCCACCCACTCTGCCCACTTCACCCAGTTACTCTGCCCACTTCACACAGTTACTCCACCCACTCCACCCAGTTACTCTGCCCGCTCCAGTTGTAGAGAACTGGCGGAGGCAAGACCACTTCACGCAATTTCCCCGGAAATTGCACTTTGTCTAGTTGTTCTTGCTGATATATTATTATTATTCCAAGCATTTTTGCACTGTAACTCCTCCCACAGTTTTGACACTACATAGACCATAATATACCAAAACGTGCGGATCGTTCCCGAATGGTGTGCTTATATTTTGTGGAACGTTTCGCCAAACGGTTTCCGAAATATTGGCGTTTTCCTGGCGCAATTTTCCCATAGAAATGAATGGGAGGTATTTTCAAAGCTAGAGTGGGAGATGCGTGTGAAATGAAAAATCAGGACATGATTTCTAAACTGTGACCTCTCCCTCATTTTTAATCCCACCTACACAAATCTTATATCAAAACGTTCAGCTATCCCTGCTGCCGCTAAAAATGTCCAAGGCTAAGCCATAGCCCGAACAGATTTCACAATATGACCTTTTGTTTGCAACTCACACCTCCCATTGACATTCATTGAAACTCCACTCTAGACACCACAAATTTGAATGGCAATTTCTAAACTGTGACTGTGCCTTCATTTTTAATATTTCAGAGACATGTTATACACCACATTGTTCGCCTAGCTCTTGTGATTCTTACAGTATAAAGCTCTTTGCTGTAGGATGTATACTTTTTAAGCTACAGTCATTTGAATATGGCAACCACCAGTGAATTAGAAATGTGTTTTAATGTGCATTCTCAGTTTACCTCAGAGTGAGTTTCCATAGCAACACAGCTGCAGCCTGGCTCGTTACAGCTGCTCCGCCCACACACCAAGTCTCAGGAAACTCCCCTTAAAGGAGCAGTATCGCGAAATTGGCATTAAAAAAGATAAATAATTAAATAGCCACACAATAGCTTCTAACATGTCTATAAATAATCTGGCGATAGAAAAAAGAAGAATGCTTACTATCTTTACTCACTCAAAACAATCCATACAGTTACTCTGCCTACTCCATATAGTTACTCTGCTCAGTCAAACCTTTCCACAGTTACTCCAGTGACTCCAACCACACAACAGTTACTCAGGCACTCCACCCAGTTACTCAAGTCACTCCACCCAGATACTCCGCCCACTCCACCCAGTTACTCCGCCCACTCCACTCAGTTACTCCGCCCACTGCACCCAGTTACTCCACCCACTCTGCCCACTCTACCCAGTTACTCCGCCCATTCCACCTAGTTACTCCGCCCATTCCACCCAGTTACTCCGCCCACTTCACACAGTTACTCCGCCCACTCCACCCAGTTACCCCGCCCACTCCACCCAGTTACTCCGCCCACTCCACCCAGTTACTCCGCCCACTCCACCCAGTTACTCCGCCCACTCCACCCAGTTACTCCAGCCACTCCACCCAGTTACTCCAGCCACTCCACCCAGTTACTCCGCCCACTCCACCCACACAACAGTTACTCAAGTCACTCCACCCAGTTACTCCGCCCACTCCACCCAGTTACTCCGCCCACTCCACCCAGTTACTCCGCCCACTCCACCCAGTTACTCCAGCCACTCCACCCAGTTACTCCAGCCACTCCACCCAGTTACTCCGCCCACTCCACCCACACAACAGTTACTCAAGTCACTCCACCCAGTTACTCCGCCCACTCCACCCAGTTACTCTGCCCGCTCCAGTTGTAGAGAACTGGCGGAGGCAAGACCACTTCACGCAATTTCCCCCGAAATTGCACTTTGTCTAGTTAAGTGGTCTTGCTTGCCAAGATCACTTATTGTTCTTGCTGATATATTATTTTTATTCTTATTCCAAGCATTTTTGCACTGTAACTCCTCCCACAGTTTTGACACTACATAGACCATAATATACCAAAACGTGCGGATCGTTCCCGAATGGTGTGCTTATATTTTGTAGGACGTTTCGCCAAACGGTTTCCGAAATATTGGCGTTTTTCTGGCGCAATTTTCCCATAGGAATGAATGGGAGGTATTTTCCAAGCTAGAGTGGGAGATGCGTGTGAAATGAAAAATCAGGACATGATTTCTAAACTGCGACCTCTCCCTCATTTTTAATCCCACCTACACAAATCTTATATCAAAACGTTCAGCTATCCCTGCTGCCGCTAAAAATGTCCAAGGCTAAGCCATAGCCCGAACAGATTTCACAATATGACCTTTTGTTTGCAACTCACACCTCCCATTGACATTCATTGAAACTCCACTCTAGACACCACAAATTTGAATGGCAATTTCTAAACTGCGACTGTGCCTTCATTTTTAATATTTCAAAGACATGTTATGCACCACATTATAGGTCTTCTTCTTGTGATTCTTACAGTATAAAGCTCTTTGCTGTAGGGTGTATACTTTTTAAGCTACAGTCATTTGAATATGGCAACCACCAGTGCATTAGAAATGTGTTTTAATGTGCATTCTCAGTTTACCTCAGAGTGAGTTTCCATAGCAACACAGCTGCAGCCTGGCTTGTTACAGCTGCTCCACCCACACACCAAGTCTCAGGAAACTCCCCTTAAAGGAGCAGTATCGCGAAATTTGCATTAAAAAAGATAAATAATTAAATAGCCACACAATAGCTTCTAACATGTCTATAAATAATCTGGCAATAGAAAAAAGAAGAATGCTTACTATCTTTACTCAAAACAATCCATACAGTTACTCTGCCTACTCCATATAGTTACTCTGCTCAGTCAAACCTTTCCACAGTTACTCCAGTGACTCCAACCACACAACAGTTACTCAAGTCACTCCACCCAGTTACTCAAGTCACTCCACCCAGATACTCCGCCCACTCCACCCAGTTACTCCGCCCACTGCACCCAGTTACCCCACCCACTCTGCCCACTCCACCCAGTTACTCCGCCCACTCCACCCAGTTACTCCAGCCACTCCACCCAGTTACTCCGCCCACTCCACCCACACAACAGTTACTCAAGTCACTCAACCCAGTTACTCCGCCCACTCCAACCACACAACAGTTACTCAAGTCACTCCACCCAGTTACTCCGTCCACTCCACCCAGTTACCCCGCCCACTCCACCCAGTGACCCCGCCCACTCCACCCAGTTACTCCGTCCACTTCACCCAGTTACTCCGCCCACTCCACCCAGTGACTCCGCCCACTCCACCTAGTGATCCCGCCCACTACACCCAGTTACTCCAGCCACTCCACCCACACAACAGTTACTCAAGTCACTCCACCCAGTTACTCCGCCCACTCCAACCACACAACAGTTACTCAAGTCACTCCACCCAGTTACTCTGCCCACTCCACCCAGTTACTCCTCCCACTCCACCCATTTACTCTGCCCACTCCAGTTGTAGAGAACTGGCGGAGGCAAGACCACTTCACGCAATTTCCCCGGAAATTGCACTTTGTCTAGTTAAGTGGTCTTGCTTGGCAAGATCACTTATTGTTCTTGCTGATATATTATTTTTATTATTATTCCAAGCATTTTTGCACTGTAACTCCTCCCACAGTTTTGACACTACATAGACCATAATATACCAAAACGTGCGGATCGTTCCCGAATGGTGTGCTTATATTTTGTGGAACGTTTCGCCAAACGGTTTCCGAAATATTGGCGTTTTCCTGGCGCAATTTTCCCATAGGAATGAATGGGAGGTATTTTCAAAGCTAGAGTGGGAGATGCGTGTGAAATGAAAAATCAGGACATGATTTCTAAACTGTGACCTCTCCCTCATTTTTAATCCCACCTACACAAATCTTATATCAAAACGTTCAGCTATCCCTGCTGCCGCTAAAAATGTCCAAGGCTAAGCCATAGCCCGAACAGATTTCACAATATGACCTTTTGTTTGCAACTCACACCTCCCATTGACATTCATTGAAACTCCACTCTAGACACCACAAATTTGAATGGCAATTTCTAAACTGCGACTGTGCCTTCATTTTTAATATTTCAGAGACACCAGCTACACACCATTGTACAGGTCTCGGCCTCGTGATTCCTACAGTATAAAACTTTTTGCTGTAGGATGTATACTTTTTAAGCTACAGTCATTTGAATATGGCAACCACCAGTGCATTAGAAATGTGTTTTAATGTGCATTCTCAGTTTACCTCAGAGTGAGTTTCCATAGCAACACAGCTGCAGCCTGGCTCGTTACAGCTGCTCCGCCCACACACCAAGTCCCAGGAAACTCCCCTTAAAGGAGCAGTATCGCAAAATTTGCATTAAAAAAGATAAATAATTAAATAGCCACACAATAGCTTCTAACATGTCTATAAATAATCTGGCAATAGAAAAAAGAAGAATGCTTATTATCTTTACTCAAAACAATCCATACAGTTATTCTGCCTACTCCATATAGTTACTCTGCTCAGTCAAACCTTTCCACAGTTACTCCAGTGACTCCAACCACACAACAGTTACTCAAGTCACTCCACCCAGCTACTCAAGTCACTCCACCCAGATACTCCGCCCACTCCACTCAGTTACTCCGCCCACTCCACTCAGTTACTCCGCCCACTGCACCCAGTTACTCCACCCACTCTGCCCACTCTACCCAGTTACTCCGCCCATTCCACCCAGTTACTCCACCCACTTCACCCAGTTACTCCGCCCACTCCACCCAGTTACCCGGCCCACTCCACCCAGTTACTCCGCCCACTCCACCCAGTTACTCCAGCCACTCCACCCAGTTACTCCGCCCACTCCACCCACACAACAGTTACTCAAGTCACTCCACCTAGTTACTCCGCCCACTCCACCCAGTTACTCTGCCCACTCCACCCAGTTACTCCACCCACTCCACCCAGTTACTCCGCCCACTCCACCCAGTTACCCCGCCCACTCCACCCAGTTACTCCGCCCACTCCACCCAGTTACTCCGCCCACTCCACCCAGTTACCCCGCCCACTCCACCCAGTTACTCCGCCCACTCCACCCAGTTACTCCGCCCACTCCGCCCACTCCACCCAGTTACTCCGCCCACTCCACCCAGTTACTCCGCCCACTCCACCCAGTTACTTTGCCCACTCCACCCAGTTACTCTGCCCACTCCACCCAGTTACTCTGCCCACTCCACCCAGTTACTCCACCCACTCCACCCAGTTGCTCCACCCACTCCACCCACTCCACCCCGCCCACTCCACCCACTCCACCCCGCCCACTCCACCCACTCCACCCCGCCCACTCCACCCACTCCACCCCGCCCACTCCACCCACTCCACCTCGACCACTCCACCCACTCCACCCCGCCCACTCCACCCAGTTACTCCGCCCACTTCACCCAGTTACTCCGCCCACTCCAACCACACAACAGTTACTCAAGTCACTCCACCCAGTTACCCCGCCCACTCCACCCAGTTACTCCGCACACTCCACCCAGTTACTCCGCCCACCCCACCCAACCCAGTTACTCCGCCCACTCCAACAACACAAAAATTACCCCGCCCACTCCACCCAGTTACTCCGCCCACTCCACCCAGTTACTCCGCCCTCCCCACCCAGTTACTTCGCACACTCCACCCAGTTACTCCACCCACTCCAACCACACAACAGTTACTCAAGTCACTCCACCCAGTTACTCCGCCCACTCCAGTTGTAGAGAACTGGCGAGGCAAGACCACTTCACGCAATTTCCCCGGAAATTGCACTTTGTGTAGTTAAGTGGTCTTGCTTGCCAAGATCACTTATTGTTCTTGCTGATATATTATTAAGTGGTCTTGCTTGGCAAGATCACTTATTGTTCTTGCTGATATATTATTTTTATTAAGTGGTCTTGCTTGGCAAGATCACTTATTGTTCTTGCTGATATATTATTTTTATTCTTATTTTTATTCTTATTCCAAGCATTTTTGCACTGTAACTCCTCCCACAGTTTTGACACTACATAGACCATAATATACCAAAACGTGCGGATCGTTCCCGAATGGTGTGCTTATATTTTGTGGAACGTTTCGCCAAACGGTTTCCGAAATATTGGCGTTTTTCTGGCGCAATTTTCCCATAGGAATGAATGGGAGGTATTTTCAAAGCTAGAGTGGGAGATGCGTGTGAAATGAAAAATCAGGACATGATTTCTAAACTGCGACCTCTCCCTCATTTTTAATCCCACCTACACAAATCTTATATCAAAACGTTCAGCTATCCCTGCTGCCGCTAAAAATGTCCAAGGCTAAGCCATAGCCCGAACAGATTTCACAATATGACCTTTTGTTTGCAACTCACACCTCCCATTGACATTCATTGAAACTCCACTCTAGACACCACAAATTTGAATGGCAATTTCTAAACTGCGACTGTGCCTTCATTTTTAATATTTCAGAGACATGTTATACACCACATTGTTCGCCTAGCTCTTGTGATTCTTACAGTATAAAGCTCTTTGCTGTAGGATGTATACTTTTTAAGCTACAGTCATTTGAATATGGCAACCACCAGTGCATTAGAAATGTGTTTTAATGTGCATTCTCAGTTTACCTCAGAGTGAGTTTCCATAGCAACACAGCTGCAGCCTGGCTCGTTACACCAAGTCTCAGGAAACTCCCCTTAAAGGAGCAGTATCGCGAAATTGGCATTAAAAAATATAAATAATTAAATAGCCACACAATAGCTTCTAACATGTCTATAAATAATCTGACAATAGAAAAAAGAAGAATGCTTACTATCTTTACTCAAAACAATCCATACAGTTACTCTGCCTACTCCATATAGTTACTGTGCTCAGTCAAACCTTTCCACAGTTACTCCAGTGACTCCAACCACACAACAGTTACTCAAGTCACTCCACCCAGTTACTCAAGTCACTCCACCCAGATACTCCGCCCACTCCACCCAGTTACTCCACCCACTCCACCCAGTTACTCCGCCCACTGCACCCAGTTACTCCGCCCACTCCGCCCAGTTACCCTGCCCACTCCACCCAGTTACTCCGCCCACTCCACCCAGTTACTCTGCCCACTCCACCCAGTTACCCCGCCCACTCCACCCAGTTACTCCACCCAGTTACTCCGCCCACTCCACCCAGTTACCCTGCCCACTCCGCCCAGTTACTCCGCCCACTCCACCCAGTTACTCTGCCCACTCCACCCAGTTACCCCGCCCACTCCACCCAGTTACTCCACCCAGTTACTCCGCCCACTCCACCCAGTTACTCCGCCCACTCCACCCAGTTACTCTGCCCACTCCACCCAGTTACTCCGCCCACTCCACCCAGTTACTCTGCCCACTCCGCCCACTCCACCCAGTTACTCCGCCCACTCCACCCAGTTACTCTGCCCGCTCCAGTTGTAGAGAACTGGCGGAGGCAAGACCACTTCACGCAATTTCCCCGGAAATTGCACTTTGTCTAGTTATTATTATTATTATTCCAAGCATTTTTGCACTGTAACTCCTCCCACAGTTTTGACACTACATAGACCATAATATACCAAAACGTGCGGATCGTTCCCGAATGGTGTGCTTATAATTTGTGGAACGTTTCGCCAAACGGTTTCCGAAATATTTGCGTTTTTCTGGCGCAATTTTCCCATAGGAATGAATGGGAGGTATTTTCAAAGCTAGAGTGGGAACTGCGTGTTAAATGAAAAATCAGGACATGATTTCTAAACTGCGACCTCTCCCTCATTTTTAATCCCACCTACACAAATCTTATATCAAAACGTTCAGCTATCCCTGCTGCCGCTAAAAATGTCCAAGGCTAAGCCATAGCCCGAACAGATTTCACAATATGACCTTTTGTTTGCAACTCACACCTCCCATTGACATTCATTGAAACTCCACTCTAGACGCCACAAATTTGAATGGCAATTTCTAAACTGCGACTGTGCCTTCATTTTTAATATTTCAGAGACATGTTATACACCACATTATAGGTCTTCTTCTTGTGATTCTTACAGTATAAAGCTCTTTGCTGTAGGGTGTATACTTTTTAAGCTACAGTCATTTGAATATGGCAACCACCAGTGCATTAGAAATGTGTTTTAATGTGCATTCTCAGTTTACCTCAGAGTGAGTTTCCATAGCAACACAGCTGCAGCCTGGCTCATTACAGCTGCTCCGCCCACACACCAAGTCTCAGGAAACTCCCCTTAAAGGAGCAGTATCGCAAAATTTGCATTAAAAACTATAAATAATTAAATAGCCACACAATAGCTTCTAACATGTCTATAAATAATCTGGCGATAGAAAAAAGAAGAATGCCTACTATCTTTACTCAAAACAATCCATACAGTTACTCTGCCTACTCCATATAGTTACTCTGCTCAGTCAAACCTTTCCACAGTTACTCCAGTGACTCCAACCACACAACAGTTACTCAAGTCACTCCACCCAGTTACTCAAGTCACTCCACCCAGTTACCCCGCCCACTCCACCCAGTTACTCCGCCCACTCCACCCAGTTACTCCGCCCACTCCACCCAGTTACCCCGCCCACTCCACCCAGTTACCCCGCCCACTCCACCCAGTTACCCCGCCCACTCCACCCAGTTACTCCGCCCACTCCACCCAGTTACTCCGCCCACTCCACCCACACAACAGTTACTCAAGTCACTCCACCCAGTTACTCCGCTCACTCCACCCACACAACAGTTACTCAAGTCACTCCACCCAGTTACTCCGCCCACTCCACCCAGTTACTCCGCCCACTCCACCCAGTTACTCCGCCCACTCCATCCAGTTACTCCGCCCACTCCACCCAGTTACTCTGCCCACTCCACCCAGTTACTCTGCCCACTCCACCCAGTTACTCTGCCCACTCCACCTAGTTACTCCGCCCACTCCACCCAGTTGCTCCGCCCACTCCACCCACTCCACCTCGCCCACTCCACCCACTCCACCCAGTTAGCCCGCCCACTCCACCCAATTAGCCCGCCCACTCCACCCAGTTAGCCCGCCCACTCCACCCAATTAGCCCGCCCACTCCACCCAGTTACTCCGCCCACTCCACCCAGTTACTCCGCCCACTCCACCCAGTTACTCCGCCCACTCCAACCACACAACAGTTACTCAAGTCACTCCACCCAGTTACTCTGCCCACTCCACCCAGTTACTCTGCCCACTCCACCCAGTTACTCCGCACACTCCACCCAGTTACTCCGCCCACCTCACCCAATTACTCCGCCCACTCCAACAACACAACAGTTACTCCGCCCTCTCCACCCAGTTACTCCGCCCTCTCCACCCAGTTACTCCGCCCTCTCCACCCAGTTACTCCGCCCTCTCCACCCTGTTACTCCACCCACTCCACCCACACAACAGTTACTCAAGTAACTCCACCTAGTTACTCTGCCCACTCCACCCAGTTACTCCATCCACTCCACCCAGTTACTCCATCCACTCCACCCAGTTACTCCGCCCACTCCACCCAGTTACTCTGCCCACTATACCCAGTTACTCCGCCCACTCCACCCAGTTGCTCCACCCACTCCACCCGCACACTCCACCCACTCCACCCCACCCACTCCACCCACTCCACCTCGCCCACTCCACCCACTCCACCCCGCCCACTCCACCCAGTTAGCCCGCCCACTCCACCCAGTTACTCCGCCCACTCCAACCACACAACAGTTACTCAAGTCACTCCACCTAGTTACTCCGCCCACTCCACCCAGTTACTCTGCCCACCCCACCCAATTACTCCGCCCACTCCAACAACACAACAGTTACTCCGCCCACTCCACCCAGTTACTCCGCCCACTCCACCCAGTTACTCCGCCCTCTCCACCCAGTTACTCCACCCACTCCAACCACACAACAGTTACTCAAGTCACTCCACCCAGTTACTCCGCCCACTCCACCCAGTTACTCTGCACACTCCACCCAGTTACTCCGCCCACCCCACCCAATTACTCCACCCACTCCAACACCACAACAGTTACTCCACCCAGTTACTCCGCCTACTCCACCCAGTTACTCCGTCCGCTCCACCCAGTTACTCCGCACGCTCCACTCAGTTACCCAGCCCGCTCCAGTTGTAGAGAACTGGCGGAGGCAAGACCACTTCACGCAATTTCCCCGGAAATTGCACTTTGTCTAGTTCTTATTCTTATTTTTATTCCAAGCATTTTTGCACTGTAACTCCTCCCACAGTTTTGACACTACATAGACCATAATATACCAAAACGTGCGGATCGTTCCCGAATGGTGTGCTTATATTTTGTGGAACGTTTCGCCAAACGGTTTCCGAAATATTGGCGTTTTCCTGGCGCAATTTTCCCATAGGAATGAATGGGAGGTATTTTCAAAGCTAGAGTGGGAGATGCGTGTGAAATGAAAAATCAGGACATGATTTCTAAACTGCGACCTCTCCCTCATTGTTAATCCCACCTACACAAATCTTATATCCAAACGTTCAGCTATCCCTGCTGCCGCTAAAAATGTCCAAGGCTAAGCCATAGCCCGAACAGATTTCACAATATGACCTTTTGTTTGCGACTCACACCTCCCATTGACATTCATTGAAACTCCACTCTAGACACCACAAATTTGTATGGCAATTTCTAAACTGCGACTGTGCCTTCATTTTTAATATTTCAGAGACATGCTATACACCATTGTACAGGTCCCGGCCTCGTGATTCCTACAGTATAAAGCTCTTTGCTGTAGGATGTATACTTTTTAAGCTACAGTCATTTGAATATGGCAACCACCAGTACATTAGAAATGTGTTTTAATGTGCATTCTCAGTTTACCTCAGAGTGAGTTTCCATAGCAACACATCTGCAGCCTGGCTCGTTACAGCTGCTCCGCCCACACACCAAGTCTCAGGAAACTCCCCTTAAAGGAGCAGTATCGCGAAATTTGCATTAAAAAAGATAAATAATTAAATAGCCACACAATAGCTTCTAACATGTCTATAAATAATCTGGCAATAGAAAAAAGAAGAATGCCTACTATCTTTACTCACTCCAAACAATCCATATAGTTACTCTGCTCAGTCAAACCTTTTCACAGTTACTCCAGTGACTCCAACCACACAACAGTTACTCGTCACTCCACCCAGTTACTCAAGTCACTCCACCCAGATACTCCGCCCACTCCACCCAGTTACTCCGCCCACTCCACCCAGTTACTCCGCCCACTGCACCCAGTTACTCCACCCACTCTGCCCACTCCACCCAGTTACTCCGCCCATTCCACCCAGTTGCTCCGCCCATTCCACCCAGTTACTCCACCCACTTCACCCAGTTACCCCGCCCACTCCACCCAGTTACCCCGCCCACTCCACCCAGTTACTCCACCCAGCTACCCCGCCCACTCCACCCAGTTACTCCGCCCACTCCACCCAGTTACTCCGCCCACTCCACCCAGTTACTTCGCCCACTCCACCCAGTTAGTCCGCCCACTCCAACCACACAACAGTTACTCAAGTCACTCCACCCAGTTACTCCGCTCACTCCACCCACACAATTACTCAAGTCACTCCACCCAGTTACTCCGCCCACTCCACCCAGTTACTTTGCCCACTCCACCCAGTTACTTTGCCCACTCCACCCAGTTACTTTGCCCACTCCACCCAGTTACTCTGCCCACTCCACCCAGTTACTCCACCCACTCCACCCAGTTGCTCCGCCCACTCCACCCTGCCCACTCCACCCACTCCACCCCGCCCACTCCACCCACTCCACCCCGCCCACTCCACCCACGCCACCCCGCCCACTCCACCCACTCCACCTCGACCACTCCACCCACTCCACCCCGCCCACTCCACCCAGTTACTCCGCCCACTCCACCCAGTTACTCCGCCCACTCCAACCACACAACAGTTACTCAAGTCACTCCACCCAGTTACCCCGCCCACTCCACCCAGTTACTCCGCACACTCCACCCAGTTACTCCGCCCACCCCACCCAACCCAGTTACTCCGCCCACTCCAACAACACAAAAATTACTCCGCCCACTCCACCCAGTTACTCCGCCCTCCCCACCCAGTTACTTCGCACACTCCACCCAGTTACTCCACCCACTCCAACCACACAACAATTACTCAAGTCACTCCACCCAGTTACTCCGCCCACTCCAGTTGTAGAGAACTGGCGAGGCAAGACCACTTCACGCAATTTCCCCGGAAATTGCACTTTGTCTAGTTATTAAGTGGTCTTGCTTGGCAAGATCACTTATTGTTCTTGCTGATATATTATTAAGTGGTCTTGCTTGCCAAGATCACTTATTGTTCTTGCTGATATATTATTATTATTCTTATTACTCTTATCTCAGTTACTCAAGTCACTCCACCCAGTTACTCAAGTCACTCCACCCAGTTACTCCGCCCACTCCACCCAGTTACTCCGCCCACTCCACCCAGTCACTCCGCCCACTCCACCCAGTCACTCCGCCCACTGCACCCAGTTACTCCGCCCACTGCACCCAGTTACTCCGCCCACTCCACCCAGTTACTCCGCCCACTCCACCCAGTTACCCGGCCCACTCCACCCGTTACTTCGCCCACTCCACCCGTTACTTCGCCCACTCCACCCAGTTACTCCACCCAGTTACTCCGCCCACTCCACCCAGTTACTCCGCCCACTCCACCCAGTTACTCCAGCCTCTCCACCCAGTTACTCCAGCCACTCCACCCAGTTACTCCGCCCACTCCACCCACACAACAGTTACTCAAGTCACTCCACCCAGTTACTCCGCCCACACAACAGTTACTCAAGTCACTCCACCCTGTTACTCCGCCCACTCCAACCACGCAACAGTTACTCAAGTCACTCCACCCAGTTACTCCGCTCACTCCACCCACACAACAGTTACTCTGCCCACTCCACCCAGTTACTCTGCCCACTCCACCCACTCCACCCAGTTACTCCACCCACTCCACCCAGTTACTCCACCCACTCCACCCAGTTACTCCGCCCACTCCACCCAGTTACTCCACCCACTCTGCCCACTTCACCCAGTTACTCCGCCCACTTCACCCAGTTACTCCGCCCACTCCACCCAGTTACCCCGCCCACTCCACCCAGTTACCCCGCCCACTCCACCCAGTTACCCCGCCCACTCCACCCAGTTACTCCGCCCACTCCACCCAGTTACTCCGCCCACTCCACCCACACAACAGTTACTCAAGTCACTCCACCCAGTTACTCCGCCCACTCCAACCACACAACAGTTACTCAAGTTACTCCACCCAGTTACTCCGCTTACTCCACCCACACAACAGTTACTCAAGTCGCTCCACCCAGTTACTCCACCCACTCCACCCAGTTACTCCACCCACTCCACCCAGTTACTCCGCCCACTCCACCCAGTTACTCTGCCCACTCCAGTTGTAGAGAACTGGCAGAGGCAAGACCACTTCACGCAATTTCCCCGGAAATTGCACTTTGTCTAGTTAAGTGGTCTTGCTTGGCAAGATCACTTATTGTTCTTGCTGATATATTATTATTATTATTATTCCAAGCATTTTGCACTGTAACTCCTCCCACAGTTTTGACACAACATAGACCATAATATACCAAAACGTGCGGATCGTTCCCGAATGGTGTGCTTATATTTTGTGGAACGTTTCGCCAAACGGTTTCCGAAATATTGGCGTTTTTCTGGTGCAATTTTCCCATAGGAATGAATGGGAGGTATTTTCAAAGCTAGAGTGGGAGATGAGTGTGAAATGAAAAATCAGGACATGATTTCTAAACTGCGACCTCTCCCTCATTTTTAATCCCACCTACACAAATCCTATATCAAAACGTTCAGCTATCCCTGCTGCCGCTAAAAATTTCCAAGGCTAAGCCATAGCCCTAACAAATTTCACAATATGACCTTTTGTTTGCAACTCACACCTCCCATTGACATTCATTGAAACTCCACTCTAGACACCACAAATTTGAATGGCAATTTCTAAACTGCG
Source organism: Gastrophryne carolinensis (assembly GCA_027917425.1). Taxonomy (NCBI): domain Eukaryota; kingdom Metazoa; phylum Chordata; class Amphibia; order Anura; family Microhylidae; genus Gastrophryne; species Gastrophryne carolinensis. Next base: position 454,771,884 of record CM051234.1, read on the forward strand.
ACTGTGCCTTCATTTTTAATATTTCAGAGACATGTTATACACCACATTGTTCGCCTAGCTCTTGTGATTCTTACAGTATAAAGCTCTTTGCTGTAGGATGTATACTTTTTAAGCTACAGTCATTTGAATATGGCAACCACCAGTGCATTAGAAATGTGTTTTAATGTGCATTCTCAGTTTACCTCAGAGTGAGTTTCCATAGCAACACAGCTGCAGCCTTGCTCGTTACAGCTGCTCCGCCCACACACCAAGTCTCAGGAAACTCCCCTTAAAGGAGCAGTATCGCGAAATTTGCATTAAAAAAGATAAATAATTAAATAGCCACACAATAGCTTCTAACATGTCTATAAATAATCTGGCAATAGAAAAAAGAAGAATGCTTACTATCTTTACTCAAAACAATCCATATAGTTACTCTGCCCAGTCAAACCTTTCCACAGTTACTCCAGTGACTCCAACCACACAACAGTTACTCAAGTCACTCCACCCAGTTACTCAAGTCACTCCACCCAGATACTCCGCCCACTCCACCCAGTTACTCCGCCCACTCCACTCAGTTACCCCGCCCACTCCACTCAGTTACTCCGCCCACTCCACTCAGTTACTCCACCCACTCTGCCCACTCCACCCAGTTACCCCGCCCACTCCACCCAGTTACCCAGCCCACTCCACCCAGTTACTCCGCCCACTCCACCCAGTTACCCCGCCCACTCCACCCAGTTACTCCGCCCACTCCACCCAGTTACTCCGCCCACTCCACCCACACAACAGTTACTCAAGTCACTCCACCCAGTTACTCCGCCCACTCCACCCAGTTACTTCGCCCACTCCACCCAGTTACTCCGCTCACTCCACCCAGTTACTCCAGCCACTCCACCCAGTTACTCCAGCCACTCCACCCAGTTACTCCGCCCACTCCACCCACACAACAGTTACTCAAGTCACTCCACCCAGTTACTCTGCCCACTCCATCCAGTTACTCTGCCCACTCCACCCAGTTACTCCGCCCACTCCACCCAGTTACTCCGCCCGCTCCACCCAGTTACTCCGCCCGCTCCACCCAGTTACTCCGCCCGCTCCACCCAGTTACTCCGCCAGCTCCACCCAGTTACTCCGCCCGCTCCACCCAGTTACTCCGTCCGCTCCACCCAGTTACTCCGCCCGCTCCACTCAGTTACTCCGCCCGCTCCACCCAGTTACTCCGCCCACTCCACCCAGTTACTCCGCCCACTCCACCCAGTTACTCCGCCCACTCCACCCAGTTACTCCGCCCACTCCACCCAGTTACTCCGCCCACTCCACCCAGTTACTCCGCCCTCTCCACCCAGTTACTCCGCCCTCTCCACCCAGTTACTTCGCCCGCTCCACCCAGTTACTCTGCCCGCTCCACCCAGTTACTCCGCCCGCTCCACCCAGTTACTCCGCCCGCTCCACCCAGTTACTCCGCCCGCTCCACCCAGTTACTCCGCCCACTCCACCCAGTTACTCCGCCCACTCCACCCAGTTACTCCGCCCACTCCACCCAGTTACTCCGCCCACTCCACCCAGTTACTCCGCCCTCTCCACCCAGTTACTCCGCCCACTCCACCCAGTTACTCCGCCCACTCCACCCAGTTACTCCGCCCACTCCACCCAGTTACTCCGCCCTCTCCACCCAGTTACTCCGCCCACTCCACCCAGTTACTCCGCCCACTCCACCCAGTTACTCCGCCCACTCCACCCAGTTACTCCGCCCACTCCACCCAGTTACTCCGCCCACTCCACCCAGTTACTCTGCCCTCTCCACCCATTTACTCCGCCCTCTCCACCCAGTTACTCCGCCCACTCCACCCAGTTACTCCGCCCACTCCACCCACTCTGCCCACTCCACCCAGTTACTCTGCCCACTCCACCCAGTTACTCTGCCCTCTCCACCCATTTACTCCGCCCTCTCCACCCAGTTACTCCGCCCACTCCACCCAGTTACTCCGCCCACTCCACCCAGTTACTCCGCCTACTCCACCCAGTTACTCCGCCCACTCCACCCAGTTACTCTGCCCACTCCACCCAGTTACTCCGCCCACTCCACCCAGTTACTCCGCCCTCTCCACCCAGTTACCCCGCCCTCTCCACCCAGTTACTCCGCCCACTCCACCCAGTTACTCCGCCCACTCCACCCAGTTACTCCGCCCACTCCACCCAGTTACTCTGCCCACTCCACCCAGTTACTCTGCCCACAAACACCCAGTTACTCTGCCCACAAACACCCAGTTACTCCGCCCACTCCACCCAGTTACTCCGCCCGCTCCACCCAGTTACTCCGCCCACTCCACCCAGTTACTCCGCCCACTCCACCCAGTTACTCCACCCTCTCCATCCAGTTACTCCGCCCTCTCCACCCAGTTACTCCGCCCACTCCACCCAGTTACTCCGCCCACTCCACCCAGTTACTCTGCCCACTCCACCCAGTTACTCTGCCCACTCCACCCAGTTACTCCGCCCTCTCCACCCAGTTACTCCGCCCTCTCCACCCAGTTACTCCGCCCGCTCCACCCAGTTACTCCGCCCACTCCACCCAGTTACTCTGCCCACTCCACCCAGTTACTCTGCCCACTCCACCCAGTTACTCTGCCCACTCCACCCAGTTACTCCGCCCTCTCCACCCAGTTACTCCGCCCGCTCCACCCAGTTACTCCGCCCGCTCCACCAAGTTACTCCGCCCGCTCCACCCAGTTACTCCGCCCGCTCCACCCAGTTACTCCGCCCACTCCACCCAGTTACTCCACCCTCTCCACCCAGTTACTCCACCCTCTCCACCCAGTTACTCCGCCCACTCCACCCAGTTACTCCACCCTCCCCACCCCGTTACTCCACCCTCTCCACCCAGTTACTCCGCCCACTCCACCCAGTTACTCTGCCCACTCCACCCAGTTACTCCGCTCACTCCACCCAGTTACTCCAGCCACTCCACCCAGTTACTCCAGCCACTCCACCCAGTTACTCCGCCCACTCCACCCACACAACAGTTACTCAAGTCACTCCACCCAGTTACTCTGCCCACTCCATCCAGTTACTCTGCCCACTCCACCCAGTTACTCCGCCCTCTCCACCCAGTTACTCCGCCCACTCCACCCAGTTACTCCGCCCACTCCACCCAGTTACTCTGCCCACTCCACACAGTTACTCTGCCCACTCCACCCAGTTACTCTGCCCACAAACACCCAGTTACTCTGCCCACAAACACCCAGTTACTCTGCCCACAAACACCCAGTTACTCTGCCCACTCCACCCAGTTACTCCGCCCTCTCCACCCAGTTACTCCACCCGCTCCACCCAGTTGCTCCGCCCGCTCCACCCAGTTGCTCCGCCCGCTCCACCCAGTTACTCCGCCCGCTCCACCCAGTTACTCCGCCCGCTCCACCCAGTTACTCCGCCCGCTCAACCCAGTTACTGCGCCCGCTCCACCCAGTTACTCCGCCCACTACACCCAGTTACTCCGCCCAATCCACCCAGTTACTCCGCCCAATCCACCCAGTTACTCTGCCCACTCCACCCAGTTACTCTGCCCACTCCACCCAGTTACTCTGCCCACTCCACCCAGTTACTCCGCCCTCTCCACCCAGTTACTCCGCCCTCTCCACCCAGTTACTCCGCCCGCTCCACCCAGTTACTCCGCCCACTCCACCCAGTTACTCCGCCCACTCCACCCAGTTACTCCGCCCTCTCCACCCAGTTACTCCGCCCTCTCCACCCAGTTACTCCGCCCACTCCACCCAGTTACTCCGCCCACTCCACCCAGTTACTCCGCCCACTCCACCCAGTTACTCCGCCCTCTCCACCCAGTTACTCCGCCCTCTCCACCCAGTTACTCCGCCCGCTCCACCCAGTTACTCTGCCCACTCCACCCAGTTACTCTGCCCACTCCACCCAGTTACTCCGCCACTCCACCCAGTTACTCCGCCCACTCCACCCAGTTACTCCACCCTCTCCACCCAGTTACTCCACCCTCTCCACCCAGATACTCCGCCCACTCCACCCAGTTACTCCACCCTCCCCACCCCGTTACTCCACCCTCTCCACCCAGTTACTCCGCCCACTCCACCCAGTTACTCTGCCCACTCCACCCAGTTACTCTGCCCACTCCACCCAGTTACTCTGCCCACTCCACCCAGTTACTCCGCCCTCTCCACCCAGTTACTCCGCCCTCTCCACCCAGTTACTCTGCCCAGTCCACCCAGTTACTCTGCCCACTCCACCCAGTTACTCCACCCTCTCCACCAAGTTACTCTGCCCGCTCCAGTTGTAGAGAACTGGCGGAGGCAAGACCACTTCATGCAATTTCCCCGGAAATTGCACTTTGTCTAGTTATTGTTCTAATTCCAAGCATTTTTGCACTGTAACTCCTCCCACAGTTTTGACACTACATAGACCATAATATACCAAAACGTGCGGATCGTTCCCGAATGGTGTGCTTATATTTTGTGGAATGTTTCGCCAAACGGTTTCCGAAATATTGGCGTTTTCCTGGCGCAATTTTCCCATAGGAATGAATGGGAGGTATTTTCAAAGCTAGAGTGGGAGATGCGTGTGAAATGAAAAATCAGGACATGATTTCTAAACTGCGACCTCTCCCTCATTTTTAATCCCACCTACACAAATCTTATATCAAAACGTTCAGCTATCCCTGCTGCCACTAAAAATGTCCAAGGCTAAGCCATAGCCCGAACAGATTTCACAATATGACCTTTTGTTTGCAACTCACACCTCCCATTGACATTCATTGAAACTCCACTCTAGACACCACAAATTTGAATGGCAATTTCTAAACTGCGACTGTGCCTTCATTTTTAATATTTCAGAGACATGTTATACACCACATTGTTCGCCTAGCTCTTGTGATTCTTACAGTATAAAGCTCTTTGCTGTAGGATGATTACTTTTTAAGCTACAGTCATTTGAATATGGCAACCACCAGTGCATTAGAAATGTGTTTTAATGTGCATTCTCAGTTTACCTCAGAGTGAGTTTCCATAACAACACAGCTGCAGCCTGGCTCGTTACAGCTGCTCCGCCCACACACCAAGTCTCAGGAAACTCCCCTTAAAGGAGCAGTATCGCGAAATTGGCATTAAAAAAGATAAATAATTAAATAGCCACACAATAGCTTCTAACATGTCTATAAATAATCTGGCAATAGAAAAAAGAAGAATGCTTACTATCTTTACTCAAAACAATCCATACAGTTACTCTGCCTACTCCATATAGTTACTGTGCTCAGTCAAACCTTTCCACAGTTACTCCAGTGACTCCAACCACACAACAGTTACTCAAGTCACTCCACCCAGTTACTCCACCCACTCCACCCACTCCACTCAGTTACTCCGCCCACTCCACCCATTTACTCCGCCCACTCCACCCACTCTGCCCACTCCACCCAGTTACCCCGCCCACTTCACCCAGTTACTCCGCCCAATCCACCCAGTTACTCCGCCCACTCCACCCAGTTACTCTGCCCGCTCCAGTTGTAGAGAACTGGCGGAGGCAAGACCACTTCACGCAATTTCCCCGGAAATTGCACTTTGTCTAGTTATTATTATTATTCCAAGCATTTTTGCACTGTAACTCCTCCCACAGTTTTGACACTACATAGACCATAATATACCAAAACGTGCGGATCGTTCCCGAATGGTGTGCTTATATTTTGTGGAACGTTTCGCCAAACGGTTTCCGAAATATTGGCGTTTTTCTGGCGCAATTTTCCCATAGGAATGAATGGGAGATATTTTCAAAGCTAGAGTGGGAGATGGGTGTGAAGAGAAAAATCAGGACATGATTTCTAAACTGCGACCTCTCCCTCATTTTTAATCCCACCTACACAAATCTTATATCAAAACGTTCAGCTATCCCTGCTGCCGCTAAAAATGTCCAAGGCTAAGCCATAGCCCGAACAGATTTCACAATATGACCTTTTGTTTGCAACTCACACCTCCCATAGACATTCATTGAAACTCCACTCTAGACACCACAAATTTGAATGGCAATTTCTAAACTGCGACTGTGCCTTCATTTTTAATATTTCAGAGACATGTTATGCACCACATTATAGGTCTTCTTCTTGTGATTCTTACAGTATAAAGCTCTTTGCTGTAGGGTGTATACTTTTTAAGCTACTGTCATTTGAATATGGCAACCACCAGTGCATTAGAAATGTGTTTTAATGTGCATTCTCAGTTTACCTCAGAGTGAGTTTTCATAGCAACACAGCTGCAGCCTGGCTCGTTACAGCTGCTCCGCCCACACACCAAGTCTCAGGAAACTCCTCTTAAAGGAGCAGTATCGCGAAATTTGCATTACAAAAGATAAATAATTAAATAGCCACACAATAGCTTCTAACATGTCTATAAATAATCTGGCAATAGAAAAAAGAAGAATGCCTACTATCTTTACTCAAAACAATCCATACAGTTACTCTGCCTACTCCATATAGTTACTCTGCTCAGTCAAACCTTTCCACAGTTACTCCAGTGACTCCAACCACACAACAGTTACTCAAGTCACTCCACCCAGTTACTCAAGTCACTCCACCCAGATACTCCGCCCACTCCACCCAGTTACTCCGCCCACTCCACCCAGTTACTCCGCCCACTCCACCCAGTTACTCCGCCCACTCCACCTAGTTACTCCGCCCACTCCACCCAGTTACTCTGCCCACTCCACCCAGTTACTCTGCCCACTCCACCCAGTTACTCTGCCCACTCCACCCAGTTACTCCGCCCACTCCACCTCGCCCACTCCACCCAATTAGCCCGCCCACTCCACCCAGTCAGCCCGCCCACTCCACCCAGTCAGCCCGCCCACTCCACCCAGTTAGCCCGCCCACTCCACCCAGTTAGCCCACCCACTCCACCCAGTTAGCCCACCCACTCCACCCAGTTACTCTGCCCACTCCACCCAGTTACTCCGCCCACTCCAACCACACAACAGTTACTCAAGTCACTCCACCCAGTTACTCTGCCCACTCCACCAAGTTACTCCGCACACTCCACCCAGTTACTCCGCCCACCCCACCTAATTACTCCGCCCACTCCAACAACACAACAGTTACTCCGCCCACTCCACCCAGTTACTCCGCCCACTCCACCCAGTTACTCCGCCCACTCCACCCAGTTACTCCGCCCTCTCCACCCAGTTACTCCACCCACTCCAACCACACAACAGTTACTCAAGTCACTCCGCCCACTCCACCCAGTTACTCTGCACACTCCACCCAGTTACTCCGCCCACCCAACCCAATTACCCCGCCCACTCCAACACCACAACAGTTACTCCGCCTACTCCACCCAGTTACTCCGCCTACTCCACCCAGTTACTCCGTCCACTCCACCCAGTTACTCCGTCTGCTCCACCCAGTTACTCCGTCTGCTCCACCCAGTTACTCCGCCCGCTCCAGTTGTAGAGAATTGGCGGAGGCAAGACCACTTCACGCAATTTCCCCGGAAATTGCACTTTGTCTAGTTAAGTGGTCTTGCTTGGCAAGATCACTTATTGTTCTTGCTGATATATTATTCTTATTAAGTGGTCTTGCTTGGCAAGATCACTTATTGTTCTTGCTGATATATTATTAAGTGGTCTTGCTTGGCAAGATCACTTATTGTTCTTGCTGATATATTATTATTATTATTATTCCAAGCATTTTTGCACTGTAACTCCTCCCACAGTTTTGACACTACATAGACCATAATATACCAAAACGTGCGGATCGTTCCCGAATGGTGTGCTTATATTTTGTGGAACGTTTCGCCAAACGGTTTCCGAAATATTGGCGTTTTTCTGGCGCAATTTTCCCATAGGAATGAATGGGAGGTATTTTCAAAGCTAGAGTGGGAGATGGGTGTGGAGTCCAAAATCAGGACATGATTTCTAAACTGCGACCTCTCCCTCATTTTTAATCCCACCTACACAAATCTTATATCAAAACGTTCAGCTATCCCTGCTGCCGCTAAAAATGTCCAAGGCTAAGCCATAGCCCGAACAGATTTCACAATATGACCTTTTGTTTGCAACTCACACCTCCCATTGACATTCATTGAAACTCCACTCTAGACACCACAAATTTGAATGGCAATTTCTAAACTGCGACTGTGCCTTCATTTTTAATATTTCAGAGACATGTTATGCACCACATTATAGGTCTTCTTCTTGTGATTCTTACAGTATAAAGCTCTTTGCTGTAGGATGTATACTTTTTAAGCTACAGTCATTTGAATATGGCAACCACCAGTGCATTAGAAATGTGTTTTAATGTGCATTCTCAGTTTACCTCAGAGTGAGTTTCCATAGCAACACAGCTGCAGCCTGGCTCGTTACAGCTGCTCCGCCCACACACCAAGTCTCAGGAAACTCCCCTTAAAGGAGCAGTATCGCGAAATTTGCATTAAAAAAGATAAATAATTAAATAGCCACACAATAGCTTCTAACATGTCTATAAATAATCTGGCGATAGAAAAAAGAAGAATGCTTACTATCTTTACTCAAAACAATCCATACAGTTACTCTGCCTACTCCATATAGTTACTCTGCTCAGTCAAACCTTTCCACAGTTACTCCAGTGACTCCAACCACACAACAGTTACTCAAGTCACTCCATCCAGATACTCCGCCCACTCCACCCAGTTACTCCGCCCACTCCACTCAGTTACCCCGCCCACTTCACCCAGTTACTCCGCCCACTCCACCCAGTTACTCCACCCACTCTGCCCACTCCACCCAGTTACTCCTCCCATTCCACCCAGTTACCCCGCCCACTCCACCCAGTTACCCCGCCCACTCCACCCAGTTACTCCGCCCACACAACAGTTACTCAAGTCACTCCACCCAGTTACTCCGCCCACTCCAACCACACAACAGTTACTCAAGTCACTCCACCCAGTTACTCCACTCACTCCACCCACACAACAGTTACTCAAGTTACTCCGCCCACTCCACCCAGTTACTCCGCCCACTCCACCCAGTTACTCCGCCCACTCCACCCAGTTACTCCGCCCACTTCACCCAGCTACTCCGCCCACTCCACCCAGCTACTCCGCCCACTCTGCCCACTCCACCCAGTTACTCCGCCCACTCCACCCAGTTACTCCGCCCACTCCACCCAGTTACTCCGCCCACTCCACCCAGTTACTCCGCCCACTCTGCCCATTCCACCCAGTTACTCCGCCCATTCCACCCAGTTACTCCGCCCACTCCACCCAGTTACTCCGCCCACTCCACCCAGTTACTCCGCCCACTCTGCCCACTCCACCCAGTTACTCCGCCCACTCCACCCAGTTACTCCGCCCACTCCACCCAGTTACCCCTCCCACTCCACCCAGTTACTCCGCCCACTCCACCCAGTTACTCCGCCCACTCCACCCAGTTACTCCGCCCACTCCACCCAGTTACTCTGCCCACTCCACCCAGTTACTCCGCCCACTCCACCCAGTTACTCCGCCCACTCCACCCAGTTACTCCGCCCACTTCACCCAGTTACTCCGCCCACTTCACCCAGTTACTCCGCCCACTCCACCCAGTTACTCCGCCCACTCCACCCAGTTACTCCGCCCACTCTGCCCACTCCACCCAGTTACTCCGCCCACTCCACCCAGTTACTCCGCCCATTCCACCCAGTTACTCCGCCCACTCCACCCAGTTACTCCGCCCACTCCACCCACCCAACAGTTACTCAAGTCACTCCACCCACACAACAGTTACTCAAGTCACTCCACCCACACACTCAAGTCACTCCACCCAGTTACTCAAGTCACTCCACCCAGTTACTCCGCCCATTCCACCCAGTTACTCCGCCCACTCCACCCAGTTACTCCGCCCACCCCATCCAATTACCCCACCCACTCCACCCAGTTACTCCGCCCACTCCACCCAGTTACTCCACCCACTCCACCTCGCCCAATCCACCCATTTAGCCCGCCCACTCCACCCATTTAGCCCGCCCACTCCACCCAATTAGCCCGCCCACTCCAACCAGTTACTCCGCCCACTCCACCCAGTTACTCCACCCATCCAACCACACAACAGTTACTCAAGTCACTCCACCCAGTTACTCACTCCACCCAGTTACTCCGCACACTCCACCCAAATACTCCGCCCACTCCAACAACACAACAGTTACTCCGCCCACTCCACCCAGTTACTCCGCCCACTCCACCCAGTTACTCCGCCCACTCCACCCAGTTACTCCGCCCACTCCACCCAGTTACTCCACCCACTCCAACCACACAATAGTTACTCATGTCACTCCACCCAGTTACTCCGCCCACTCCACCCAGTTACTCTGCACACTCCACCCAGTCACTCCGCCCACCCCACCCAATTACCCCGCCCACTCCACCCAGTTACTCCGCCCACTCCACCCAGTTACTCCGCCTACTCCACCCAGTTACTCCGTCCGCTCCACCCAGTTACTCCGCCCGCTCCAGTTGTAGAGAATTGGCGGAGGCAAGACCACTTCACGCAATTTCCCCGGAAATTGCACTTTGTCTAGTTTTTATTATTATTATTATTCCAAGCATTTTTGCACTGTAACTCCTCCCACAGTTTTGACACTACATAGACCATAATATACCAAAACGTGCGGATCGTTCCCGAATGGTGTGCTTATAATTTGTGGAACGTTTCGCCAAACGGTTTCCGAAATATTTGCGTTTTTCTGGCGCAATTTTCCCATAGGAATGAATGGGAGGTATTTTCAAAGCTAGAGTGGGAACTGCGTGTTAAATGAAAAATCAGGACATGATTTCTAAACTGCGACCTCTCCCTCATTTTTAATCCCACCTACACAAATCTTATATCAAAACGTTCAGCTATCCCTGCTGCCGCTAAAAATGTCCAAGGCTAAGCCATAGCCCGAACAGATTTCACAATATGACCTTTTGTTTGCAACTCACACCTCCCATTGACATTCATTGAAACTCCACTCTAGACACCACAAATTTGAATGGCAATTTCTAAACTGCGACTGTGCCTTCATTTTTAATATTTCAGAGACATGTTATACACCACATTATAGGTCTTCTTCTTGTGATTCTTACAGTATAAAGCTCTTTGCTGTAGGGTGTATACTTTTTAAGCTACAGTCATTTGAATATGGAAACCACCAGTGCATTAGAAATGTGTTTTAATGTGCATTCTCAGTTTACCTCAGAGTGAGTTTCCATAGCAACACAGCTGCAGCCTGGCTCATTACAGCTGCTCCGCCCACACACCAAGTCTCAGGAAACTCCCCTTAAAGGAGCAGTATCGCAAAATTTGCATTAAAAACTATAAATAATTAAATAGCCACACAATAGCTTCTAACATGTCTATAAATAATCTGGCGATAGAAAAAAGAAGAATGCCTACTATCTTTACTCAAAACAATCCATACAGTTACTCTGCCTACTCCATATAGTTACTCTGCTCAGTCAAACCTTTCCACAGTTACTCCAGTGACTCCAACCACACAACAGTTACTCAAGTCACTCCACCCAGTTACTCAAGTCACTCCACCCAGTTACCCCGCCCACTCCACCCAGTTACCCCGCCCACTCCACCCAGTTACTCCGCCCACTCCACCCAGTTACTCCGCCCACTCCACCCAGTTACCCCGCCCACTCCACCCAGTTACCCCGCCCACTCCACCCAGTTACCCCGCCCACTCCACCCAGTTACTCCGCCCACTCCACCCAGTTACTCCGCCCACTCCACCCACACAACAGTTACTCAAGTCACTCCACCCAGTTACTCCGCTCACTCCACCCACACAACAGTTACTCAAGTCACTCCACCCAGTTACTCCGCCCACTCCACCCAGTTACTCCGCCCACTCCACCCAGTTACTCCGCCCACTCCATCCAGTTACTCTGCCCACTCCACCCAGTTACTCTGCCCACTCCACCCAGTTACTCTGCCCACTCCACCCAGTTACTCTGCCCACTCCACCTAGTTACTCCGCCCACTCCACCCAGTTGCTCCGCCCACTCCACCCACTCCACCTCGCCCACTCCACCCACTCCACCCAGTTAGCCCGCCCACTCCACCCAATTAGCCCGCCCACTCCACCCAATTAGCCCGCCCACTCCACCCAGTTAGTCCGCCCACTCCACCCAGTTAGCCCGCCCACTCCACCCAGTTACTCCGCCCACTCCACCCAGTTACTCCGCCCACTCCACCCAGTTACTCCGCCCACTCCAACCACACAACAGTTACTCAAGTCACTCCACCCAGTTACTCTGCCCACTCCACCCAGTTACTCTGCCCACTCCACCCAGTTACTCCGCACACTCCACCCAGTTACTCCGCCCACCTCACCCAATTACTCCGCCCACTCCAACAACACAACAGTTACTCCGCCCTCTCCACCCAGTTACTCCGCCCTCTCCACCCAGTTACTCCGCCCTCTCCACCCAGTTACTCCGCCCTCTCCACCCTGTTACTCCACCCACTCCACCCACACAACAGTTACTCAAGTAACTCCACCTAGTTACTCTGCCCACTCCACCCAGTTACTCCATCCACTCCACCCAGTTACTCCGCCCACTGCACCCAGTTACTCTGCCCACTATACCCAGTTACTCCGCCCACTCCACCCAGTTGCTCCACCCACTCCACCCGCACACTCCACCCACTCCACCCCACCCACTCCACCCACTCCACCTCGCCCACTCCACCCACTCCACCCCGCCCACTCCACCCAGTTAGCCCGCCCACTCCACCCAGTTACTCCGCCCACTCCACCCAGTTACTCCGCCCACTCCAACCACACAACAGTTACTCAAGTCACTCCACCTAGTTACTCCGCCCACTCCACCCAGTTACTCTGCCCACCCCACCCAATTACTCCGCCCACTCCAACAACACAACAGTTACTCCGCCCACTCCACCCAGTTACTCCGCCCACTCCACCCAGTTACTCCGCCCTCTCCACCCAGTTACTCCACCCACTCCAACCACACAACAGTTACTCAAGTCACTCCACCCAGTTACTCCGCCCACTCCACCCAGTTACTCTGCACACTCCACCCAGTTACTCCGCCCACCCCACCCAATTACTCCACCCACTCCAACACCACAACAGTTACTCCACCCAGTTACTCCGCCTACTCCACCCAGTTACTCCGTCCGCTCCACCCAGTTACTCCGCACGCTCCACTCAGTTACCCAGCCCGCTCCAGTTGTAGAGAACTGGCGGAGGCAAGACCACTTCACGCAATTTCCCCGGAAATTGCACTTTGTCTAGTTAAGTGGTCTTGCTTGCCAAGATCACTTATTGTTCTTGCTGATATATTATTCTTATTAAGTGGTCTTGCTTGCCAAGATCACTTATTGTTCTTGCTGATATATTATTAAGTGGTCTTGCTTGCCAAGATCACTTATTGTTCTTGCTGATATATTATTCTTATTCTTATTCTTATTTTTATTCCAAGCATTTTTGCACTGTAACTCCTCCCACAGTTTTGACACTACATAGACCATAATATACCAAAACGTGCGGATCGTTCCCGAATGGTGTGCTTATATTTTGTGGAACGTTTCGCCAAACGGTTTCCGAAATATTGGCGTTTTTCTGGCGCAATTTTCCCATAGGAATGAATGGGAGGTATTTTCAAAGCTAGAGTGTGGAGTCAAAAATCAGGACATGATTTCTAAACTGCGACCTCTCCCTCATTTTTAATCCCACCTACACAAATCTTATATCAAAACGTTCAGCTATCCCTGCTGCCGCTAAAAATGTCCAAGGCTAAGCCATAGCCCGAACAGATTTCACAATATGACCTTTTGTTTGCAACTCACACCTCCCATTGACATTCATTGAAACTCCACTCCAGACACCACAAATTTGAATGGCAATTTCTAAACTGCGACTGTGCCTTCATTTTTAATATTTCAGAGACATGTTATGCACCACATTATAGGGCTTCTTCTTGTGATTCTTACAGTATAAAGCTCTTTGCTGTAGGATGTCTACTTTTTAAGCTACAGTCATTTGAATATGGCAACCACCAGTGCATTAGAAATGTGTTTTAATGTGCATTCTCAGTTTACCTCAGAGTGAGTTTCCATAGCAACACAGCTGCAGCCTGGCTCGTTACAGCTGCTCCGCCCACACACCAAGTCTCAGGAAACTTCCCTTAAAGGAGCAGTAAATAATTAAATAGCCACACAATAGCTTCTAACATGTCTATAAATAATCTGGCAATAGAAAAAAAAGAATGCTTACTATCTTTACTCACTCAAAACAATCCATATAGTTACTCTGCCTACTCCATATAGTTACTCTGCTCAGTCAAACCTTTCCACAGTTACTCCAGTGACTCCAACCACACAACAGTTACTCAAGTCACTCCACCCAGTTACTCAAGTCACTCCACCCAGATACTCCGCCCACTCCACCCAGTTACTCCACCCACTCTGCCCACTCCACCCAGTTACTCCGCCCACTCCACCCAGTTACTCCGCCCACTCCACCCAGTTACTCCGCCCACTCCACCCACACAACAGTTACTCAAGTCACTCCACCCAGTTATTCCGCCCACTCCAACCACACAACAGTTACTCAAGTCACTCCACCCAGTTACTCCGCTCACTCCACCCACACAACAGTTACTCCGCCCACTCCACCCAGTTACTCCGCCCACTCCACCCAGTTACTCCGCCCACTCCACCCACACAACAGTTACTCAAGTCACTCCACCCAGTTACTCCGCCCGCTCCACCCAGTTACTCTGCCCGCTCCAGTTGTACAGAACTGGCGGAGGCAAGACCACTTCACGCAATTTCCCCGGAAATTGCACTTTGTCTAGTTCTTATTCTTATTCTTATTTTTATTCCAAGCATTTTTGCACTGTAACTCCTCCCACAGTTTTGACACTACATAGACCATAATATACCAAAACGTGCGGATCGTTCCCGAATGGTGTGCTTATATTTTGTGGAACGTTTCGCCAAACGGTTTCCGAAATATTGGCGTTTTTCTGGCGCAATTTTCCCATAGGAATGAATGGGAGGTATTTTCAAAGCTAGAGTGTGGAGTCAAAAATCAGGACATGATTTCTAAACTGCGACCTCTCCCTCATTTTTAATCCCACCTACACAAATCTTATATCAAAACGTTCAGCTATCCCTGCTGCCGCTAAAAATGTCCAAGGCTAAGCCATAGCCCGAACAGATTTCACAATATGACCTTTTGTTTGCAACTCACACCTCCCATTGACATTCATTGAAACTCCACTCCAGACACCACAAATTTGAATGGCAATTTCTAAACTGCGACTGTGCCTTCATTTTTAATATTTCAGAGACATGTTATGCACCACGTTATAGGGCTTCTTCTTGTGATTCTTACAGTATAAAGCTCTTTGCTGTAGGATGTCTACTTTTTAAGCTACAGTCATTTGAATATGGCAACCACCAGTGCATTAGAAATGTGTTTTAATGTGCATTCTCAGTTTACCTCAGAGTGAGTTTCCATAGCAACACAGCTGCAGCCTGGCTCGTTACAGCTGCTCCGCCCACACACCAAGTCTCAGGAAACTTCCCTTAAAGGAGCAGTAAATAATTAAATAGCCACACAATAGCTTCTAACATGTCTATAAATAATCTGGCAATAGAAAAAAAAGAATGCTTACTATCTTTACTCACTCAAAACAATCCATATAGTTACTCTGCCTACTCCATATAGTTACTCTGCTCAGTCAAACCTTTCCACAGTTACTCCAGTGACTCCAACCACACAACAGTTACTCAAGTCACTCCACCCAGTTACTCAAGTCACTCCACCCAGATACTCCGCCCACTCCACCCAGTTACTCCACCCACTCTGCCCACTCCACCCAGTTACTCCGCCCACTCCACCCAGTTACTCCGCCCACTCCACCCAGTTACTCCGCCCACTCCACCCACACAACAGTTACTCAAGTCACTCCACCCAGTTATTCCGCCCACTCCAACCACACAACAGTTACTCAAGTCACTCCACCCAGTTACTCCGCTCACTCCACCCACACAACAGTTACTCCGCCCACTCCACCCAGTTACTCCGCCCACTCCACCCAGTTACTCCGCCCACTCCACCCACACAACAGTTACTCA
Organism: Gastrophryne carolinensis; assembly: GCA_027917425.1. NCBI lineage: Eukaryota > Metazoa > Chordata > Amphibia > Anura > Microhylidae > Gastrophryne > Gastrophryne carolinensis. The sequence goes on from CM051234.1 coordinate 454,787,985, forward strand.
AGTCACTCCACCCAGTTACTCCGCCCGCTCCACCCAGTTACTCTGCCCGCTCCAGTTGTACAGAACTGGCGGAGGCAAGACCACTTCACGCAATTTCCCCGGAAATTGCACTTTGTCTAGTTAAGTGGTCTTGCTTGGCAAGATCACTTATTGTTCTTGCTGATATATTATTAAGTGGTCTTGCTTGGCAAGATCACTTATTGTTCTTGCTGATATATTATTTTTATTATTATTCCAAGCATTTTTGCACTGTAACTCCTCCCACAGTTTTGACACTACATAGACCATAATATACCAAAACGTGCGGATCGTTCCCGAATGGTGTGCTTATATTTTGTGGAACGTTTCGCCAAACGGTTTCCGAAATATTGGCGTTGTCCTGGCGCAATTTTCCCATAGGAATGAATGGGAGATATTTTCAAAGCTAGAGTGGGAGATGCGTGTGAAATGAAAAATCAGGACATGATTTCTAAACTGTGACCTCTCCCTCATTTTTAATCCCACCTACACAAATCTTATATCAAAACGTTCAGCTATCCCTGCTGCCGCTAAAAATGTCCAAGGCTAAGCCATAGCCCGAACAGATTTCACAATATGACCTTTTGTTTGCAACTCACACCTCCCATTGACATTCATTGAAACTCCACTCTAGACACCACAAATTTGAATGGCAATTTCTAAACTGCGACTGTGCCTTCATTTTTAATATTTCAGAGACATGTTATACACCACATTATAGGTCTTCTTCTTGTGATTCTTACAGTATAAAGCTCTTTGCTGTAGGATGTATACTTTTTAAGCTACAGTCATTTGAATATGGCAACCACCAGTGCATTAGAAATGTGTTTTAATGTGCATTCTCAGTTTACCTCAGAGTGAGTTTCCATAGCAACACAGCTGCAGCCTGGCTCGTTACACCAAGTCTCAGGAAACTCCCCTTAAAGGAGCAGTATCGCGAAATTGGCATTAAAAAAGATAAATAATTAAATAGCCACACAATAGCTTCTAACATGTCTATAAATAATCTGGCGATAGAAAAAAGAAGAATGCTTACTATCTTTACTCAAAACAATCCGTACAGTTACTCTGCCTACTCCATATAGTTACTGTGCTCAGTCAAACCTTTCCACAGTTACTCCAGCGACTCCAACCACACAACAGTTACTCAAGTCACTCCACCCAGATACTCCGCCCACTCCACCCAGTTACTCTGCCCATTCCACCCAGTTACCCCGCCCACTTCACCCAGTTACTCCGCCCACTGCACCCAGATGCTCCGCCCACTCCACCCAGTTACCCCACCCACTCCACCCAGTTACTCCGCCCACTCCACCCAGTTACTCCGCCCACTCCACCCAGTTACTCTAGCCACACCACCCAGTTACTCCGCCCACTCCACCCACACAACAGTTACTCAAGTCACTCCACCCAGTTACTCCGCCCACTCCACCCAGTTACTCCACCCACTCCACCCAGTTACTCCGCCCGCTCGACCCAGTTACTCCGCCCACTCCACCCAGTTACTCCGCCCACTCCACCCAGTTACCCCGCCCACTCCACCCAGTTACTCCGCCCACTCCACCCAGTTACTCCACCCACTCCACCCAGTTACTCCGCCCGCTCGACCCAGTTACTCTGCCCGCTCCAGTTGTAGAGAACTGGCGGAGGCAAGACCACTTCACGCAATTTCCCCGGAAATTGCACTTTGTCTAGTTATTATTATTATTCCAAGCATTTTTGCACTGTAACTCCTCCCACAGTTTTGACACTACATAGACCATAATATACCAAAACGTGCGGATCGTTCCCGAATGGTGTGCTTATATTTTGTGGAACGTTTCGCCAAACGGTTTCCGAAATATTGGCGTTTTCCTGGCGCAATTTTCCCATAGGAATGAATGGGAGGTATTTTCAAAGCTAGAGTGGGAGATGCGTGTGAAATGAAAAATCAGGACATGATTTCTAAACTGCGACCTCTCCCTCATTTTTAATCCCACCTACACAAATCTTATATCCAAACGTTCAGCTATCCCTGCTGCCGCTAAAAATGTCCAAGGCTAAGCAATAGCCCGAACAGATTTCACAATATGACCTTTTGTTTGCGACTCACACCTCCCATTGACATTCATTGAAACTCCACTCTAGACACCACAAATTTGAATGGCAATTTCTAAACTGCGACTGTGCCTTCATTTTTAATATTTCCGAGACATGCTATACACCATATTGTTCGCCTAGCTCTTGTGATTCTTACAGTATAAAGCTCTTTGCTGTAGGATGTATACTTTTTAAGCTACAGTCATTTGAATATGGCAACCACCAGTGAATTAGAAATGTGTTTTAATGTGCATTCTCAGTTTACCTCAGAGTGAGTTTCCATAGCAACACAGCTGCAGCCTGGCTCGTTACAGCTGCTCCGCCCACACACCCAGTCTCAGGAAACTCCCCTTAAAGGAGCAGTATCGCGAAATTTGCATTAAAAAAGATAAATAATTAAATAGCCACACAATAGCTTCTAACATGTCTATAAATAATCTGGCGATAGAAAAAAGAAGAATGCTTTACTCAAAACAATCCATACAGTTACTCTGCCTACTCCATATAGTTACTCTGCTCAGTCAAACCTTTCCACAGTTACTCCAGTGACTCCAACCACACAACAGTTACTCAAGTCACTCCACCCAGTTACTCAAGTCACTCCACCCAGATACTCCGCCCACTCCACCCAGTTACTCCGCCCACTCCACTCAGTTACTCCGCCCACTGCACCCAGTTACTCCACCCACTCTGCCCACTCCACCCAGTTACTCCGCCCATTCCACCCAGTTACTCTGCCCATTCCACCCAGTTACTCCGCCCATTCCACCCAGTTACTCCGCCCACTTCACCCAGTTACCCCGCCCACTCCACCCAGTTACCCCGCCCACTCCACCCAGTTACTCCAGCCACTCCACCCAGTTACTCCAGCCACTCCACCCAGTTACTCCGCCCACTCCACCCACACAACAGTTACTCAAGTCACTCCACCCAGTTACTCCGCCCACTCCAACCACACAACAGTTACTCAAGTCACTCCACCCAGTTACTCCGCCCACTTCACCCAGTTACTCCGCCCACTCCACCCAGTTACCCCGCCCACTCCACCCAGTTACTCCACCCACTGCACCCAGTTACTCCGCCCACTCCACCCAGTTACTCCGCCCACTCCACCCAGTTACTCCGCCCACTCCACCCACACAACAGTTACTCAAGCCACTCCACCCAGTTACTCCGCCCACTCCAACCACACAACAGTTACTCAAGTCACTCCACCCAGTTACTCCGCTCACTCCACCCACACAACAGTTACTCTGCCCACTCCACCCAGTTACTCTGCCCACTCCACCCAGTTACTCCACCCACTCCACCCAGTTACTCCACCCACTCCACCCAGTTACTCTGCCCGCTCCAGTTGTAGAGAACTGGCGGAGGCAAGACCACTTCACGCAATTTCCCCGGAAATTGCACTTTGTCTAGTTCTTATTTTTATTCTTATTCCAAGCATTTTTGCACTGTAACTCCTCCCACAGTTTTGACACTACATAGACCATAATATACCAAAACGTGCGGATCGTTCCCGAATGGTGTGCTTATATTTTGTGGAACGTTTCGCCAAACGGTTTCCGAAATATTGGCGTTTTTCTGGCGCAATTTTCCCATAGGAATGAATGGGAGGAATGTTCAAAGCTACAGTGGGAACTGGGTGTGGAGTCAAAAATCAGGACATGATTTCTAAACTGCGACCTCTCCCTCATTTTTAATCCCACCTACACAAATCTTATATCAAAACGTTCAGCTATTCCTGCTGCCGCTAAAAATGTCCAAGGCTAAGCCATAGTCCGAACAGATTTCACAATATGACCTTTTGTTTGCAACTCACACCTCCCATTGACATTCATTGAAACTCCACTCTAGACACCACAAATTTGAATGGCAATTTCTAAACTGCGACTGTGCCTTCATTTTTAATATTTCAGAGACATGTTATACACCACATTGTTCGCCTAGCTCTTGTGATTCTTACAGTATAAAGCTCTTTGCTGTAGGATGTAAACTTTTTAAGCTACAGTCATTTGAATATGGCAACCACCAGTGCATTAGAAATGTGTTTTAATGTGCATTCTCAGTTTACCTCAGAGTGAGTTTCCATAGCAACACAGCTGCAGCCTGGCTCGTTACAGCTGCTCCGCCCACACACCAAGTCTCAGGAAACTCCCCTTAAAGGAGCAGTATCGCGAAATTTGCATTAAAAAAGATAAATAATTAAATAGCCACACAATAGCTTCTAACATGTCTATAAATAATCTGGCGATAGAAAAAAGAAGAATGCTTACTATCTTTACTCAAAACAATCCATACAGTTACTCTGCCTACTCCATATAGTTACTCTGCTCAGTCAAACCTTTCCACAGTTACTCCAGTGACTCCAACCACACAACAGTTACTCAAGTCACTCCACCCAGTTACTCAAGTCACTCCACCCAGATACTCCGCCCACTCCACCCAGTTACTCCGCCCACTCCACTCAGTTACTCCGCCCACTGCACCCAGTTACTCCACCCACTCTGCCCACTCTACCCAGTTACTCCGCCCATTCCACCTAGTTACTCCGCCCATTCCACCCAGTTACTCCGCCCACTTCACCCAGTTACCCCGCCCACTCCACCCAGTTACCCCGCCCACTCCACCCAGTTACTCCACCCACTCCACCCAGTTACTCCGCCCACTCCACCCAGTTACTCCAGCCACTCCACCCAGTTACTCCAGCCACTCCACCCAGTTACTCCGCCCACTCCACCCACACAACAGTTACTCAAGTCACTCCACCCAGTTACTCCGCCCACTCCAACCACACAACAGTTACTCAAGTCACTCCACCCAGTTACTCCGCTCACTCCACCCACACAACAGTTACTCCGCCCACTCCACCCAGTTACTCTGCCCACTCCACCCAGTTACTCCACCCAGTTACTCCACCCAGTTACTCTGCCGGCTCCAGTTGTAGAGAACTGGCGGAGGCAAGACCACTTCACGCAATTTCCCCGGAAATTGCACTTTGTCTAGTTCTTATTCTTATTCTTATTTTTATTCCAAGCATTTTTGCACTGTAACTCCTCCCACAGTTTTGACACTACATAGACCATAATATACCAAAACGTGCGGATCGTTCCCGAATGGTGTGCTTATATTTTGTGGAACGTTTCGCCAAACGGTTTCCGAAATATTGGCGTTTTCCTGGCGCAATTTTCCCATAGGAATGAATGGGAGGTATTTTCAAAGCTAGAGTGGGAGATGCGTGTGAAATGAAAAATCAGGACATGATTTCTAAACTGTGACCTCTCCCTCATTTTTAATCCCACCTACACAAATCTTATATCAAAACGTTCAGCTATCCCTGCTGCCGCTAAAAATGTCCAAGGCTAAGCCATAGCCCAAACAGATTTCACAATATGACCTTTTGTTTGCAACTCACACCTCCCATTGACATTCATTGAAACTCCACTCTAGACACCACAAATTTGAATGGCAATTTCTAAACTGCGACTGTGCCTTCATTTTTAATATTTCAGAGACATGTTATACAGCACATTGTTTGCCTAGCTCTTGTGATTCTTACAGTATAAAGCTCTTTGCTGTAGGATGTAAACTTTTTAAGCTACAGTCATTTGAATATGGCAACCACCAGTGCATTAGAAATGTGTTTTAATGTGCATTCTCAGTTTACCTCAGAGTGAGTTTCCATAGCAACACAGCTGCAGCCTGGCTCGTTACAGCTGCTCCGCCCACACACCAAGTCTCAGGAAACTCCCCTTAAAGGAGCAGTATCGCGAAATTTGCATTAAAAAAGATAAATAATTAAATAGCCACACAATAGCTTCTAACATGTCTATAAATAATCAGGCGATAGAAAAAAGAAGAATGCTTACTATCTTTACTCACTCAAAACAATCCATACAGTTACTCTGCCTACTCCATATAGTTACTCTGCTCAGTCAAACCTTTCCACAGTTACTCCAGTGACTCAAACCACACAACAGTTACTCAAGTCACTCCACCCAGTAACTCAAGTCACTCCACCCAAATACTCCGCCCACTCCACCCAGTTACTCCGCCCACTCCACTCAGTTACTCCGCCCACTGCACCCAGTTACTCCACCCACTCTGCCCACTCTACCCAGTTACTCCGCCCATTCCACCTAGTTACTCCACCCATTCCACCCAGTTACCCCGCCCACTCCACCCAGTTACCCCGCCCACTCCACCCAGTTACTCCGCCCACTCCACCCAGTTACTCAAGTCACTCCACCCAAATACTCCGCCCACTCCACCCAGTTACTCCGCCCACTCCACTCAGTTACTCTGCCCACTGCACCCAGTTACTCCACCCACTCTGCCCACTCTACCCAGTTACTCCGCCCATTCCACCTAGTTACTCCACCCATTCCACCCAGTTACTCCGCCCACTTCACCCAGTTACCCCGCCCACTCCACCCAGTTACCCCGCCCACTCCACCCAGTTACTCCGCCCACTCCACCCAGTTACTCCGCCCACTCCACCCAGTTACTCCAGCCACTCCACCCAGTTACTCCAGCCACTCCACCCAGTTACTCCGCCCACTCCAACCACACAACAGTTACTCAAGTCACTCCACCCAGTTACTCCGCTCACTCCACCCACACAACAGTTACTCCGCCCACTCCACCCAGTTACTCTGCCCACTCCACCCAGTTACTCCACCCACTCCACCCAGTTACTCTGCCCGCTCCAGTTGTAGAGAACTGGCGGAGGCAAGACCACTTCACGCAATTTCCCCGGAAATTGCACTTTGTCTAGTTAAGTGGTCTTGCTTGGCAAGATCACTTATTGTTCTTGCTGATATATTATTCTTATTAAGTGGTCTTGCTTGGCAAGATCACTTATTGTTCTTGCTGATATATTATTAAGTGGTCTTGCTTGGCAAGATCACTTATTGTTCTTGCTGATATATTATTCTTATTAAGTGGTCTTGCTTGGCAAGATCACTTATTGTTCTTGCTGATATATTATTCTTATTCTTATTTTTATTCCAAGCATTTTTGCACTGTAACTCCTCCCACAGTTTTGACACTACATAGACCATAATATACCAAAACGTGCGGATCGTTCCCGAATGGTGTGCTTATATTTTGTGGAACGTTTCGCCAAATGGTTTCCGAAATATTTGCGTTTTCCTGGCGCAATTTTCCCATAGGAATGAATGGGAGGTATTTTCAAAGCTAGAGTGGGAGATGCGTGTGAAATGAAAAATCAGGACATGATTTCTAAACTGCGACCTCTCCCTCATTTTTAATCCCACCTACACAAATCTTATATCAAAACGTTCAGCTATCCCTGCTGACGCTAAAAATGTCCAAGGCTAAGCCATAGCCCAAACAGATTTCACAATATGACCTTTTGTTTGCAACTCACACCTCCCATTGACATTCATTGAAACTCCACTCTAGACACCACAAATTTGAATGGCAATTTCTAAACTGCGACTGTGCCTTCATTTTTAATATTTCAGAGACATGTTATACAGCACATTGTTTGCCTAGCTCTTGTGATTCTTACAGTATAAAGCTCTTTGCTGTAGGATGTAAACTTTTTAAGCTACAGTCATTTGAATATGGCAACCACCAGTGCATTAGAAATGTGTTTTAATGTGCATTCTCAGTTTACCTCAGAGTGAGTTTCCATAGCAACACAGCTGCAGCCTGGCTCGTTACAGCTGCTCCGCCCACACACCAAGTCTCAGGAAACTCCCCTTAAAGGAGCAGTATCGCGAAATTTGCATTAAAAAAGATAAATAATTAAATAGCCACACAATAGCTTCTAACATGTCTATAAATAATCAGGCGATAGAAAAAAGAAGAATGCTTACTATCTTTACTCACTCAAAACAATCCATACAGTTACTCTGCCTACTCCATATAGTTACTCTGCTCAGTCAAACCTTTCCACAGTTACTCCAGTGACTCAAACCACACAACAGTTACTCAAGTCACTCCACCCAGTAACTCAAGTCACTCCACCCAAATACTCCGCCCACTCCACCCAGTTACTCCGCCCACTCCACTCAGTTACTCCGCCCACTGCACCCAGTTACTCCACCCACTCTGCCCACTCTACCCAGTTACTCCGCCCATTCCACCTAGTTACTCCACCCATTCCACCCAGTTACCCCGCCCACTCCACCCAGTTACCCCGCCCACTCCACCCAGTTACTCCGCCCACTCCACCCAGTTACTCAAGTCACTCCACCCAAATACTCCGCCCACTCCACCCAGTTACTCCGCCCACTCCACTCAGTTACTCTGCCCACTGCACCCAGTTACTCCACCCACTCTGCCCACTCTACCCAGTTACTCCGCCCATTCCACCTAGTTACTCCACCCATTCCACCCAGTTACTCCGCCCACTTCACCCAGTTACCCCGCCCACTCCACCCAGTTACCCCGCCCACTCCACCCAGTTACTCCGCCCACTCCACCCAGTTACTCCGCCCACTCCACCCAGTTACTCCAGCCACTCCACCCAGTTACTCCAGCCACTCCACCCAGTTACTCCGCCCACTCCAACCACACAACAGTTACTCAAGTCACTCCACCCAGTTACTCCGCTCACTCCACCCACACAACAGTTACTCCGCCCACTCCACCCAGTTACTCTGCCCACTCCACCCAGTTACTCCACCCACTCCACCCAGTTACTCTGCCCGCTCCAGTTGTAGAGAACTGGCGGAGGCAAGACCACTTCACGCAATTTCCCCGGAAATTGCACTTTGTCTAGTTAAGTGGTCTTGCTTGGCAAGATCACTTATTGTTCTTGCTGATATATTATTCTTATTAAGTGGTCTTGCTTGGCAAGATCACTTATTGTTCTTGCTGATATATTATTAAGTGGTCTTGCTTGGCAAGATCACTTATTGTTCTTGCTGATATATTATTCTTATTAAGTGGTCTTGCTTGGCAAGATCACTTATTGTTCTTGCTGATATATTATTCTTATTCTTATTTTTATTCCAAGCATTTTTGCACTGTAACTCCTCCCACAGTTTTGACACTACATAGACCATAATATACCAAAACGTGCGGATCGTTCCCGAATGGTGTGCTTATATTTTGTGGAACGTTTCGCCAAATGGTTTCCGAAATATTTGCGTTTTCCTGGCGCAATTTTCCCATAGGAATGAATGGGAGGTATTTTCAAAGCTAGAGTGGGAGATGCGTGTGAAATGAAAAATCAGGACATGATTTCTAAACTGCGACCTCTCCCTCATTTTTAATCCCACCTACACAAATCTTATATCAAAACGTTCAGCTATCCCTGCTGACGCTAAAAATGTCCAAGGCTAAGCCATAGCCCGAACAGATTTCACAATATGACCTTTTGTTTGCAACTCACACCTCCCATTGACATTCATTGAAACTCCACTCTAGACACCACAAATTTGAATGGCAATTTCTAAACTGCGACTGTGCCTTCATTTTTAATATTTCAGAGACATGTTATACACCACATTGTTCGCCCAGCTCTTGTGATTCCTACAGTATAAAGCTCTTTGCTGTAGGATGTATACTTTTTAAGCTACAGTCATTTGAATATGGCAACCACCAGTGCATCAGAAATGTGTTTTAATGTGCATTCTCAGTTTACCTCAGAGTGAGTTTCCATAGCAACACAGCTGCAGCCTGGCTCGTTACAGCTGCTCCGCCCACACACCAAGTCTCAGGAAACTCCCCTTAAAGGAGCAGTATCGCGAAATTTGCATTAAAAAAGATAAATAATTAAATAGCCACACAATAGCTTCTAACATGTCTATAAATAATCTGGCGATAGAAAAAAGAAGAATGCTTACTATCTTTACTCACTCAAAACAATCCATACAGTTACTCTGCCTACTCCATATAGTTACTCTGCTCAGTCAAACCTTTCCACAGTTACTCCAGTGACTCCAACCACACAACAGTTACTCAGGCACTCCACACAGTTACTCAAGTCACTCCACCCAGATACTCCGCCCACTCCACCCAGTTACTCCGCCCACTCCACTCAGTTACTCCGCCCACTGCACCCAGTTACTCCACCCACTCTGCCCACTCTACCCAGTTACCCCGCCCACTCCACCTAGTTACCCCGCCCACTCCACCTAGTTACCCCGCCCACTCCACCTAGTTACTCCACCCAGTTACCCCGCCCACTCCACCCAGTTACCCCGCCCACTCCACCCAGTTACTCCGCCCACTCCACCCAGTTACTCCGCCCACTCCACCCAGTTACTCCAGCCACTCCACCCAGTTACTCCGCCCAGTCCACCCACACAACAGTTACTCAAGTCACTCCACCCAGTTACTCCGCTCACTCCACCCACACAGCAGTTACTCCGCCCACTCCACCCAGTTACTCTGCCCACTCCACCCAGTTACTCCACCCACTCCACCCAGTTACTCCGCCCACTCCACCCAGTTACTCTGCCCACTCCAGTTGTAGAGAACTGGCGGAGGCAAGACCACTTCACGCAATTTCCCCGGAAATTGCACTTTGTCTAGTTAAGTGGTCTTGCTTGCCAAGATCACTTATTGTTCTTGCTGATATATTATTATTATTCCAAGCATTTTTGCACTGTAACTCCTCCCACAGTTTTGACACTACATAGACCATAATATACCAAAACGTGCGGATCGTTCCCGAATGGTGTGCTTATATTTTGTGGAACGTTTCGCCAAACGGTTTCCGAAATATTGGCGTTTTCCTGGCGCAATTTTCCCATAGGAATGAATGGGAGGTATTTTCAAAGCTAGAGTGGGAGATGCGTGTGAAATGAAAAATCAGGACATGATTTCTAAACTGCGACCTCTCCCTCATTTTTAATCCCACCTACACAAATCTTATATCAAAACGTTCAGCTATCCCTGCTGCCGCTAAAAATGTCCAAGGCTAAGCCATAGCCCGAACAGATTTCACAATATGACCTTTTGTTTGCAACTCACACCTCCCATTGACATTCATTGAAACTCCACTCTAGACACCACAAATTTGAATGGCAATTTCTAAACTGCGACTGTGCCTTCATTTTTAATATTTCAGAGACATGCTAAACACCACATTGTAGGCCTGGCTCTTGTGATTCTTACAGTATAAAGCTCTTTGCTGTAGGATGTAAACTTTTTAAGCTACAGTCATTTGAATATGGCAACCACCAGTGCATTAGAAATGTGTTTTAATGTGCATTCTCAGTTTACCTCAGAGTGAGTTTCCATAGCAACACAGCTGCAGCCTGGCTCGTTACAGCTGCTCCGCCCACACACCAAGTCTCAGGAAACTCCCCTTAAAGGAGCAGTATCGCGAAATTTGCATTAAAAAAGATAAATAATTAAATAGCCACACAATAGCTTCTAACATGTCTATAAATAATCTGGCGATAGAAAAAAGAAGAATGCTTACTATCTTTACTCAAAACAATCCATACAGTTACTCTGCCTACTCCATATAGTTACTCTGCTCAGTCAAACCTTTCCACAGTTACTCCAGTGACTCCAACCACACAACAGTTACTCAAGTCACTCCACCCAGTTACTCAAGTCACTCCACCCAGATACTCCGCCCACTCCAACCAGTTTCTCCGCCCACTCCACTCAGTTACTCCGCCCACTGCACCCAGTTACTCCACCCACTCTGCCCACTCTACCCAGTTACTCCGCCCATTCCACCTAGTTACTCCGCCCATTCCACCCAGTTACTCCGCCCACTTCACCCAGTTACTCCGCCCACTCCACCCAGTTACCCCGCCCACTCCACCCAGTTACCCCGCCCACTCCACCCAGTTACTCCGCCCACTCCACCCAGTTACTCCAGCCACTCCACCCAGTTACTCCAGCCACCCCACCCAGTTACTCCGCCCACTCCACCCACACAACAGTTACTCAAGTCACTCCACCCAGTTACTCCGCCCACTCCAACCACACAACAGTTACTCTAGTCACTCCACCCAGTTACTCCGCTCACTCCACCCAGTTACTCCGCCCACTCCACCCAGTTACTCCAGCCACTCCACCCAGTTACTCCAGCCACTCCACCCAGTTACTCCGCCCACTCCACCCACACAACAGTTACTCAAGTCACTCCACCCAGTTACTCCGCCCACTCCAACCACACAACAGTTACTCTAGTCACTCCACCCAGTTACTCCGCTCACTCCACCCACACAACAGTTACTCCGCCCACTCCACCCAGTTACTCTGCCCACTCCACCCAGTTACTCCACCCACTCCACCCAGTTACTCCACCCACTCCACCCAGTTACTCCACCCACTCCACCCAGTTACTCCACCCACTCCAGTTGTAGAGAACTGGCGGAGGCAAGACCACTTCACGCAATTTCCCCGGAAATTGCACTTTGTCTAGTTCTTATTCTTATTCTTATTTTTATTCCAAGCATTTTTGCACTGTAACTCCTCCCACAGTTTTGACACTACATAGACCATAATATACCAAAACGTGCGGATCGTTCCCGAATGGTGTGCTTATATTTTGTGGAACGTTTCGCCAAACGGTTTCCGAAATATTGGCGTTTTCCTGGCGCAATTTTCCCATAGGAATGAATGGGAGGTATTTTCAAAGCTAGAGTGGGAGATGCGTGTGAAATGAAAAATCAGGACATGATTTCTAAACTGCGACCTCTCCCTCATTGTTAATCCCACCTACACAAATCTTATATCAAAACGTTCAGCTATCCCTGCTGCCGCTAAAAATGTCCAAGGCTAAGCCATAGCCCGAACAGATTTCACAATATGACCTTTTGTTTGCAACTCACACCTCCCATTGACATTCATTGAAACTCCACTCTAGACACCACAAATTTGAATGGCAATTTCTAAACTGCGACTGTGCCTTCATTTTTAATATTTCAGAGACATGTTATACACCACATTGTTCGCCTAGCTCTTGTGATTCTTACAGTATAAAGCTCTTTGCTGTAGGATGTATACTTTTTAAGCTACAGTCATTTGAATATGGCAACCACCAGTGCATTAGAAATGTGTTTTAATGTGCATTCTCAGTTTACCTCAGAGTGAGTTTCCATAGCAACACAGCTGCAGCCTGGCTCGTTACACCAAGTCTCAGGAAACTCCCCTTAAAGGAGCAGTATCGCGAAATTGGCATTAAAAAATATAAATAATTAAATAGCCACACAATAGCTTCTAACATGTCTATAAATAATCTGGCAATAGAAAAAAGAAGAATGCTTACTATCTTTACTCAAAACAATCCATACAGTTACTCTGCCTACTCCATATAGTTACTCTGCTCAGTCAAACCTTTCCACAGTTACTCCAGTGACTCCAACCACACAACAGTTACTCAAGTCACTCCACCCAGTTACTCAAGTCACTCCACCCAGTTACTCCGCCCACTGCACCCAGTTACTCCACCCACTCTGCCCACTCCACCCAGTTACTCCGCCCATTCCACCCAGTTACTCCGCCTACTTCACCCAGTTACTCCGACCACTCCACCCAGTTACCCCGCCCACTCCACCCAGTTACTCCGCCCACTTCACCCAGTTACCCCGCCCACTCCGCCCACTCCACCCAGTTACTCCGCCCACTCCACCCAGTTACTCCGCCCACTCCACCCAGTTACTCCAACCACTTCACCCAGTTACTCCAGCCACTCCACCCACTTCACCCACACAACAGTTACTCAAGTCACTCCACCCAGTTACTCCGCCCACTCCAACCACACAACAGTTACTCAAGTCACTCCACCCAGTTACTCCGCTCACTCCACCCACACAACAGTTAATCAAGTCACTCCACCCAGTTACTCCGCTCACTCCACCCAGTTACTCCGCCCACTCCACCCAGTTACTCTGCCCACTCCAGTTGTAGAGAACTGGCGGAGGCAAGACCACTTCACGCAATTTCCCCGGAAATTGCACTTTGTCTAGTTCTTATTTTTATTCTTATTCCAAGCATTTTTGTACTGTAACTCCTCCCACAGTTTTGACACTACATAGACCATAATATACCAAAACGTGCGGATCGTTCCCGAATGGTGTGCTTATATTTTGTGGAACGTTTCGCCAAACGGTTTCCGAAATATTGGCGTTTTCCTGGCGCAATTTTCCCATAGGAATGAATGGGAGGTATTTTCAAAGCTAGAGTGGGAGATGCGTGTGAAATGAAAAATCAGGACATGATTTCTAAACTGCGACCTCTCCCTCATTTTTAATCCCACCTACACAAATCTTATATCAAAACGTTCAGCTATCCCTGCTGCCGCTAAAAATGTCAAAGGCTAAGCCATAGCCCGAACAGATTTCACAATATGACCTTTTGTTTGCAACTCACACCTCCCATTGACATTCATTGAAACTCCACTCTAGACACCACAAATTTGAATGGCAATTTCTAAACTGCGACTGTGCCTTCATTTTTAATATTTCAGAGACATGTTATACACCACATTGTTCGCCTAGCTCTTGTGATTCTTACAGTATAAAGCTCTTTGCTGTAGGATGTATACTTTTTAAGCTACAGTCATTTGAATATGGCAACCACCAGTGTATTAGAAATGTGTTTTAATGTGCATTCTCAGTTTACCTCAGAGTGAGTTTCCATAGCAACACAGCTGCAGCCTGGCTCATTACAGCTGCTCCGCCCACACACCAAGTCTCAGGAAACTCCCCTTAAAGGAGCAGTATCGCGAAATTGGCATTAAAAAAGATAAATAATTAAATAGCCACACAATAGCTTCTAACATGTCTATAAATAATCTGGCAATAGAAAAAAGAAGAATGCTTACTATCTTTACTCAAAACAATCCATACAGTTACTCTGCCTACTCCATATAGTTACTCTGCTCAGTCAAACCTTTCCACAGTTACTCCAGCGACTCCAACCACACAACAGTTACTCAAGTCACTCCACCCAGTTACTCAAGTCACTCCACCCAGATACTCCGCCCACTCCACCCAGTTACCCCGCCCACTCCACCCAGTTACTCCGCCCACTCTGCCCATTCCACCCAGTTACTCCGCCCACTTCATCCAGTTACTCCGCCCACTTCATCCAGTTACTCCGCCCACTCCACCCAGTTACTCCGCCCACTCCACCCAGTTACCCCGCCCACTCCACCCAGTTACCCCGCCCACTCCACCCAGTTAGTCCGCCCACTCCACCCAGTTACTCCGCCCGCTCCACTCAGTTACTCCACCCGCTCCACCCAGTTACTCCGCCCACTCCACCCACTCTGCCCACTCCACCCAGTTACTCCGCCTACTTCACCAAGTTACTCCGCCCACTCCACCCAGTTACTCCGCCCACTCCACCCAGTTACTCCGCCCACTCCACCCAGTTACCCCGCCCACTCCACCCAGTTACCCCGCCCACTCCACCCAGTTAGTCCGCCCACTCCACCCAGTTACTCCGCCCGCTCCACTCAGTTACTCCACCCGCTCCACCCAGTTACTCCGCCCACTCCACCCACTCTGCCCACTCCACCCAGTTACTCCGCCTACTTCACCAAGTTACTCCGCCCACTCCACCCAGTTACTCCGCCTACTTCACCAAGTTACTCCGCCCACGCCACCCAGTTACTCCGCTCACTCCACCCACACAACAGTTACTCAAGTCACTCCACCCAGTTACTCTGCCCGCTCCAGTTGTAGAGAACTGGCGGAGGCAAGACCACTTCACGCAATTTCCCCGGAAATTGCACTTTGTCTAGTTAAGTGGTCTTGCTTGGCAAGATCACTTATTGTTCTTGCTGATATATTATTTTTATTATTATTATTATTCCAAGCATTTTTGCACTGTAACTCCTCCCACAGTTTTGACACTACATAGACCATAATATACCAAAACGTGCGGATCGTTCCCGAATGGTGTGCTTATAATTTGTGGAACGTTTCGCCAAACGGTTTCCGAAATATTTGCGTTTTTCTGGCGCAATTTTCCCATAGGAATGAATGGGAGGTATTTTCAAAGCTAGAGTGGGAACTGCGTGTTAAATGAAAAATCAGGACATGATTTCTAAACTGCGACCTCTCCCTCATTTTTAATCCCACCTACACAAATCTTATATCAAAACGTTCAGCTATCCCTGCTGCCGCTAAAAATGTCCAAGGCTAAGCCATAGCCCGAACAGATTTCACAATATGACCTTTTGTTTGCAACTCACACCTCCCATTGACATTCATTGAAACTCCACTCTAGACACCACAAATTTGAATGGCAATTTCTAAACTGCGACTGTGCCTTCATTTTTAATATTTCAGAGACATGTTATACACCACATTATAGGTCTTCTTCTTGTGATTCTTACAGTATAAAGCTCTTTGCTGTAGGGTGTATACTTTTTAAGCTACAGTCATTTGAATATGGCAACCACCAGTGCATTAGAAATGTGTTTTAATGTGCATTCTCAGTTTACCTCAGAGTGAGTTTCCATAGCAACACAGCTGCAGCCTGGCTCATTACAGCTGCTCCGCCCACACACCAAGTCTCAGGAAACTCCCCTTAAAGGAGCAGTATCGCAAAATTTGCATTAAAAACTATAAATAATTAAATAGCCACACAATAGCTTCTAACATGTCTATAAATAATCTGGCGATAGAAAAAAGAAGAATGCTTACTATCTTTACTCAAAACAATCCATACAGTTACTCTGCCTACTCCATATAGTTACTCTGCTCAGTCAAACCTTTCCACAGTTACTCCAGTGACTCCAACCACACAACAGTTACTCAAGTCACTCCACCCAGTTACTCAAGTCACTCCACCCAGTTAGCCCGCCCACTCCACCCAGTTACTCCGCCCACTCCACCCAGTTACTCCGCCCACTCCACCCAGTTACTCCGCCCACTCCAACCACACAACAGTTACTCAAGTCACTCCACCCAGTTACTCTGCCCACTCCACCCAGTTACTCTGCCCACTCCACCCAGTTACTCCGCACACTCCACCCAGTTACTCCGCCCACCTCACCCAATTACTCCGCCCACTCCAACAACACAACAGTTACTCCGCCCTCTCCACCCAGTTACTCCGCCCTCTCCACCCAGTTACTCCACCCTCTCCACCCAGTTACTCCGCCCTCTCCACCCTGTTACTCCACCCACTCCACCCACACAACAGTTACTCAAGTAACTCCACCTAGTTACTCTGCCCACTCCACCCAGTTACTCCATCCACTCCACCCAGTTACTCCATCCACTCCACCCAGTTACTCCGCCCACTCCACCCAGTTACTCTGCCCACTATACCCAGTTACTCCGCCCACTCCACCCAGTTGCTCCACCCACTCCACCCGCACACTCCACCCACTCCACCCCACCCACTCCACCCACTCCACCTCGCCCACTCCACCCACTCCACCCCGCCCACTCCACCCAGTTAGCCCGCCCACTCCACCCAGTTACTCCGCCCACTCCAACCACACAACAGTTACTCAAGTCACTCCACCTAGTTACTCCGCCCACTCCACCCAGTTACTCTGCCCACCCCACCCAATTACTCCGCCCACTCCAACAACACAACAGTTACTCCGCCCACTCCACCCAGTTACTCCGCCCACTCCACCCAGTTACTCCGCCCTCTCCACCCAGTTACTCCACCCACTCCAACCACACAACAGTTACTCAAGTCACTCCACCCAGTTACTCCGCCCACTCCACCCAGTTACTCTGCACACTCCACCCAGTTACTCCGCCCACCCCACCCAATTACTCCACCCACTCCAACACCACAACAGTTACTCCACCCAGTTACTCCGCCTACTCCACCCAGTTACTCCGTCCGCTCCACCCAGTTACTCCGCACGCTCCACTCAGTTACCCAGCCCGCTCCAGTTGTAGAGAACTGGCGGAGGCAAGACCACTTCACGCAATTTCCCCGGAAATTGCACTTTGTCTAGTTAAGTGGTCTTGCTTGGCAAGATCACTTATTGTTCTTGCTGATATATTATTTTTATTATTATTCCAAGCATTTTTGCACTGTAACTCCTCCCACAGTTTTGACACTACATAGACCATAATATACCAAAACGTGCGGATCGTTCCCGAATGGTGTGCTTATATTTTGTGGAACGTTTCGCCAAACGGTTTCCGAAATATTGGCGTTTTCCTGGCGCAATTTTCCCATAGGAATGAATGGGAGGTATTTTCAAAGCTAGAGTGGGAGATGCGTGTGAAATGAAAAATCAGGACATGATTTCTAAACTGCGACCTCTCCCTCATTTTTAATCCCACCTACACAAATCTTATATCAAAACGTTCAGCTATCCCTGCTGCCGCTAAAAATGTCCAAGGCTAAGCCATAGCCCGAACAGATTTCACAATATGACCTTTTGTTTGCAACTCACACCTCCCATTGACATTCATTGAAACTCCACTCTAGACACCACAAATTTGAATGGCAATTTCTAAACTGCGACTGTGCCTTCATTTTTAATATTTCAGAGACATGCTACACACCATTGTACAGGTCTCGGCCTCGTGATTCCTACAGTATAAAACTTTTTGCTGTAGGATGTATACTTTTTAAGCTACAGTCATTTGAATATGGCAACCACCAGTGCATTAGAAATGTGTTTTAATGTGCATTCTCAGTTTACCTCAGAGTGAGTTTCCATAGCAACACAGCTGCAGCCTGGCTCGTTACAGCTGCTCCGCCCACACACCAAGTCCCAGGAAACTCCCCTTAAAGGAGCAGTATCGCAAAATTTGCATTAAAAAAGATAAATAATTAAATAGCCACACAATAGCTTCTAACATGTCTATAAATAATCTGGCAATAGAAAAAAGAAGAATGCTTACTATCTTTACTCAAAACAACCCATACAGTTACTCTGCCTACTCCATATAGTTACTGTGCTCAGTCAAACCTTTCCACAGTTACTCCAGTGACTCCAACCACACAAAAGTTACTCAAGTCACTCCACCCAGCTACTCAAGTCACTCCACCCAGATACTCCGCCCACTCCACTCAGTTACTCCGCCCACTCCACTCAGTTACTCCGCCCACTGCACCCAGTTACTCCACCCACTCTGCCCATTCCACCCAGTTACTCCGCCCATTCCACCCAGTTACTCCGCCCATTCCACCCAGTTACTCCGCCCATTCCACCCAGTTACTCCACCCACTTCACCCAGTTACTCCGCCCACTCCACCCAGTTACCCGGCCCACTCCACCCAGTTACTCCGCCCACTCCACCCAGTTACTCCGCCCACTCCACCCAGTTACTCCAGCCACTCCACCCAGTTACTCCGCCCACTCCACCCACACAACAGTTACTCAAGTCACTCCACCTAGTTACTCCGCCCACTCCACCCAGTTACTCTGCCCACTCCACCCAGTTACTCCACCCACTCCACCCAGTTACTCCGCCCACTCCACCCAGTTACCCCGCCCACTCCACCCAGTTACCCCGCCCACTCCACCCAGTTACCCCGCCCACTCCACCCAGTTACCCCGCCCACTCCACCCAGTTACTCCGCCCACTCCGCCCACTCCACCCAGTTACTCCGCCCACTCCACCCAGTTACTCCGCCCACTCCACCCAGTTACTCCGCCCGCTCCAGTTGTAGAGAACTGGCGGAGGCAAGACCACTTCACGCAATTTCCCTGGAAATTGCACTTTGTCTAGTTAAGTGGTCTTGCTTGGCAAGATCACTTATTGTTCTTGCTGATATATTATTCTTATTCTTATTCTTATTCTTATTTTTATTCCAAGCATTTTTGCACTGTAACTCCTCCCACAGTTTTGACACTACATAGACCATAATATACCAAAACGTGCGGATCGTTCCCGAATGGTGTGCTTATATTTTGTGGAACGTTTCGCCAAACGGTTTCCGAAATATTGGCGTTTTCCTGGCGCAATTTTCCCATAGGAATGAATGGGAGGTATTTTCAAAGCTAGAGTGGGAGATGCGTGTGAAATGAAAAATCAGGACATGATTTCTAAACTGCGACCTCTCCCTCATTTTTAATCCCACCTACACAAATCTTATATCAAAACGTTCAGCTATCCCTGCTGCCGCTAAAAATGTCCAAGGCTAAGCCATAGCCCGAACAGATTTCACAATATGACCTTTTGTTTGCAACTCACACCTCCCATTGACATTCATTGAAACTCCACTCTAGACACCACAAATTTGAATGGCAATTTCTAAACTGCGACTGTGCCTTCATTTTTAATATTTCAGAGACATGTTATACACCACATTGTTCGCCTAGCTCTTGTGATTCTTACAGTATAAAGCTCTTTGCTGTAGGATGTATACTTTTTAAGCTACAGTCATTTGAATATGGCAACCACCAGTGCATTAGAAATGTGTTTTAATGTGCATTCTCAGTTTACCTCAGAGTGAGTTTGCATAGCAACACAGCTGCAGCCTGGCTCGTTACAGGTGCTCCGCCCACACACCAAGTCTCAGGAAACTCCCCTTAAAGGAGCAGTATCGCGAAATTTGCATTAAAAAAGATAAATAATTAAATAGCCACACAATAGCTTCTAACATGTCTATAAATAATCTGACAATAGAAAAAAGAAGAATGCTTACTATCTTTACTCAAAACAATCCATACAGTTACTCTGCCTACTCCATATAGTTACTCTGCTCAGTCAAACCTTTCCACAGTTACTCCAGTGACTCCAACCACACAACAGTTACTCAAGTCACTCCACCCAGATACTCCACCCACTCCACCCAGATACTCCACCCAGTTACTCCACCCAGTTACTCCACCCAGTTACTCCACCCGCTCCACCCAGTTACTCTGCCCACTCCACCCAGTTACTCCGCCCACTTCACCCAGTTACTCCACCCACTTACTCCACCCACTCCACCCAGTTACTCCGCCCGCTCCACCCAGTTACTCTGCCCACTCCACCCAGTTACTCCGCCCACTTCACCCAGTTACTCCACCCAGTTACTCCACCCACTCCACCCAGTTACTCCGCCCGCTCCACCCAGTTACTCTGCCCACTCCAGTTGTAGAGAACTGGCGGAGGCAAGACCACTTCACGCAATTTCCCCGGAAATTGCACTTTTGTCTAGTTTTTATTATTATTCCAAGCATTTTTGCACTGTAACTCCTCCCACAGTTTTGACACTACATAGACCATAATATACCAAAACGTGCGGATCGTTCCCGAATGGTGTGCTTATATTTTGTGGAACGTTTCGCCAAACGGTTTCCGAAATATTGGCGTTTTCCTGGCGCAATTTTCCCATAGGAATGAATGGGAGGTATTTTCAAAGCTAGAGTGGGAGATGCGTGTGAAATGAAAAATCAGGACATGATTTCTAAACTGCGACCTCTCCCTCATTTTTAATCCCACCTACACAAATCTTATATCAAAACGTTCAGCTATCCCTGCTGCCGCTAAAAATGTCCAAGGCTAAGCCATAGCCCGAACAGATTTCACAATATGACCTTTTGTTTGCAACTCACACCTCCCATTGACATTCATTGAAACTCCACTCTAGACACCACAAATTTGAATGGCAATTTCTAAACTGCGACTGTGCCTTCATTTTTAATATTTCAGAGACATGTTATGCACCGCATTATAGGTCTTCTTCTTGTGATTCTTACAGTATAAAGCTCTTTGCTGTAGGAT
Source organism: Gastrophryne carolinensis (assembly GCA_027917425.1). NCBI lineage: Eukaryota > Metazoa > Chordata > Amphibia > Anura > Microhylidae > Gastrophryne > Gastrophryne carolinensis. The sequence goes on from CM051234.1 coordinate 454,809,680, forward strand.
GTATACTTTTTAAGCTACAGTCATTTGAATATGGCAACCACCAGTGCATTAGAAATGTGTTTTAATGTGCATTCTCAGTTTACCTCAGAGTGAGTTTCCATAGCAACACAGCTGCAGCCTGGCTCGTTACAGCTGCTCCGCCCACACACCAAGTCTCAGGAAACTCCCCTTAAAGGAGCAGTATCGCGAAATTTGCATTAAAAAAGATAAATAATTAAATAGCAACACAATAGCTTCTAACATGTCTATAAATAATCTGGCAATAGAAAAAAGAAGAATGCTTACTATCTTTACTCAAAACAATCCATATAGTTACTCTGCCTACTCCATATAGTTACTCTGCTCAGTCAAACCTTTCCACAGTTACTCCAGTGACTCCAACCACACAACAGTTACTCAGGCACTCCACCCAGTTACTCAAGTCACTCCACCCAGATACTCCGCCCACTCCACCCAGTTACTCCGCCCACTCCACTCAGTTACTCCGCCCACTGCACCCAGTTACTCTGCCCACTCTACCCAGTTACTCCGCCCATTCCACCTAGTTACTCCGCCCATTCCACCCAGTTACTCCGCCCACTTCACCCAGTTACTCCGCCCACTCCACCCAGTTACCCCGCCCACTCCACCCAGTTACCCCGCCCACTCCACCCAGTTACTCCGCCCACTCCACCCAGTTACTCCGCCCACTCCACCCAGTTACTCCAGCCACTCCACCCAGTTACTCCGCCCACTCCACCCACACAACAGTTACTCAAGTCACTCCACCCAGTTACTCCGCCCACTCCAACCACACAACAGTTACTCAAGTCACTCCACCCAGTTACTCCGCTCACTCCACCCACACAACAGTTACTCTGCCCACTCCACCCAGTTACTCTGCCCACTCCACCCAGTTACTCTGCCCACTCCACCCAGTTACTCCGCCCACTCCACCCAGTTACTCCACCCACTCCACCCAGTTACTCCGCCCACTCCACCCAGTTACTCTGCCCGCTCCAGTTGTAGAGAACTGGCGGAGGCAAGACCACTTCACGCAATTTCCCCGGAAATTGCACTTTGTCTAGTTATTATTATTATTCCAAGCATTTTTGCACTGTAACTCCTCCCACAGTTTTGACACTACATAGACCATAATATACCAAAACGTGCGGATCGTTCCCGAATGGTGTGCTTATAATTTGTGGAACGTTTCGCCAAACGGTTTCCGAAATATTTGCGTTTTTCTGGCGCAATTTTCCCATAGGAATGAATGGGAGGTATTTTCAAAGCTAGAGTGGGAACTGCGTGTTAAATGAAAAATCAGGACATGATTTCTAAACTGCGACCTTTCCCTCATTTTTAATCCCACCTACACAAATCTTATATCAAAACGTTCAGCTATCCCTGCTGCCGCTAAAAATGTCCAAGGCTAAGCCATAGCCCGAACAGATTTCACAATATGACCTTTTGTTTGCAACTCACACCTCCCATTGACATTCATTGAAACTCCACTCTAGACGCCACAAATTTGAATGGCAATTTCTAAACTGCGACTGTGCCTTCATTTTTAATATTTCAGAGACATGTTATACACCACATTATAGGTCTTCTTCTTGTGATTCTTACAGTATAAAGCTCTTTGCTGTAGGATGTATACTTTTTAAGCTACAGTCATTTGAATATGGCAACCACCAGTGCATTAGAAATGTGTTTTAATGTGCATTCTCAGTTTACCTCAGAGTGAGTTTCCATAGCAACACAGCTGCAGCCTGGCTCATTACAGCTGCTCCGCCCACACACCAAGTCTCAGGAAACTCCCCTTAAAGGAGCAGTATCGCAAAATTTGCATTAAAAACTATAAATAATTAAATAGCCACACAATAGCTTCTAACATGTCTATAAATAATCTGGCGATAGAAAAAAGAAGAATGCCTACTATCTTTACTCAAAACAATCCATACAGTTACTCTGCCTACTCCATATAGTTACTCTGCTCAGTCAAACCTTTCCACAGTTACTCCAGTGACTCCAACCACACAACAGTTACTCAAGTCACTCCACCCAGTTACTCAAGTCACTCCACCCAGTTACCCCGCCCACTCCACCCAGTTACTCCGCCCACTCCACCCAGTTACTCCGCCCACTCCACCCAGTTACCCCGCCCACTCCACCCAGTTACCCCGCCCACTCCACCCAGTTACCCCGCCCACTCCACCCAGTTACCCCGCCCACTCCACCCAGTTACTCCGCCCACTCCACCCAGTTACTCCGCCCACTCCACCCACACAACAGTTACTCAAGTCACTCCACCCAGTTACTCCGCTCACTCCACCCACACAACAGTTACTCAAGTCACTACACCCAGTTACTCCGCCCACTCCACCCAGTTACTCCGCCCACTCCACCCAGTTACTCCGCCCACTCCATCCAGTTACTCTGCCCACTCCACCCAGTTACTCTGCCCACTCCACCCAGTTACTCTGCCCACTCCACCTAGTTACTCCGCCCACTCCACCCAGTTGCTCCGCCCACTCCACCCACTCCACCTCGCCCACTCCACCCACTCCACCCAGTTAGCCCGCCCACTCCACCCAATTAGCCCGCCCACTCCACCCAATTAGCCCGCCCACTCCACCCAGTTAGTCCGCCCACTCCACCCAGTTAGTCCGCCCACTCCACCCAGTTAGCCCGCCCACTCCACCCAGTTACTCCGCCCACTCCACCCAGTTACTCCGCCCACTCCACCCAGTTACTCCGCCCACTCCAACCACACAACAGTTACTCAAGTCACTCCACCCAGTTACTCTGCCCACTCCACCCAGTTACTCTGCCCACTCCACCCAGTTACTCCGCACACTCCACCCAGTTACTCCGCCCACCTCACCCAATTACTCCGCCCACTCCAACAACACAACAGTTACTCCGCCCTCTCCACCCAGTTACTCCGCCCACTCCACCCAGTTACTCCGCCCACTCCACCCAGTTACTCCGCCCACTCCATCCAGTTACTCCGCCCACTCCACCCAGTTACTCTGCCCACTCCACCCAGTTACTCTGCCCACTCCACCCAGTTACTCTGCCCACTCCACCTAGTTACTCCGCCCACTCCACCCAGTTGCTCCGCCCACTCCACCCACTCCACCTCGCCCACTCCACCCACTCCACCCAGTTAGCCCGCCCACTCCACCCAATTAGCCCGCCCACTCCACCCAATTAGCCCGCCCACTCCACCCAGTTAGTCCGCCCACTCCACCCAGTTAGTCCGCCCACTCCACCCAGTTAGCCCGCCCACTCCACCCAGTTACTCCGCCCACTCCACCCAGTTACTCCGCCCACTCCACCCAGTTACTCCGCCCACTCCAACCACACAACAGTTACTCAAGTCACTCCACCCAGTTACTCTGCCCACTCCACCCAGTTACTCCGCACACTCCACCCAGTTACTCCGCCCACCTCACCCAATTACTCCGCCCACTCCAACAACACAACAGTTACTCCGCCCTCTCCACCCAGTTACTCCGCCCTCTCCACCCAGTTACTCCGCCCTCTCCACCCAGTTACTCTGCCCTCTCCACCCTGTTACTCCACCCACTCCACCCACACAACAGTTACTCAAGTAACTCCACCTAGTTACTCTGCCCACTCCACCCAGTTACTCCATCCACTCCACCCAGTTACTCCATCCACTCCACCCAGTTACTCCGCCCACTCCACCCAGTTACTCTGCCCACTATACCCAGTTACTCCGCCCACTCCACCCAGTTGCTCCACCCACTCCACCCGCACACTCCACCCACTCCACCCCGCCCACTCCACCCAGTTAGCCCGCCCACTCCACCCAGTTACTCCGCCCACTCCACCCAGTTACTCCGCCCACTCCAACCACACAACAGTTACTCAAGTCACTCCACCTAGTTACTCCGCCCACTCCACCCAGTTACTCTGCCCACCCCACCCAATTACTCCGCCCACTCCAACAACACAACAGTTACTCCGCCCATTCCACCCAGTTACTCCGCCCACTCCACCCAGTTACTCCGCCCTCTCCACCCAGTTACTCCACCCACTCCAACCACACAACAGTTACTCAAGTCACTCCACCCAGTTACTCCGCCCACTCCACCCAGTTACTCTGCACACTCCACCCAGTTACTCCGCCCACCCCACCCAATTACTCCACCCACTCCAACACCACAACAGTTACTCCACCCAGTTACTCCGCCTACTCCACCCAGTTACTCCGTCCGCTCCACCCAGTTACTCCGCACGCTCCACTCAGTTACCCAGCCCGCTCCAGTTGTAGAGAACTGGCGGAGGCAAGACCACTTCACGCAATTTCCCCGGAAATTGCACTTTGTCTAGTTAAGTGGTCTTGCTTGGCAAGATCACTTATTGTTCTTGCTGATATATTATTCTTATTTTTATTCTTATTCCAAGCATTTTTGCACTGTAACTCCTCCCACAGTTTTGACACTACATAGACCATAATATACCAAAACGTGCGGATCGTTCCCGAATGGTGTGCTTATAATTTGTGGAACGTTTCGCCAAACGATTTCCGAAATATTGGCGTTTTTCTGGCGCAATTTTCCCATAGGAATGAATGGGAGGTATTTTCAAAGCTAGAGTGGGAACTCAGTGTGAAATGATAAATCAGGACATGATTTCTAAACTGCGACCTCTCCCTAATTTTTAATCCCACCTACACAAATCTTATATCAAAACGTTCAGCTATCCCTGCTGCCGCTAAAAATGTCCAAGGCTAAGCCATAGCCCGAACAGATTTCACAATATGACCTTTTGTTTGCAACTCACACCTCCCATTGACATTCATTGAAACTCCACTCTAGACACCACAAATTTGAATGGCAATTTCTAAACTGCGACTGTGCCTTCATTTTTAATATTTCAGAGACATGTTATACACCACATTGTTCGCCTAGCTCTTGTGATTCTTACAGTATAAAGCTCTTTGCTGTAGGATGTATACTTTTTAAGCTACAGTCATTTGAATATGGCAACCACCAGTGCATTAGAAATGTGTTTTAATGTGCATTCTCAGTTTACCTCAGAGTGAGTTTCCATAGCAACACAGCTGCAGCCTGGCTCCTTACAGCTGCTCCGCCCACACACCAAGTCTCAGGAAACTCCCCTTAAAGGAGCAGTATCGCGAAATTTGCATTAAAAAAGATAAATAATTAAATAGCCACACAATAGCTTCTAACATGTCTATAAATAATCTGGCGATAGAAAAAAGAAGAATGCTTACTATCTTTACTCAAAACAATCCATACAGTTACTCTGCCTACTCCATATAGTTACTCTGCTCAGTTAAACCTTTCCACAGTTACTCCAGTGACTCCAACCACACAACAGTTACTCAAGTCACTCCACCCAGTTACTCCGCCCACTGCACCCAGTTACTCTGCCCACTCCACCCAGTGACCCCGCCCACTCCACCCAGTGACCCCGCCCACTCCACCCAGTTACCCCGCCCACTCCACCCAGTTACTCCGCCCACTCCACCCAGTTACTCCAGCCACTCCACCCAGTTACTCCAGCCACTCCACCCAGTTACTCCAGCCACTCCACCCAGTTACTCCGCCCACTCCACCCACACAACAGTTACTCAAGTCACTCCACCCAGTTACTCCGCCCACTCCAACCACACAACAGTTACTCAAGTCCCTCCACCCAGTTACTCTGCCCACTCCACCCAGTTACTCCACCCACTCCACCCAGTTACTCCACCCACTCCACCCATTTACTCTGCCCACTCCACCCAGTTACTCCACCCACTCCACCCAGTTACTCCACCCACTCCACCCAGTTACTCCACCCACTCCACCCACTCCACCCAGTTACTCCACCCAGTTACTCCACCCATTTACTCTGCCCACTCCACCTAGTTACTCCACCCACTCCACCCAGTTACTCCACCCACTCCACCCAGTTACTCCACCCACTCCACCCATTTACTCTACCCACTCCACCCAGTTACTCCACCCACTCCACCCAGTTACTCCACCCACTCCACCCAGTTACTCCACCCACTCCACCCAGTTATTCTGCCCACTCCACCCAGTTACTCCACCCACTCCACCCAGTTACTCTGCCCGCTCCAGTTGTAGAGAACTGGCGGAGGCAAGACCACTTCACGCAATTTCCCCGGAAATTGCACTTTGTCTAGTTCTTATTCTTATTTTTATTCCAAGCATTTTTCCACTGTAACTCCTCCCACAGTTTTGACACTACATAGACCATAATATACCAAAACGTGCGGATCGTTCCCGAATGGTGTGCTTATATTTTGTGGAACGTTTCGCCAAACGGTTTCCGAAATATTGGCGTTTTTCTGGCGCAATTTTCCCATAGGAATGAATGGGAGGTATTTTCAAAGCTAGAGTGGGAGATGAGTGTGAAATGAAAAATCAGGACATGATTTCTAAACTGCGACCTCTCCCTCATTTTTAATCCCACCTACACAAATCTTATATCAAAACGTTCAGCTATCCCTGCTGCCGCTAAAAATGTCCAAGGCTAAGCCATAGCCCTAACAAATTTCACAATATGACCTTTTGTTTGCAACTCACACCTCCCATTGACATTCATTGAAACTCCACTCTAGACACCACAAATTTGAATGGCAATTTCTAAACTGCGACTGTGCCTTCATTTTTAATATTTCAGAGACATGTTATACACCACATTGTTCGCCTAGCTCTTGTGATTCCTACAGTATAAAGCTCTTTGCTGTAGGATGTATACTTTTTAAGCTACAGTCATTTGAATATGGCAACCACCAGTGCATTAGAAATGTGTTTTAATGTGCATTCTCAGTTTACCTCAGAGTGAGTTTCCATAGCAACACAGCTGCAGCCTGGCTCGTTACAGCTGCTCCGCCCACACACCCAGTCTCAGGAAGACTCCCCTTAAAGGAGCAGTATCGCGAAATTGGCATTAAAAAATATAAATAATTAAATAGCCACACAATAGCTTCTAACATGTCTATAAATAATCTGGCGATAGAAAAAAGAAGAATGCTTACTATCTTTACTCAAAACAATCCATACAGTTACTCTGCCTACTCCATATAGTTACTCTGCTCAGTCAAACCTTTCCACAGTTACTCCAGTGACTCCAACCACACAACAGTTACTCAAGTCACTCCACCCAGATACTCCGCCCACTCCAGCCAGTTACTCCGCCCACTCCAGCCAGTTACTCCGCCCACTCCACTCAGTTACTCTGCCCACTGCACCCAGTTACTCCACCCACTCTGCCCACTCCACCCAGTTACTCTGCCCATTCCACCCAGTTACTCCGCCCATTCCACCCAGTTACTCCGCCCACTCCACCCAGTTACTCCGCCCACTCCACCCAGTTACTCCGCCCACTCCACCCAGTTACTCCGCCCACTCCACCCAGTTACCCCGCCCACTCCACCCAGTTACTCCAGCCACTCCACCCAGTTACTCCGCCCACTCCACCCACACAACAGTTACTCAAGTCACTCCACCCAGTTACTCCGCCCACTCCAACCACACAACAGTTACTCAAGTCACTCCACCCAGTTACTCCACCCACTCCACCCAGTTACTCTGCCCACTCCACCCAGTTACTCTGCCCACTCCACCCAGTTACTCCACCCACTCCACCCAGTTACTCTGCCCACTCCAGTTGTAGAGAACTGGTGGAGGCAAGAACACTTCACGCAATTTCCCCGGAAATTGCACTTTGTCTAGTTATTATTTGCTTTTTATGGTCAAAGTAAATTCTTTGTATGTGTGTATATTTGTATATATTTATATATTGGTAAAAAGTGAATTTATATATTGGTGAATAAAGATTCTGTATTATGTGTGCTAGGTTCCTTTCAGTGATTAGCTACCTCTAGTTGTAGGCATGTGAGCCACAGCAGCATTTTTTTGCTCCTTATCCCAGATTCTGTTTTTTTTCACAACGCAAATACAGTATACACAAATGTACCATACCAACATAATATATGATCATTTAATAAATGCATAAATTAACTAGAATCTGTAAGTTCAATGTTTAATTTACATTTTGCTTACCTTGCTTATATTGTAGCAAGGTTTAAAATACACTTGTAGTAAAAATAAATAACGAGGTGAGTCTTCATTTATAATTTGTATTTCTATGTTTTTATAAGTATATCTCTCATGTTAAAAGCCACCTTAATTTATTTTCTTTAACAATAATAATTGCAGTGAAATGCTACAAAATTATGCAGCTCAATAATTTTGTCACTATATTATGTATTCAGTGATCCACTGTTAACTACAGAATTGATTGAGAAAATGTTCAATAACCTAATTTAAATTCAAAAGCTCTGCTTAGGGACTCTTCTCTTTCCCAATCAATAATATATATTTATAAAGTTTGTCAATAAGCTAGGTCATTACTAAAAGACTCTTTCTCAATGACCTACCTAAAATTAATACAACGGGTCAAGTTTAGAACATGAAATAATCTGTATGTTTTAACCTATGGTGTATCATTCTACAATTTCACAACATGAATATAATTTACTTATCTAGCTGTAGAAAGGTATGTTTTTATACATTCTGATGATAAGAGCAAGATTAAAAAAAACACCACCAGCACCAGAATGCCATGTATCATGACAATATGGTTTGTGTGTGTTTGTGCAGAAATACAGAGCAGCTATCAGACCATTTTATTGGGCCCATTTTGTTCACATAATTAGTTACTGTTGCCATCCATCTCATTAGAACTAATTAATAGCTCTTCAAAGTGCTGTTGAGGGAATAGAATCAATTAGGAGCTTAGACCACATCAACTGTTTTACTGTAGTGTGGCTTTTAACAGGCTATTCAGCGTGCATGAAAAAGTGCCATCAATCATTTAACACAATGACACTTGGCACAGGCAAGTTTTTTTTGAACCTCACAGAGCATGGCACTTGTTAAAAATGATTTTATCCAGGAAATAAAATCTGATGACACCAGAAGGCCACAATAGGCCAACACAGTCCAGTCCAGATCCAGGAGAATCAAAACTTTTAGTTAGGGGTGGCAACCCTTTCCATCAATTCATTAATATTATGTGTATACAAATATTTAAAAAAAAGATATAGAGCCCACCTTACCCTAAAAGTAGCTGCATTCCTGATCCCCTGGGTCAAAAAGGCAGCCACAGATTGACATTGGCAACCTCGCTGTAAGCCCCTGGACCCCAAGCAAAACATTTTATAGCGGATGCGGTTGGAGTGGTTACCGGTTAGAAACAGTGATGTTGTTAAGCTTGCGATAATCAATGCAGAGGAAAAGCAAATTGCCTTTCTTAAGTACAAAAAAGATACGAGAACCAGCTGGAGAGGTGGATACTCAGATAAATCCAAGGTTCCTTGAATTTAGTCCTCAAGGGCAGAGTCTCTGAAATTATTAAACACCATCCTGGTAACACATAGGCAGGACCAACAAGGAGCAGGTAGTGTTCAGCATTTCCTGGGCTATACAAAGGCTGATATCCAATCTATCCTGGGATTATAAGTTCTCAGCCATGGTAGACAGAGGACTAAAGGAGTAAATAGGCAGGAGAATTCATTTTCAATGGCTGTATTAGCAGAAGGAGGATTTAACCGACCAGTCGGGATCTTAAGAGCAGTGATTTATCTGGTATAAATAAAGTTCCTAGCCACTCCAGAATCCACAAAATCTGGCAGAGAATGTCTGATAGTGTGCCAAGATAGGGCTTCTGGTAGAAACAACTTACTGGACAGAGGGTGGTTAATTATATTATGAGTGATCCCCTCAACATCACTTTCGCCAATTTCCTGGCCTTTACAGACTTTGAAGATTAAGTGGCCCCTACTTCTGCAATAAAAATAGAAAACTTCCCCGCTGCTCTGATCATTTTCCCTCTGTGGACAGCTTCATTGTCCCAAACTGTATATGTTTGCAAGAGTCTTCACTTTGTGGAGGAGTAATAGGGCATGCTGACCTTGGACTTACCTATGATGCTGTAGATGATCTGGCCTTCTCAGGCCACTAATTATTCTCATCCCAAATCAATATACCTGCTGTCTAGGGCAGACAAAACGTATTCCACAAATCTCAAAACTGTAGTTCCTTACTCATTAAGATGATGGGCCCAAAACTGTGGGTTGTTCTGAAGGAGCGCAATAACCATTTTGAATTAGAATCTCTTTACATTAGGATCTAGGTTTCAGACAAATCACTAGCAGACCACCCACCTTAAAGGCGTGCAAATCCTGGCGATTACCTGAGAACAGATCTGAAAGTGGCTGTATACATGATTCTGGTGTAGATGCACTTTCCAGCTAAGAAACAGGAAGTGTGGCAGTGAAAGCTGATGGGACTTGAGCAGTAGAAGCCAGGTTGGCTCCTTGAGGTAGAGTACCCTTTATTTAATCTAATCATTAGGGATGAGCAAACCCCCCCCCCCCCAAAGTTCAGGTTTGGCAAGTTCGGACAGACTTGATTAAAGTCAATGGAGACATTTTAGAGGCGATTCTGGTGTGGGGGGGAGCAGAGTGTGCAGCAGGAAGCACTGCTGTAAAACTTACCTGTGCCCTGCAATCTCCTTCCTGTTAGAGGCGGCGTCTCTTTGAAATGGTCCCCAACTGGGGCCACAGAAATATGTCCGAGCTCCCCATGAGTGAGAACACTCCTATTGCCAGTTGCCAGTGCCAGGAACACCACCACTGACAGGAAAGGGAATGCAGGGCTCAGGTAAGGTTTACTGCAGCTTCGGATGATGCTACATACTTTAGGTGAAGCTGAGCTCAGCAGCCCATTAATCAGCTTTTCTGTGTTCAAGATAGCGACAAATTGTGATGAGTGAGACATGGTGTAAACAGCTGTCATCTGAAACTAGTTACTCAACCAAGGAATTGACTTGGAGTGGTGGCCAGTGCTGATGGTGCAGGTAATCCAAACTCAGAAGTTGGCGTGGTGAGGTTGGCATCATGGTGTGGCAGCAGATGTTGTCAGATGTGTTGAGTTGGCAACAGGGATTGGCAGCAAACAAGGTCAGATGTGGTAGGGTTGGCAACAGCGCTTGACAGAAGACATGGTCAGACATGGCGGGGTTTGAAACAGGGTTTGGCAGCAGATGTAGTTATATGTAGCAGGGGTGGCAACAGCTCTTGGCAGCAAACATGTTGATATGTGACAGGGTCAGCAAAAGGGCTCAGCAGGAAAATCCAAGGTTTACTTTCACAAGAGGAAGCTGAAACAGACAATACAGTGGAATTCTAATTAATTGAAGGGGAGTTTTAAATTAAATGTCCTCCCAAGAGCTGTTGATCTGGCCAGGGAGATGTTGACATTGCCTAGCAACAACAGCCACCAGAGACTGAGCAGTCTCAAGGGTGATACATCCCTGGAAGCTGATGCTCTGGAAAGAGACCCTGCTGTCCAACAGCAGACCAGTTACTTGCTGTGACTATAAGACTATTTGTGACTGCACATAACAAACACCCAAGTGTTTAAGTGGTCATATTCATAAACCAAATCAATGCAAACTATATGTTTACAATAGAAGCAGCATGAGTTAGTATTTCCTTCCAAAAGAGTAGTGATAAGCTGAATCCGCCTATCCTGTCCTGGTGCAGTTCTTCCAAATAGTTTACAATATTTTGGTTCTGCTTTGATTCACACAAATCCAAAACCCATTAAAGACTTCAAGGTAAAATTCAGAATGTGATTTTGGGTCTCTGGAAAGTAACTAAAGCAGCTAAATGTACCCCATTGCAAATGGAAAGACCAAATTAATTACAATTAAATTAGCAAAGGTCAACTTCACCAAGTAATATTCTTTGTGTGGGAAAAAATCACCTATTTATTCCTTTAGATTATCTGCATGAAAAGATAGAGCTACATTTGTATATAAAACTAGACCTCCCCTAAAAACACTGCCTAAATAATGTAACTAATTTAGCTACAATTATTTTTTCTTATGTTAGAAAATGTGTGTTTTTGTGGAAGCAGTTTTCGCTATCTGTAATCTGTTATTGGCACCTGTGTCAATACAGTATGTGCACCTAGCTGTACACCAAGCTCTACAAGGAGAGAGACGTGATCCCTGTACACAAAGAACTGCTGAGCTCACACTTATTTAAAGCTAGAGGGTCTATTTTTCCTTTACATTACCATTATGGTATAATATCTGCAGGTAAAGCAAAGGATACAAATGCATGAGTAATTGCTACACTTCATTATTAAAGTCCACTTTGGATGTCATTTTTGAATGTGTTTATATTTTTTTGTGCCAGAAGGATGTCTTCAAGGTTCATAGCATATCTAGAAAAGAAGTTTGCCAGCACAGTGTTGATATAAATCCGCATTTATCCACAAAATCCGCATTTATTGAAAATCATTAAAAGCAATAATCCTGATGGGGTACACACGTGTGAAATCAGTTGAGGCTAAGAATACCAGTGAGGGACTTCATGGATACCATGGATACGAGGCAAAACACTAAAAATTCTTTATATAGTGAATTCACTTACATGTTCGCCAACCACAGCCGGAAGCCTGAGCCTAATCCGCCCGCAGACAGTATCTCAAGCTGCACCTCTTCATGCACCGCACAATTAAATGGCCCCAAAACAGACCAATGATGAGCCGTGCAGTAAGGGAGGCAGCCGGCACCAACACAAAGCAGATGGAGCCTACCGAGTGGAGGCGGCGGAGACCGAGAACCCGCGTGTGAGGCCCAGGGATCACAGAGGGCCCTAACACACTAATGGTAGAAACCGGATATTTAAATAGTTAGTGGCTCACAGAAAAATAGCATTGGCAAATGGTGATGCCTATGTTGGAAATAAGCCATATGAACATGTCAAGAAAGGTAGGTCAATATTAATAATAAGATAAATATCAATGAAATCTTAAAAAAAAGATTTATATGTATCAATAGTATCAGGTAATAAAAACACAATTAATGTTGGTTAAAGACATTTGGTTTAATAAACGTTGACCAGAAAAATTAATGAAATAATGAATTATTATTAAATGAAAATTATTTAACAGGAAAAAAGGAGGTTATGGTATCCCATCCCAAATATCCCCCAATTGGAAGATCCACCATACCTCCCGTTGAAGTGGGGGGTTTTGGATGTCACCACTTCTGACTCCCAGGGTAACTTTCTCAATGCCCCTGATTCTGATATTTAAAGAGAAACTTGCATGGCAAATATTGTAGTGTTTGGCTATGTTTGAATTTTTTAATACCTGTGGTCAGTCCATGCCATGGAGGTGTTCTGCAAATTGTCTCTTAAAGCAGACCAAAACCCACATTTTTAACTAGCATCCCCTGAATTGCTCTCCCCACGAATTGTAACTTATGCCTATTTTTACTGTTTTTGTTTCATTCTAATCCCAGATAAAGGTGCCTGTTTTAACTTTAAAGCTCCACCTTCTCCATTCATTCCCACTGCTGTGCAATGACTGATCACCTGCAATCTTACAGAGAGGGAGAGCGAAAAACATTGTTTCAGGGTGATTGTATAAGCAAAAATATCCATTTGTAGTTCTATACTCTAAGAAGAGTATCGGCAGGGGCTTTGGTCAAATGTATTTCACAATTGCAGTGGGTTTTGGTCTTCTTTAAAAAGTCTAGAGGTTTTTGAATTAGATACACTGCATTTTTCGAATTGCAGTTAATTAGCTGATTCATTTAAAAGGTCCTTTGTGAGTTATGTCAAATAAATTGTTTGCCCTTTGACACATATCGGCACAACACCCACAAGGGTGAGAACCAGTAGTGTGTAGCCATGAGGGTTGCTGACCCTGTTTACTGTATACTTTACTTCATACTAGGAGATAAGAGATTACCCAAGCTTGGGGCTTTCCCACTTACCGTACGTATGTCATTCTCTAAGAATTTTACATAGGCTAGGATCCGTTGGGTGATAATTTTGGAGATATGTTTAAATTTATTGGAAAATTGGGTGCTGAACACGGGTTTAAGGGAGGCTGTAATCTATGGGGTCTTCTTATAAACAATATCCTCCATTTTTCCTATTAGAGGTGATGCATTTTGCCTGTGACATTTATTGTGGATATAATCTTTTCACTAATCTGGATGAAATTATATTTAGTTCTGTGTGCTTAGCTTGGAAACTCTGATCACGTGAGCAATTTCTCCTAGCCCTGATCATTTCCCCTAAGGGGGCAGCTTTAATGATGTGTAGAGGATGGCAAGAGGTTGCAATTAATACTTGCTGTGGGTTTCCTGTAAGTTTGGTCTCTTCTGACTTGTTTTTCAGGTTAGCAGTAAGAACAAGATCCAGGAATTCTATATTGTTACTATGCAATTTGCCGGAAAATAGTAAATTAAGGTAGTTCTCATTGATCCCAGAGATTAATTGATTAAGGTTCAGTTTGGTTCCAGTCCACACCAAGATCAGATCAGGGATATAACAATAATAAAGAACTCTAATGGCCTCTAATAGTAAGATTGTTCTTAAGAAGTCCCCACCCCATTTTCCAATAAATGTAAACATATCTCAAAAATTATTAACCAACATTTACCAATTCTTATGTTGGATCCTAGCCTACGTGAAAATCTTAAAGAGGAACAACACACAGGAATTACGACAGCATCCCGAACTGGGATGACCGCTGTGTGTATCCCCCCATGTTGCCCCATGCACTCACCTTCCTTCCACTTCCACAGCACAGCCTCGGGTTAGAGTGAGTGCGCTCGCTGTCGCTTGGCTCTCTAAGGCGCCACTGATGGACGACTAAGCACCCGAACGACACCGAAGGGAGTAGAGTGCACTGCCGGCTGCATGCCCCGCTCACCTTGCAGCTCATTCAGAAAGGCTGGGTGCGCGGCAGCGAGAATGCGCCTGCAGCGCAGAGATGGGATAAGAGCTCAGGAGAAGGTGAGTGGATCTGGGGGGTTTCACACTGTGGGGCATCCCAATACAGGAAGCCCCAATGACAGGACAACTGAAGTACCACCTGGGTGGTCCATATGGGTTGTCAGTCAGCTAAAAGCATGTAAAAAACACAAGAACCAACTACCATTTAAAGTGCATGAAATGTACACAAGAAGAGTTTCCATCAAATTTTGTAGCAGTTTTACCAAGTTGATTTATAAATGGCAGCAAATATGTTGGGGTACAAATCAGTCTGCAGTTGTATCATTTAACACCTGATAGGATCTTGATTACCACCAGTGGTACTGGTGGGTTGTTCAGCATTGTTCAACATTACACATCTATCCTTAAGTCTGAGAATGAACAGGCAGTTCTGCTGACATAACAGCCCTCATGCACTACAACAAAAGGAAAAATGCTCTTCCAGTTCACCATGCTAATGGATTCTTTCATGTCTCTGGTGTTGGGGTAACTGGACAAGGGAATAGAATAAACAAACTGGACAAGGGAATAGAATAAACAAAATGGTTTTGTTTATTTTTTTAAATGGACAAAATGAGCACATAGACACTACTGTGCTTTGCAGTCTCACTGTTTCTTTAAATTTTGGAGAGGCTTTCAAATGAGGAATCTCTATAAGGGACTCTCTTAGAGGCCGATTCATTAATAGCGCCAGGTAGCGACAGATGAGCGCCAGTAGCGTGATTTTCACAGCGCCAGCTAGTATTCGCTGTGCTTGCCCGGGGTTTGCTTGTTGACAGCGACTCAGTCCGTGTGCGGTAATGTTGAATACGGGCTTAGGGGTCGCTGTTTCACAGGTTCAGCGTTGTATGGGTGCGCCTGACAACGAATGGCCAGAGCGAACGGCAGATTCATTAACAAATCACGCTCCGAATTTTTTAGCGCTGTGAATTCCTTGTTTAAACCCGCTGGCGGCGATGGATTTAAAATAGTTTTTAACCCCCAAACAACCATATTTTTTGATTGTAAAATTATACAAGTTTTTATAAACATTTTGTAATATGAATACATTAATATCAGACCTGTAATATGGGTTCTGCACAAATTCATTTTTTTTTTTTTTTACCTTAAAAAAAAATCCTAACATTGCAGAAGTGGTCACAGAATTTTTGACATAAAAAAAAAAAAAAAAACATTAATAGTAGGGATGAGCGAATCGATCCGGACGAACCCGGATTCGATCCGAATTTCAGGAAAAATTCGATTCGGATCGAATCCGAATTTCCCCGCGATTCGATCACTCGAAGTTTTCCTTTAACATCCATTCATTTACATTTACAGGCATTCTAAGATGGCGGACGGGACATGTCTGGACATGTATCCCGCGCCAGTGCAAGCTGGGGCAGTCACATGCAGCCTATCAGCAGCCAGCAAGCCCGGTGACGTCACACAGCGGTATTTAACGGCGGCCATCTTGCTTTTCCTCATTTCTCTATTGCATTCGTGACAGACAGACAGAACGCTGTGTAGCTGAGGCAGTTAGACAGGCTGGAGACAGGGACAGACAGGGACAGGCAGGAGACAGGCAGGAGACAGACAGGAGACAGACAGAAAGCCAGGGAAAGGTAGGAAAAACGGAGCTGGCTGACAGGGAGATTTTTTTTTTTTCATCCAGCCTTTGTTAGCGTTTTCAGGCTGCTTATAGTAACTAACTGTGCATATATACTGAACTGATCTTAAGTCTGCTGTGAGGCATCCCATTCTGTGACTAAAGCAGCCTCTGTTTAAGACCATATAAGCATTTGCTCTTATCATATTTGAAATTAGGCCTGATAAAGACACTTTTGCTGGCCAAAGCACTACTGGACCCTGCCAGGTCCATTCCTGCCCAGGGCATCCCATTCTGTGACTACAGCAGCCTCTGTTTAAGACCATATAAGCATTTGCTCTTATCATATTTGAAATTAGCCTGATAAAGACACTTTTGCTGGCCAAAGCACTACTGGACCCTGCCAGGTCCATTCCTGCCCAGGGCATCCCATTCTGTGACTAAAGCAGCCTCTGTTTAAGACCATATAAGCATTTGCTCTTATCATATTTGAAATTAGGCCTGATAAAGACACTTTTGCTGGCCAAAGCACTACTGGACCCTGCCAGGTCCATTCCTGCCCGGGGCATCCCATTCTGTGACTACAGCAGCCTCTGTTTAAGACCATATAAGCATTTGCTCTTATCATATTTGAAATTAGCCTGATAAAGACACTTTTGCTGGCCAAAGCACTACTGGACCCTGCCAGGTCCATTCCTGCCCAGGGCATCCCATTCTGTGACTAAAGCAGCCTCTGTTTAAGACCATATAAGCATTTGCTCTTATCATATTTGAAATTAGGCCTGATAAAGACACTTTTGCTGGCCAAAGCACTACTGGACCCTGCCAGGTCCATTCCTGCCCAGGGCATCCCATTCTGTGACTACAGCAGCCTCTGTTTAAGACCATATAAGCATTTGCTCTTATCATATTTGAAATTAGGCCTGATAAAGACACTTTTGCTGGCCAAAGCACTACTGGACCCTGCCAGGTCCATTCCTGCCCAGGGCATCCCATTCTGTGACTAAAGCAGCCTCTGTTTAAGACCATATAAGCATTTGCTCTTATCATATTTGAAATTAGGCCTGATAAAGACACTTTTGCTGGCCAAAGCACTACTGGACCCTGCCAGGTCCATTCCTGCCCAGGGCATCCCATTCTGTGACTACAGCAGCCTCTGTTTAAGACCATATAAGCATTTGCTCTTATCATATTTGAAATTAGGCCTGATAAAGACACTTTTGCTGGCCAAAGCACTACTGGACCCTGCCAGGTCCATTCCTGCCCAGGGCATCCCATTCTGTGACTACAGCAGCCTCTGTTTAAGACCATATAAGCATTTGCTCTTATCATATTTGAAATTAGGCCTGATAAAGACACTTTTGCTGGCCAAAGCACTACTGGACCCTGCCAGGTCGATTCCTGCCCGGGGCATCCCATTCTGTGACTACAGCAGCCTCTGTTTAAGACCATATAAGCATTTGCTCTTATCATATTTGAAATTAGCCTGATAAAGACACTTTTGCTGGCCAAAGCACTACTGGACCCTGCCAGGTCCATTCCTGCCCAGGGCATCCCATTCTGTGACTAAAGCAGCCTCTGTTTAAGACCATATAAGCATTTGCTCTTATCATATTTGAAATTAGGCCTGATAAAGACACTTTTGCTGGCCAAAGCACTACTGGACCCTGCCAGGTCCATTCCTGCCCAGGGCATCCCATTCTGTGACTACAGCAGCCTCTGTTTAAGACCATATAAGCATTTGCTCTTATCATATTTGAAATTAGGCCTGATAAAGACACTTTTGCTGGCCAAAGCACTACTGGACCCTGCCAGGTCCATTCCTGCCCGGGGCATCCCATTCTGTGACTACAGCAGCCTCTGTTTAAGACCATATAAGCATTTGCTCTTATCATATTTGAAATTAGGCCTGATAAAGACACTTTTGCTGGCCAAAGCACTACTGGACCCTGCCAGGTCCATTCCTGCCCAGGGCATCCCATTCTGTGACTACAGCAGCCTCTGTTTAAGACCATATAAGCATTTGCTCTTATCATATTTGAAATTAGGCCTGATAAAGACACTTTTGCTGGCCAAAGCACTACTGGACCCTGCCAGGTCGATTCCTGTTGGGGCATCCCATTCTGTGACTAAAGCAGCCTCTGTTTAAGACCATATAAGCATTTGCTCTTATCATATTTGAAATTAGGCCTGATAAAGACACTTTTGCTGGCCAAAGCACTACTGGACCCTGCCAGGTCGATTCCTGTTGGGGCATCCCATTCTGTGACTACAGCAGCCTCTGTTTAAGACCATATAAGCATTTGCTCTTATCATATTTGAAATTAGCCTGATAAAGACACTTTTGCTGGCCAAAGCACTACTGGACCCTGCCAGGTCCATTCCTGCCCAGGGCATCCCATTCTGTGACTAAAGCAGCCTCTGTTTAAGACCATATAAGCATTTGCTCTTATCATATTTGAAATTAGGCCTGATAAAGACACTTTTGCTGGCCAAAGCACTACTGGACCCTGCCAGGTGCACTCCTATTTGGGGCATCCCATTCTGTGACTACAGCAGCCTCTGTTTAAGACCATATAAGCATTTGCTCTTATCATATTTGAAATTAGGCCTGATAAAGACACTTTTGCTGGGCAAAGCACTACTGGACCCTGCCAGGTGCACTCCTATTTGGGGCATCCCATTCTGTGACTACACCAGCCTCTGTTTAAGACCATATAAGCATTTGCTCTTATCATATTTGAAATTAGGCCTGATAAAGACACTTTTGCTGGGCATAGCACTACTGGACCCTGCCAGGTGCACTCCTATTTGGGGCATCCCATTCTGTGACTACACCAGCCTCTGTTTAAGACCATATAAGCATTTGCTCTTATCATATTTGAAATTAGGCCTGATAAAGACACTTTTGCTGGGCATAGCACTACTGGACCCTGCCAGGTGCACTCCTATTTGGGGCATCCCATTCTGTGACTACAGCAGCCTCTGTTTAAGACCATATAAGCATTTGCTCTTATCATATTTGAAATTAGGCCTGATAAAGACACTTTTGCTGGGCAAAGCACTACTGGACCCTGCCAGGTGCACTCCTATTTGGGGCATCCCATTCTGTGACTACAGCAGCCTCTGTTTAAGACCATATAAGCATTTGCTCTTATCATATTTGAAATTAGGCCTGATAAAGACACTTTTGCTGGGCAAAGCACTACTGGACCCTGCCAGGTGCACTCCTATTTGGGGCATCCCATTCTGTGACTACAGCAGCCTCTGTTTAAGACCATATAAGCATTTGCTCTTATCATATTTGAAATTAGGCCTGATAAAGACACTTTTGCTGGGCAAAGCACTACTGGACCCTGCCAGGTGCACTCCTATTTGGGGCATCCCATTCTGTGACTACAGCAGCCTCTGTTTAAGACCATATAAGCATTTGCTCTTATCATATTTGAAATTAGCCTGATAAAGACACTTTTGCTGGCCAAAGCACTACTGGACCCTGCCAGGTCCATTCCTGCCCAGGGCATCCCATTCTGTGACTAAAGCAGCCTCTGTTTAAGACCATATAAGCATTTGCTCTTATCATATTTGAAATTAGGCCTGATAAAGACACTTTTGCTGGCCAAAGCACTACTGGACCCTGCCAGGTCCATTCCTGCCCGGGGCATCCCATTCTGTGACTACAGCAGCCTCTGTTTAAGACCATATAAGCATTTGCTCTTATCATATTTGAAATTAGGCCTGATAAAGACACTTTTGCTGGCCAAAGCACTACTGGACCCTGCCAGGTCCATTCCTGCCCAGGGCATCCCATTCTGTGACTACAGCAGCCTCTGTTTAAGACCATATAAGCATTTGCTCTTATCATATTTGAAATTAGGCCTGATAAAGACACTTTTGCTGGCCAAAGCACTACTGGACCCTGCCAGGTCCATTCCTGCCCAGGGCATCCCATTCTGTGACTACAGCAGCCTCTGTTTAAGACCATATAAGCATTTGCTCTTATCATATTTGAAATTAGGCCTGATAAAGACACTTTTGCTGGCCAAAGCACTACTGGACCCTGCCAGGTCCATTCCTGCCCGGGGCATCCCATTCTGTGACTACAGCAGCCTCTGTTTAAGACCATATAAGCATTTGCTCTTTTCATATTTGAAATTAGGCCTGATAAAGACACTTTTGCTGGCCAAAGCACTACTGGACCCTGCCAGGTCCATTCCTGCCCAGGGCATCCCATTCTGTGACTACAGCAGCCTCTGTTTAAGACCATATAAGCATTTGCTCTTATCATATTTGAAATTAGGCCTGATAAAGACACTTTTGCTGGCCAAAGCACTACTGGACCCTGCCAGGTGCACTCCTATTTGGGGCATCCCATTCTGTGACTACAGCAGCCTCTGTTTAAGACCATATAAGCATTTGCTCTTATCATATTTGAAATTAGGCCTGATAAAGACACTTTTGCTGGGCATAGCACTACTGGACCCTGCCAGGTGCACTCCTATTTGGGGCATCCCATTCTGTGACTAAAGCAGCCTCTGTTTAAGACCATATAAGCATTTGCTCTTATCATATTTGAAATTAGGCCTGATAAAGACACTTTTGCTGGGCAAAGCACTACTGGACCCTGCCAGGTCCATTCCTGTTGGGGCATCCCATTCTGTGACTAAAGCAGCCTCTGTTTAAGACCGTATAAGCATTTGCTCTTATCATATTTGAAATTAGCCTGATAAAGACACTTTTGCTGGGCATAGTACTACTGGATCTTTTTTGGGGGGCATCCCATTCTGTGACTAAAGCAGCCTCTGTTTAAGACCGTATAAGCATTTGCTCTTATCATATTTGAAATTAGCCTGATAAAGACACTTTTGCTGGGCATAGCACTACTTGTCCCTGCCAGGGCATCCCATTCTGTGACTAAAGCAGCCTCTGTTTAAGACCATATAAGCATTTGCTCTTATCATATTTGAAATTAGCCTGATAAAGACACTTTTGCTGGGCATAGTACTACTGGATCTTTTTTGGGGGCATCCCATTCTGTGACTAAAGCAGCCTCTGTTTAAGACCATATAAGCATTTGCTCTTATTATATTTATATTATAAGACACTTTTGCTGGGCATAGGCTTACTGCTGCCTGCCAGGTGCACTTCTGTTGAGGCATCCCATTCTGTAACATAGCATACCCCTCTTTATTTACACTAAGCAGCTCTCTTATTTACACTAAGCAGGCCTGTTGGAGGCTGAGTGTTACTGCTCACTTTTGGTGTGCATTATATTCTGTTTCATATAGACCCACCGCTGCCCGGGGGATCTTAAAATATCACCTACTCCCACGCCAGTTAGACTATGTCGGGCAGACAAGTGCCTGGAAGTGAAAAGAGGAGTGGCAGAGGCCAAGATTCCGCAGGCAGAGCTCGCATCAGACTGGGGGCCAGTAGCAGCAGGAGTCACGCTGAGAGACCTAATCTGCCAGTATCTGCTAGCGGTCGGGTCTCCACCAGTAACGCATCTGCCGTGGTAGATTGGTTGACGCACTCATCAACAACATCATCACAACTTACGTCTGAGACCCCCAGTCTAGGGTCGGTAGGTTCCTCTGACACAACCCTGAGTTGGCATGCCCCGAGAGCAGTCCCTGTCCTCCCATTGCCTCTGTCCTACGCCGTTCCCTCCCCCAGCGACGTATCCTATGCTTTGGGTTCAGCTCCACTCTTTAGTGAGGAGGACCATCAGATAGAGGACAGTCAGCAGCTACTGCCCAGCCAAGAAATGGAGGTGGCTTCTCTAGCTAGGCAGACAGATAGTGATGTGGACAGTGTCGTGGGTGCTGCGAGCGTTCCAGCTCCTGCGCCAGACACTGTTGACGAATCCACGAACATCAGTGACGTACAGCCACAACTCGGTGATGATGATGATGACGATGAAGCCGATCGCACTTGGGAGCCGGGTGATGAAGGGGCTTCATCGTCATCATCAGGAGAAGAGGGGCGCAGGTTGCCCCGGAGTCAGCAGCTGAGGCAGCAAGGTGGTAGCAGTCAGCATGGGGGCACAATTCCAAAGGCTGGAGCCGGCCGGGGCCAGGGCCGGGGTAGAGCACCTGCTGTGCGGCAGTCTACCTTATCGGGAGGTAGTGGAGCAGGGGTTCCTGGAGTTGGCAACAGCAGCAGTGAATCAGTGAGGCCAGGGGGTGGGAAAAGTAGCTACTCGGCAGTGTGGCAGTTTTTCCTGAGGCATCCGCAGGAGGGTAACATGGCCACATGCAAGATATGTAGGCAAAAGGTGAAGCGTGGCCAGGGTCCAAATGTTGGCACCACGGCCCTGCGTCAACATATGATGCGTCACCATAAAACGACCTGGGAGAACCGAGGCTCCCAAGGGGTGGTCCAGTCTGCTTCCTCACCAAGTGAGCTCCCAATTTCTGCCAGCCAAGGCTCCAGCACCTCAGCCGAAGGCAGCTGTGCGTCATACCCATCCTCTGTCGCTCCTGCTCCTCCTCCTCCTCCTCCAAGTCATGCATCCCGCCAGCAATCCATCAGCGAAGCCATGTCCAAGAGACAGCAGTATGCGCCCACTCATCCTACGGCGCAGAAGCTGAATGTGCTCCTGTCCAAGTTGCTGGTGCTGCAGTCGCTCCCTTTTCAGGTGGTGGAATCTGCACCTTTCAGAGAACTGATGGCTTGTGCCGAGCCGAGGTGGAGAGTCCCAAGCCGTCATTTCTTTGCCAAGAAGGCAGTACCAGCGCTGCACACTTTTGTTGAACAGAAGGTGGGCCAGTCCTTGAGCCTGTCGGTGTGTAGCAAAATACATGGCAGCGCCGACATCTGGAGCTGTAACTACGGTCAGGGGCAGTACATGTCGTTTACGGCCCACTGGGTGAATGTGGTCCCTTTGCAGCAGCAACTTGGACAGGTCACGCCGCTTCGGCCTCCGCGCTCTCTGCCCATTGGGCCTGTGACACCGTGCGACTCGGCCTCCTCATCCTCCGCCATCTCCTCACCCTCCACTGTAGGCTCAAGTCTCAGTGCCCCTCCAGTCTACCATGTGTGCAGGGCACGGAGGTGTCACGCAGTGCTTCACATGGTTTGTCTTGGCGAACGGAGTCACACAGGGGAGGAACTGCTTAAATGTATTCATCAGGAAATCCAAACATGGCTTACTCCGAGAAAACTTAAAATGGGAATCATGGTTACCGACAATGGGAAGAACATTTTGTCTGCGCTGCGCCAAGGAAGCCTGACCCATGCCCCCTGCATGGCTCACGTCTTCAATCTGGTTGTCAAGCGGTTTCTGAAGTGTTCCCCCCATCTGCAGGACATCCTAACAACTTCACGGAAACTTTGCATGCACTTCAGCCACTCCTACACCGCCAAACACACCCTTCTTGAGCTACAGCGTCAGAATGGTATCCCCCAACATAGTCTGATTTGCGATGTTTCCACCCGTTGGAATTCCACCCTTCACATGTTGGACCGATTATATGAACAGAGAAAAGCCATCACGGATTTCCTGATGATCCAAGCAGATAGGGGGACTCCCCTGTGTAACTTCAATGTCAACCAGTGGCAGCTCATACGTGACACCTGCCGTTTGCTCAGGCCCTTTGAGGAAGCCACTTTATTTGTCAGTCGGCAGGATTACGGGATGAACGACGTGATTCCACTGCTTCATGTACTACAGCACATGTTGGAAACCATGGCTGGTCAGGGCACTGGAGACATGGCGTTTACATCTTACGGCCACATGAACCCCGTTGGAGCTGAACTGGAGGAGGAGGAGGAGGAAGAGGAGGAGGAGGAGTTGCCCAGCGAAACACAGTTTAGGCTTGGCGAAATGGCTGGTTTATCTAGTCAGCGGACAGGAGAGGAGGAGCAGGAGCAGCCAGAGGAGCTAGAGGTTTTTGAGGAAGGAGAGACAGAGGACCCGGGCACACCGTGGCAGTATGCAGTGGAGATGGAGACAGGTAGTCCATCCGAGTCACTTGCGCAAATGGCACGAAGCATGCTCACATGCTTGCGTAGTGACCCCAGAATTGTTTCCATCTGTCGGCGGGATGACTTCTGGCTGTCCACCTTATTGGACCCTCGCTTCCGGCACAAAATGGGGGCATTTTTTAAACCCACCGAGAGGGAGGACAAACTCAACTACTACAAAGACATTCTACGTAGGCAGTTGGCCGATGCCTATCTGCGCCATGGTCCATACTCTCGCAGGTCTGACTCGAGGGGACCTCTGCGCTCACCTTCCACTGCCATGGCCGCTGGGGGGGTTGGCAGCAGCAGCAGCAGAAGCTCCATCAGCAGCAGCAGCCTCAGTCTTCAGTCGCTAATGAGTAGCTTTCTACACCCGCATAGTGAGGCTACTCATGAGCAGCAGGAAGACCTGGAGCAGGACCTGAACCAGCAGGTCATGTCATACTTTGACATGACCATGCCAACACACCTTGAGGATCCGCTGGACTTCTGGGCAGCCAAACTTGATTTGTGGCCGCAACTAGCAGAGTTTGCCCTGGAAAAGCTGTCCTGCCCGGCAAGTAGCGTGCCATCTGAGCGGGTGTTTAGTGCGGCGGGGGCCATAGTTACGGCGAGGAGAACTCGTCTGTCAACTAAAAATGTGGAGAGACTCACCTTTGTCAAAATGAATCAGGGATGGATCAGCCAGGATTTCCACCCACCAATGCCTGATGCATGCGACTAGATTCAGCATGGTGCCACGTTTTACACTTTCCAAATGGTGCAAAACATATTTATGTCTTTAGGCCATTTTTTGGGCTCCTGCTGCTGCTGCTGCCAACTCCTGCCAACTCCAGG
The DNA here is from genome assembly GCA_027917425.1 of Gastrophryne carolinensis. Taxonomy (NCBI): domain Eukaryota; kingdom Metazoa; phylum Chordata; class Amphibia; order Anura; family Microhylidae; genus Gastrophryne; species Gastrophryne carolinensis. Next base: position 454,834,936 of record CM051234.1, read on the forward strand.
GTGTGATTCATCCAATTTTTGGGCTCCTGAGGCAAACTCCAGTGTATATTTGGGCTCCTGCTGCTGCTGCTGCCAACTTCTGCCAACTCCAGGGTGTGATTCATCCAATTTTTGGGCTCCTGAGGCCAACTCCAGTGTATATTTGGGCTCCTGCTGCTGCTACTGTCAACTCCTGCCAACTCCAGGGTGTGATTCATCCAATTTTTGGGCTCCTGAAGCCAACTCCAGTGTATATTTGGGCTCCTGCTGCTGCTACTGTCAACTCCTGCCAACTCCAGGGTGTGATTCATCCAATTTTTGGGCTCCTGAGGCCAACTCCAGTGTATATTTGGGCTCCTGCTGCTGCTGCTGCCAACTTCTGCCAACTCCAGGGTGTGATTCATCCAATTTTTGGGCTCCTGAGGCCAACTCCAGTGTATATTTGGGCTCCTGCTGCTGCTACTGTCAACTCCTGCCAACTCCAGGGTGTGATTCATCCAATTTTTGGGCTCCTGAGGCCAACTCCAGTGTATATTTGGGCTCCTGCTGCTGCTGCTGCCAACTTCTGCCAACTCCAGGGTGTGATTCATCCAATTTTTGGGCTCCTGAGGCCAACTCCAGTGTATATTTGGGCTCCTGCTGCTGCTACTGTCAACTCCTGCCAACTCCAGGGTGTGATTCATCCAATTTTTGGGCTCCTGAGGCCAACTCCAGTGTATATTTGGGCTCCTGCTGCTGCTGCTGCCAACTTCTGCCAACTCCAGGGTGTGATTCATCCAATTTTTGGGCTCCTGAGGCCAACTCCAGTGTATATTTGGGCTCCTGCTGCTGCTGCTGCCAACTTCTGCCAACTCCAGGGTGTGATTCATCCAATTTTTGGGCTCCTGAGGCCAACTCCAGTGTATATTTGGGCTCCTGCTGCTGCTACTGTCAACTCCTGCCAACTCCAGGGTGTGATTCATCCAATTTTTGGGCTCCTGAGGCCAACTCCAGTGTATATTTGGGCTCCTGCTGCTGCTGCTGCCAACTTATGCCAACTCCAGGGTGTGATTCATCCAATTTTTGGGCTCCTGAGGCCAACTCCAGTGTATATTTGGGCTCCTGCTGCTGCTGCTGCCAACTTCTGCCAACTCCAGGGTGTGATTCATCCAATTTTTGGGCTCCTGAAGCCAACTCCAGTGTATATTTGGGCTCCTGCTGCTGCTGGTGTCAACTCCTGCCAACTCCAGGGTGTGATTCATCCAATTTTTGGGCTCCTGAAGCCAACTCCAGTGTATATTTGGGCTCCTGCTGCTGCTGCTGCCAACTTCTGCCAACTCCAGGGTGTGATTCATCCAATTTTTGGGCTCCTGAGGCCAACTCCAGTGTATATTTGGGCTCCTGCTGCTGCTGCTGCCAACTTCTGCCAACTCCAGGGTGTGATTCATCCAATTTTTGGGCTCCTGAAGCCAACTCCAGTGTATATTTGGGCTCCTGCTGCTGCTGGTGTCAACTCCTGCCAACTCCAGGGTGTGATTCATCCAATTTTTGGGCTCCTGAGGCCAACTCCAGTGTATATTTGGGCTCCTGCTGCTGCTGCTGCCAACTTCTGCCAACTCCAGGGTGTGATTCATTCAATTTTTGGGCTCCTGAGGCCAACTCCAGTGTATATTTGGGCTCCTGCTGCTGCTACTGTCAACTCCTGCCAACTCCAGGGTGTGATTCATCCAATTTTTGGGCTCCTGAGGCCAACTCCAGTGTATATTTGGGCTCCTGCTGCTGCTGCTGCCAACTTCTGCCAACTCCAGGGTGTGATTCATCCAATTTTTGGGCTCCTGAAGCCAACTCCAGTGTATATTTGGGCTCCTGCTGCTGCTGGTGTCAACTCCTGCCAACTCCAGGGTGTGATTCATCCAATTTTTGGGCTCCTGAAGCCAACTCCAGTGTATATTTGGGCTCCTGCTGCTGCTGCTGCCAACTTCTGCCAACTCCAGGGTGTGATTCATCCAATTTTTGGGCTCCTGAGGCCAACTCCAGTGTATATTTGGGCTCCTGCTGCTGCTGCTGCCAACTTCTGCCAACTCCAGGGTGTGATTCATCCAATTTTTGGGCTCCTGAAGCCAACTCCAGTGTATATTTGGGCTCCTGCTGCTGCTGGTGTCAACTCCTGCCAACTCCAGGGTGTGATTCATCCAATTTTTGGGCTCCTGAGGCCAACTCCAGTGTATATTTGGGCTCCTGCTGCTGCTGCTGCCAACTTCTGCCAACTCCAGGGTGTGATTCATCCAATTTTTGGGCTCCTGAGGCCAACTCCAGTGTATATTTGGGCTCCTGCTGCTGCTACTGTCAACTCCTGCCAACTCCAGGGTGTGATTCATCCAATTTTTGGGCTCCTGAGGCCAACTCCAGTGTATATTTGGGCTCCTGCTGCTGCTGCTGCCAACTTATGCCAACTCCAGGGTGTGATTCATCCAATTTTTGGGCTCCTGAAGCCAACTCCAGTGTATATTTGGGCTCCTGCTGCTGCTGCTGCTGCCAACTTCTGCCAACTCCAGGGTGTGATTCATCCAATTTTTGGGCTCCTGAGGCCAACTCCAGTGTATATTTGGGCTCCTTCTGCCCCTCATAGTGATGCCACTTCAACTCTCTGCAATTGTGCCGCTCTGCGATTCTATTAGCGATGCCTCTGATCTGCATGTGATATTTCTTCAAAGTATTATTTAACTAACCCAGCACGCATCCTGTGCGTGTTACAGCAAGGCTGAATGGTTTACAACCCTATTGAGGCTGTAGGAGGCTCAGAAATAGCCGTTTTTAATAGCGATTCGTCGCGAATTTATTCGGGTCGAAACGATTTTTGTCGGAAAATTCGGCGAATCAGTCGAATCGAATTTTTCAAAAGTTCGCTCATCTCTAATTAATAGCAATTAATTATGATTAATTAAAGATTGCTCCATTGAAATGCATTGGACATCGCCAGGGAGCGACAGGTCATACCTGACGCTGTGATGGGATTAGCAGCGGCGCTGTTTGTTGCAGTCGGCTACATGATGAATCCCGCGGTAGCTGTCGCTCTCACCGGCGCTAGCCTCATTTAGCTTGATAAATGCGTCATTGTGGCCGACGCCGGGCGTACTTGAGTCGGTAGCCGCCGTTAGCTGGCGGGACCTGGCGCTCGTCAGACACTACCTGGCGCTATCGCTTGATGAATAAGGGCATTATTTATAATGAATACCGTATTTGCCGGCGTATAAGACGACTGGGCGTATAAGACGACCCCCCAACATTTCCACTCAAAATATAGAGTTTGTTATATACTCGCTGTATAAGACTACTCCCTCTTCCGCACACCTTCCACACACCAAATAAAACGTGAAAGAACATCAGATTTGTTTTAGTTTGCATTTTAAATGGGGCTTCTGGGAGGGGGGGGTTTACACAGCGGGGCATCCCAGTTCAGGATACCCCGCTGTATATAACCCCCCAGAAAGTCCAGTAAACACTTACCTTACCTGGCTTTAATGGTGCATGCGCGGGCTCTGGTCCAATGAAATCCGTTCACCGTCAATGCGTAATTCAACAGGCTGGGATCCCCATTAGTTATAATGAGAGCCACCTGCCCAATTACACAGGGACAGTGGTCATTGGACCAGAGCCTGCGCATGCACCGTTGGACCTGGAAGAGGTGAGTGTCTTTGGGTATTGTGGGGGCTGGCCTCTGATCTTCCCCCCCCCGGACATTCCAAATCGGGATTCCCCTGGGGTAAGCTGGCCAGATTTACTTGTTGGTCGCGGGGCAAGTGCGCCCACACAGGCATGCGCACGGGAGCCCCACGGCCGAACTGGACAAAAAATGTTTTCTTGGTTTCTGCAGTCATGGACGGCCGCCTCCCCAGTTTGGCCATGGGGCTCCCGCGCGCATGCCCCGCGACCAACAAGTAAATCTGGCCAGCTGGCATCCTTCCCCAGGGGCATCCCGCACGGACACTGATCACCTCCTCCACCAGAAACACCACCCCTGGTTTCTGCAGTCATGAACGGTGCACGCTCAGTGCCTGCGACCAAATCACAGATGATGGGGGGGTGGCACTGAGGAGTTTGATCGGCGCCCATGCGGGATGCCCCTGGGGAAGGACACCAGTTGGCCATGCGGGCATGCACGCTGGAGCCCCACGGCCAAACTGGAAAAAAATGCTTTCATGGTTTATGAACACACACACACTCTTATGACAAAATCATCATCTATTATGCATTTTTTTTAAATATATAACAAAATATATTTATATTCCCTCCTTACCTTTTCCTCTGTGGTCCTCAGGTCTCTACTGCAGTCACGAGTCTGAATCAGCAGGTGGGCAGAGCCTAATTGCCTCTCTCTAGTCCCGCACTGGCATTGCTTCCTGGAGGGGGCGGGCACCGAAGCAGCTGATTGGAGGGGAGGCGGTAAGGGTGGGCGGCTTCCGAGATCAGCATGGAGACCCCGGGCATGCACGTGAGAGCCCCTTGACAGGTGATCGGGGGGGTGATGGGCGGCAGGGTGCCGATCGGCGCGCCGGGGGGCACGCGCGCGTGTGCCCGTAACTTAATTATAGATGATTGGGGGGGCAGCGAGCGAGCGGCGCTGCTGGTGGAGGAGTCCCAAATTGTGGCAAATACAGCCCTGATCACCCGTGCACCCGGCGTATAAGACGACCCCCCCCCTACTTGGAAGCATGTTTTTCAGGGGCAGAAAGTCGTCTTATACGCCGGCAAATACGGTACTAATAATAGTATTCAGCTATTTACAAGTTGCTCAAAAAATCTTGCAGTTTTAATAATCAATGCTTGGAACATATACAGTTTAACCCTTTCAGTGCCAAGCACGTAGATTCTACGTGCTCGCTTCCACTCCACTTAAGTGCCAAGCACGTATAATCTACCTGTTTGACTTTCCCCCTGATAGTAAAAAAAATATAAATCAAAAATACTCACCTGACCCCTTGTTGGATTCGGCCAGGTCTCCCCTTTAATTTGGTGCCATCCGATCCCCCGTGGGGGGTTGGATGGCTCCAGGAGAGCCCCTGGAATAGCCCCCCCGCTTCGGCAGCAGCAGCTGCTAAATGTAAAAAAAAATAAAAAAATAAAATGACATTTCCTTACCTGAGGCCGCGCTGTCTCCCGATGGGTGTCCTCTTCACTGGGGGGGGCCTCCGATCGCCCCCCCAGCCTCTTCAGTGGCGAGGAGAGGGCAGAAATTGCCCTCCCCCCCACTTCCTGGAACGGGTCTGCTAGTTGTGATGTCACCAGCAGCCCTCTTAATGCCGGGACCGTGGGCCTGATGCAGAGCCTCCTCTGAACTGCCCTTAAAACCTTCCAATTGTCCGGGTCTCCCGTTTGAATCGTGGCTCAAATGTGATGCAGAGCCTCCGTCGGAATGGCTCCCTAACTGATCCGTCAATTTCGGGTGCCTTCAATTTGATCGGGGCTCCCGTTCACGTTCACACGGGCGCCCCGTTTTTCCCTGATTTTTCCTGCCTTTTTGAACGTACCTGCTTGGTTTCCGTCGTATTTGACCTTCCATTTTGGTGGTTTTAGCAAGTATACTTACATCTCCATGGCTCTTCAGTTGCCAATCTGGCTACACGCAAGCGCACATCCCGCAAACTCCATTGGAATATGCATATGGCCACAAATCCAAATTTGAGACAAATTTTTTTTTTGGTTGCTTTTTTTGGTGGGGGTTTCCTTGTCCATAATGCATACCTAAATCATATAGTAGTTCCTTCTCCCTTGTCCTTAATGCATACCTTTATTTTTTTTTTTTTCTTTTTAATGTCCCATATCTAAACCTTTGGTGTGTAATGTAAATGTGTGCTGATGTTGTGTGATGGTACTTTTGCAGGAAACACAACTCTCGAAATCTTATTAATTATTTATTAGTAATTTTTTTTTTTGTGTTTTTGTATTACATTTTTATTTTTTTGTGTGTTCTTTGATCTGTGAATGAAAAACAACATTACTTTAGCATTTTTTTTTTGGCTTTTTTTTTTGATTGTTTGTGCACTTATTAAATGGGACCTTCTGCGTGTTTTAATGAAAAGGCCAAACTCTTCAGAAACGTTGCCCCAGCATCTTAAACTAATATATATTAATTTTGTAGTCAATAAATTATTATTCTTTCCCCCACTGGGCTGCTACTCAGTTCAGGAATTTAGGATACGTGCAACGCCATGTTGACTCTGAAGCATCACACTTACTGAGGAGAGGAGAGTGGGATAAGGTACAGGGGGTGGGTTATAGCTGTGCTTTGCTCACACAGAGCCGAGATGTGCTATGGAAAAGGTTGGTAACATGATTTGTAAGGTGGACAATCTGTATGTACAGGATGTGGGAACTATCTAAGCTAGCCTCTTATTCATAGTTAAGGTCCGCTTTAAGGGCTTTTTTGGATACATTTTGAGGGAACTGTTAAAGTTTTTTATGTTTAAAATGAAAATGTTTGCTCATTTACTTTAGATTAAATAAACACCACTTACAAGGTTTAGGCCGCACATTGCGTCGGGGGCGGAGTCTCCATTCATACTCCCTCTGTGGCAGTTGGGAATCTGTATGAATGACAAACACACTGATATTAGAGACTGTTGTTCTTTCATTAATATAATATTATGTTAGGCTTCTAGGTATCAATCTACTCACCTTCCCCAGCAACCTCTTCCTCCTCGCCCCCTTCCTCACTCATCCCTTGGGATGTTCCAGCGACGTCTGAATCTACAACAATAGTGCACATGAGTATCTGTATTTAATGCATGTCTTACCACATATCTAACTATATTTCCCTTACCGGAGTCAGGTTGAGGCTCTGTTCTGCTCGACTCCCTGCCGTCAGATTGCCCCCTCCCCTGCATGTTGAGGTCCTGTCCTAGCGGCTCCTCCGAGTCACTTACAGAGGAGGGGGTGGCCGTTGACCCTGGCGGTGGGCCACCTACACCTTCACCTGTTTCACCCAACACTGGGCTGCGTGTCCTGGTCTGGGTGGGGCGGAACCGCAAATTCCATTCATGGGCTGAAATACAAACACAATCATTAAACCACGCCCAGGCGATGCCAGGGTTAGAGGTGCATTGACATTTTCTACACTTACATGGGAAATGTGTTGCGAAGTACCGCCTCACCCGGGGCTTATGTCTTCTTTTTAAATCAGACCAGTGTTGGGCGATCTGAGTGAAGGTATAGGTGGTTTGGGATCTTCTTTCAATCGCGTCCTCCACCGCCAGGGCCAACGTCCGCTTGTCATAATCTGACGGCAGGAAGTCGTAGCGATTCCTCAGCATCATCTGTTAGAAAAAGAGACAAGGACACACCATTAATCCACAAAATACATTAACAAGTTTCCTGGCCTAAATCAAGTCACTTTATTAACCTCTTGCTGCTTCAAATTGCCCTAGTTCTGCTATCTGCATGTAGGCTAGTTTGTAGCTGCGTACATGGGTTAAACTAAGGTGGGCTGGTCTGTAACGTGACAAACTAAGTTGTTTCAGACTATTCTTGCATTTTTTTCTTTTTTTATTACAAGGAATGTGTGCGCGCACATAAACGCACGCTCGCTCGCTCGCATACTCACATCCATGATGAGCTCGTCCTGCTCCGTTGTAAAGACGGCGGGGGACATCTTGGCTTCTTTTTCAAATTCTAGCTCTGACATTCCCCCGCGGTGACGTGCATGCAGGCGCGCAACCGCAATTGTAAAAATATTTAAAGTTCAAGGCACTCCGCTTGGTGTGGGATACCATATCAATATGGGCAGACCTAAAGGGAGCACAAAGAGCCAACCAAGGCCAAAGCCACATAGCAGCCGCACACATGCCTCATCCTAAATAAAACACAAAAGCAGGCACAAGACACATGTAGAACATGCACCAACTAAAACGGTGGGGACTCCACAGACACAGGCACATTCCCCAAAACGCAGGAGCAAGGAGACATTAACCCATTCTCAACCACCGGCCCAAAAACCACACACGACTCCCCAGATAGCCAACCATCTATTTCAAGTGATGCAGAGGACAACACACACCCATGTGGGCGATAACCACGCCGTGGGTCCCTAACAGGCCGTTTTTGATAAGCAAAAAGCATGGCTGTTGCCAATGCTGTTTGGGTACATTATGGTGTTCTGTCCATCGAGATACTGAACAAATCAAGCGGACAGTTGTGGACCTGAAATCATATAGTTGCCCAAAAATGGACATGCGCCGGCAGCAGAGGTAAAGCCCAAATGCATTTAGAGTCGCTTTGTGACCAGCATGTAACACTTATTAGGTGTGATTTAATCTTCCCCAGCCTGCAGACAGGGGGTGGTTTCAAGAAAATACATTGGCCACAAGGTCAGCACGGATTGTGTGTGCTGGCCCACTTGGTGTACCAGTGTAAGGAGGGGTCTGCTCGTCAGAAATAGGGAAAGGTTCTGCACCCAGGTCAGTATATCGAGCAATCCTGCTTCTAATGGCAAGGTTGTGCAGGACCCCACAAGCAATAATTATTTTGATAACCTTGCCAGGCTGATACTGAAGAGAACCCCCACTGTGATCCAGACATCGGAAACGCATCTTCCACAACCCAAAGGCACGTTCCACCACAGAGCAAGACCTCCTATGGGCTGTGTTGTAGCGCTCCTGTGCCTGGGAAGATGGGTGCAGGATGGGTGTGAGCAGCCATGGTAACAAGGGATAGCCTGAGTCACCTGCAAAAATACAAAAGACAAACATAAGGTGGATGCCTAAAAAAAGGTTTAGGTGTGCATAGAAACATTAGTACACAGGGACAAATAGGTGAGCTAGGTATGGTGGGAGGAATTGACATTTTTACTGAGCATACAAACACATGCAACCTGTACACTCCTTAAAAATTGTCTGCGTAATGCTACTGAGATAAGAGGGCCAGAACATAAGCCAATAGTGGAGAATACTTTCACCCATTAATTAAACCAAAAACCTTTTCAAGTTTCCAGGAAAGGTCTCACAGATTAGTGGGGTAGTGGCAAATCCACATTCAAACCTGGGGGCCAAGAAATACAACTTTAATACACATACCCAGTAACCATGCTCCAGAAATATCTCCAGATTGAAACCGTTGATAGAGGCTAGAGTTCCTCAAAATGTGCGCATCATGAGTGGACCCAGGAAAGCCAGCAAACAGACTGAAAAATTGAAGATCAGGGCCCGCCACTGCCTGAACATTGATGGAATGGCCCATCTTCCTGTTCCTGCACCAAGCAAAACACAAGTGTAATTAGTGTGAGCCATACAAAATGTGTGATAACCAGAAAAAAAGCAGACCCAAACCACATACCTGAACAGATATTCCTGGTCCACAGGGGGGATGAGCGAGACATGTGTGCAATCGATTGTACCAAGGACGTTGGGCATGTCGGCTATGTTATAAAAGCCCAACTTAACCGCATTCCAGGCTTCCCCTGTTTGAGGGAAAAAAATGTAATTCTGTGCCAGGGTAGCCATGCCATCCAAAAACTTGGTTAGGCTGCGGCTCAGCGTAGACTGGGACATCCCCAGGGAGAAGGCACCCAGTCTCTGGAACGAGCCGTTCGCCAAAAATTGCAGGCAGCCAACCAATTTGGTCATACCTGCAATTGCATGCCCCTTTCTTGTGGTGGGGGCTAACCATGGCCGCAGCTCGCTATACAAGGCATGGAGAGAAACACGGTTAAGGCGGGTGAGCTCGAATAGGTCAACGTCACTCATGCCATCGATGTCCAAAGGCGTGCGCTGCAGCCTGGTTTCTGCCATACTCAGAACTACCAGACGGCGTAGCTGGCGCCTTTGATGTTGGCCCACAGAGGAATGCATTCCCAAATAGCACGGAGCTCCAATACGGCTGGTCAGACTTGCCGTAAGTGAAGGCTCGGCGGCCCCGTTTTATTAGGCTGATTTCAATCGGAAATCAAGGCTCTGCATCACTGGAAAAAACGGACCAATGAACGAGGCGTCCGTTTTCCCGGGAAGCAGCCTCGTGCGAGCCGACAATCGGAAAGGCGGCTGAGCGCACACCTGAGCGCATAAGCGCACACTAAAATCAACGTAGCACCCTTTCCTGACCCGATCAAAGCCCAAAACCAACGGGAAAACGCACGGGGGAGCTGAACGGGGAGGCTCTGCATCAAGCCACGTGAGACAGAAAATCAGTCTGCTCGTGTGCCTGGAGGAGGGCAGATGGGGAATAGGAGAGGGCTGAGATCGCACCCCCCCCTCCTCCCCAGGCTCTCTCCTTCAAGCACACGAGCAGGCTGTCAGCGGAGATCGCCGGGGGACACAGGATCGGAGGTGAGTAAAGTAAAAAAAAAAATAAATTAAGATCTTTTATTTCTTATGTGTCTGTGTCTTATTTAACATTTAACCCCTTGTGAACTGGTAAGGGGTCCATGAGACCCCTTATACCAGTTCACAAGGCTGGGGGATGGCATGTCACCCGCTTGCCGCAGCGGGTGACTTGCCATTAACCCCCGGCACCCCCAATTACCTGCCTCCCCAAAGCCCAGGGGGGGGGCAGAAGAGCCCGGGCCCACACAGGCTATGTGGGCTCGTAGGCTGCAGGGTGGGGGGGGCACAAAAGCTGGCCCCCCCACTCTGTGCCTACAAGCCCCCATAGCTGGTCCAGGGCTGGTAATGCTGGGTGAGTGGGACCCCATTTCATTTTTTTTTGGATTTTTAAGGGTTTTTAACCCTTAAAATTCCAAAAAAAAATGGGGTCCGCCCCCCTGGGAGGGGGGTCCCTATGTCATATTTTTTTTAATAAACCCTTTGTGTTCTGTCATCCAGCAGCTATAAAAGGCTTCCAGCAGGTGAGCAGAAGCCAGTGATCGTCGAGGGACACAGTGCTCCAGGATGGATGGGAGGTAAGTATAAAAAAAAAAAAAAAATTATAAAATATTTTTTTCTCTTTTGTATGTCTGTGTTTTTTTTACATTTAACCTCTTGTGAACTGGTAAGGGGTCCATGACCCCTATACCAGTTCACAAGGCTGGGGGAGGTGGCAAGTCACCTGTGACTGGCGGGTGACTTGCCATTAACCCCTGGCACCCCCATTACCTGCCTCCCCAAAGCCCAGGGGGGGGGGCAGAAGAGCCCGGGCCCATGGGCTATGCAGGCTTGTAGCCTGCAGGGCCAGGGGCCACAAAAGCTGGCCCCTGTGCCCTGTTTCTACAAGCCCTGCATAGCTGGTCCCGGGCTGGTTACTTTGGGTAAGGGGGACCCCATGTCAATTTTTGGGGGGATTTTTAAGGGTTTTTAACCCTTAACAATCCCCCCAAAAAATGGGGTCCCCCCCCCGGGAAGGGGGGACCCTATGTAATTTTTTTTTCTCGATTTAACCCTTTGTAGTGTGGATGTTAGTTGTATTTTATTTGTAAATGTTATAAAGTACTTGTTTCAGTTAGGGGGGTCTCCTGGGCAGGAACAGGGGGCTACCAATAAATATGTGGTACCGTTCTAATCAGTAGAAATGGGGCTTTCACATGCAATACGGTTTTCCTTAATAAAATAAATTTTTTATTTAAAATAAAGGAGTCCATTTTCTAAAAAAAATTTTATTTATTTATTTTTTACTTAATAATATTGTAAAAAACAAAATAAAATTTACAAACAAGACATTTCTTGTTAAAGCCTAAACTCTGCTGCAGAAAATATATATATAATTTTCCTGAAAATTCCAGCAAAAATGGCGCAAAACATGGCGCAAAATGGGGAAAAATGACCTGTCAACAGAGGGTGACAAAATCTCAAGTAGGCTGGCAATTAAAATGGTTAAAGGTAGCTATGCATGTTGGGTATTGTTCTGTTCAGGGGACCTTGCGCTTTCAGATTTAGCTTGTTTTTTTCTGGTTTGCATATTTATATTTTAGGAAAAGGTGTTTTTTATTCAGCTTTTTTATACATTTTTTAGGGAAACCCTGCGCAACCAAAGAATTCTTTGAGGGATTAATTCCAGAAAGATGAGCCCACTACAACAAGTTGGGTACACTTAGAAAGCTTAACATGTGTACTTTCAGGTAATATATGGTTTATGGGGGATATTCCAAATGTAAAGGGTTGTTTTGGTTGAAAAATCGCAAGGTGCGCACTTTGTCTGCAGAGCTGAAATTTTCAAGTAAAATCACTGTTACGCACATGCTTTACTTTGGGGTGTTTGGCAACTCTTCCCTTGAAAATAGCTATGCATGTTGGGTATCGTTCTGTTCGGGGGATGTTGCTTTTTCAGATTAAACTTGTTTTTTTTTGTTTGTACATAGTTTTTTAGGAAAATGTGGCTTTGATTCTGCTTTTTTATCCTTTTTTTAGGGAAACTCTTTGCAACCAAAGAATACATTGAGGGATTACTTCCAGAAAACTATGGGCACATCAACAAGCCTGGTACGCCTAGAAAGCTTGAGATGTGTACTTCCAGAGAATATATAGTTTGTCGTGGGTATTTCAAATGTAAAGGGTTGTTTTTCTGGAAAAACTGCAAGGTGCGCATATTGCATTGCATAGTTGTATTTTATCTGAAAATTCCCTAAAGCGCTATTTCAGTTTGGGGGAGTCTCCTGGGCAGAAAAGGGTGTCTACCTATACATATGTGGTACCGCTGCAACTGGGAGAAATTGGGATTTCACACGCAATATGATTTTATTGAAAAACTTACATTTTTTATTACAAAAAAAACTACAAATTGTAAAAATTTATTTTTTTTTTATTTTTTTTCACATATTTCACCCAAAAGTATTGAGAATACACCAAAAAAATTACAAGCAAGACATTCCATGTTAAAGCCCAGACAATATATCATTTTCCTGGGAAATCCCTGGAAATCCCTTCAAAAATCACATTGGAACATGGGGAGCGCAAAATAGTGCAAAATGGTTTGGCACCAAGGGTGACAAAAACTCCAGGTAGGCTGGCAGCGAAAGGGTTAACCCTTTAAGTGCCAGCCTACCTGCAGCTTTTGCCACTCTCTGTTGCCAGACCATGTTTCACTATTTTGCGCTACACATGTTCAACTGTGATTTTTGAAAGGATTTCTAGGGATTTTCCAGGAAAATGATATATTGTTTTTTTCAGTCTGGGCTTTAACATGAAATGTCTTGTTTGTAATTTTTAGGTGTATTCTTAATATTTTTGGGTAAAATTTGTGAAAAAAAATTTAAAAAAAATATTTTTTTACAATTTGTAGGGTTTTTTTGTAATAAAAAATGTAAGTTTGTCAATAAAATCTTATTGCGTGGGAAATCCCAATTTCTCCCGGTTACAGCGGTACCACATATGTATTGGTAGTCACCCTTTCCTGCCCAGGAGACTCCCCCAAACTGAAACAGAGCTTTAGGGGATTTTCAGATAAAATACAACTATGCTATGCAATATGCGCACCTTGCAGTTTTTTCCAGAAAAACAACCCTTTACATTTGAAATACCCCCAACAAACTATATATTCTCTGGAAGTACACACCTCAGGCTTTCTAGGCATACCAGGCATGTTGATGTGCCCATAGTTTTCTGGAAGTAATTCCTCAATGTATTCTTTGGTTGCAAAGAGTTTCCCTAAAAAATGTATAAAAAAGCAGAATCAAAGCCACATTTTCCTAAAAAAACTATATACAAACAAGAAAAAACAAGTGTAATCTGAAAAAGCAAATGAACAGAACAACACCCAACATGCATAGGTTCTGTCAAGGGAAGAGTTGCCAAACACCCCAAAGTAAAGCATGTGCGTAACGGTAATTTTACTTGAAAATTTCAACTCTGCAGACAAAGTGCGCACCTTGCGATATTTCAACCAAAACATCCTTTTACATTTGGAATATCCCCCATAAACCATACATTCCCTTAAAGTACACATGTTAAGCTTTCTAAGTGTACCCAGCTTGTTGTAGTGGGCTCATCTTTCTGGAATTAATCCCTCAAAGAATTCTTTGGTTGCACAGGGTTTCCCTAAAAAAAGTATAAAAAAGCTGAATAAAAAACACCTTTTCCTAAAATATAAATATGCAAACCAGAAAAAACAAGCTAAATCTGAAAGCGCAAGGTCCCCCGAACAGAACAATACCCAACATGCATAGGTACTATTAACCCTTTTAATTGCCAGCCTACTTGAGATTTTGTCACCCTCTGTTGACAGGTCATTTTTCCCCATTTTGCGCCATGTTTTGCGCCATTTTTGCTGGAATTTTCAGGAAAATTATATTTATATTTTTTTGCAGCAGAGTTTAGGCATGAAATGTCTTGTTTGTACATTTTATTTTGTTTTTTACAATATTATTAAGTAAAATAAATAAATAAATACATTTTTAGAAAATTGACTCCTTTATTTAAAAAAAAAAGTATTTTATTAAGGAAAAGCATATTGCATGTGAAAGCCCCATTTCTACCGATTAGAACGGTACCACATATTTATCGGTAGCGCCCCGTTCCTGCCCAGGAGACCCCCCTAACTGAAACAAGTACTTTATAACATTTTATAACATTTACAAATAAAATACAACTACCATCCACACTACAAAGGGTTAAATCGAGAAAAAAAATGACATAGGGTCCCCCCTCCCGGGGGGGGGTATTTTTGGGGGGGGATTTAAGGGTTAAAAACCCTTAAAAATCCCCCCAAAAATTGACATGGGGTCCCCCTTACCCAAAGTAGCCAGCCTGGGACCAGCTATGCAGGGCTTGTAGAAACAGGGCACAGGGGCCAGCTTTTGTGGCCCCTGGCCCTGCAGGCTACAAGCCCGCATAGCCCGTGGGCCCGGGCTCTTCTGCCCCCCCCGGGCTTTGGGGAGGCAGGTAATGGGGGTGCCAGGGGTTAATGGCAAGTCACCTGCCAGTCACAGGTGACTTGCCACCTCTCCCAGCCTTGTGAACTGGTATAGGGGTCATGGACCCCTTACCAGTTCACAAGGGGTTAAATGTAAAAAAAAACACCACACGCAAAAAGAAAAAATTATTTTATTATTTTTTTTTTTAATACTTACCTCCCATCCATCCTGGAGCACTGTGTCCCTCGGCGATCACTGGCTTCTGCTCACCTGCTGGAAGCCTTTCATAGCTGCTGGATGACAGAACACAAAGGGTTAATTAAAAAAAAATGACATAGGGTCCCTCCTCCTGGGGGGACCCCATTTTTTTTTGATTTTTAAGGGTTAAAAACCCTTAAAAATCCCCCCAAAAATTACGTGGGGTCCCCCTTACCCAAAGTAACCACCCGGGACCAGCTATGGGGGCTTGTAGGCACAGAGTGGGGGGGCCAGCTTTTGTGGCCCCCCCACCCTGCAGTCTATGAGCCCACATAGCCTATGTGGGCCCGGGCTCTTCTGCCCCCCCCCCCGGGCTTTGGGGAGGCAGGTAATGGGGGTGCCGGGGGTTAATGGCAAGTCACCTGCTAGGGCAGGTGACTTGCCACCCCCCCAGCCTTGTGAACTGGTATAAGGTGTCACATAGACCCCTTACCAGTTCACAAGGGGTTAAATGTGGAATAAAAAAAAACACAGACACATTAAAAAAATGATCTTTATTATTTTATTTTTTTTACTTTACTCACCTCCGATCCTGTGTCCCCCGGCGATTTCCGCTGACAGTCTGCTCGCTGTTTGGAACAGAGAGCCTGGGGAGGGGGGGCATCAGAGCCCTCTCCTCCTCCTCTGCTCTCTGCTCCAAGCACCGAGCAGACTAATACAGTCTTGGGGGCTTGGACAGAAGAAGCCGGCAGTCGCGATGCAGGAAGTGGGGGGAAAGGGCATTTTCTGCCCTCTCCTCGCCACTGAAGAGGCTGGGGGGCGATCGGAGGCCCCCCAGTGAAGAGAAGACCCGGCGGGAGGCAGCGCGACCACAGGTAAGCAAATGTCTTTTTTTTTTTTTTTTACAGTTAGCAGCTGCTGCCGAATCGGGGGGGGGGGGGGGGGGGGTTGGCGGCCTATTCCGGGGGCTCTCCTGGGGCCATCCGACCGCCCACGGGGGATTGGATGGCACCAAATTAAAAAGGAGACCCGGCCGGATCCAACGAGGGGTCAGGTGAGTATTTTTAATTTTTATTTTTTTAACTAGCATTAGGGAAATTCGAGCATGTAACACCCAGCCAAGCCAGCACGTAGGTGTTACGTGCTTGGCAACAAAAGGGTTTAAAGCTATATTCCGTAACATTTACCACAAAGAACATTTTTTTAGAAAATAAATATTTAATGTTACACTGTTTCACTGTAGATTCTAGCTACAAACATTTCATCATATATTAACATTAAGAAAGAATTACAGTTTGAGTATAAATACTTTCATGCAATACTTAAAACTGCATTTTCTAAAGACTGCCTGATGCTTAAGTGGTAATACTTTTGGAGCAATACAGAAATAGGCTTAGAAGTGCCTTATACAGGTAGTGGTTAAAAATAGTACAATGAAAAAGTGACCTACTGGGGATTTGACAGAGAGTTCTGCAGGAAAAGTGAATTTGCCTGCGCTCCTGCTGGTTTAAGGTTAGGTAACCTTGCAATAAGCAGGGTCAGTAAAAGACAGAAAAGATATATACTGCATATGTATGTACCAGCAGAGCAGTATGGACGGAAACCCAAGTTAAACTTTTAAAAAATAATCATTGGTATATATAGATTTTTTTTCAATCTACACAAAATAATGGTTCAGAAATATTTAGTTTTAATTCAAGAGATTTAGCACAAGAATTTAAGGCAACAGTAATTTAAATAAGATTTCAATATAAATATATAAAATTTTTTTGAAGATCTTTAAACCCTAATAGACTCAGAATATCTGTTTATGGTCATATAGGGTTTTGGAGAAACATAGCAGCTTTAACTATTGTGAAATGAGACTGTTATCCAGTCTGGGGTATATTAAGGCTTGTCCACTCTTTCCAGTTTCACCCAATCTCACTGTTTTAGAACTAATGTTGAAAGCATATTGATGTATAGGGAAGCAGAAGAGGAGCAGACGTTGGTTTAGCAAGCCATCTAAAACTTGTTCAGATGATTACCTGATGTAGGGGGCTTCTAGATCTGAAGCCGAATTGAATATGTTTAGAGCATCTATATTATCCCAAGATTTTTCATCAAGTGTCACTTTCTAATTTTTAATATTATTTTGACTACCACCTGGTTGATGTGTACTGTCACTCATGTATTAAAAACTCAAAAAACAGCCATTTACATTAAATAAAATACCGTATTTGCTGGCGTATAAGACGACTGGGCGTATAAGATGACCCCCCAACATTTCCACTTAAAATATAGAATTTGTTATATACTTGCCGTATAAGACTACTCCCTCTTCCGCACACCAAATAAAACATAAAAGAAAATCAGATTTAATTTCAATATGTTAATTTATATTCAAATGCTTATGACATGCAGGAAAACTGTCACAAGGCTATATGTTATCAAACCCTTGTGTACACCTGCCAGGGCTGGCTCCGGGTTTTGATGGGCCCTTGGGCGACAGTGTCACAGTGGGCCCCTTGCAGTGATCATGTCTGTGATTTTCTGCTGTTCTTTTCTAGTGCTCAGAAACCAAATGTTCTTTTCTGGATGTTTAATAGTGATGCAGCAGGACCAGCACCTAGGCAATAGTGGGTGTTGATAATGAGGCATCCCAATTTGGGATTAAACACTTTACCTGTCCTGGGAATCTAAAGCTGCCATGGGAGCTGTGGCCAGTGAATGTGCAGAGCAGGCAACAACACGATGGCTAAAGTTCAAATGGAGCCATCCCCGCTCGCGCATGGACCGTTGGATAGGTAAGTTTATGCACTGATCCAGGGGGGGTTGACACAGTTGGGTATCCCAAATCAGGATTTGATCCACTTCAAAACACACCAAAACTCTGGTAAAACAGCTCTAAAGCACTCAAAGGCTGGGTTACAGCTTGTTCCTAGGGAATCCCAATACGGGTTGCCTGACTGTGTGAATCCCTGTTACTCCTGCAGCTCATGTGGCATCCACTGCCAGCATATTTGAATGGCAAGCAGTGGCTGTGCATAGCACCGAGGAGCAGTCAGCAGAGGTTGCTGCATTCAGAATAGATTGTGGTCAATAATATGCACCACAATCTTTTCTGATTAAATGTTAGCCTGTGCATGCACTGTGGGTGGGTGGTTGGAGTTGAGTAAAAACCAATGTGGGTTTCACACACATGGTTATCTAAAATTCGGATGCCCCTGTAATGTAGACCAAAAACCAGGTTAGGGAAACTCCTGGGATTGGATCTGCTTTGAGGTACTGACAGTTTGCCTTCTGACCTGCTCTGATGCTTCATGTTTCTTCTGTAGCCATCTTCTTATCAGCTTCTTATCAGCAAGTCAGTCCCGGCAGCTCATCACTTCACACACGGCCCGGGAAGGGGAACACATACTGGCGCACGCTGCCACAGAAAACAAGAGGGAGGAGGGGGAGAGGAGGAAGAGAGCGGGGAGAGGGGCAGTGCGGGGGAGCTCCACGGAGAGGAGACCGTGAAGAGACGGCGCTGCACTATCATCACACACGGCCAGGGGAAAGGAAAGATATAATGGCGCGCTGACACAGGAAACAGGAGGGAGGGGGGAGAGGAGGAAGAGAGGGGGGAGAGGGGCAGCGCGGGGGAGCTGCACACACACACATTGACAGCTTCGGACCAGGCTGCGGGGGAGCGCCACTGCTTCCAGCCCAGCAGAATGGGCTGCTTATGCTCGCCGCTGTATGTGACCCAGGTGCACCCGCCGTATAAGACGGGGGAAAAAGTCGTCTTATACGCCGGCAAATATGGTACACATAAAAAATGCACATCAGTTTTTGGAGTAGTTCTATACTTATGGAGCAAATTAAGCTTGGGTAAAATAAAGAAGGAAGCAGATCAGGTTTGGGTACCACCTGGTTTCGAGTGTCAGTGATTGGGTAGCCCTGATCTATATCATTGAGAAAACCTGCACTCCTACCACACGACTTACTTTTAGAGGTGCTTGTTTTGATATTGTTATTTATGACTGCTTACCTAGTTATTCTACAGTTGTAACTTATACATGCAATTAAGGTCCACACAACTGTTACATGACTTAGGGGGCTCTTTGCCATCAGTTGGCATTACAGCCTGTTTTCCCGCATTAGGCCCTGCAATCCTGCATATACCCGGTGTTCCTGCATGCCCCCTGGTTACTCCACTTATAGCCCATTGCACCCTATGTACCCATACCCCTCCTCAAACCCAAGGTCTTCCAGCTATGCACATTGTGTTCTTTATAACACCTTGTCTGTAGCTATTTAAACCCCTCCCTTCTTGTTTCTATCTCCATATAGTCTGTGATCCTGCATCTATCCCATGTTCCTGCACGCAACCTGTTTTCCCCTCTTCCAGCCCATGGCACGCAGTTAACTTCCGTATAAGACAACTTGTCTCCAGCTACACACTTTAGGCTTGATTCATGGTCGGAGAGCCAAAAAAAAATGAAGCCAAGGGCAAATGATTCTGCATGCACCAAATCTCATGCATCCGGGGCGAGCACAAAACTCCTCTTCTGATACGTAGGTGTTTGTGCTTGAGTTCCCCCCCCCCCCTGCTAGTTAAAAAAAAAATTAAAAAAATACTCACCGGACCCCTCGTTGGATCCGGCCGGGTCTCCTCTTTAATTTGGTGCCATCCGATCCCCCGTGGGGGCTTGGATGGCTCCAGGAGAGCTCCCGGAATAGCCCCCCCCCCCGCTTCGGCAGCAGCAGCTGCTAACTGTAAAAAAAAATAATAAATAAATAAAAATGACATTTACTTAGCTGTGGTCGAGCTGCCTCCCGCCGGGTCTCCTCTTCACTGCGGGGGCCTCCGATCGCGCCCCCCAAGCTCTTCCGTGGCCAGGAGAGGGCAGAAATTGCCCTCCCCCCACTTCCTGGATCGGGTCTGCTAGCCCTACCCCCTGGGGGCGTGACCAGGTGACATTGTTGTGATGTCACTAGCAGCCGGCTTTTTAATACCGGCACCCGAGACTGAAAATCAGTCTGCTCGGGTGCTTGGAGGAGAGAGGTGGGGAGGAGGAGAGGGCTGTGATCGCCCCCCCTCCCCAGGCTCTCTCCTCCAAACACCCGAGCAGACTGTCAGCTGTCATCGCAGATCGCCGTGGGACAGAGGATCGGAGGTGAGTAAAGTAAAGAAAAAAAAAAGTCTTTTTTTTTTTAGTGTGTGTGTGTGTGCCCAAGGGAGGGGGGGGCAAAAGAGCCCGGGCCCACATAGGCTATGTGGGCTCATAGGCTGCAGGGTGGGGGGCCACAAAAGCTGACCCCTCCACTCTGTTCCTACAAGCCCCCATAGCTGGTCCCAGGCTGGTAATGCTGGGTAAGGGGGACCCCATTTCATTTTGGGATTTTTAAGGGTTTTTAGTGTGGCTAGTAGGAGCATTTTATTTGTAAATGTTATAAAGTGCTATTTTCAGTTTGGGGGGTCTCCTGGGAAAGAATGGGGGGCTACCGATACATATGTGGTACCGTTGTAATTGGGAGAAATTGGGATCTTACATGCAATATGGTTTTCTCTAATAAAGTAAATTTTTTATTTAAAATAAAGGAGACAATTGTCTAAAAAATATTTATTTTTTGTATTTTTTTACACAAAAATATGTAAAAAAACAGTAAAAAAATTACAAACAAGACATTTCATGTTAAAGCCTAAACTCTGCTGCAAAATATATATCTATAATTTTCCTGGAAATTCCGGCAAAAACCACGATTAAACATGGCGCAGAATGGGGAAAAATGACCTGTCAACAGAGGGTGACAAAACTTCAAGTAGGCTGGCAATTAAAAGGGTTAATAGTACCTATGCATGTTGGGTATTGTTCTGCTCAGGGGACCTTGCTCTTTCAGATTTAGCTTGTTTTTTCTTGTTTGCATATTTATATTTTAGGAAAACATGTTATTTATCCTGTTTCTTTATTCATTTTTTTTAGGGAAACCCTGTGCAACCTAAGAATTCTTCGAGGGATTACTTTCAGGGAACATATGGTTTATCGGGGATATTCTAAATGTAAAGGGTTGTTTTGGTTGAAAAATTGCAAGGTGCGCATTTTGTCTGCAGAGCTGAAATTTTCAAGTAAAATTACTGTTATGCGCACGCTTTACTTTGTGGTGTTTGCCAACTCTTCCCTTGACAGTACCTATGCATGTTGGGTATCGTTCTGTTCGGGGCATGTTGATTTTTGAAATTTTACTTGTTTTTTCTTGTTTGTATATAGTTTCTTTTAGGAAAATGTGGCTTGATTCTTCCTTTTTATTCTTTTTTAGGGAAACTTTGTACAACCAAAGAATACATTGAGGGATTACTTCCAGAAAACTAAACCCACATAAACAAGCTTAGTACGCCTAGAAAGCTTGAGGTGTGTACCCCCATGTTTCTATCCTTTCCTTTTTCTCCATAGCGATTTGATCTCTCTAGCTTCTGTGTATTCTGCGAAGCGCTATTCGCCTTTTTAGAGTATATTCTTGGGAGAACTTTTTTCTACCCAAAACAAATTCAAAGGGTTCAATCCCTAAAAATAAATAGTGGCTGACACTTTCATTGTTACAAAACATGCTGAATGCTGCTGGCATGTGTTTTCAAGATGAAATAAGCCTATTACTAATTGGAATCTGCAGTTGCTATTTGCTGGAGGAAATTCACTCTTCAAATTGCCACATTTGCTCACACTTTTCTTCCCTCTAAACATATCATAAACCAGGAACCGGAGACAGTTTGGGCTGCCAAATATCCACTTGCGCTTTAGTGGGCGTGCATGCGCACATTGACACACAAAAATAGGCGCATCCCATTTTGCCCACCATGAGTCAGACGGACACCCAAGCATGACTTGGTGCTCCTAAAAACACAAATTTGTTGGTGAATGACAATAAATCAACCCTCTTGTGTTTATTCTTGTCTTCTTATAGCATCTTGTCTTCAGCTATTACAACCCTCTTCCTTCATGTTTCTAGCTTCACTTCCAAACTACTGGTTATCTGCTATATACTATTACTACTGTGAATTCCTTTCCATGTATTTTTGTCAAGTAGTGTCCGTGCCTAGTACCTGTTGTGTGTTAAAAACTTTAAAATTGCATTCATAGGGCTGCAATACAATCTGTGTGGGAGTTTCTGTGGAAGAACAAACTGCCACTTAAACTTTACAGCACAGGAGATCAATATCACTTGGTCTGTGGCTATAAAAGTTACATTCAGATCGTTTTACACTTTTGGCAATGAATAAACAAGCATGGAATGGGTGCTGTGACTTTATCAAACCTATTCAAAGTTTTGTGCGGGAAATTCAAACAGCAGATCATGCTGGGAACAAGAAATAGTTAAAAAGGTGGGTTGACCCAATTTCACAGATGCTCTGGGTCTAGCCTGGCCTTCCTATATAGAACTTTTACACAGACTGGGTCATCCAATTTTCTTGTTGAAGTAAGGTGTCCAGTAATTTCTCCTTTTACGATACCAAGGTTACTTTTCTTTTATTTTTCTCCTTTACAGCCCATAATGCAAAATAATAAAATCATCAAAAGTAAACATTTAGAGTTTATGCATATATTATATGGTATGATTCTTTCTTTTTTTGCCAATGATCAAGTTCTTGTATCCCCAACCAGCTTTATCTTTTGCTTAATAATACATCTGGTATCTGTGACTTTTGAGTCATCACCCCCCCCCCCCCCCCACTACTTGTTTCTATTTAGAGTCCCTTTATGTAGGCCAATACATTTTAAACTTGTATTGTATCTGAGTTGTATTTCCACTGGCAGTGTAATACAGATACACAAAGTGGTGAACTTGGGCCAAAAATCAGCACTGGATTATTTCAGTCCATGGCCAGCCCGAGGCATCCCTGCTGGGGCTATAGCATTGGGGACTGGGGTTCAATGGCTTGTGGGTACAGGTGGGCTGGGTACAGGGGTCTGAGAGGGAGACTAAGGGGGCAGGAATTGAATGTGGGTCTAAAAGCAGCAACCTGACTGGCCCCAAAACAGTGCAGCCCACTGGACGTTGTCCTGGATCTCCCTATAGCCAGTCCACCCCTGTATACACAGATATACTAAAGACTATATATAATCTTTAATAGGCAAATTACAAGCAATACACTAAAGCCAAGTGGCCACATCAAACTGTAAGGTGACTTTAATTCCATGTTTACACCTGTGGAATGAATATATATATATATATATATATATATATATTGCCAATCAGCAATCAGCACTTACTAATACTCATACAAATAAGTATTAGATTTTAGATTTTTAGGTGCATGGTTTCTGCAACAGATCTTACATGTGTTTTAATCTGGCAGCTCCCTGTTCAAAATCAGTCCCAATAAGTAGGCCTGCCTGAAATAGAGGCCAGGGTTAACCTTAGAACTCTCCATTTAAATCTATTTTATTTCAGAGACATTCACAGTCTGGATATTCCCACCGACCCATGTCTTTTTGTTGCAAAATAGTCAGGGTTATTCTCATCGGGTATTAATGGGTTTGGGTTTCACAAAAGCTGCAAAAAAATACAATTTACTTGCAAATATATATGGCTTACAATTAGGTCAGCATCTTAGTTAAAATTTACCACAAGGTGGATTGCCTTCTGACTAATTTGGTTAGAGGCAAACAATGCACACTATGTTATTTAAATCAAGTGAAGAAAGAAGTGAAAAAGTGTAGGTCTCAAGATATTACTAGAGCCTTTTTTTGACAACTCTCTTTTATTACTACTCTGCTACCTACATTCATCTTAAATGCCCAATTAGGTTTTCAGCCTGTTAGGCTCATCATCTGTAGTTGTAGTCTTGTTTATAGACTAGCTGAGTTTTCATTGTGGGAATTTCTATGCAAGTTAAATGAAGGTAAAGTTTGTGTTTAATGTCATATTTCATATCTTATTTGTATTTTGATTTTGATCCCATAGTGTCTGGCATTAGATTTAAGATTTAGAGAGTCCATGCAGTCCTTGCTGCTTAGTTTGAACATCCCAGAGCCTTGTGGGGGTTATTATTCCTTCAGGACATTGGTCCAAATATAAACTGGACTTGCTGCTTTTTTGTGTGGAAAACCATTCGCCACTTATGCTAAATGTAGTTTATGATGATGATGGGAAATACTTTTTATTATTGTGTGGTGTTTTTTTTTTAACAGTTAACCCTTTGTGAGCTGGTAAGGGGTCCATGAGACCCCTTATACCAGTTCACAAGGCTGAGGGGGTGGCAAGTCACCTGCCCTAGCGGGTGACTTGCCATTAACCCCCGCACCCCCATTACCTGCCTCCCCAAAGGCCAGGGGGGGGCAGAAGAGCCCGGGCCCACATAGGCTATGTGGGCTCGTAGGCTGCAGGGTGGGGGGGCCACCAAAGCTGGCCCCCCCACTCTGTGCCTACAAGCCCCCATAGCTGGTCCCGGGCTGGTTATTTTGGGTAAGGGGGACCCCATGCCATTTTTTTGGGGATTTTTAAGGGTTTTTAACCCTTAAAAATCCCAAAAAAAATGGGGTCCGCCTCCCCGGGAAGGGGGACCCTATGTCATTTTTTTTTTTAATTAACCCTTTGTGTTCTGTCATCCAGCAGCTATAAAAGGCTTCCAGCAGGTGAGCAGAAGCCAGTGATCGCCGAGGGACAGAGTGCTCCAGTATGGATGGGAGGTAAGTATTAAAAAAAAAAAATAATAATAATAAAATATTTTTTTCTCTTTTGTGTGTCTGTGTTTTTTTTACATTTAACCCATTGTGAACTGGTAAGGGGTCCATGACCCCTATACCAGTTCACAAGGCTGGGGGAGGTGGCAAGTCACCTGTGACTAGCGGGTGACTTGCCATTAACCCCTGGCACCCCAATTACCTGCCTTCCCAAAGCCCAGGGGGGGCAGAAGAGCCCGGGCCCACGGGCTATGCAGGCTTGTAGCCTGCAGGGCCAGGGGCCACAAAAGCTGGCCCCTGTGCCTTGTTTCCACAAGCCCTGCATAGCTGGTCCCGGGCTGGTTACTCTGGGTAAGGGGGACCCCATGTCATTTTTTGGGGGGATTTTTAAGGGTTTTTAACCCTTAAAAATCCCCCCCAAAAAATGGGGTCCCCCCCCCAGGGATCGGGGACCCTATGTCATTTTTTTTCTCGATTTAACCCTTTGTAGTGTGGATGGTAGTTGCATTTTATTTGTAAATGTTATAGATTACTTGTTTCAGTTAGGGGGTCTCCTGGGCAGGAACGGGGGGCTACCGATAAATATGTGGTACCGTTCTAATCGGTAGAAATGGAGCTTTCACATGCAATATGCTTTTCCTTAATAAAATACATTTTTTATTTAAAATAAAGGAGTCAATTTTGTAAAAATGTTTTTATTTATTTATTTTTATTTTTTTTACTTAATAATATTGTAAAAAACAAAATAAAATTTACAAACAAGACATTTCATGTTAAAGCCTAAACTCTGCTGCAAAAAATATAAATATAATTACAGCAAAAATGGCGCAAAATATGGCGCAAAATGGGGAAAAATGACCTGTCAACAGAGGGTGACAAAATCTCAAGTAGGCTGGCAATTAAAAGGGTTAATAGTACTTGTGCATGTTGGGTATTGTTCTGTTCGGGAGACCTTGCGCTTTTAGACTTAGCTTGTTTTTTATTGTTTGCATATTTATATTTTAGGAAAAGGTGTTTTTTATTCAGCTTTTTTATATATTTTTTAGGGAAACCCTGCGCAACCAAAGAATTCTTTGAGGAATTAATTCCAGAAAGATGAGCCCACTACAACAAGCTGGGTACGCTTAGAAAGCTTAACATGTGTACTTTCAGGGAATATATGATTTATGGGGGATATTCCAAATGTAAAGGGTTGTTTTGGTTGAAAAATCGCAAGGTGCGCACTTTGTCTGCAGAACTGAAATTTTCAAGTAAAATTACCGTTACGCACATGCTTTACTTTGGGGTGTTTGGCAACTCTTCCCTTGACAGAACCTATGCATGTTGGGTGTTGTTCTGTTCGGGGAATGTTGCTTTTTCAGATTAAACTTGTTTTTTCTTGTTTGTATATAGTTTTTTTAGGAAAATGTGGCTTTGATTCTGCTTTTTTATCCTTTTTTTGGGGAAACTCTTTGCAACCAAAGAATACATTGAGGAATTACTTCCAGAAAACTATGGTCACATCAACATGCCTGGTACACCTAGAAAGCTTGAGGTGTGTACTTCCAGAGAATATATAGTTTGTTGCGGGTATTTCAAATGTAAAGGGTTGTTTTTCTGGTAAAACTGCAAGGTGCGCGTAGCGCATATCACAGTAGTATTTTTTTCTGAAAATCCCCTAAAGCGCTATTTCAGTTTGGGGGAGTCTCCTGGGCAGGAAAGGGTGTCTACCTATACATATGTGGTATCGCTGTAACCGGGAGAAATTGGGATTTCACACGTAATAAGATTTTATTGACAAACTTACATTTTTTATTACAAAAAAACTCTACAAATTGTAAAAAAATAATTTTTTTAAATTTTTTTTCACATATTTCACCCAAAAATATTGAGAATACACCTAAAAAATACAAACAAGACATTTCATGTTAAAGCCCAGACTCTGCTGAAAAAAACAATATATCATTTTCCTGGGAAATCCCTGGAAATCCTTTCAAAAATGACAGTTGAACATGTGTAGCGCAAAATAGTGAAACATCGTCTGGCAACAGGGAGTGGCAAATGCTGCAGGTAGGCTGGCAGCGAAAGGGTTAAAGATACTCACTAGAGTTAGTCCCCTTTGGGGTTGGGGAGGGGGCATGTACCAGTTGCTTTCTGTTTTTAATTGTTTTTTCTTTTGTTTATTTACTGTATTTTACACCCTATAAGGCTCACTTGCCCATAAAACACACCTGGGATTTGGAGGAGGAAAATAATATCTTGAACTAAATGTTGTGCTAAAACACCATCTCTCAAGACCCAAAAAATAGGCAAGGTGCAGAATCCACCACTTACAGGCAAAGTGGCATTCCCCCATCCTATTCCCCATAGGCAAAGTGGCATTCCCCATCCCATTCCTATAGGTAGTGTGGCATCTCCAATTCGCCATGGGCAGTGTGCCCCGCCCCCCTTCCCCACAGGCAATGTGGCCTTCTTCCATTCCATTCCTTAGTATGGAATTTCCCTCTCCCATTCCACATAGACAGTGTGAAATTCCCCCCTCCCATTCCTAATAGGCAGTGTGGCATTCCCCCCTCCCATTCCTATAGGCAGCGTGGTATTTCCCCTCCCATTCCCCATAGGCAATGTGGCATTCTCCCATCCTATTCCCAACTCCCATTGCTCAAAAGCCGGTTGGCATTCTCCCATCCGATTCCCCATAGACAGCGTGACATTCCTCCAATTGCCTTCTCCATAGGCACTGTGGCAATCCCCCACCCCATCTCTCATAGTTAGTGTGGCATTCCCCCTCCTATTTCCCATAGGCAGCGTGACAGTCCCCTATCCTATTCCCCAAAGGCAGTGTGTCATTCCTCCATCCTATTCCCCATAGGCTGCCACAGCCAAAGCCGCCCATGGTTCATGCTGTCCCTGGCGTCGCTGCCGCTGCTTCTTCTCTGGTGCTGCTCCTCTATCTTCTGGCCTCCCTTGGCTTTGGCAGCCCAGCCAACAGTGCGGGTGTGGTGGTTATGTGAGTTAACTTTTATCTTTTTTTTTACATTTGCCCGATAAGATGCAGTGACATTCAACCCACCCCTTTTGCGGAAAATTGTTTCCTATAGGGCAAAAATATGGTATGCATTTTTATGTTTTTTGTGTACATAGTTTTTGCTTAATTAAAGCTTATTTACTCATTCTATAAAATCACTGTGCACCGGGGAGTGTGCATGCACAAGCCTGTCTGATAGATGCTTAAATCAGGAGCTCTGTCACCAGTCAACATTTTCTAGTTTCTGGAGTGCTTATCAGTTACCCACTACTATTGCTGACCACTGCGGGAGAGCCCTCACTGACCAAGGTACCAGCCTGAATGGGCAGAGCCACCAAAAAGCCCATATCAGCAAGTAGGCGAGACAGACATTCTCCAGCTCCGGCCACAGACAAGATGTCCGCGAGACTCAAGCTGCCGGGCATACATTGACGGGGACTCCAGTCCGACCCTCAGCCACCCCAAGCAACTCAACCTTCCCCACAAGAGAAGACACTCTCTGTCCCTGGAGGAGCCAGGACTTCCTCCCTGGATAGAGTTATAGCCAAAATGGAGGTAAAAAACAACCCTAACCCAACCTCTATACCCCCAAAGCCCCTCATACAAGCCCTCTACAAAATGAGTCTTCCCTCTACAACAGGATCCACTTACAATATCTTACTTAATTCCATCTTGTCCTGCCCTGTCCTACCCTTTCCTCTTCTCATATATATCTTTTTCTTATATATTTCCCCAGGGGGCAGGAGACCTGTAATGAGAGCCCCTGACCACAATACTTATGACTTCTCAGCCTAACCCACCAAAATTACAGAACCTTAATCTAGCTTCACACAATGCTCAGGGCCTCATCTCACATATCAAGCAAAGCAAGGATTCTATAGCTCAGCCAAAATTGATGTAATCCTACTCCAAGAAACCCACTTTATGAAGTCCTCTGCACCCAAACATTTCATAATAACTATCCCACCTTTTTAGCATGTCAGCTCAAGGGAAAAAGAGGGTTAGCTATATGCTTCTCCAAAAATGTCCCCTTTTTACTCATTGAATGCTCTCAAGATAAAGAGGGAAGATACATCTCAGTCAAAGGTAAGATTGGGGACTCTTTGATCTCTATTCTATCATACTATGCCCCAAATACCAATCAAAATAAACTGAATCTCCT
Organism: Gastrophryne carolinensis; assembly: GCA_027917425.1. Taxonomy (NCBI): domain Eukaryota; kingdom Metazoa; phylum Chordata; class Amphibia; order Anura; family Microhylidae; genus Gastrophryne; species Gastrophryne carolinensis. Next base: position 454,863,678 of record CM051234.1, read on the forward strand.
TGGAATTGGAGGTTCTCTTTTAGACAAATCCACAGCTAAAGTTCTGAGATTTCGGCACCTTCAAAAGCAGGTTCCTGGTTTTCTCGCTTACTCCACTCTCAAGGCCTAGTGGACATTTGGCGTTCAACTTTTATATTAAAGACTATACTTTTTATTTGCAGGCCTACAAAACATACTCAAGAATATATCATATCTTTATACCCTCTTCTATGGTTCCTGAGACTCGAGACACTGTGATCCTTGATGCCTCTTGGTCTGAAAAGACCTTCATTTTCCCAAAAGAGAATAAATGAATATTTGTTCCCTCCCAACCCAGTAGAGGAGAGATAGTTACCAAGATTAAGGCCTTCTTTGACTTGAATCACCCAGAGGACACCTCCCCCCAAATAATTGGGCCACTCGCAAAGCCACCATTAGAGGTTACATTTATTTAGATATCAAGTAGAATTAAAAAAAAGAGAGTCCACTATAACACTTAAAACCAAACAGCTCTTAGACATTATTAAGACTCATAAAGCCAACCCAAACACCAATTTGAGAGACCAGATAGATAACATATAGATAGCATGGGAACAGAAATAAACCTACTCTTAAACACTAAATCTGAAAAAGAAATCAGATGGAATAAACACAAATTTTACACATGGGGAGACAAATCTGGCTCTCTGTTAGTGAAGTAGCTTACCCCCAGAATGAGGATTATCTATGCCCTCAAACATAAACTTGCAGATGGATCTCTAAAAAACCTAAAAAAAGTTTCCAGGGAGTTCTAAAAATGTTACTCCAAACTCTACTCTAAACCCCCATCCCTTAACCTTAGACAAGCTCAAGAGTGGTTTGATTACATCAATCTAAAATTTCTCACTGATGATCAGAAAGAACTCATGGAAAGTGAATTTGCTTTACAAGAAGTCAATGCTATCAAATCACTCAAACCCTCAAAAGCTGGTATCTGCTATAAAAATATGCTGACAATCTAGCCCCCCACTTCCTCAACTGGTTTAACAATATTGACAAGGAGGGTCCGATCCACAAAGATGCCAACCTGACATACATAAATATTATCCCAAAACCAGGTAAAGATACATCTGATTTAAGCCATTATCGTCCTATTTCACTTATCAACAATGGTCTAAACATTTTCACTAAAATACTAGACACCAAATTGAGTACTTTTCTTGCATCTTTAATTCATATACCCCAAGTAGGTTTCATACCTGGTTGTCAAGGTCCAGATCAGACCTAACAAACAAGGTATGCTCATGGCTCTAGTATGCTTTTTGACATACTAAGAGGCATGAGGCAGGGGTGCACCCTGTCCTCTGTTCTATTTGCATTAGCCATTGAGCCACTAGCTTTGGAAATCAGACAAAATGTCAATTTTACTTGTGCTAACCGGGAGCATAAATGTGCATTAGTTACAGATGATATCCTTTTATTCTTATCTCAACCCTTGATAAAATGTGTTTAGATGCTTGAATCAATTCTCCCTGATTTCTGGTCTTGAACTTAATTATTCTAAAACAAGAGTTCTTAATATTAATTTTCTCATCCCTGAACTCAAAAGTATTAAATATAATTTAAATTCACATGGAACCAGTTTGTCATTCCATATCTAGGGGTCAAGCTTACTCCTGACTACGATTCACTTTACAAGGCCAACTTTCCCAAATTCTCAAGAAGTTGACAGAAGCTATGAGAACTTGGTCAGCCCTCTCATTATCTTGATTTGGAAGAATAGCTGCTGTAAAAATTACCGTTACTCGTTTACTGTACTATTTCAGGTCCTTGTCCATCCAAGTCCCTATTAAAGACATTAAGAATTTTCATCCAAAAGGATAGCCAGAAAGACACTAAATAACATGGTGGTCTGGGTGCCCCTGACTTGTTCATGTATCACTATGCTTCTACTATCGCACAACTTTCCTCTATATTTATAAAACACTTTCCCCCGCCTGGGTCCAAATGGAAAATATCCCCAGGCAAGTGACTTCAAATGGTGGATGAACAAAAGCCTTTACAGAATTGAAAAACTCCTACCAAAATTAGGTGGGGGTTCCTTTGCTGAATTTAGCAACTCAGTGGGATTCCCCTCAATGGAACTCTTCAGAGCGCAAAAAAAATGTCATATCCTTAACTCTGTGAGGAAAAAGTCCTCAGACATACGGTCCAAGACTCAGTTTGAAAGACTTGCTTCATCTTCCCTTGAAAGGGCAGGAGGAACATATCTTCTTTATAATCACTTTACTGAAGTCAAGTGCAATTCATCATATATGCATGTCTGAGATAGAGATCTGGGGGACTCCATGGATTTACAAAACTGGAAAGAATTCATCTCTAGATTCACTAATGGGTTCATCAATACAGCATTGATAGAAGTCAGTTATAAGGTAGCGCTGAGGTGGTATATGGCTCTAGCCAGGATATCCAAGGTTTTCCCAAGCATTACCCCAATTGCTTTAGACTATGTAAAATATCTGGGGACATGTTACACACATGGTGGACATGTCTGATAGCCTCTCAGTTCTGGGGTGGGATTGAAATCCTCATAAAAGTTATCATTAATTCTTTAAGATTGCAGGGATCCCCAGACCAACATCCCAAATCTCCTTTTGCCTCTTCTTCCTACTCTATTTCCCTTAGTCTTTCCCCTACCACTCCCTTACTTTTGGGATACCCTCCACATACCTCTATCCACCTCTAGCAGTTGAAATGTTCTTTATATTATAAAATACACCTCCAGATACCCAATGCTCTACAATATTGGGTTATATGCTATTCTGGTATACGTATGCTATCAACCAAATCTTGTTCTTAAATTCTTATATGCCCTCTCCTTAGAACCATAGCACCAGAACCAGAATCTAAATATATATATATATGTATATATATATATATATATATATATATATATATATATATATATATTCATAAAACAAATGAATCTCTTATACTTGACAAAATTCCCAGTTAGATCCTCTCTAGAAGCTCCTCAAATAATTTTCAGCATTATTGTGCCTTTTGGACATATGAAAGTTTATGGACTGTTACAGAATTATACCCAGGAGAGAAACTGTACTTTCTTCTTTCTTGAAATAAAAACATATTGAAACTAAAATCATTGTGCATTAAGTGGGGCCCACCTAGGGACCATGGTGTTGTTGGTGATTATGTTTTTTGTGACCTTAATTGTGCTGGCATCTGTTGATTGCTGGGGTGTGCACATCTAGTCTCTTTAAAAGGTGTAGCAAGTGCACTTAAAGAAATTTCAGCCAGCAACTTCAAGTAATTGTACTTATCACTGCAGTTAACATGAGAAGCGTTTGATACCATGGCTCTTGTTTTATAATTTTTCTGATTATGACTATGATTATTTATCCTGAAAAGGTAGATTTTAGGCAGTTAGATCTTTTCTCACTCAGCACACAATAAAGTATGGGCTGGAGGGCTGGATTAAGCAAGTGCAGCACCATGCTATTGATAATGGGGGTCATGCTAATTATTTGGTGAAGCCAGTGTTCATTGGGGATTGCAACCTGCTTCTTTGTGAGCTTATTAAAGATTAGACACAAAATAATCTGTAGCTGTGTGGATGCATCTTTACCAGTAAAGTACATCTTTTTACTATAAGGGAAGGATGTTTTTTTTTTTTAAGTTTGGAAATAACAGCACCCTATGGACTATGCAGAAAAAAAGTTGTAAATTCTTACCCATAGGATGTTGTTATTTCCATACTTAAAAAATATCCAAGAGCAATAGAAGAAAAGGCTCTAAAAGAGATGCAGGTTACAAACCACATCACAAGGCACATCGGAAGCCACACTGGATTCACTTAATAATTAGTATGACCCCCATTGACTGCATTTATTACTTCTCTCTTCTATGCGGGTTAACATGTTCTCAAGACCATGTCTTCTTGACTGTTACATATTTATGCACTTTGCACTTTCCTTATGCACAGTTGCAGGTTTTATTACACCATTTGAATTACAATTTTTTTAATCGTGTATGTTGTTATTGGGTCATGGAGAGGCTAGCATACATTTATGCCGTTTAGGTTGCAGACTCTCCTAGCTTTTTTAATATGTCCTTGTCTTGTGTTTAAATTATATGTATTTTCTCAATAAAATTTGTATATCTATTTTATTATTGTTGAGTGTGGTGGTGCATCCTTACTTAGTCCACATATCTATGTGGTTCCTTATATTGTAACTTCTAAATTACATAAATTTACCTCACCTTTAGAACTGTCCCATCAAATGTGCATGGGGGGGTTGATTTTTAAATAGAAATAAACTTTACTGTGTGCTGAGTGGAAACAGCTGTGACTGTCTTTTCAAATTCAGCCTTTTCACAAAAATCCAAAAACATTTAATATGTTGTTTAGACATTGGACCTATTTTTTAAACAAAACAATTAAATGTATTTGTAATTAGAATGATCGGACATCAAAAGTTACTAAAACTTTAATGTGTGTTTGTTTCTTGATTTGTTATTCAGGATCACAGGAGCAACTCTTTGTCTTTCTGTGAAGCTTACAAACAAACAACATTTCTGGAACATGAAGCACTGACCTCTGACCACTCTGTCTTATATTTCCCTTGGCAGATCCGTCAGTTGTGTGGTGCTCTTTTCCCCATTCAAGCGTATCTTTGTGAAGTGTAGACCTCACAGTCATTCCCAACAGATGAGCAAGCTGAACTAGAGACAGTATTCATTGTAGAATCTTAGCAAAGTGAATTACAAAGCTTTCTGCAACTACTCAGCTATAGCACAATGAAAAGCTAAATTCTTCCAGGAAAAGACACTCTCAGTTTATTAGTGTTCTTATCACTAAACAAAATCAATATATAGCCCCAATGAATATGTGGTCCAGCCCCCTATTATTGGGTTGCCTTTGTAAAAACCCCATTGGACTACAGATTACACTTACCTCCTGCTACTAAGAGGCCGATTCATTAATAGCGGCAGGTAGCGACAGTTGAGCGACTGTAGCAGTATTTTCACAGCGCCCGCTAGTAGTCGCTGTGCTTGGCCATTGTTCGGTTGTTGATAGCAACTCAGTCGGTGTGCAGTAATGTTGAATACGGGGTTAGGAGTCGCTATTTGACAGGTTCCGCGATGTATGGGTGCGCATGATTGCGACTGGTCAGAGCGACCGGCTCCCACCATATTCATCAAAAAATCACGCTCCAAAAATTAAGCACTGTAAAATGCATGTTTAAACCCCAGAGCGCGGGCGGCGATGTGTCAAAAGTAGTTTTTTAACCCCCAAACCACCATATTTTTGGAAACAAAAAATAAAAAATGTTTTAAAGAATTTGGTAATATGAATACAATAATATCAGACCTGTAATATCAATTCTGCACACATTTTTTTTTTTACCTTAAAAAAATTATCTAACATGGCAGAAGTGGTCACAGAATTGAAAAAAAAAACATTAATAACAATGAATTATGAATATTTAAAGATTGTTCCATTGAAATGCTGAGCTGAGGCTGGAATAATGATGAATGAGTGGCTATCTGGCGCTATCTCAGTCGCTAAGCATGATCGGCTTGATAAATGTGTGATTGTGGTGGGGAGCCGGCGTTCTCGTGGAGGTGCCCGTCATTACCGGTCGCTCACCAGTCGCTACCTGCCGCTATTCCTTCATAAATAAGGGCCTAAGTGCTCTGGCTCACCTGCTATTGTTCCTGCAGCATCTATCATTGTGTTTGAAGCCCCTGCCAGGTCCCACATTGTGGCCAGAGGTATACGTGAGTGTTCAAAACCAGCCTGAGACATACATAGACAATAAGGAACTTCTCCTTGGTCTGGCTCATACTCTTTCCACACTATTTTTATTATTATTGTTTATTTATATAGCGCCATCATCTTCTGTAGCGCTTTACAAGGTATGATTGCCTACACACTTATCTACAGGTCATAATTCTGAACTGTGGGAAGGTAACGTAGATGTGATCAAAATGTTACACACACTGGTGTGATCAAAACACTAGTGTGATCAATATGTTGCAAAAGTTGTTTTGTGTTTAGGCTCATTTTTAGTTCTTGTAGGCAAAAGAACACATTGGTAGGAAAAAACAGGAGTGAAAACAGATGTATACAAGAAATACATTTTTTCACATCTAACTCGTTTACTGACTGCTAAACTGCTAAAGCAAGTTTTGCAAATATAAATTTGTTTAAACTTTTTCAGAATCAAAGACACGTAAATATATATTTTCCCATTCTGCTCTATGGCATCTTAAGCTTCAGCACCACCAGAAACAGATGCAGCTTATACAACCAGTCTGTGCTGTGAGGTGGGAGTCATAAATCAATCTCTATTCTTTGTAGACACTGGTGCTAACTGTCACATGTGTCTTAAAGTGGACCAACACCCTCTGTGATCGGCCCGGGAATCTATAAGATTCCCAGGCCGATCTGATCCCTCCCTGTGGGGCATCCAAAGTCGGGATGCCCCGCTGTGTGAAACCCCCCAGGACGCCCTCTAACCTTACTCCCGGTCCAACGGGGTGCCCCGCGGAAGTGGACCAAAACCCAGGATAGTGAAAATCCTGGGTGTTGGTCCACTTTAAATAAGGCATAATGGCACAAACAGCACAATACATTAATAAATCATTTAATTCATCCAATTACAGAACATGTGGCCCTGCACTAGCAGCTGCCACATGCCAGGCTTCTATTGAGGTCACCAGTCTACAGTCACATTCACTGTCACAAAGCCAGTGTGGCTCCCCAGCAATTCTCCCCCTCCTGCTCTTATAGGGAGCTGTGTTGCAGCTCATTAATCCACTTAGGTCTCTTCAAACATGGCCCCCTACTGCAAAGGGATTTTTGCTCCCTCCTACAGCAGTGCCCTGGGTTGCAGCAGTGCCCTGGGGAAACTCTCCCCATTCCCCCTAACAGTGCCTCGAGCAAATGAGCAATTCTCCTCTGACTATGTACACATTCTGTGCTGAAAAGTGATTCTCACCACCCATTGCCCTCACCTGCAAGCAGCAGCCAGGTGTTAAATTATGGCGGCTCCCACACCCTTGTCAGGCAAGGCTACAAATCTCATTACCAGACAACTGAGGGCAGGAAACTTGCTATATAAAGCATTAGTTCAAAAACCTAAGGGAGAGGGTATTAATCAAGGGTTTCCCCCATGACTAGCAGCAAGCTTAAACATAGTTGGTATTTGTGTCAGGCAGAACTTTTGATCACCCAATCAAAGCAAGAAAAAGGGGTACTCATCTTTTGTCCCCCACAGCTGATCAGTCCAAGTCTGGAAATCTGCAACTTACCTAAACACTGGATCCCAACCTGCAACAGCCCAGGCCTGAGTTCCATTGACCGGTGCTTCCATATCCAGCTTGCCCCCCTTACTATTATTAACATGGGCGTGGCTATGCCCTCTCCATTCACTACAATGCAGTGGGTATGTCAGACCTTGGCACAAACCCTCCATTTTAATAAATGTAGAGGGATTGGTAGTGCTCCTGTGACTGATGGTGGGTTGCAAGCACAACACAGCATCAATTTCAACCCCATGTTTGTGCCCAGGGTGGCACAGGACAGGAAAGCTGTGGTGCGGGTGGGGATACAGCAATCAGGGGGGTTGCTGTTTGCTGGACTCAGAACAATCAGCTATGGGGGACAAAAGAAGAGTAACCTAATGTTGTTTTGATTGGATGGTCAATCACATTAACAATTCAGTCAACAATGCTATTGATACAAAGCCACCTTCAATCAGTTGCAACATTTATTGTCAGGAATATTCATCTTGGCCATCAGCAGTATTAAGTCTTGAGCCCCACATTGTCACTATGTGGTTGTGTCAGCCAGGTGAGAATTCTCACTATTTTATAGGAGAGAAAACTGCTATTGACTTTCAGTGTCTACCTTGGGGCTGATTCAGAACCAGGTGAAAATTTACATCCGTTAGACAATGAAAGTGAATGGCAAGTTTCTCTCCTTAAAAAGGAGAGAAAGTATCAACCTCTGTGTCTAGCTATGTTCCTGCATGCTGTTTGTTTTTTGTCATATGCTTTCTCCTTTATTGGATGAAAAAAACTCTCAAAAACTATTTTGAAGACTAGTACTTTCCAAAAAACTCTAAACAATAACCAGAATAAATTACCTTATCATTCTTTTACTGATATACATGGTTTTAATAATATAACACACATAAATAGACTGTTAAAACATCTTTGAACTACAGATGCATAGTGAGAACAACTATTTACAATTCCTATAAAAGAATTCTACGTTTTGCTTTGGTCAGCCTACAATGCATTTTGCCAAAAAAAGGTTTTGCCTTAGAAGAATATACTGTTTATTGTTCCATTTTCCCCCTGCAATAACACTTCCACTAGGCCCCTCTCCAAAACAGTAACCTCCTCGAGAATATATAGAACTCTAACTCACTCTGTATAAGCTGTAAAAGCTGGCTAGCCAGAATTTTGTGAACTGGTGCCAAAGAACAGTTTGGCCTAAACAGGCCTAGGTTCAATACTACCATTTGTGTCTCTAAGGTTCTAATGGTGCCATTACATCTTTGTTCCTAGGATTATTTTTGCTTTATATTCTGACCAGATTGCTTTCTTAATTCTTCCAAAATTGACTTCATCTGTGCACACTGCCTTTAGAAATACTCCTGACTCAGTGATTGCTCCTTTGCATAGCTTTAACTTAGACCTCCTCACATCAATTCGGACTAATGCCATAGTGCCTGCCCAAATATTCAGGTCGCCCTTTCAATGCTTTAGGGTCAAATTTTGCAATAAAATGGCTCAATTTCCTCTGCATCACCTATTTGATTGTTCTATTGAATGACTACTGGGTATATAATATTAAAGGATCTCTTTCGCTTCTTTTATAGTTAAATCTGCATAAATATGACAGTTAATTAGATAAGGGGTTATGGGTTTACCCTACATTAAAAAACATCATTGTCTTTTTCTGTCACTGGAAGAAAGTAGAATCAGCAGCCCACCTACCACAGGGCATTGTCCAGATAAAGTACTAATAAGTACTAATAAACTAATTAGATTTTACTGATTTATTTTAAAGCTGGCTGGCAAACCTATTCATCATCCCTAATAATGAATTTATATTTAAATAATTAAAAGATGTTAACATTTTTTTTACTTATTGAATGTGTTGAAGAAAATCAATATTGACCCAATCAATAGGACCTAATGTTATCAACTCCCAGGTAGATTATTGCTGTTCTGATTATAAAGAAATGCACAACTGAATATACATAAATGATTTCCTTTAAGTTTATTTTTTTTTTTTTTATGTAATATATCTTTATTGGGTTTTATATAGACTTACAAACATAAAAAACAGCAAGAAATACAGCGAGAAAAGCGCATGGTTTCAGTGCTTAAAATATATGCTAAAGATAACAATAACAAGTATGGGCATAGAGGTAACAAGACTGTGGTAAGTTGCGGTAATGATATCAACAATGGTATCCACATAATATCCTCACTTATCCACTATGCATTTTTAGTACCATAGTGCCCATATACTAAGGCGCTCAACGGAAATAGAAGCTTAGATGATATACGCGAGAAATGTAGGAAAGCAAAAGAAAGGAAGAAAGAAAGAGAGAAAGAAAGAAAGAAAGAAAGAAAGAAAGAATGTCCACCTCACCTATTCCTCTCCAGTAACTCCTGGATCTTCGGGGAGCTCTTGGATAATTCCCATATTGTCCAGGTCTTATCGTGTTTTTTAGCCCCACCCTCGACCCCGGCAAGTGCTAAATCCTCCATCCTTTTAATATTCTCTAACTCCCCGTACCATTCCGTTAAGGAGGGTACAGTGTTGGAACGCCAGTGACGGGGTATTATCGATCTGGCAGCTGTGAGCATGTGCCTCAGAAGGCCTCTCCCCCCTGCCGCCACCGAACCCGGGATCATCGATAGGAGGGTCACCTGAGGGGAGTTGGGGACTCTCAGAAGCGTTGTGTATTCAAATATCTTCAACACCTCCTCCCAAAAGGCATTTATGGCCGGGCATTCCCACCAGATGTGTGTTAGGGTCCCACGCGCTCTATTACACCTCCAGCATCTATCCGTCTCTGAGCCCCGGTATCTTACCAGGTCCGCTGGGCTCCTGTACCATCTGGTCAGGATTTTGTAGTTCCTTTCCTGGGCCCTACATGCCATTGAGAGTTTGTGCGTTAGCGCAAAAGTCTTTTCCCACTCCTTCTTCTCAAACGTCTGACCCAATTCCTCCTCCCACTTTCTACAAAATAATGGGAGACCCTCTTCCATATTTCCTGCCTGATGAATCCTATATAAGGTTGAAATTGCCCGGGAGGGGGGTGACCGATCCCTGAGGATCGTCTCCAGCTCTGTTAGTGGCCGAGATAGAATATTCCCATGGGCTACCGAGCCGATGAAAGCGTTTAACTGTGCATATAAAAACCAGGATAGTTTCCTCCCCCCTCCCCGCTCCCTCAAGTCCGATAGTGGTGGCAGGCCAGCTCCGGAGGTAATCTCTCCCAATCTTGTGTCCTGAGACGCTTCCCACATAAGAAATGTTTTGGCCCCCAATCCCGGGGCAAATGCAGGGTTATCGAAGAGTGGGGTGAGAGGGCCCGGTCTACATGATATGCCCCTTAGTTTCAGTGACCTGTCCCAGAGAGTCAGCAGGGGATTCACAAAGTAGGGAAGTTCCCGTCTCTTTGGACGGAGCTCAGGGTCCACCCAAGGCAGGGCAGTCAAACTAATTGGAGAGGTATCATTTTCTAAGTCCACCCACTGCTTACTCCCCTTGTGGTGGAACCAGTCTACAAGCCTAACTAGTACCGCGGCCGCGTGGTATGATTTCATGTCGGGGACCCCCAGCCCCCCCGCAGATTTGGGTCTACACAGCGTCTTCCTACTTACCCTAGGCTTTTTACCATCCCAAATAAATTTGAAAAAAGCCGCTTGTATCTGTTTAAAGAACCCCCGTTCCGGCAACAACGGTAAGGTCTGAAAAACATATAGGAATCGAGGTAAGACGTCCATTTTTAGGATATTAGTCCTCCCCAGCCAGGAGTAATGTTTTTTAGCATATGTTTTCAGGCTTTCCATGGTGCCGTTAAGGAGTGGCACATAGTTCAGTTTATAGAGTTTCCCCAGATCCGTGGACACTTGTACCCCCATGTATTTTATTGATTCTCTCTGCCACTTAAACGGAAAATTTACCTGTATTGATTCCCGGGTCTGTTCCCCTAGGGAGATGTTCAAGATCTCTGTTTTAGTCATGTTGACTTTAAAGTTGCTCAACCTGCTGAATCTTTCAAACTCCTTAATGACAGACGGCAGGGAGGTGTGTGGGGAGGTTATATATAACAGGAGGTCGTCGGCAAAGAGGGAGAGCTTATATTCCCTTCCCCCGCATGGCACCCCTTTAATGGAGGGGTTGGCTCTCAAAGCGTTCGCCAAGTGTTCCATTACTAGAACGTAGAGCAAGGGGGACAGAGGGCATCCCTGCCGTGTGCCATTCCTTATGTCGAAAGATCCAGAGAGGGTGCCGTTGATCTTAACTTTAGCAGTGGGGTCATGGTATAAAGCCATAATTCTATCTCTCATGACCGGTCCCACCCCCACCTGGGAGAGCGCGGCCTCTAAGAACCCCCAATGTACCCTATCGAATGCCTTTTCTGCGTCCACCGCCAGGAGGCATGATGGGATTCCTTTTGATTGAGCGAAGTGGATCAACGAGACGGTTTTGATCACATTGTCCCTGGCCTCCCTGCCCGAGACAAACCCGACCTGATCATTGTGAATCAATGAGGGCAACAAAGGCTGAATCCTGGTCGCCATGATTTTGGCGAACATTTTGATATCTACGTTGATCAGTGAAATCGGCCTATAGTTACCCGGAAGGGTGTTATCCCTCCCGGGTTTCGGAATGACCGTAATGTGGGCTTCCAGGGTCTGTCTCGGGAAGGGGCAGCGACCCGATATAGAATTAAACACCTTTGTCAGGAAAGGGGCAATCAGAGGTCCCATGACTTTATAAAACCTGGGGGTAAACCCGTCCGGTCCGGGGCTTTTCCCTGCAGGGGTTTCCCTTATGGCCTTCTCTACCTCTACCTGCCTCACCGGATCCTCTAACGCCTCACTCTCCTCCGGGGGGATGACTGGTAGGGCCGTCTCGGCTATATAATTGTCCAGGTCCCCTGTTAGTCTCCCCTGTGGATCATTCCCAATGTTGTATAGGCCGGAATAATAGGATTGGAATTCACCTGCAATTAGGGGTGTCTTATGTACCTCCCTTCCATCCGCCGTTTTCAGGCTGGGGATGAACGAGCAGCCCTGCCTTGGGTGGAGTGATCTAGCCAGCAGCCTACCGCATTTATCAGAGTATTCATATAAGCATGCCCTGTACCTATCCCTGTATCTAAGGTAGCATTGGTCATATAGCCCCTTTAACTTTTGCCTGGTTTCTATCAGTTCTCGCAATGTTCCATGGGACGGGAGGGTCTTATGCGCCCTTTCCAATTCCTGTATGTGCCCCATAGTCTCCACTATCAGTTGGGCTCTCTCTTTCTTGAGCCTCGCGCCATGCTTGATAAAGACTCCCCGCATTATACACTTTAGCGCCTCCCATTGTATCGGCAATGAGGTACTGTCATTGCTATGGTCAAGGTGGAAATTAGCCACCACAGCCTTAATCTCGGCCATGCATAGAGTATCTTTCAGGAGGTTGTCGTTCAGACGCCAAGTGAACTGCCTGGGAGTCGCGTCCAGCACCGGGAGGCTCAGAAAGACCGGGGCATGATCCGACCATAGCATCTGGCCAATCGAGGATTCGGGGTCTATTGCGAGGGCATGGTGGCTCAGGAGGAAATAGTCCAGCCTGCTGTACGTGTTATGAGTATGAGAGAAGTACGTGTAGTCCCTCTCCCCCCCATGGAGGATCCTCTATATGTCCACTACCTGCAAGGACTGAAAGGCGTTGCGGAGTCTGTTGAGTTTAGAGTGGGAGATTGCAGATTTCCCCTGCGAGGAATCGATCCTTGGGTCCAAGACTAAGTTGAGATCCCCCCCAATGATTACCGTTCCATCCCTGAAGTCCTCTAGCAAGCGTAGTATTCCCAATCCTGCCTCTACCTGTCCCTGGTTGGGCAGGTACAAATTAGCCAGGGTATATCTTGCGCCATACAAGGTGAGTTTAAGGAACAAGTACCTGCCCCCCGGGTCCACTTTAACCTGGATGTTTTCTACAGGGACGTTTTTATGTATGGCAATGGATACTCCCTTGGTTTTACCCTCAGGGTTAGGACAGTGGTACCATTTATCATAGTATCTGTTTCTAATTTCTGGGATTTTCCCCTGGCAAAAGTGTGTCTCTTGTAAAAGGGCGATGTCCACTTTTTCTTTATGGAACCCATATAGGATTTTTGCCCTTTTCTCAGGGATATTCAGCCCCTTTGCGTTAAGGGTACAGAGTTTAAGACTCATCAGTGTGGGTGAGTGACAGGAATATGAGAGGACCCCCGCCCTGTCAGATAGTGTCACAAAGTCTTGTTCGGGTTACGTAGTCCCGGCCCCGAGAGGCACAATCAGGAACCTGGAGAGGAAGAGTAGTAAGGGACACCAGAGAAAAAGAGAGAGAAGCTAAAAAGTCTCAAAGGGAGATAGAAGTAAGAGACAGAGAAAATAACAGGACTAACAAGGCAAACAAAACTGGTAAGCCCACCTTAAAGAGGGGGCAACAGAGAACTAAGAGGGCCGTAGCCCTCAAAACCACGCAAATCCCTTCGGCTCGCAGCCAATGGGATGGCGTGGATACCTACTTGGAGAAGTAACCTCGACACTAGGGATCGTGCTTCCGCCGATTCCACAGCGTCACAAGTTCAGACACCCATCTACCCCTCTATCTATCTATTATGAGTCACGGCCGACCCTATTTTAGGCCTCCGTCTCAGAGCCTCAACAGAGTCTGACCGGATGGACTCCGGAGAGCCCCCACAGACCATCAGCGACCATGAGACCAGACCGCCATGGCCCGCCCCCCACCGGGCAAGGACAAATAATCGCCATGCCATGGGAGAGAGCGAGCCCCAGCAGGGCCGCCCCAGGCCACGTCTGGTCCAATCTGTACAAGACCGACTGGTTTGGTTATTGGCCACCTCGAGACATCAAGGGGGAGATATGCGACCCCAGGGGCAAACCAGCCCCGCATCCCCCAGCCTCTGCCAAAGTCGCACTAAACCAGGGGGGAGAGGCGGGAGGGGGCGTCCACCCAAGCCGGTCCCGCACAGATCACACCTCCTTCTACTTCGAAATTCAAGACAATTAACTCTTTTCCTTGGAAACAAACATAAGTTGAACAGCATAAACATAAGGCCATATATATATCAGACATCCTGCACTCTATGCCGGGATCCCGCGATCCCCCCATCGCTCTGGGTCCCCTCTGGGTCCCCCCCTCCTCGCCCCCGAATCCACCTAGGACGTCTAGGGGCCCTTTGCGGGAGCGGGGGGGGGCAGGCCGAAATCCAGCCAATCCGGGACCGGGAAGGGATCCAAGCCCAGGAAATCAAACATGTTTGGTAAGTCCGCTTTGCTGCGAAGGGCGAAAGCAGCGTTGTCCCTGCGAATTATGAGATGGAACGGGTGCCCCCACTTGTAGGAGGCCCCCATCTCCCGGAGCTTGTCGAGCAAAGGTCGGAGCATTCTTCTCATCAACAAAGTGCGACGAGATACATCAGGTAGTATCGCGATCTGCGCGCCCCTCCACTCAATTCTACCTCGCTCCCAAGCCCGCCGTAGGATGTCTTCCTTGACGGTGAAAAAATGCACTCTGCATAGGACGTCTCTGGGGGCCTGGGGGTCTCCGGCCGGCCGGCCCGCTACCCTGTGGACCCGGTCGATTAATAGCTCAGCGTCCAGAGGCCTCTCCAGCAGGGAGTTAAATAGTTCCGTTACTGAAGAACGCAGATGGTCCGCTTGAACCGATTCAGGGACGCCACGGATCTTCAGGTTATTGCGCCTGTTTCTGTTTTCCTGGTCATCCACTTGAAGCCGGAGGTCGGTCATCTGCTGCTGGTACCGATCTTGCATTCTCTCCAGGTGTGTTAGCCGCGTGTCGTGGTCTGCCCGAGATTCTTCAAGAGTGGCAACTTTGGTCTCCAGGGCCGAGGATTTCTGTTGGATATCTTCAATTTCTCTTCTCAGGGCCCTCTCGATTCTGGTCGCCACTGCCTCCAGGTCAGCTTTAAGCTCAGCTTTTGTCGGCAAGTACTGCAGTATAGCTTGAAGGCTTGGGTCTAGAGCTGGGGTTGGGGAGGGTCGGCCGCTTGGGGGGTATCCCGCAGGGGATTCCGGGGGAGAACCGGCCAGGCCGTCTGCACAATGCTGGTGGATATGGGTGTCGGGGCATGTGGAACCCGGAGCTTCTGTATGTCTCCGTCCGGGGAGGGTACTGCTGGGGAACCAAATACTGGACCCTGGGGACCACTCTGCGTCCACTACTTTGAAGGGGCTTTGGGCCAGATTTGATGGGGGATTCGGCCGAACATTACCAATGCATATATCTGTCGGGGCAGGGTGCAGCTCCACCCGCACCACCCTACTGGATCCTGCTGGCGCTCCGCTCCTGTCACAAGGCGAGGGGTAGCCTCTGTCTGTATGTGAGGGACCAGGCTTGCCATCTTGTGACCCTTGTAATTTGGATAGTCCGCCCTTTATCTCAGGGCAAGGTCCCACCAGGTGCTCCTCTATCTGTGGGTTCCGTATGGCCAGTCCACCTCCCGCATGGCTTTCTCCCCCTCTTCTCCCTGGGCTGGACAGCATGTCACTGCCAGAGTTGCAGCCAGGCTTTACTACTGTCTCCATCCCCTCCCCGCTGCTCACTGAGCTCTCCTCTCCCCAGCAGCTGACCTCCGGGCTGGTGCCGTCATCGCTGGGTGCTTCTGCTCCCCCCTCGCAGCAGTCAGATCGCGGTTCCCTCACCTCACTGCCGCGCCGTCTCCTCTCCCCGCCACTCCGGCTTCTCACTGGGCTCGGGGCAGGACGCAGAGCCCCCGCCTCCTCCATCGCCCGGTTCGCATCACAGGCACCGCAGACATCAGAGGTGAGTGCTGTCCCCGTCACTCCGGCGTCCGTCTCGGGTGGTGTACAGGGGAGCGGGCTTGCCCCCTCGCGCCCTCCTGCTCCTACCCGGCCTCTCTGCTTGGCGGCCGCCATCTTGGGTGGCGGGGTCCCGGATCCCGGCTGGGCTCTGGGATGGAAAAAACTCCCGATTGCCGCTTTGGGGGGGCCCCGGACGCCGCCCCCGGTCTTCCTCTTCTTATTCCCCCTCATATGGGCAGTTTGGGTGAGGGTCAGGGTGTCTCAGTCCACTGAAAAGGTTAGGATCAGGCGGGAGCTCCTCCACTTACTTCCTCACTCCCTCATGCCGAAGCCACGCCCCTTAAGTTTATTTTTTGATTAAAAAATTGCTAAGCTTTGGAAAAGTGACCCTATATTTCAGCAAAAGAAGAAAGAAATTGATGAATAGGCGTAACTGGTAATTCAACTTTTGATGGCTTTTTTAAAAGTTTCCATTATTGTGTGCCACAATGATGTCCTAAAAGTGCTGATATTGTCTGTACATTTTTTTCTTTTCTATTTGTTGGCAACTCTTCTGTAGCAGCAATTTATGTAGCAGAGACTTCCTGACTCTGGATTACTAATCATCAGGTTGACTGAGGCATTCAACATTACTGAGCTTACAAGTAGTGATGTGTGAGTCGGTTAAAATTCGGGTTCGCCGAGTTCGGCCACGCTTGCTGCAACAGTTCTGGAATCTGAAACCAAACCCCATTGAAGTCTTCGGGGACCCAATCTTTGGAGCACAAAAATAGAGCCAGCAAGGCTGAAAATCAACAGGAACACATGGATGGTTGTCCTGCACAAAATGGGCTAGAGAAAGTACTCAAAATAATCACAGAAAAGAAAATTAAGAAGTACACCAATTAAGAAAAAATGTAAAATATTTTTTTTTCTTATGTGTGTTGGAGGCTGAATTTGGGGGAGGTAACACCCGGGAGATTGCCCTGCACAAAATAGATCAAGGAAAGTACTATAAATATTCTTATAAAAGTAACATTCTAAAGAAAGGCACCAATAAATAATAAATCAATATATACATAAATTAATCAATATTACCATCAGTAAATAAATATCTGGTGCAAGCAGGCACCAGGGTGTGCAGCTTTATCCAATATCGCTGCCAGAATGGTGAGGCCTAGAACACGTTTAGGGTTGTCGCAGATTTTATGCAGAGCCCTCCCCCTAACCCCCTTACAATCAGCAAGACCATCCCAGCCACAAGTCATGGAGTCACTAATGCTCTATGATGACACCCCTGTCTGGGATACCGTTGCCCATCCACCTGCCCCTGCTCCAGTTGCAGACATAGGGGTTCCCAGATGCACAACTTGTATCTGAGAATGAGGACATGGCCAGCGGACCATCGCAAGGGCATATATGGTGAGGATGAAACCCAACTGCAGACTGCCGTGACTTGCAGGAATGTGGAGGCTGAGAAGGAGGGTAGTGGGGAGGAGTGGGTGGAAATCCAGGGGTGATGACGACGTCCTAGACCCAACATGGACTGAAGGAGGAAAAGGCGGTGGCCAGCCAACCCCTAGGCAGCCAGCACAAGGGGCAACGGTGCCAACCATCAGGGGTCAGTCCATTTCTACTACTGCCCACCATACCCAGGAACTGAGCACAAAAATTTGGCTCAAAGGATCACCCCCAGCAAGGCATTTTTTTAAAACGTGCACTGACAAGACACTGATCATTTGCACGCAGTGCCACCAGTCGAGGAAAAAGCATTAAAAAGCATTAATAATCTCTGCTCCGTGTCCATGGCCAGGCACCAGCAAATTAAACAGATAAATTATTAGTATTATTAAAAATGTAAAAAATATTAAATAATTAAAATTAAAAAACAGGAAGGCCAATATTTCCAGGTGTCTGGCCACTCCACACGTGGATCACCCGCAGCCAAGCCAAGGGACACTTTTGGAGTTCCTGGCTGAATTTGAGGGCTCAGTGGTGGCATGAGGCCGAGGAGGAGCAGGGGGAAGACCAGGGTCATTTGCAGGCTTTGCAGTCACTGAAGGTAGGGAAATCTGTGCACAACTTTCGTCACCAAGGACCTGCAAAGCAACCAGAAAAACATTAGTTAGTATAATTTAGTTGCTAGTATTGTTATTGTTAGAATTATTCAATGTATTATTCCTATTTAGTAGTAGTTAATATATAGTTATCAGTTATAATCAGCATTGCTAGTTAGTATTAGTATTAGTTAGTATTAGAACTAGTATTAGTTATTTTTAGTATTATTATTATGTTCCCATTCCGGCCGCTGGAGCTGGAGAGCTTTAAAAAATTTTAAGACGAGGGGGGCCAGATATCTCAGTTAGAGCATGGTGCTAATAAAAATCTGTGGCTGCCCCACAATACATTATTCCCAGCCACCACAACTTTTCTAGCCATGCCATCCCTGCCCTGCGCCAAAAGGTTAGGGAGAAAATGAGGTGTGCACTACACAATGCTATATGTTGAAAGGTCCAGATCACAACTGACACACAGACAATTAAGCATGGTCAGGGATGCTACATCTCTTCAAATGATCACTGGATTAATGTAGTGGCAGCCAAGCATGAGCCGCAGAGCGCTTTGCCACATATACTTCCTCCAGCTAGCATTGCCGGACATCACTTGCCCTCTGTTGCCTGCTACTTCGCTTTCACCTCTACTGATTCCTCCACTGCTGAAAATCATATGTCTGGGCAAAAGACCACACCCCACCCAGGAGCTGTGGACAGCCATCCAGGAGCAGACAGGTGAGTGATTTCTGCTGCTGCCCAGCAGGTTGGTGGGTGACAACAAGCAGAACCTATTATCAGCCTTGGGCTGAGCCGAGTTAAGGCACATCCGTTGGCTGGCGCATGTGCTCAACTTGGTGTTGCAACCACTGGGGTTTTCTTTTTAAGTTGAGGTTCTCTTGCGACAGCCATCAGAATTTAGCCTCATCATGTAGTGAAATGTCAGAGAAATTTCCTCAACTGGGATTATCCTTCCCTGAAATAACACTGGCGACTCCATTGAATGAGTCATCCAGAAGAACACCACTGCAGCGACCACCTCCTAGTATCCATCTTAAATTATTGAAATCGGGGGGTATTTGAGCATAACAAGCATAGGAGGAGGTAGCAAACACTTTAACCAGTCACTCAGGTGCTGGCACAGCTAAGTCCCTTGGGATCCATGCCCAGTTCATCTTCAGGAATGTACGGATGTCCACGTTGGTTGTGGTAATGACACCCCCTGCATTGCTGAACACATATTCTGAAAGGACACTTGCCGCAAAGCAGGTCAGCACCTCCAAGACATAGGGGGCAAGCTCTGGCCACATGTCCAATTTAGCGACTTAGAAATTGAATGTGGAGGACCCATCGCTCAGTACCAGAAGATGCGTGGACAGGCAGTCATCTACCATGCTAGTTAAAATCTACCTCCTAGTACTTAGGGCTGTAGTATCCAATGGTGGTTAAATGTGGCGGAAAATTGAATAAGTTGTTCCACATTGTAGCCATGCTCACCCTCCCCTGTGAGGTGCTGCCAGGGCCCCTGCTATGTTGGCGACTTGCTCCTCCTACTTGTACTTCTCCTTGTGCTACCACTCATTTTTCGATCCTGCTCCACTGCTAGAATCAAAGAGGTAATGTTGTCCTTATAGCGGGGATCAAGCCACCCTGGCCACCCAGTAATCAGCACTGGTGACTATGTGGGGTAGTTTCACAGGCACTGGAGCATGCAATGGGTTATGTGAGCCAGATGATGCAATGTCCCTGCCCATGCTTACTAGTCCACGTGTCTGTGGGGAGGTGGAAACTGGAACTAATGGCATTGCTCAGTGCATATTTTTTTTTCACAAGCTGTTGGTACACGGCAGGGATGGCCTAGCGAGAAAAGTTGTGGTGGCTGGGAACAGTATATTGTGGGACAGTCACCCATGAGATCTTTAAAACTGTCCAACTCCACAAAGCAAAATGTGAGTATTTTAGGGGCCAGCAATATTTAAAGGTTCACATTCTGGGCCAGGGCTCGTGGGTGAGATGGATCTATTGCTTTTTTTCCAAAGTTTGTGGGATCGAAAGCTGAATGTTTCCCTGGGGTGGCCTTGTTGTTTGGGAGGTGGAGCGGGGGGCTGAGACATAGGGAGATTCAGATGTTTGCTGGTTTTTCTGGTAGTTCTGCCACTACAGCTCTTGTTTTGCCTGGTCATGCACGAGGTACAGACATGATTAGCAGTTTCCCCTCGCTTCAGATACTGTTGGCACAGCTTTGAAATGACTTGTTCGCTGTGGACTGCTTGATAAAAAGCCATGCTGGTGAGATTCTGGGTGTGGTGGGCAGTGGTAGCAATGTTCTAACCACTGACAGTTTGCACCCTTCTCCTTATTCTACTGGCTGCCTGTGATTGTGAGACCACCAACTCTTCCTCTGATGGACTCCTCTAATGGCCTTCAGTCCACATTGGATCTAGGACCTTGTCATCACCTCTGGCATCCTCTTTCACCCACTTCTCCCTGATAGTTTCCCTCTCAGCCTGCACATTGCAAAAGGCTGCAGCAGTCGCCATTTGGGTCTTATTGTCATCCAATGAGGCAATTTCCTCATTCTTCCACAGAAGCATCCGTGAGCCCTAGGTCTGCAACTGGGGCAGTGGCAGGCAGATGGTCCATGGTATCCCAGCCAGGTGTGCCATCATGGAGCATTAGTGACTTTGTGACTTGTGGCTGGCAACGCCTTGCAGATTTTACGGGGGTGAGGTGAAGGGCTCTGCACTCTCAGCTGCAGTGTAGTGGGGGGGAGGAATATCACACGGAACAGGTAGCACTGCGTATATATAATCTATGTCTGCCTCAATTTGTTTTGGCCTCCCCACTCTGACAACAGTATTGGGGCCTACAAAATTTGCTCCAAACCCTGGTGCCTGCTTGCACCATAGGAAAAATGAAATATGTCCTCTCCCTGCAGAACCAGTCACCCAGCACGCACCAGCTCCATTACCAGCAGCGGCAACAGCAGAAGCACCATGTCCATGTCCCTACCCCTTATTTGCTCCTCTCAGCATTGTTACACTTCCAGTTACAGTGGTCTGAAATGGACAAATAAAAAAAAATGAAAAGGTGGGTTAAAGGGCCACATAAAATGCCAGTGTTTAAACTAAAAGGTTGTTTAAGGGGGCACACAACCCCCAGTGCCTACAGCTTCTTGTAGGATAAGGGGATACACCCCAGGGCTTGAAGCATGTTGTGGGATCACAGTACACACAAACCCCAGCGCTTAAATGAAAAGGTGGGTTAAGGCTGCAGACAAACCCCAGTGCTTACAGCTTCTTGTAGGATAAGGGGATACACCCCATTGCTTATAAGATGTTGTGGGATCACAGTGCACACATAACCCAGTGCATAAATGAAAAGGTGGGTTAATACCACACGCAAAGCACAGTACTGAAATAAAAAGATGGGATAAGGGGCCACACACCAACCCCAGTGCATACATGAAAAAAGTGGGTTAAGGCTGCACAAATGAAACGGGGGGTTATAGGGGCCACACACAAAACCCCAGTGCTTATAGCTTCTTGTAGGATAAGGAGATATACCTCAGTACTTAGAGAATGTTGTGTGATCACAGAACACACTGCTGAAATTAAAAGGTGGATTGAGCGTTCATACACAATCCTCAGTGCTTAAATGAAAAGGTAGGTTAAGGCGGAACACAAAACACAGTGCTTAAATGAAAAGGTGGGTTAAGGGGCCACAAACAAAACCCAGTGGTTATAGCTTCTTGTAAGATATAGGGTTCACCCCTGTGCTTAGATGATGTTGTGGGATCACAGTACACACAAAGTGCTTAATTGAAAAGTTGGGTTAAGGGGCCACACACCAACTCCAGTGCATAAATGAAAAGGTGGCTTAAGGCTGCACAGAAAACAAACAGTGCATAATTGAAAAGGTGGGTTAAGTGCTTATAGCTTTATTCTTTGTGGGATTACCACACACCCAAACCCCAGTGCTTAAATGAAAAGATGGTGTCAGGGATCTGCGGGTCACGTGATCCAACTATCAACCAGGGACCTAGGGACACACAGACCGCGTTCCCCCAAGGAACCCTATCAGGAATACCAGGCCCGAAGCCTGCGGACACACAGATTCTTGGCTTAAGGCAAACAGATCGCTCAAGGTAAATTTAAGTTTTAATGCTATAGCACACTAGGCAGTGATAAAAAACATTTGGCTATGGTGGAATATGAAATGATACAAATGCTGTTCTAAGAAGGTTATAGGTTACAGTGAGTTACACAGAGAAACAATAGTCAGTTAACTTAATATGCAGTTGCAGAGTAGTGGTGATAGAGAGCTCCCACAAGAAGTAAGTAAAGAGCTTACAGATGATTTGGACACCTCCAGCACACTGCCGCAAGCAGGTCTCTCCCCTCCACCCCCTCCCACCTGAGGAGATAAGGACCTCTGTATAGTGATGACTAAAAGCCTTAACAGGGGGAAATAAAGGGGAACTCCGGACTTGCATCTGTGATAAAATGAAATGTAATGTTTGCCCTGTTCCTCACAGATGGGTTAAGGCCCCACACAAACCTCAGTGCTTAAATGAAAAGATGGGTTAAAGCTGCACAAAACACCAGCGCTTAAATAAAAAGGTTGGTTAAGTGGCCATGCACAAAACCCAGTGCATATAGCTTCTTGTACGATATGGGGATTACCCCCCGTGCTTAGAGGATGTTGCAGGATCACAGTGGAACACAAACCCCAGGGCATACAGCTTCTTGCAGGATAAGGGGATGTTGTGGGATCCCCTTACACGCAAATCACAGTGCTTAAATAAAAAGGTGGGTTAAGGCACACAAAACACAAGTGCTTAATTGAAAAGGTGGGTTAAGGGGCCACACACAAAACTTCAGTGCTTATAGCTTCTTGTAGGTTAAGGGGTAACACCCCAGTGCTTAGAGGATGTTGTGGGATCACAGTACACACAACCCCCAGTGCTTAAATGAAAAGGTTGTTTATGGCTGCACACAAAACACAGGTGCTTAATTGAAGAGATGGGTTGAAGGGCCACACACAAAACCTCCCCCCAAATCCCATGCTTAGAGGATGTTTAGGGTCCACAGTAGACACAACCCCAGTGCTTAATTAGAAAGATGGGTTAAGGCCCCACACAGAACCCAGTGCTTATAGCTTCTTGTAGAATAAGGAGATGCATCCCAGTGCTAAGGGGATGTTGTGTGATCATTGTACACACAAAGCTCAGTGTCTACAGCTTTTTGTAGGATAAGGGGATGCACCCCATTGTTGTGGTATGACAGTACACAAAACGCCCAGTACTTAAATGAAAAGGTAGGTTAAGGCCACACAAAAAACACAGTGCTTAAATTATTTAAGCACTGGAATTTTGGTTTAAGGTCGCACACAAACCAACAGTGCAAAAATAAAAAAAGGTTGGTTAAGGAACCACACCCAAAACCCCAGTGCTTAAAGGAAGATGTGGGTTAAGAGGGCACACAAACCCCAGTGCTTATAGCTTCTTGTAAGATAAAAGTATACACCCCAGTGCTTAGAGGATTTTGTGTGATCATAGTACGCAGAAACACCAGTGCTTAAATTAAAAGGTGGTTTAAGGCTGCACACAAAACTCAGTGCTTATAGCTTCTTGTAGTATAAGGGGGATACACCCCCGTGCTTAGTACACCCAAACTCCAGTGCTTAAATGAAAAGCTGGGTTAAAAGGACACACACAAAACCTAGTATTTATGGGCTCTTGTAGGGTAAGGCGATGTACCCAAGTGCTTAAGGGATGTGGTGGGATGACAGTACACACAAACCCCAGTGCATAAATGAAAATGTGGGTTAAGGTCGCACACAAAACACCAGTGCTTAAATGAATAAGTGGGCTCAAGGACCATGCACAAAACCCAGTGCTTACAGCTTTTTGCTTTGTGGGAACACAGTACACACAAATCCCAGTGCTAAAATGAAAGGGTGGGTTAAGGCTGCACACAAAACCCAGTGCATATAACCTCTTGTAGGATAAGGGGATTACCTCCAGGGCCTAGAAAATGTTGTGGGATCACAGTACACACAAACCCCAGTGCTTAAATGCAAGGGGGGGTTAAGGCCGCACACAAAAAATGGGGCTTAAATTAAAAGGTGGGTTAAGGCTGCGCACAAAACATGAAAAGGAACACATGTGATAACAGGGCACCCACACCCCAGTAGTGACCCCAGTCAGTGGTATTAGTGCAGTCAAACCCTTCTCTAGCCCTCACTCCAGCCACCATCTCTGACTATAGATTGCCCTGAAAAAGGCAGTTTTATAAAAATCATATCTTGCATTTAAAAGCTGGTCGCGAAACCTATCCCTGTCTAAATCAGTGCTGCAATGGCGCTGGAAGATGTGGACCCCACCTTTTATACGGCATGGTCATGTGTCCACAGGACCAATGGCGGGAGGGGACGAACGCCGCAGAAGCCAATCAGTCTTCTCCTGGGTGCGGCCTGAATGCGCGCTCAGATTTCAGTTAGGCTTAGGGAACATGAACCCACAAAGTTCAGCACAAACTTTGAGGGTTGGATCCACTCATCACTAATTTTAATCTCTTCTCTAAACTACTGGATAGGAAATTAAATGGAACACCCGAGGAGGCTTTGCTGTCACTGAAAGTTAACACCAACCCATAGCCACAGTGGTGTTTAGCAATCCATGTGTTCACTGCAGTCGGGAAAACTATTGCTCGATCCTGGAAAACCTGTAACATTGCATGGTCAGAGGTCCTTCTTAGGATCTCGGACATTAACCCTTTCAGTGCCAGCCTACCTGCAGCATTTGCCACTCCCTGTTGCCAGACCATGTTTCACTATTTTGCGCTACACATGTTCAACTGTCATTTTTGAAAGGATTTCCAGGGATTTCCCAGGAAAATGATAAATTGTTTTTTTCAGCAGAGTCTGGGCTTTAACATGAAATGTCTTGTTTGTAATTTTTAGGTGTATTCTCAATATTTTTGGGTGAAATATGTGAAAAAAAAAATTTAAAAAATTATTTTTTTACAATTTTTTAGTGTTTTCTTGTAATAAAAAATGTAAGTTTGTCAATAAAATCTTATTGCGTGTGAAATCCCAATTTCTCCCGGTTACAGCGATACCACATATGTATAGGTAGACACCCTTTCCTGCCCAGGAGACTCCCCCAAACTGAAATAGCGCTTTAGGGGATTTTCAGAAAAAATACAACTGATATGCGCTATGCGCACCTTGCAGTTTTACCAGAAAAACAACCCTTTACATTTGAAATACCCCCAACAAACTATATATTCTCTGGAAGTACACACCTCAAGCTTTCTAGGTGTACCAAGCATGTTGATGTGCCCATAGTTTTCTGGAAGTAATTCCTCAATGTATTCTTTGGTTGCAAAGAGTTTCCCAAAAAAAAGGATAAAAAACCAGAATCAAAGCCACATTTTCCTAAAACTATGTGCAAACAAGAAAAAACAAGTTTAATCTGAAAAAGCAACATTCCCCGAACAGAACAACACCCAACATGCATAGGTTCTGTCAAGGGAAGAGTTGCCAAACACCCCAAAGTAAAGCATGTGCGTAACGGTAATTTTACTTGAAAATTTCAGTTCTGCAGACAAAGTGCGCACCTTGTGATTTTTCAACCAAAACAACCCTTTACATTTGGAATATTCCCCATAAACCATATATTCCCTGAAAGTACACATGTTAAGCTTACTAAGCGTACCCAGCTTGTTGTAGTGGGCTCATCTTTCAGGAATTAATTCCTCAAAGAATTCTTTGGTTGCGCAGGGTTTCCCTAAAAAATGTATAAAAAAGCTGAATAAAAAACACCTTTTCCTAAAATATAAATATGCAAACCAGAAAAAACAAGCTAAGTCTGAAAGCGCAAGGTCTCCCGAACAGAACAATACCCAACATGCAGAGGTACTATTAACCCTTTTAATTGCCAGCCTACTTGAGATTTTGTCACCCTCTGTTGACAGGTCATTTTTCCCCATTTTGCGCCATGTTTTGCGCCATTTTTGCTGTAATTTTCAGGAAAATTATATTTATATTTTTTTGCAGCAGAGTTTAGGCTTTAACATGAAATGTCTTGTTTGTAAATTTTATTTTGTTTTTTACAATATTATTAAGTAAAAAATAAATAAATAAAAACATTTTTAGAAAATTGACTCCTTTATTTTAAATAAAAAAATTATTTTATTAAGGAAAAGCATATTGCATGTGAAAGCCCCATTTCTACCGATTAGAACGGTACCACATATTTATCGGTAGCCCCCCGTTCCTGCCCAGGAGACCCCCCTAACTGAAACAAGTAATCTATAACATTTACAAATAAAATACAACTACCATCCACACTACAAAGGGTTATATCGAGAAAAAAAAATAACATAGGGTCCCCCCTCCCTGGGTTAAAAACCCTTAAAAAAAAAAAAAAAAAAAAAAATTGACATGGGGTCCCCCTTACCCAAAGTAACCAGCCCGGGACCAGCTATGCAGGGCTTGTAGAAACAGGGCACAGGGGCCAGCTTTTGTGGACCCTGGCCCTGCAGGCTACAAGCCCGCATAGCCCATTGGCCCGGGCTCTTCTGCCCCCCCCCTGGGCTTTGGGGAGGCAGGTAATGGGGGTGCCGGGGGTTAATGACAAGTCACCCGCTAGTCACGGGTGACTTGCCACCTCCCCCAGCCTTGTGAACTGGTATAGGGGTCATAGACACCTTACCAGTTCACAAGGGGTTAAATGTAAAAAAAAAAAACAGACACACAAAGAGAAAAAAATATTTTATTATTATTTTTTTTTTTTTTTACTTACCTCCCATCCATCTTGGAGCACTGTGTCCCTCGGCGATCACTGGCTTCTGCTCACCTGCTGGAAGCCTTTTATAGCTGCTGGATGACAGAACACAAAAGGTTAATTAAAAAAAAAAATGTCATAGGGTTCCCTTAAAAATCCAAAAAAAAATGGCGTGGGGTCCCCCTTACCCAAAGTAACCAGCCCGGGACCAGCTATGGGGGCTTGTAGGCACAGAGTGGGGGGGCCAGCATTTGTGGCCCCTCCGACCCTGCAGCCTACAAGCCCACATATATGGCCTATGTGGGCCCGGGCTCTTCTGCCCCCCCTAGGCTTTGGGGAGGCAGGTAATGGGGGTGCCGGGGGTTAATGGCAAGTCACCTGCTAGGGTAGGTGACTTGCCACCCCCCCCAGCCTTGTGAACTGGTATAAGGGGTCACATGGACCCCTTACCAGTTCACAAGGGGTTAAATGTGGAATAAAAAAACACTGACACATAAAAAAATGATCTTTATTATTTTATTTTTTTTACTTTACTCACCTCCGATCCTGTGTCCCCCAGCGATCTCCGCTGACAGTCTGCTCGCTGTTTGGAAGAGAGAGCCTGGGGAGGAGGGGGGGCATCACAGCCCTCTCCTCCTCCCCTCTGCTCTCTGCTCCAAGCACCGAGCAGACTGATTCAGTCTCGGGGGCTTGGGCAGAAGAAGCCGGCTGCTGGTGACATCACAATGATGTCACCTGACCCCCCTCCCAAGGGGCGGGGCTAGCAGTCACGATGCAGGAAGTGGGGGGAGAGGGCATTTTCTGCCCTCTCCTCGCCACCGAAGAGGCTGGGGGGGGGGCGATCGGAGGCCCCCCCAGTGAAGAGAAGACCCGGAGGGAGGCAGCGCGACCACAGGTAAGCAAATGTAATTTTTATTTTTTATTTTTTTTTACAGTCAGCAGCTGCTGCTGCCGAAGCGGGGGGGTGGGGCTATTCCGGGGGCTCTCCTGGAGCCATCCAACCCCCCACGGGGGATCGGATGGCAACAAATTAAAGAGGAGACCCGGCCGGATCCAACGAGGGGTCAGGTGAGTATTTTTCATTTTTATTTTTTATACTAGCAGCGGGGAAAGTCGAGCACGTAACACCTACAGGCTTGGCACTTAAGGCCCAGCCAAGCCAGCACGTAGGTGTTACGTGCTTGGCACTTAAAGGGTTAAGGCTGATGAAAAGCTGATGGCGATTACACAAGAAAGCCTTTAAAGGGTCAAACCAGGGGGTAAGAACTTTGAAAATTGCAACGATGAAGTCTTGGCAATACCAATGCCGACCCCCACTTTTTTCCCTTTTATTTTGCCTTTCTATATTTTTTGTTCTACCCACCTGTCTATCACCTCTTGTTGTATAATAGAATGGTATACATCAGCTTATAAATCTAATATAGATCATACACATGTTACACCCTTTAAACGGTTTATCAACTTTGTTCACCAACATTATGTTATGATTTATATGTTGATTTACAGATGGATATATTATGATTAATCTTCTTCCATACAAAAAATATTCGGTTTAGATTTACATATTCAATATTGAAAAGTGCCTTGCTATTATATTTTGTACTTTGATTACTGGAACATCTGCTTGCAAGACTTTATACATCCCATAAAAAGTTTTTAAAAAAATGTCTGAAGGACCATGTGCAGAGCGTTGTGATTAATGATACCTACTCTGAATGTTCCTGGTTGTAAGCGGTGTACCTCAGGGTTCAGTGCTCGGCCCACTATTATTTAGTTTGTTTATAAATTATATAGAAGAAGGAATAAATGGCACTGTCTCTATTTTTGTAGATAACAAAAAGATATGTAGCACAGTGCAGTCCATCGAAGATGCTCACAAGCTTCAGGCTTACTTGGACACTTTGAGAGTCTGGGCATTTACATGGCAAATTAAGTTCAATGTGAATAAATGTAAAGTAATACAATTGGGGTCTAATAATCTGCAGACCATATACGTCCTCAGGAAAGTAAAGCTGGGAGAATCACTTGAATTTGGGGGACTGGTAGATCTTAGGCTAAATAACAGTATGCAATGTCAAGCAGCTGCTTCCAAGGCTACCAAGATATTATCATGCATTAAAAGAGGCATGGAATCACAGAATAGGGATAAAATATTGGAACTGATGTGTCTTTATCTGGAATATGTCATCCAGTTCTGGGCACCAGTTAATCCAGTTCATAGAAAGGATGCCCTGACCGCCCTTTCCTTTTGGAAAGAGGGTAGAGGAGAGCCACCAAACTGAGACAGAGGAAATAATTAATTATTTTTTTTAATACCCCTCTGACAAAGCATTCCATCCTTCATTCTGCTTGGCTAAACAGTAGCGTGCCAGTGATATGTCGTCCTTGGATGAGCTATGAAAAAATGTAAGTTTTAAAATTCAATTAAGAAGCAATTATTACAGTAATTTAATTCCATAAGTCTCTTATACCAGTTCACAAGGCTGGGGGATAGCAAGTCACCTGCGGCTAGTGGGTGACTTGCCATTAACCCCCAGCACCCCCATTACCTGCCTCCCCAGAAGAGCCCATGGCCACAGGCTATGCGGGCTTGTAGCCTGCAGGGCCAGGGGCCACAAAAGCTGGCCCCTGCGCCCTGGTTACTTATAAGGGGGACCCCATGTCATTTATTTTCTCGATTTAACCCTTTGTAGTGTGGATGCTAGTTGTATTTTATTTGTAAGTGTTAAAAATTACTTGTTTCAGTTTGGGGGGTCTCCTGGGCAGGAACGGGGGGCTACCAATAAATATGTGGTACCGTTCTAATCTGTAGAAATGGGGCTTTCACATGCAATATGATTTTGGGTATGCTTAGAAAGCTTAACATGTGTACTTTCAGGGAATATGGGGGATATTCCAAATGTAAAGGGTTGTTTTGGTTGAAAAATCGCAAGGTGCACACTTTGTCTGCAGAGCTGAAATTTTCAAGTAAAATAACCGTTACGCACATGCTTTACTTTGGGGTGTTTGGCAACTCTTCCCTTGACAGTAGCTATGCATGCTGGTTATCGTTCTGTTCAGGGGATGTTGCTTTTTCAGATTAAACTTGTTTTTTCTTGTTTTTATATAGTTTTTTAGGAAAATGTGGCTTTGATTCTGCTTTTGTATCCTTTTTTAGGGAAACTCTTTGCGACCAAAGAATACATTGAGGGATTACTTCCAGAAAACTGTGGCCACAACAAAAAGCCTGGTACACCTAGAAAGCTTGAGGTGTATATTTCCAGAGAATATGTTTGTTGGGGGCATTTCAAATGTAAAGGGTTGTTGCACATTTTTCACCCAAAAATATTGAGAATACACCTAAAAAATGACAAACAGGACATTTCTTGTTAAAGCTCAGACTATGCTGAAAAAAACAATATATAATTTTACTGGGAAATCCCTTCAAAAATCACATTTGAACATGGGGAGCGCAAAATAGTGCAAAATGGTCTGGCAACAAAGGGTGCCAAAACTCCAGGTAGGCTGGCACTTAAAGGGTTATATCGAGTGGTGTTTTTCACCATCACTCAATAAGGTTTTTAGAGTTTTTCCTTGTTTAGAGAAAAAAAGCAAGTATAATATTTTATGTATATGGATTTCTATATATTTAATCATTTGTTCCCCTATGTCAAATCACATAGTTGCAAGAGTGAACGGGTTTCACTATCCATGAGATTAAGTGGTAGCATTAAGCTCTTTTCTGTATTAATTTTAAAGTTTGAATAAATTCCAAATTCAAATATCTTAGTTATGTAGAAAGATTATGGAAATCTATTTAGTCTTGAGAGGAAATGTGGGGGTGCATGATTAGCTTGTATAAAAATATAAATGGCCAATACAAAAAATATGAGAAAAGGCTATTTCATGCAAATTTTTCTCTAAAGACAAGGGGCACATTCTCTTCAGAGGCCCTTTTTTAAAAAAACTATAACTTCCACAGAAGTGTGTTACAGCATCAGCAGTTTCAAAAAAGGATTAGATGCTTTTTCAGAAGAAATTAATGTTAACTATTACTATAAGCTGTCATCTGTAAATAATAAAAAAATAATTTTCCTCAACCCAACTGTATCACACAATACAAGTGTTAAAAAAGGGACTTTCCTTACATTTTTCAATAAGTATTGTATCAGGCTCTATAATTTAATAAATGACAGCTTTAGCGGGGGCGTGTCCCGACTGTGATGCGGAGTGGAAGCAGCTAGCTGAGCTCCCGCAACCCGAAGCCGGAATACCCCTTTAACGAGCAGCAGCCGAGAAATAGAACAATGACCAAGAAGGAGAACAAGAGGGGAGGCGATGGAGGAAGCAAGATGAGCCCCACGAAGTGGCAGACAGCAGGAAAGTGGCTGAGGAGAGAGGAGACGGATCCCAGCAAGATGGCGCCCGAGCCTGTGAGTGAGGGGGAGAGCTCGGCGGCGGAGTCACTACTCACCGAGATGCCGAGAGAGGTGACTGAAGACGGGAGTGAAGGCAGAAGCAGTCCTGCCAGGAGACCGGCGGCGGACGTGACCGAAGAGCAGCAGCATCAATCCCGGAGCCCCGCGGAGAGCAGCATACACCCAGATGGAGGTGGGTGTACCAAGATGGCGGCGGGCGCGCTCCGCGCTGCCGCGTCACAGACACCCGGGCCGCAGGCGGTGATCACAGCTGTGTGCCAGCCGGCTAACCCCGAGTCAGTGGGGAGCCGGGGACGTAGCGCAGCGGGACATGGCGCTGCAGCGGGGACGAAGCAGGGCCCCTCAAGTCATAAGCATTCCAACTCACTGGGCATCATTGATGGAGGAGGGAAGAGCCTGAGAGGGGGCGGGGAGGGGGAGAGAGACGTCCTGGATCCCCTTAGCGAGGGCTCAGCCCTAGGTGCAGGAGGCAATATGAGCAGAGACCCCACATCCCCTCAGGCAAAAGTGGCCCCACAAACTCTGCAGCAATTTGCGTACGTTCCTAGGGGCCCGCAGCTGTCATATGCTCATGCTGCCTCACTGCCCACAATAAGGAGCAGCATTGGTGCAGATGTGCGAGACTCCCCCCCCAAAAATGCAGAGACACCAAAGACAGGGGCATGACAGCCGCACCTTAAAGAGGACGGTCAGCAGTGAACCTGCATTAAGGGGCTCACCGCCTTCCTCACTATCTCCATCCCCCGAGAGAGCGACAGGCCCCCAGTCATCAAGCCCCTTGCCCATGTCCCCTGTGGACCCTTTTCCCACCCCTGCGCCCTCCAAGCCGCCAGAGATCGAAGACAACTGGGACTTATTGGGTCCCCCAGCCCTCTCAGCAACTGGGGGAACATGCGATCCCGAGATACACCTGGCGACCATCTCCCTTCTCAAAAGCCTCCCCACTAAAGCCGATATTGCGGAGTTGATCTCAAAATATGAAGCGGCACATAAGCGAGAAATGATGGCGGTTAAAAACCAGGTGTCGGCCATAGAGTCCAGAGTCAACCTTCTTGAATCCGGAGGATCTGCGGAGGCGAGCCGCATTCAGGCACTCGAAGCCAGATGTGATCGTCAGGAAGCCATGATCCAGGCATGCCATCTCCACCTGGACGACCTAGAAAACAGAAGTAGGAGGAACAACTTAAGGTTGAGGGGCATCCCGGAAGGCGAGGCGGGCGAAGATCTAAAACAAATTGTGTCCACCATTTTCAACCTGGTTCTAGACAGAGACTTGTCCTCCAACATAGAGCTGGACAGGGCCCATCGAGCTCTGGGGCCACGGAATCCGGATCCTGCCTTTCCCAGGGACGTTATTTGTCGGGTCCATCATTACGCATTGAAGGAAGACATCTCAAGGAAAGCTTGGAATAAAGGTTCAGTGGAATATAAAGGAGCGACAATTAAGATTCTTCCTGATCTATCGCGGAGGACTTTACAGATGCGGAGATCTCTAAAACCTCTACTCGAAGTTATTGTGCAAAGGGGGGCCACCTACAGATGGGGGTTCCCTTTCCATCTGATCGTCCGGAAAGGCCAGAGTTCCTATGTGCTGAAGTCTTACCAGGAACTGGGTGGACTATTTACCTTTCTGCAATGCGACCCGATTCAAACTACGAATTGGCTTGAGTGCGAAGTACCGCCGCTCCCGCGACTCCCGATGAGGGAGAAGCGCCAAGGGCCAAGAAGCTTCCGAGACCTTAGAAGGCTCAAGAGACCGCCGAGGCGACCAGATGAAGAGGAGATGTGACCGTTTCGAGATACAGATCCTTGAATAAGAAAGGACTTTATAGTGCTGTTGATGTTGTGGGGTTAGGTTGGCTCCCTGGCTCTCCTTGCTCTCCCCTGAGGTTTTATCGGGTCGGGGGGTAGGGGGGGCCTAGGGAGAGGTGAGGCCAACACTGCTGGTAATCTTGTTATATGCGTTTGCTTTTTCCTAACCTTTTTGACGCTAAGGACAACAGGCCAGCTGGTTACTCGACTGCCCTTGTCCTTACTGTTTAGCCGCCCCTGGGTTCGTCGACAGGGCCCAGGGGGTGGCACATTGTTTTGTTATACTGCGAAAATTTAGTTCTCATTGTTTTTTGGCTGCCAATACGGTTGTAAATTTCCGGCGTGGGCATGCGGGTGGAGACTCTTGGGGTGCTTTCTTCCCAGAGCAGACTCGCATCCCCCCCAATAGGACGGTTCTACAGGCGCTAGTCGCCGGTAGGAACCAATAAGTTCCCGGTTTAGGGAAGGTTTAGTGTTCTCCCCCCCCCCCCCCCCCCGATCTCTCCCTTCTGGTCCCGTTTTCACCCCCTTATCCATTCCTTCCCCCCTCCCCGGCATACTCCTGAGCCGAGATGTCCGATCTTAAAATAATCTCATTAAATACAAAAGGGATGAATAGCCCTGAAAAGAGGTCCTTGGTACTTAGGAACCTGCAAGGCCTTGGGGCTCAAGTTGCGTTCCTTCAAGAGACCCATTTTAGGTCATCCAATCCACCCTCCTTTGGCAGCAGACACTACCCGAAAACTTACCACAGCCACTCCCCTGACTCTAGGTCGAGGGGAGTGAGTATAGCCATTTCAGCATCCCTTCATTGGGAGCTAGTGGATTTTAAATCTGACGAGGAGGGGAGATGGCTGTTCCTGAAGGGTAGGATCGCATCTTCATTATTTACATTTGCTAATGTATATGTGCCCAACACAGAGCAGATAACGTTTGTGAGCAAAGTCCTGGAGGAACTTGCGATGTTTAGAGAGGGCGAATTGGTTATGGGTGGAGACTTTAACCTCGCCCTCGACCCCCTCCTTGACACTTCCAGGGGAGCCCCCCATATGTCGTACGCTAAGTTGAAACGACTTAAGAAAATGCTTGCCCAACACCAGCTAGTGGACCCATGGAGGATACACCATCCCGACACTCGTGACTACACCTTTTTCTCTCCCCCACACGGTTCATATTCTAGAATCGATATGCTCCTGGTGCCCCATGGCGCGCTGGGCCGGGTTATAGATACAGACATAGGCTGCATAACCATTTCGGATCACGCGCCGGTCATGATCAAAATAGCGCTGCCGTACCCAGGACCCAAGAGATGGACCTGGCGCTTGAATAACTCCCTCCTAGATGATCAAGGGGTTTTCACAGAGATTCAGAGGGACATAAAGGACTTCTTCGAACTCAATCTGTCTCCTGAGATTAGCCCAGGGGTTTTGTGGGAGGCCCATAAATGTTACATCAGGGGATCCATAATAAAGTTGGGCGCAAGACTAAAGAAAGAGAAAGCAGAGGCGGTCCTGAGGCTCATCAGTGAGATCAGGAGGTTGGAAACCCTTCACAAGAAATCCCTCTCTGTCGTCCACCTCTCAGCCCTGACAGCGTCCAGAGAAAAACTTAAAACACTTTGTTGCGACAAGCTCAAGGCACAGAAAATTAAGTGTCGTGGGAAATTCTATGAGTCAGGCGACAAATGTGGGAAACTTTTGGCGCGGGCCCTAAGGGCTGAGAGGTTGAGGACCTACATTCCAAGAATCATAGACCAAAAGGGGAGAGTGGCGCATCTGACCAATGATATTGCGGAGGCCTTTAAAAAGTTTTATGAGAAGCTATACAATCTCCCCAGGGAGGAGGGTCCAGAGAGAGACGAAGCGATACGTCACTACTTGAGGGAGTCAGGGATGCCCAAGCTGCCGGGCGACATTGTGGAGGAACTGGAGAGACCAATTACACTGGAGGAGGTCCAGAAAGCGGTCTCTGGAGCGACGGGAGGAAAAGCACCGGGGCCTGATGGCTATAGTATTGAATACTATAAAAGATTGCTTCCCTTGCTGGCCCCCAGATTATTAGAGGCCTTTAACTCCTTTAAAACAGGGGGCCACTTATCCCCAGACGCTTTGAGAGCCCACATATCGGTCATCCCAAAGGAGGGAAAGGATCCTAGTCTCTGTGCCAGCTACAGGCCGATTTCGCTTCTCAACACAGACATTAAGATCTTTGCAAAAGTGTTGGCCTCCAGGCTTGCACCCCACCTGCATTACGTCATAGACCTGGACCAGGCGGGCTTTATGCCTCATAGGGAAGCAAGAGACGATACTGTCAAAGTCCTTAACTGGATCCAATGGGCCCAAACTACCAACGTCCCATCCCTTTTGCTGGCCACAGACGCGGAGAAGGCCTTTGACAGAGTGAACTGGAGTTTAATGCAGGCCACCCTCAGACACCTGGGCCTAGGTCCTAACGCACTGGGCTGGATAAGTGGCTTGTATAGTGCCCCCTCCGCGTCTGTGCGATTGAATGGAGTACTCTCGGACTCGTTCAGTATCTCTAACGGGATGAGACAGGGTTGCCCCTTATCCCCCCTGATTTTTATCCTCACCCTGGAACCCCTCCTGTGTATGATTAGGAAGAACGGGGACATAAACGGCATGGGGGGTCCCTCGGGTAATTATAAAGTCGCCGCCTTTGCTGACGACCTGATCTTTGGGCTGACCCTCCCCGAGGTCTCCCTGCCAAACTTGCTAAGGGAATTGAAGCAGTATGGAGACTTGTCAGGGTACAAAATCAACTGCCAGAAGTCAGAGGTCTTAAACTTAAATGTCCCTGTGAAAAGATTCAACGCCATCCAGAGTTCCTTCTCATTTAAGCAAGCGGGAGACAGTGTGACATACTTGGGAACAAAGATGTGTAAAAATTTGGCCGACATCTTCGCTTTAAACTTTCCTCCCTTGCTTAAAAAATTTGAAGATGACATCACCAGATGGTCGACTAGGAGACTCTCGTGGTTCGGTCGGTGCAACGCGCTGAAGATGGTGCTGCTGCCCAAGCTCCTCTATCTGATGCAGGCTCTCCCTGTGACCATACCACTGTCCTTCTTCCGGAAGGTGAACGTCCTCTTTCATAGATTTGTGTGGGGGGGTGGGAGACCGAGAATAAGCAGGTCCACCCTCATAAGGAGTAAGGAGCGGGGGGGGCCTGGGACTCCCTGACCCTAGACTCTACTACGCGGCGGTCCACCTCAACAGAGTGGTTGACTGGTGCTTGCATAGAGACCACAAGCATTGGGTGTCCATAGAACAGAGTCTTGTTGGAGCTCGGCTGGACTGTATCCCATGGGCGGACCGGAGGGACGTCCCACTCGCAACCAGGCACGCTCTTGTGGGGACCACGTTGAAAGTGTGTCATCAATACTTCGAACAGATGGGTCTCTCCCCAGGCCCCTCACCAATGGTTCCGGTACTGGGCAACCCGGGGTTCCCCCCGGGGTGTAGGGGCTCGATCCCGGAGGCCTGGAGGGAGGCCGGGATTTATAGAGTGGGCCATTTTTTGAGAGAGGGGGAATGGCGCGATGTGAGGGGAATAGCTATTGAAAGAGGGATCCCCAGCTGGTCGGCCTGGCAGCAACAGCAGCTCTCCCACTTCCTCTACACACTCAAAGACCACAGGGTGGAACAAAGGGGACTCACCCCATTTGAAGAGTTATGCTCAAGTAAATGCACGCAAAGCCACACCCTGTCCTACAGCTACAGAATGTTGATCAACCCCCCAGACCTGACCCTGCCACCATTTGTGGGAAAATGGGAAAGAGACTTGGGTAGGACCTTCACCCCGAAGCAAGTTAGCAGGCTTCTGCAAGCACCCCACAAAACGTCAATCTGCACCAAGATCCAGGAGTGCAGTTACAAAATTCTGACGCGATGGTACAGAGTACCGAAAACAATCAACAAATGGCTACCTGAAGTAGAGGCTAGATGCTGGAGGTGTGGGGATGATGAGGGCTCCCTTCTACACATTTTCTGGTCGTGCCCCAGGTTGAAGTCATTTTGGGTTGGGGTCAGGAGAGTGGCTGGGGAGGTGGTGGGTGAGGAAATTCCAGATGATCCAGCCTTGTGTTTGCTCCATATGGCAAATAAACCACTTAAAAAATATCGTTGCTCGTTGTTATGCCATCTCCTTAACACAGCCAAGTCCTGTGTTCCCCTCCTGTGGAAAAAGGAGGACCCCCCCACCCTAGCGCTATGGGCGTTGAAAGTTAACGAGATAATGAGGTATGAGGATCTTATGACAACTGGCGAGGGGGGCTTTGAGAAATACTTAGCGACCTGGTACCATTGGACTCAGTACATTGAGTCCGAGGACTATAAGAACATTCTCGCTGAAATATAGGTGTCCGAACTAGCAGGAGTGTGCCCTTCTGTGTTCCCTCTTTCTTCCTCCCCCACCCCCTTTATCTATCCCTGTCTTTTTTTTTTTTTTTTCCTTCAATCACTCTCCTTGGTTGTACTTGTTAACGGTTGTTGTTGACGGGTTTACCTTTAAAATTTACGAGAGTGTTATGAGACATCTGCGTTCCCCACTTTCCTTGGGGCGATTGTTAGTTGCTGAGAAGTCGGAGGTGCCCTGGTAGAGGACCCCGGCGATGACCACAATAAATGGGAACAACAAACTGTGAGAAGATCTGAAATGTTTATTATGGCTTTCGATGTACAACCTTTACTCTCTCTGTTTTATACCCTTGTGAACTGTGATATGTGTTCTTAAAAATGGAAATAAAAAAAAAAAATAAAGAATTTAAAAAAAAAATAAAAAAAAGACAGCTTTAGCAAGAATAGGCTGGTGCTGCCTTGCAGGTAATGTGATTCAGGATATTAAATTATGTGTCCCACCTATCTGTGACTCAGTCCATAAACACTGTTAATGTTTTAACCAAGATTTTAAAAGAATTGGCAAGGCAGTGAAGTTGTCTAACCAGTAAATCCCAGCTGGGTTCCCCCTCCAACCCCTTAGGCAGAATCACACCCCATATATGTGATAACCCTGGCTGCCAATGATCACACTGCTTGCTTAACTTGTCACTAATACTGTAAGCCTTGCTAATGCGCTTGCCCAGCAGCAAATTCTGTACTTTTATAAAGGCACTGTGTTGTTATAATTTATTTGACACTGCTATTGCAACTGTCCACTCGCACTCCTGACTGATACCTGAAGACACTCAAAATTCTGAGCTACAACCTTTAACTAACCCCAGCCCCTCTGCATCCCTCTGACTACCCACAGTCCTGACTACAACATCCTACAACCAGCACTAGGGCTTACTCACACCTGACAGATCATGCCTCACCTGACTGAAAGCCTAAGGTCACAATAAGAACATTTGTGACATTTTGTGTACTTTTTAATAGATCAGTGGATTAGTAAAATGATACTATAATATAGTTGTATTTTCCATATAAAAGTAAGATAAGAACTATTTTTAAAATGCATGTTAGTGGATGAATACGAGGACATTAAAGTGAAATTAGATAAACTGTATATATTAGCACACAGAAAATTAGATATACTGCTTTGAAGAGCATTCAAATCAACCAGTCTGTTAGAAAAGACATGCATTTCAAACCATGGCAAGAGAATTTAGAGATTACAATATACAGGACACAATTGTGACATACAAGCTTAGATTGCTCTTAAAATCATTACACAGTGGGTTGCTTTTTAACTCCGTGTTGGAAAAAAAAAGTGCATGAGGCATCATTAAAAATAAACTAGTAGGGGATGATTTGCATTTCAAGAATAGCAAACCCTTTTAAAGGAACTTTCCATCTTCTCTACAGAAGTAGTTAGAGTAATGCAGTTCATTATTAATGCTTCTTGCCTTTATTTAGCCCATAACAATCATTATATATTTATGAGCTAATCAGCAATTGGAAATGTTCCTGTAATGGTAACTGGAGCTTGGCATCCAAATAAAATGAACACCATTAATAAAGTATTGTGGTCATTGGGGTGGATCAAGTGTGCTAATAGCTTTACTAACAGCAATTAAGTCAATTAACTATTCGGAGATATGCTGCTCAATTTTCATCCCTAAACAGACCAATACACTTGAAATTCGAAAAAGTTATTTATGGTTTAAGGCATCCAAAAGTCAATATCCAACAGCCACAACATATGGACTAAATGTACACATGAAAAGCAAATTAAACTTCCTTTTCCTTGGATTTTCTATTTTTTTTTTGGCAATTACAAATGCCTTTATAGATAAAAGAAAATGTAGTCAAACCACTTAAAATTATCCAAAACACTTAAAAATAGTTTATAAGTTAGCATTAAAGTGGACCAAAACCCAGGATTTTGACTATCCTGGGTTTTGGTCCTTGCCCCCCTGATTGGGGGGTGTGAAACCCCTCAGGTAACTCAAACAAAGCACTTCCCGGCCCTACGATGCATGCACTCATCTTATCAGAGCACTCAGATCCGCTTGAGCAACTTCGTCCAGGAGCTTGTCTAATGTGAGCTGATCTGAGCTTGCTGGCGGCCGCATCCCTTGCTACCCTCTAACAGGGAGCATGCTCACACCAGCCATTTACAAGTGTCTGGCGCAGGTATTCGCCCTGTTAAAGGGATGGCAGGGATGTGGTCACTGTTCGTGCATACACCATTGGACTGGGAACAAAGGTGAGTGTTCGGGAGACCTAGGGGTTTCACATACCATTTGGGGTGCCCCGGGTGAAGCATTTATGCCTGCCCGGAAGTCTCATAGCGTGGGGTTTGATCCACTTTAAAATGGAAATTGTCTATTCAACTAGTCATCAGTTCTAGAAGGAGCTAAGGGTCTTTATGTAAGGGGTATATATACTGTATAGTATATTATATTTAGTTTGTAGGGTATTTAAAAAATACTGTATGTTCACTGAAACACATAGAGCATAACACAAGTTATTAACTGTAATATGCTACTGTATAGCCTACACATGGCAGCAAACATGGTAATAGATGGATAAGATGATTGATTTGTCTCTATACAAGCTGATACAGGTAAACAGTGTACTTATTACATGAAAGAACAGCCATAAAGCTAGTCAAGTATCAACATATATTAGTTGCTGAATCTTTTCAGGTAACCACAGATTTACCAAATTGAAAAAATTACCTAATCTTAAAGTGGATCACCACCCTCACCGCGGGACATCCGAGATCGGGATGTCCCGAGGTGAGGGCCCCCCCCAAAACCCCAAATAAACTCACCTCACTCGCCGCCGCCTCCCGCGCGCTCCTCTAGACGTGCGCGCGCCCGCGCCGGCCGTTTGTGAATGGCCGGCGCGGGCGCGTGCCCTGTCAGAGCGACGTGCGGGAGGCGGCGGCGGGCGCACTGTCTTGTCCGCCGCTGTCACACGCTTGTCCGTGGCCACGTGGGAGCGTGTTGAGGTGAGTATTGGGGGTTTCTGGGGGGTTTTACAAATCGGGGTGCCCCCCTGAAGTGGACCAAAACCCAGGATAGTCAAAATCCTGGGTGTTGGTCCACTTTAACAAAAAGGGCCCCTTACTATGCTTGTGCACTCATTTTTTTTGTGTATTTTTGGGGGGTTTTGTCACCTCCACCGTTTTTCTTGGTAACCTTGCAGTATATACAAATGGTGTTATCTTAAAGATCTTAAAATATGCCTGCTAACTAATGCATGTCTATAGTATGTTCAGGAATCTGGAGTTCTATATTCCATAATTCCAGATCTATATTGTTTTTGTTCTTTTTGAAAACATCACTTATTTGACCATAAGAAGAACTTAGGGTTTTGAGGAGGAAAACAAGAACAAAAAGTCTCTGAATCTAATGGGGAGCTAAAATACCCCCTCCCAATCACCCAATAACAGGCAGCATGCATAATCCACTTCCAATCACCCCATAACAGGAAGCCTAAAGATCTTCCCCTAACAGGCATTATGCAGAATCCCCCCAATTACCCCATAAACAGCAGTGTGCAGAATTCCTCTAATTAACCCATAAAAGGCAGTGTGGCAGAATCCCCCATCACTACATAAAAGGTAGTGTGTAGAATCCACCTGCCCTAATTTCCCTATTATAGGCAGTGTGGCAGAATTCTCCTCCCAATCACTGGCAACATGATTACCGCTGCTTCTCCTTTTCAGGCTCACACACACTCAGGTACGGGCAGCCTTGGGCATGGCCATCGGCTGGTGAACATTGAAACAACGTGGGGTTAAACTTTAAAAAAAAAATGAGAAAAAAATGGTGTGGGATCCCCCTTCCAGCAAAACCAGTCCGGACACCAACTATGTGGGCTGGTGACTTGACAGTCCCTCCTGCCCTGTGATCTGGTATAGGGGTCTCAAAGACAAAGGGCTTTTTATACCGGTGGATCTGACTTCAAAAAGGCAGGGAACCCAGTGAAATGGAGGTACGCCTATTATTTTATATTTTTTCAAGTGATTTGGGGAAATTAGGCAAATCTTCCCAATCGAACTTAAAATGTTTGCTCATCTCTACTTAAAGAGGATCTGTACAGACTAAATGGGCAGTTGATTGCATGTGCATTGCATATTTATGTTAAAGGTTGGGGGTGGTTTGTGTGCATGCTGGGTGTGGAATTATTTTTATAATGAGTAGATTTATTTCCAAAAAGTAATTATTTGGCTTTCTAACATGTGGTAGGTAATGAAAGTAATGAAAGTAATGAAAGCTGGGCGCTCATGATGCAGAATCCCTGTTTAAAATACTGTCTCCACCCTTCACTGCTGCTGCTTGCTTATAGCCACTTCACAGCAGCGTTCTGTACTACTACAACAACCAATGCAGATCACACACATTTTTTAGGTATACTCTTTTATTAGAAGTAAGTGTAACCCATCTAACGCCAGCCACATAAAATTTACGTTGCTACCTCTCCTACCAATAAATGCCAGCCACATCAATTTTACATGCCTGGCTTCTTCCCCTAAAAAAAAGCCCAAAGAAAAGCCACTCACCTGATCCCTTAATCGTCCCAGCCAGGTCTCCTCTTCACCCTGGCTCTTCTGGCATCATGAGAGGGCCTGGAATAGGGTCAGCCCTTGCTTCTGCAGCCACTGACAATAGACGTCTAAAAAAGGCATTTACTCACCAGCATACATGATCCCTCCTGTAAGGTCTCCTCTTCACCGGGGGGACCTCCGATCCCCCCCTCGGGCTCTTCATTCTTCAGGGGAGGGCCCGACACGCCCCCTCCCCTGCTTCCGCCAGAGCCATCTTCATCATTAGCCTCACCCTTTTGGATGACATCATCCCGCTCCTGGCCTGACAGTTGTCAGATGCGGTAATTGCTGGAGAGAGGGGTGGAGGATGGGATGGGACCGCATCTGTCATAGATAGAGGAGATGATGACTGGAGGTGAGTAAAGAATATAAAAACACAAAGTCATTTTTTCTGGTGTGGTGTCTTTTTTTTTTTACAGTTAACCCTTTGCGAACCGGTATGGGATCCAGGAGACCCCTATACCAGTTCACAAGGGTCTGAAAAGTGTCCTGCAGCTAGTGGGTGACTTGCCATTAACCCACAGCCCCCAATACCTGCCACCCCAAAAGCCCTGTGTAACGGCCGGAGGGTTCCTACACAGGAACTCTCCGCCGGGGGATGCAGGGGCAGAGAGTGGTCAGAGCCAACTACACAATGACACAATAATTTCAGAAAAGGGGTTTTATTAATAAAGGGAAACAGAAATCACTTAATATCAGAATAAGCAAGGCATATGGACATAAGGTAAACTAGGATAAACTAAATAACTAAACACAGGGATTCCTCGAGGTGCAGATGCACTCACCACAGAACACATAGACAAAGATCCAGATCAAGGAGTAACCGGCAAGGACTGAGACATAGAATCAAAGATAATCCAGGCAAGGAAAACCCATAGGTCTGAGGACAGACAAAATACTGCTACCCCAGGTGGAGGGCAGGAAGCTTGATATAGCCATCCACCAGGTGCAGCCCATTATGGGGAAAGGAGTGCAACCATGGCTTGTCTGACCCCTG
Source organism: Gastrophryne carolinensis (assembly GCA_027917425.1). Classification (NCBI taxonomy): domain Eukaryota; kingdom Metazoa; phylum Chordata; class Amphibia; order Anura; family Microhylidae; genus Gastrophryne; species Gastrophryne carolinensis. The sequence continues at coordinate 454,906,827 of CM051234.1, forward strand.
GTGGAGGGGACTGGAATATTCAGGGATCGTAACAGTACCCCCCTCCTTACCCTCCTCCTTAGGAATGTACTCCCAAACACTCTTCAGGGAGAAACAAAGGGCAAGAATCGGGACATTAATTCCCCCTCCAGGATCCACCGCGGAGCCAGAGTCTACTGGAGCTGGGATGGAGGTGGACCGCCAGATGCCACAGAGCGAGGGTACCAGACAGGACCCGGACACAGATTCGGGATGGGGCCCGGACACAGATTCGGGATGGGGCCCAGGTTCGGGTTCAAGGCATAGTCCAGGTTCAGGGCATAGGGCCTGATGTAGAGCCTCCTCTGAACTGCCCTTAAAACCCTCCGATTGTCCGGGTCTCCCGTTTGAATCGTGGCTCAAATGTGATGCAGAGCCTCCGTCGGAATGGCTCCCTAACTGATCCGTCAATTTCACTTTACTCGGAAAGCTTTTTTTGCTCTCTCGGGTGCCTTCAATTTGATCGGGGCTCCCGGTCACGTTCACACGGGCGGCCCATTTTTCCCTGATTTTTCCTGCCTTTTTGAACGTACCTGCTTGGTTTCCGTCGTATTTGACCTTCCATTTTGGTGGTTTTAGCAAGTATACTTACATCTCCATGGCTCTTCAGCTGCCAATCTGGCTACACGCAAGCGCACATCCCTCAAACTCCCTAGGAATATGCATATGGCCACAAATGCAAATGTGACACACATTTTTTTTTGTTTTGTTTTTTTTGTGGGTGTTTCCTTGTCCTTAATGCATACCTTAATCATCTAGTAGATCCTTCTTCCTTGTCCTTAATGCATACCTTAATCTCCTTGCTTGTTCCTTCTTTCTTGTCCTTAATGCATACCTTAATCTCCTTGCTTGTTCCTTCTTCCTTGTCCTTAATGCATACCTTAATCATCTAGTAGATCCTTCTTCCTTGTCCTTAATGCATACCTTAATCTCCTTGCTTGTTCCTTCTTTCTTGTCCTTAATGCATACCTTAATCTCCTTGCTTGTTCCTTCTTCCTTGTCCTTAATGCATACCATAATTGTTTTTCTGAATTATTGTTCCATATCTAAACCTTTGGTGTCATGGAAATGTGTGCTGATGTTGTGTGATTGTACTTTTGCAGGAAAGCCAACTCTCAAAATATGTTAATGTTTTTTATTATACAAAGTTTTTTTTTGTTTTGTTGTTATTTTTAAGGTTTTTTTGGGGGGCGGGGGTAAAACATTAACCAATATTTACAATTTTTTTTTTTTTTTTTTTTAAATTATGCCTCGGGGTCTTCGGGATGTCTTCTTTGATCTGTGAATGAAAAACAACATTAGTTTAGCATTGTTTTTTTGGTTTGGTTGGGCGTGTTTTTTTTGGGGCCCATATCCAACCGGACCTTCTGCGTGATTTCATGAAAAGCACAAACTATTTTTAAAAGATTCCGCAGCATCTTAAAATAATATATAGTAAGTTTTTAGTCAATTAATTATTATTATTTCCCCCACTGGGCTGCAACTCAGTTCAGGAATTTAGGATACGTGCGCCGCCATCTTGACTCTGAAGCATCACACTTACTGAGGAGAGGAGAGTGGGATAAGGTACAGGGGGTGGGTTATAGCTGTGCTTTGCTCACACAGAGCAGAGCTGTGCTCTGGAAAAGGTTGGTAAGATGATTTGTAAGATGGACAATCTGTATGTACAGGGTGTGGGAAATATTTAAGATAGACTCTTATTCAGAGTTAAGGTCCGCTTTAAGTGCTTTTTTTATAAAAAATAATTTGGAAATGTTTCTGAATTTTAGTTTTCAAATGTAATTGTTTGCTCATTTTCTTTAGTTTAAATAAACACCACTTACAAGGTTTGGGCCGCACATTGCGTCGGGGGCGGAGTCTCCCTTCAGCCTCCCTCTGTTGCTGTTGTGAATCTGTATGGATGACAAACACACTGATATTAGAGACTGTTGTTCTTTCATGAATAGAATATTAAGTTAGGCTTCTAGGTATCAATCTACTCACCTTCCCCAGCAACCTCTTCCTCCTTGCCCCCTTCCTCACTCATCCCTTGGGATGTTCCAGCGACGTCTGAATCTACAACAATAGGGCACATGAGTATCTGTATTTAATGCATGTATTTCAACATATCTAACTATATTTCCCTTACCGGAGTCAGGTTCAGCCTCTGTTCTGCTCGACTCCCTGCCGTCAGATCCCCCCCTCCCCTGCATGCTGAGGTCCAGCGGCTCCTCCGAGTCACTTACAGAGGAGGGGGTGGCCGTTGACCCTGGCGGTGGGCCACCTACACCTTCACCTGTTTCGCCCAACACTGGGCTGCGTGTCCTGGTCCGGGTGGGGCAGAACCGTAGTTTCCATTCATGGGCTGAAATACAAACACAATCATTAAACCACGCCCAGGGGGTGCCAGGGTTATAGGTGCATTTACATTTTCTACACTTACATGGAAAATGTTGGTTGAAGTACCGCCTCACCCGGGGCTTATGCCTTCTTTTTAAATCAGACCAGTGTTGGGCGATCTGGGTGAAGGTATAGGTGGTTTGGGTTCGGCGTTCTATCGCCTCCACCACCTCCAGGGCCAACGTCCGTTTGGCATAATCAGACGGCAGGAAGTCGTAGCGATTCCTCAGCATCATCTGTTAGAAAAAGAGACAAGGACACACCATTAATCCACAAAATACATTAACAAGTTTCCTGGCCTAAATCAAGTCACTTTATTAACCTCTTGCTGCCTCACATTGCCCTAGTTCTGCTATCTGCATGTAGGCTAGTTTGGAGCTGCGTACATGGGTTAAACTAAGGTGGCCTGGTCTGTAAGGTGACAAACTAAGTTGTTTCAGACTATTCTTGCGTTTTTTTATTTTTTTATTACAAGGAATGTGTGCGCGCACATAAACGCACGCTCGCTCGCTCGCATACTCACATCCATGATGAGCTCATCCTGCTCCGTTGTAAAGACGGCGGGGGACATCTTGCCTTCTTTTTCAAATTCTAGCTCTGACGTTCCCCCGCGGTGACGTGCGTGCGTGCGCGCAGGCGCGCAACCGCAGTTGTAAAAATATTTAAAGTTCAAGGCACTCCGCTTGGTGTGGGATACCATATCAATATGGGCAGACCTAAAGGGAGCCCAAAGAGCCAGCCGCACACATGCCTCATCCTAAATAAAACACAAAAGCAGGCACAAGACACATGTAGAACATGCACCAACTAAAACGGTGGGGACTCCACAGACACAGGCACATTCCCCAAAACGCAGGAGCAAGGAGACATTAACCCATTCTCAACCACCGGCCCAAAAACCACACACGACTCCCCAGATAGCCAACCATCTATTTCAAGTGATGCAGGGGACAACACACACCCATGTGGGCGATAACCACGCCGTGGGTCCCTAACAGGCCGTTTTTGCTAAGCACAAAGCATGGCTGTTGCCAATGCTGTTTGGGTACATTATGGTGTTCTGTCCATCGAGATACTGAACAAATCAAGCGGACAGTTGTGGACCTGAAATCATATAGTTGGCCAAAAATGGACATGCGCCGGCAGCAGAGGTAAAGGCCAAATGCATTTAGAGTCGCTTTGTGACCAGCATGTAACACTTATTAGGTGTGATTTAATCTTCCCCAGCCTGCAGACAGGGGGTGGTTTCAAGAAAATACATTGGCCACAAGGTCAGCACGGATTGTGTGTGCTGGCCCACTTGGTGTACCAGTGTAAGGAGGGGTCTGCTCGTCAGAAATAGGGAAAGGTTCTGCACCCAGGTCAGTATATCGAGCAATCCTGCTTCTAATGGCAAGGTTGTGCAGGACCCCACAAGCAATAATTATTTTGATAACCTTGCCAGGCTGATACTGAAGAGAACCCCCACTGTGATCCAGACATCGGAAACGCATCTTCCACAACCCAAAGGCACGTTCCACCACAGAGCGAGACCTCCTATGGGCTGTGTTGTAGCGCTCCTGTGCCTGGGAAGATGGGTGCAGGATGGGTGTGAGCAGCCATGGTAACAAGGGATAGCCTGAGTCACCTGCCAAAATACAAAAGACAAACATAAGGTGGATGCCTAAAAAAAGGTTTAGGTGTGCATAGAAACATTAGGACACAGGGACAAATAGGTGAGCTAGGTATGGTGGGAGGAATTGACATTTTTACTGAGCCTACAAACACATGCAACCTGTACACTCCTTAAAAATGTCTGCGTAATGCTACTGAGATAAGAGGGCCAGAACATAAGCCAATAGTGGAGAATACTTTCACCCATTAATTAAACCAAAAACCTTTTCAAGTTTCCAGGAAAGGTCTCACAGATTAGTGGGGTAGTGGCAAATCCACATTCAAACCTGGGGGCCAAGAAATACAAATTTAATACACATACCCAGTAACCATCCTCCAGAAATATCTCCAGATTGAAACCGTTGATAGAGGCTGGAGTTCCTCAAAATGTGCGCATCATGCGTGGACCCAGGTAAGCCAGCAAACAGACTGAAAAATTGAAGATCAGGGCCCGCCACTGCCTGAACATTGATGGAATGGCCCATCTTCCTGTTCCTGCACCAAGCAAAACACAAGTGTAATTAGTGTGAGCCATAATAAATGTGTGATAACCAGAAAAAAAGCAGACCCAAACCACATACCTGAACAGATATTCCTGGTCCGCAGGGGGGATGAGCGAGACATGTGTGCAATCGATTGCACCAAGGACGTTGGGCATGTCGGCTATGTTATAAAAGCCCAACTTAACCGCATTCCAGGCTTCCCCTGTTTGAGGGAAAAAAATGTAATTCTGTGCCAGGGTAGCCATGCCATCCAAAAACTTGGTTAGGCTGCGGCTCAGCGTAGACTGGGACATCCCCAGGGAGAAGGCACCCAGTCTCTGGAACGAGCCGTTCGCCAAAAATTGCAGGCAGCCAACCAATTTGGTCATACCTGCAATTGCATGCCCCTTGCTTGTGGTGGGGGCTAACCATGGCCGCAGCTCGCTATACAAGGCATGGAGAGAAACACGGTTAAGGCGGGTGAGCTCGAATAGGTCAACGTCACTCATGCCATCGATGTCCAAAGGCGTGCGCTGCAGCCTGGTTTCTGCCATACTCAGAACTATCAGACGGCGTAGCTGGCGCCTTTGATGTTGGCCCACAGAGGAATGCATTCCCAAATAGCACGGAGCTCCAATACGGCTGGTCAGACTTGCCGTAAGTGAAGGCTCGGCGGCCCCGTTTTATTAGGGTGTTTTCAATCGGAAATCAAGGCTCTGCATCACTGAAAAAAACGGACCAATGAACGAGGCGTCCGTTTTCCCGGGAAACAGCCTCGTGCGAGCCGACAATTGGAAAGACGGCTGAGCGCACACCTGAGCGCATAAACGCACACTAAAATCAACGTAGCACCCTTTCCTGATTATAAACAGATAGGGGTCCCACACACCCCAAAGTTCCCAACCTCATATGCTAAGTGGCACTACTACAATAAGTCTATGCAAAAATACAAACGTTTTATTAATTACATATTCAAATACATATACAAGCCAATAAAATCAATTAAAAAACATGTAACATGTATGGGGAGGGGCGAGACTGTACCAACAACAGCTGGACCAGGGGACAGGAGTAACAGATCTAAGTATAGGGTGCTGCTGAATGTAAAAAGTGAAAATCTTACAAAGATAATAAAGTGTCTATGTGTGTAATTTGATAATTATTTTTTATAATATGATTTAATACGTGACTCTATTTAACACTAATGACTAAATACTTAAATAATTAAATGAATAAAAGACACAGTGTGTAACACTCCCAACGAAGCTGGTTAATCTAAACAATGCAATTCATAATCACTACCAAATGACAGATATAAAGTGCTATGTGCCTTTGTGCAAAGATGAATCTATCTACCTAAACTAAATAACACAGAAGGACCAACCAGAAGGGAAGAAAAAAGAACCAGACCACAACATATGAAAAACTACTTACTAAATAATATGAGAGAAGCAGCAACCAAGCCCCCGGCCAGCAACAGGCTCACCCCCACCGTCACAAGCCGACGCGTTCCGTGACGTCAGACGCGTCACTTCATCAGGGCAAGTGAGGTGCGAACATGATGGTACCCCTTAAATACTCTTCTGCCTCCGCTCGAGGCTAACGACCGCGTATAGGGGGCAGGGCGACCGCCGTGCGCGCTCCGGCCGGAAGCGCGCCCGCGGCCCCTGTCCCAGGCGACCCGGTGGCAAAGTATGCCCCCGGAACCGGAAACACAAGTCTGGAGCGCATTGCGCTCCAGTAGACAGACACGGACGGCTGCGCAGAGCGGCCAAACTGCAAAGCAGTTGGGCGAACGCGCAGCAGTGTAGAGGAGCGGAGGGAGGTGAGTATTGGGATCCATGCTATGAAAAGAAACTTACAAACCACGGCCTATACATACAGAGATAAACTGCCAAATAATACAATATATCTACACACAGTAATTACAATGAATGACTCTAATCAATATCTTATCACCTTGTCACAAATAATTAACTAGGGTCTATTAATGCTATTTGCACATAGAGTGATGTTTAGGATAAGGGCAACACTATTGTCTCCCCAAATTTTTCAGGGGGACCTCGTTATACCAGGCAGCACACTCTTGTGGTTCACATTATGGACAACGACATCCGCAACTGGGATGCCCCTGAAATCCTACAATGGTTGCAGAGGGGAGCCTCGTTGTACCAAATACCACACACTTATAGTACCTATGGACTAATCCTGCAATGATTACAGAGTGAAGATGAATTCAAACTGATATACATTGTTCCATATACAAATAATCAAATTTCCAAGTGATCAAATTTCCAATGCCCGAAGGACAGTAAACCAAGTGGGGACTCTTCAATATTTCCTTGAGGCTTCAACAGCAGTAATTACGCTGGATTTATAATCTACAGGCCCAGATTCCCTTCGGGTTAAATGAGGATTTGGCGTTCACACCCTTCTTGGGGGTGTGATTTTGATGTAGGCACTGGGGGGGGTCAGTTTTTCTCTTGGTGGGTGGCACCAGGGGGGGGTATAATGCACGATTCATATACACATGGGTTTAGCGTTTTGGGGGGATTGTGTTTTATTATTTGTTTAAAAAAATTTAAAAATTTTTTTTTTTTTAATTTTTTGTTTCACCATTCACTCGGGCTACATGGGGTCACCCCAAAATCTAGGCCCGTGGGGGCCATGAGAGGCTCATTATTTTTTGGTGGATCGGTCACAGTTTTTCTTCATCACGTGTTTCTTTTGCACACAGTTAAGTCAGACATTGTATCATGGTATCACTATATTAACCAGTTCTCTAATCAGAAGGTAACAGAACCTGCGGTGGATTCCTGTTTCAATCCTGTTTCAAGCTTTAACACTGGAAGGAAGTTTCCCCTTCTCTCCCCCTGCGGTGGATTCCTGTTTCAATCCTCAACACTGGAAGGAAGTCTCCCCTCCTCTTCTCCCTCTCCCCTTTGCACCTGTCAAGAGAGACCCCTACATGAAGACTCAACTGTTGATGAAAATACTCCCTCTGTCTTCACCCAGTATGATGGACCTTTATTGCAACAAGGGACTTGTTTGAAATGGTTGGACCAAAAATGAGGAACTGGTCCATGTGAAATATTGAAGAGTCCCCACTTGGTTTACTGTCCTTCGGGCATTGGAAATTTGATCACTTGGAAATTTGATTATTTGTATATGGAACAATGTATATCAGTTTGAATTCATCTTCACTCTGTAATCATTGCAGGATTACAGGGGCATCCCAAATATGGACGCCGTAGTCCATAGGTACTATAAGTGTGTGGTATTTGGTACAACGAGGCTCCCCTCTGCAACCATTGTAGGATTTCAGGGGCATCCCAGTTGCGGATGTCGTTGTCCATAATGTGAACCACAAGAGTGTGCTGCCTGGTATAACGAGGTCCCCCTGAACAATTTGGGGAGACAATAGTGTTGCCCTTATCCTAAACATCACTCTATGTCCAAATAGCATTAATGGACCCTAGTTAATTATTTGTGACAAGGTGATAAGATATTCATTAGAGTCATTCATTGTAATTACTGTGTGTAGATATATTGTATTATTTGGCAGTTTATCTCTGTATGTATAGGCCGTGGTTTGTAAGTTTCTTTTTATAGCATGGATCCCAATACTCACCTCCCTCCGCTCCTCTACGCTGCTGCGCGTTCGCCCAACTGCTTTGCAGTTTGGCCGCTCTGCAATGCGCTCCAGACTTGTGTTTCCGGTTCCGGGGGCATACTTTGCCACCGGGTCGCCCTGCCCCCTATACGCGGTCGTTAGCCTCGAGCGGAGGCAGAAGAGTATTTAAGGGGTACCATCATGTTCGCACCTCACTTGCCCTGATGAAGTGACGCGTCTGACGTCACGGAACGCGTCGGCTTGTGACGGTGGGGGTGAGCCTGTTGCTGGCCGGGGGCTTGGTTGCTGCTTCTCTCATATTATTTAGTAAGTAGTTTTTCATATGTTGTGGTCTGGTTCTTTTTTCTTCCCTTCTGGTTGGTCCTTCTGTGTTATTTAGTTTAGGTAGATAGATTCATCTTTGCACAAAGGCACATAGCACTTTATATCTGTCATTTGGTAGTGATTATGAATTGCATTGTTTAGATTAACCAGCTTCGTTGGGAGTGTTACACACTGTGTCTTTTATTCATTTAATTATTTAAGTATTTAGTCATTAGTGTTAAATAGAGTCACGTATTAAATCATATTATAAAAAATAATTATCAAATTACACACATAGACACTTTATTATCTTTGTAAGATTTTCACTTTTTACATTCAGCAGCACCCTATACTTAGATCTGTTACTCCTGTCCCCTGGTCCAGCTGTTGTTGGTACAGTCTCGCCCCTCCCCATACATGTTACATGTTTTTTAATTGATTTTATTGGCTTGTATATGTATTTGAATATGTAATTAATAAAACTTTTGTATTTTTGCATAGACTTATTGTAGTAGTGCCACTTAGCATATGAGGTTGGGAACTTTGGGGTGTGTGGGACCCCTATCTGTTTATAATTTGGTCTCCGGAGGGGGGTTTCCTCTTCGACCAACCTCTGGTGTTGCACACTAGTTTACTTTCCTTCTGATTCAGAGTGCGGTCTTCTCCTCTATAGAGTATAGCACCCTTTCCTGACCCGATCAAAGGCCAAAACCAACGGGGAAACGCACGGGGGAGCTGAACGGGGAGGCTCTGCATCAAGCCAATAGTCCAGGTTCAGGTACAGAGCCAGGGGGCCCGGGTGCAGGTACAGAGCCAGGGGGCCCGGGTGCAGGTACAGAGCCAGGGGGCCCGGGTGCAGGTACAGAGCCAGGGGGCCCGGGTGCAGGTACAGAGCCAGGGGGCCCGGGTGCAGGTACAGAGCCAGGGGGCCCGGCTGAGGGCTCAAGGGCAGGGGGCCCGGCTGAGGGCTCAACGGCTGGGGGCCCGGCAGAGGGCTCAACGGCTGGAGGCCCGGCAGAGGGCTCAACGGCTGGGGGCCCGGCAGAGGGCTCAACGGCTGGGGGCCCGGCAGAGGGCTCAACGGCTGGGGGCCCGGCAGAGGGCTCAATGGCTGGGGGCCCGGCAGAGGGCTCAACGGCGGCTGACTCACGGTGGGGCCCAGCGGCGGCTGACTCACGGTGGGGCCCAGCGGCGGCTGACTCACGGTGGGGCCCAGCGGCGGCTGACTCACGGTGGGGCCCAGCGGCGGCTGACTCACGGTGGGGCCCAGCGGCGGCTGACTCACGGTGGGGCCCAGCGGCGGCTGACTCACGGTGGGGCCCAGCGGCGGCTGACTCACGGTGGGGCCCAGCGGCGGCTGACTCACGGTGGGGCCCAGCGGCGGCTGACTCAATCATGGGGCATTTTGGAGGCAAGCAGGCATCAACCTCATCATCAGAACAATCAGTCCAGTCTTCATCGTCTGAATCACTGGTATGTAGAGTAAAGACAGGATCATCATCGCCAACCATGCAATCTTCCTCATCAGTATCCTCATAGAACCAGAAATCGGGATCCTGGTCCCCAGCAGTAGGCGCAGGTTGGTTCCAAGAGGTAATATCAGACCCTAGAGTCAAGGCCCTAGGTGAGACATACAGCACCTCAGAGTGATCCCTTGACCCTACAGACCTACCTAAGGGGAGAGGAGCTGAGGGAATCTGATTGGGGACAGAGGGTTTAATGGAATAGGCCATATCTACCAGAATCTTAACAAGGGGCTTAGCAGTAGGGAAGTCAAAATCCCCTTGATCAACCAGGGAAAGAATGGTGTGCATAGTGTCTAGACACATATCCTTAGAATATCTAGCAAATATTGCATGCACAACATCAGGATGACTATCAGTCAAAGTAATTAATCTTTTAATCATGTTGGGATCCATAATGGATAGCTAGGAAGGAGACACAGGAATGGCAAGAGGGACTACAAGTCCCAGCATATACAATGCTCATAAAAGCTAGAGGACTACAGGTCCCAGCATGTGCAAGGCTCTGACCGGATGGTATGTATGGTAGCAGTATTATGTAACGGCCGGAGGGTTCCTACACAGGAACTCTCCGCCGGGGGACGCAGGGGCAGAGAGTGGTCAGAGCCAACTACACAATGACACAATAATTTCAGAAAAGGGGTTTTATTAATAAAGGGAAACAGAAATCACTTAATATCAGAATAAGCAAGGCATATGGACATAAGGTAAACTAGGATAAACTAAATAACTAAACACAGGGATTCCCTGAGGTGCAGATGCACTCACCACAGAACACATAGACAAAGATCCAGATCAAGGAGTAACCGGCAAGGACTGAGACATAGACTCAAAGATAATCCAGGCAAGGAAAACCCATAGGTCTGAGGACAGACAAAATACTGCTACCCCAGGTGGAGGGCAGGAAGCTTGATATAGCCATCCACCAGGTGCAGCCCATTATGGGGAAAGGAGTGCAACCATGGCTTGTCTGACCCCTGGTGGAGGGGACTGGAATATTCAGGGATCGTAACACCCTGATCCTGGGGCCGGAATTGCTATGTGGGCCTGTAGCCTCCAGGGCCAGGGGCCACCAAGGCTGGCCTCTGCACCCTGTTCTACAAACCCTGCATTGCTGGTCCCTGAGCTGGATATGCTGTGAGTGTGCGGACCCCACACAAATGTTGTTTTTTTTAACCCTTTATAGTGTGAATAGGGGTTTCAGTTTACTTGTAAATGTTATAAAATGCTCTTTTCAGTTTGGGGGGGTCTCCTGGACAAGAACAGGTGGCTACTAATACATATGTAGTACTGTTTTATGGTTTGTGGGGGTATTTCAAATGTAAAATGTAATGTTTTGTTTGAAAAAGTGCAAGCTGAAATTTTCAAGTAAAATTATCATTATGCGCATGCTTTACTTTGGGGTGTTTGGCAACCCTACCATTGACAGTACCTATGCATGTTGGGTATTGTTCTGCTCAAGGGACTTTGCTCTTTCAGATTTAATATGTTTATTGTTGTTTGCATATTGTTTTTTTATAGGAAAATGTGGCTTTGATTCAGCTTTTTTATTCTTTTTTAGAGAAACCCCGTGCAACCAAAGAATTCATTGAGGGATTACTTCTAGAAAAATGTGCCCACGTCAACAAGCCTGATACGCCTAGAAAGTTTGAGGTGTGTACTTCCAGAGAATAGTTTGTGAGGGGGGGGGGGCAAATTGAAAGGGTTGTTTTAAAAAAAAAAACTGCAATGTGCATATAGCAGCTGTATTTTATCTGAAAATATCCTGAAGTTTTGTTTCAGTTTGGGAGAGTCTCCTGGGCAGGAAAGGTTGTCTACCAATACATATGTGGTAATGTTGTAAATGGGAGAAATTGAGCTTTTACATTTTATTGAAAAACTTAACTTTTTTAATTGAAAAAACACTACAAATTGTAAAATATATATACTTATTTTTTGCACATATTTCACCCAAAATTATTGAGAATACACTAAAACAAAGTAAAACAAGACATGTCATGTTAAATCCCAGACTCTTCTGAAAAAAAAAACTATATTACATTTTCCTTGGAAATCCCTTGAAATCTCTTCAAAAATAACTGCTGAAAATGTACAGTGCAACATATTGAAAAATGGTCTGGCAACAGAGGGTGACAAAATCTCCAGCTAGGCTGGCAGGTAAAGGGTTAAAGGAGGACAAACAATGGAGCACTACTATGGCTTATATACTGCGCTACAGGAAATGGAGGAGAAGCAAAAGGGGACAGGCACCAGGTGAGCTTCTTGAAGACTTATTATTGATGTTGTTGTGGCAATCCCCTTAATTTAAATTTGTAGAATACTAGAGGTGATGCAGCTGGAGTTTTAGCACCATCCTGTTTGTTAGCTCTTACTCCTATCATACTTGAAGTAACGCTTTGATTCTAGCCCATTTGCCCTAATCACAATTACCACTACTAGTTATAGTTAAAATACTATCCAGATGTGTTACCCCCCCACACACACACACAAACTTAAGGTTCTGTCCCTGTGCACCAATCTTTTAGTTGTATCTAGTAAAATTCGGGTTCTCTGAGCCAAACTTACTGCCAAAGGCCGGGTCTGGGCCCCCGAATCCAAACCTGAACCCCATTGAGGCCAATGGGGAAAAGAATTTGGGAGCCCAAAAATGGCTGTAAAATGAGACTAGCAAGGGCTAGTGGGCTGAAAATCGAGGGTACCACCTTGGCGATTGCCCTGCACAAAATGGGCTAGGGAAAGTACACAAAATCACAGAACATACACCATTAAAGAAAAACATTTAAATATTAGTTTGTTTACTGGTGTTGGAAGCCTAATTTGGAGGGTAACCTGGGTGATTGCCCTGCACAAAATGGGGTAGGGAAAGTACTTTGAATAAAAACAGAAATCAAGAAAATTAAATACATAAATAATAAATAAAATAAAGAGTTTTTCCATGTTTTAATTTGTTCCCACTGCAGGTAACTGTTTTGCTAAATGTGCTTTTTAAAGAGTCCTATCTCTATAACTCTAATCTCTATAACATGGAATCTGACTGTGGGTCTATTGTTTTAGAATTTTTGGTAATTCTTTTGGCATTTTTTGTTAGATACACTTTTTATCTAATGAACAATAGCCCAACTGGACGATGTATACATGTGTACATGTGATGCCTACTGCTCCAGTAAGTTAATCTGCCCTGTTGACCTTGTGAAATCATTCAACTCCTCCCTATACGTGTTTATTTACTCTCTATTTTTCACACAGCTTAGCCGCTACTCCTCTGCAATTATGGAAAGATGTCCTCCCCTGGACCCAAAGCAGTGATGAAATCCATTTATTGAGGTAGAAGTCCTCTGCCCCAGAAGAGGTGGTGGAAACGGGGACCAATGAGGATGAGGTGAGGGATAACCCAGAGGAGTTAGATCAGGGAGGAAGCAGGGGTTGTGGAGACTTCTCCCAAGAAAGTGGTGGGTGAGGCTGAGGAGAAGGTATCCAAGCGTTAGGTTGGGAGTTCATCGGAGGAGGCAGTAGACTCCCCGCCACTCCAGGGTGTGCCTGATGTATTTACAGTTGTCTGCCCATTGGATACCCACAAAATGTGTTTCTCATGTATATTTATGCTTGTTCCCTATATAGGCATCACAGGTTGGACCCATCCTCCCCTTTCCAGAATTTTCACAGATCAACCATGGTTGGTCTCCTTGTTTGGCTGAGTCCATCTAGGGTGAATCACCCACCACTGTGTGTTTATTTATGTGTAACCCATTGGATCTAGTGGTCTAGTGTACCCCTTTACCCTGGGGCCTTGCCACCTAGTTTGGCTGGTCATCCACATGCCTAGATTGGCAACATAGCCTTGGGGGCAGTCAGTCACTGTGTGTGTGTGTGTGTGTGTGTGTGTGTGTGTGTGTGTGTGTGTGTGTGTTTATTTATGTGTAACCTATTTGACCTAGTGGCCTTGTGTAACTCTTTACCTAATGGCCTTGCCACCTAGTTTGGATGGTCACCCACATGCCTAGATTGGCAACATAACCCTAGTGGGCAGTCAGTCAGAGAGTGTGTGTGTTGTATGTTGCAAGTTGTTCTCCAAGTCTTTTTTGCCCACATAATGTTCATGTGCCCAATTACCAACAATGTTAATCCATTAATGTGTGCCTATGCCACAACCAACATTTTAGTTTTAGTCTGATAAACCAAGGTACTGTAGAGTTGTGGTGCAATTAGTGTTATATAGTTATATTTGCCATTTGAAAATGCAGTGAGCTCATGCCCTTCAAAACATTCTCTTGGTAGTTCCCCGGTGTTCCTGTTTCCCCTGGCCAAATTTGTAGCCTGATTTCTGTTGGCCAGTTTAGTGCTTTTTGTTTGTTAGGCAAACCAGGGCAACCATGTAAGCACCACAAGTACATGGCAGTGGGATACGGACCAATCCTTGTAGTGGAGGAGGTGTAATTGGTAAAGACACTAATGTCCCTGACACATGGTCAAAAATGGCATGTCCATACCAAAGTTTAAAAAATAAAAAGCACATCTGTCCCATAATAGGGATGTGTGGCGCATACCTGCAAATTCCTCAAGACTCTGCTCCATGTCGTGAATGTCAGATGGCAGACCTATCAACACAGGGAAAAACAAGAACACAGTACATGAGGGTACAGTACATCATTAAGCAACAGACCCTAAGGCAGGATCAGCAGAAACATTTACAAGAGTTTGAAATGTGTCCACTTACAGTGTCTGCTTGGCTTGATCTAGACATGGCTGCTGGTGGGTTGCCTTCCTGACTGGGTTTCATCTTAATCTGCTGTGTGTTTGCAGCTTGGGAAGCCATCTGTTGACTTGTGCAAGGTTGAGAGTCCGGGGGCAGAATTATCATCATCTGCTATTGAGTAAATGAAGTCCACACTTTTAGCACACACATGCAAACAAAAACGGAAAGTAGAGTGGCGCAAAAGGACACACTTACCTTCACCTAATGCTGTGGTATCTTCAGACACATTCACCCCCCCCCCCCAGGTGAAATGCAGCATGAGTTCATATTCTTGACATTTATTGGGTCGCCCTGGCAGCTCACCCCACTCAATTAACAGGTCAGCTCCATTTTCTTCATGTGTGCTCCATGTAATGTATAATACTGCTTCTTGGTGGATTGGGTGGTGTCTTGATGGGCAGCAGTACAATTCAGGGTTTCTGCAATACCTGCCCAGCCAATGGTATGCTCTGTCTTAGAGCCATATAAGACAGCCCATTTTGCTAGGGTAAACTTCACCATCATGACATTATCAGCCAGATTAAATACGGGCTGATGTTTGGCACCCACAGATGCCCTGCTGGGATGCTGAGCCCCTACAGCATCAACACCACTGGGGCCTGCAAGATTGCGATCCTCTGGTTTCTGAGTTGGTTGGTGTGGCCAAGGACACTACACTTGCAACAACCACAGACCGGGATGACCGACGCTGTGTAGAACGACTACGTCCTCTCAACAAAGGATGGCCAAGTATGCTGCTTGAACATCCACATGCTTAACATCTGGGGCTGCGACCAGCAGGGGACCATCCAGGGGCCCATCTGGCTTTCCTACCATGTGGCATGCTGAGAGGCTGCTTCTTTAAAAAAAGTAACAGACACTATTACACTTGTGTGAAAAAGCAGCAAGCTTGTCCTGAACTAGCTAAACTTTTATGTAGTTGCACAACCAATCCAGTGCAGGGCATCGCCACAAATGTGACCAATCGAAATGCAGGTGAGTTTAGAGCTAATGTGCATGCAGGCACAGAAGCTGCTTCTTGGATTAACAGCTTTTCAAACATGAATTAACGTTAGCGTTTGCATCTGTAGGGGAGGAAGAATCTGGCAAACATGTGGACCTTGTGCTCTCATTAATGGCTGCAGCTGAGAATTAAAGAACGCTGTTTAACACAGCAAAATGGATTTTTGCCCCGTTGTATGTTTCTGTGTGCTACCCTTTGGAGATGGTGCGTGTCTAAGAAAATGATAAAAAAGCTGTTCTGTGCAGTCTGTGTATTGGGTGTGCTGTCTGCTAGCAGGTTTGGTCATTATGACATCAGTTGCATTTTCTCTGGGTCTGACATCTGGTGTAGTAAGCAGAGATTGAGGAGCACACAGCAAGCCAGAATTTTAGTTGACACCTTTTCTGGCCTGTATAGTATCTCTCCTCTTGGCCTGGCCAAACATAAGAACAGTTCTTTTTAGCAGCCTAATGGTTGTTTTCCCAATGCATCTTTTTTCCGGTGAGCTGTGGTTTTGGGTTGTTGTGCTTGTTGCAAGTGTGTATGTTTGTGAGTGTGTTTGTTTGTGCAAGTAGAGTGCAGAAGGAACTGCACTTCCGCAACCGTAAAAGTTTCCATTCAATGAATATGATGGCTGTTTGCAATCACGAGATGTGGCTGCGAGCAGTGAAATCAGGGTTCCCGGGCTCAAGCCATAATGCTTATGTGTTCCAACAATCAGCCTTGTACAGAAAATTTGAGAATCATGAAATGCCAGTGGGTTGGCTACTAGGTAAATAAAAGCACAGGGTGTAATCCAAAACAATAATTTTCCAGCCTTACATTGTGGGCATGTTCCATCCAGCAAGAAATGGGCAAAACCAGGGTTGTGTTAGCATTTAGTGGGCCAACAATGCTAAATGTTAATGTTTATGTTTGGGTGATTTGGGCTACGGCCAAAGGACATGTCTGGTGACCCTGTTCCGCAACCTGTAGAGGACAGCTGATGTGTGCTACCATGCAGCTCACCAAAGTGCCAGATGCATTGTGGAACAAACCATTAGGCTGCTGAAAGCATGCTTCTTACTTTTGGCCCAGCCTGAAAGGGCAAATGCTATACAACCCAGAAAATGTGTCAAAGATCATCCTGGCTTGAACGCATCTTTTCTGGGGGTGGGGCTGCTCAGCCATGGAGCAATATGGCCGACTGCATCGAGTTTGAATAGTGGGCAAAGGCAGAGGTAAAAAAAGAAAAAGGCTGTATTGGGGCACTGGGCTGGGGAAAGAAGGTGACTACATATACTTCCCTCTTAGTATAGGTGCATTTTGTGGGCAAATTGTGGGACAGATCTTAATATTGACCCTGGTTATATTTATACATAATTATTAGATCATCCCTAAGGCATCTATTTCCCAAACTAAATTAACCTAACTTTAAGTCTTCCAGGATACTCTAGTTCCCTCATTCCATTTATTAATTTAGTGGTTCACCTGTGAACACGCTCAAGCTCTGATATGTCTTTATTATGCACTGGTGCCCAGAACTCTGCACAACATTCCATGTGGGGTCTGACCAGTGACTTATACAGGGGTAAAATTATGCTTTAGGCATGGGCACTAGGGATGAGCGAATCGATCCGGACGAACCCGGATTCGATCCGAATTTCAGGAAAAATTCGATTCGGATCGAATCCGAATTTCCCCGCGATTCGATCACTCGAAGTTTTCCTTTAACATCCATTCATTTACATTACAGGCATTCTAAGATGGCGGGCGGGACATGTCTGGACATGTATCCCGCGCCAGTGCAAGCTGGGGCAGTCACATGCAGCCTATCAGCAGCCAGCAAGCCCGGTGACGTCACACAGCGGTATTTAACGGCGGCCATCTTGCTTTTCCTCATTTCTCTATTGCATTCGTGACAGACAGACAGAACGCTGTGTAGCTGAGGCAGTTAGACAGGCTGGAGACAGGCTGGAGACAGGGACAGACAGGGACAGACAGGGACAGGCTGGAGACAGGCAGGAGACAGGCAGGAGACAGACAGGAGACAGACAGAAAGCCAGGGAAAGGTAGGAAAAACGGAGCTGGCTGACAGGGAGATTTTTTTTTTTTCATCCAGCCTTTGTTAGCGTTTTCAGGCTGCTTATAGTAACTAACTGTGCATATATACTGAACTGATCTTAAGTCTGCTGTGAGGCATCCCATTCTGTGACTAAAGCAGCCTCTATTTAATAGCATAATAAACATTTGCACTTATTCTCATAGAAATCAGGCCTGATAAAGACACTTTTGCTGTGCATGCTCTCTGGTTTTTGTGGCACTGGCATCCCATTCTGTGACTAAAGCAGCCTCTATTTAATAGCATAATAAACATTTGCACTTATTCTCATAGAAATCAGGCCTGATAAAGACACTTTTGCTGTGCATGCTCTCTGGTTTTTGTGGCACTGGCATCCCATTCTGTGACTAAAGCAGCCTCTATTTAATAGCATAATAAACATTTGCACTTATTCTCATAGAAATCAGGCCTGATAAAGACACTTTTGCTGTGCATGCTCTCTGGTTTTTGTGGCACTGGCATCCCATTCTGTGACTAAAGCAGCCTCTATTTAATAGCATAATAAACATTTGCACTTATTCTCATAGAAATCAGGCCTGATAAAGACACTTTTGCTGTGCATGCTCTCTGGTTTTTGTGGCACTGGCATCCCATTCTGTGACTAAAGCAGCCTCTATTTAATAGCATAATAAACATTTGCACTTATTCTCATAGAAATCAGGCCTGATAAAGACACTTTTGCTGTGCATGCTCTCTGGTTTTTGTGGCACTGGCATCCCATTCTGTGACTAAAGCAGCCTCTATTTAATAGCATAATAACCATTTGCACTTATTCTCATAGAAATCAGGCCTGATAAAGACACTTTTGCTGTGCATGCTCTCTGGTTTTTGTGGCACTGGCATCCCATTCTGTGACTAAAGCAGCCTCTATTTAATAGCATAATAAACATTTGCACTTATTCTCATAGAAATCAGGCCTGATAAAGACACTTTTGCTGTGCATGCTCTCTGGTTTTTGTGGCACTGGCATCCCATTCTGTGACTAAAGCAGCCTCTATTTAATAGCATAATAAACATTTGCACTTATTCTCATAGAAATCAGGCCTGATAAAGACACTTTTGCTGTGCATGCTCTCTGGTTTTTGTGGCACTGGCATCCCATTCTGTGACTAAAGCAGCCTCTATTTAATAGCATAATAACCATTTGCACTTATTCTCATAGAAATCAGGCCTGATAAAGACACTTTTGCTGTGCATGCTCTCTGGTTTTTGTGGCACTGGCATCCCATTCTGTGACTAAAGCAGCCTCTATTTAATAGCATAATAACCATTTGCACTTATTCTCATAGAAATCAGGCCTGATAAAGACACTTTTGCTGTGCATGCTCTCTGGTTTTTGTGGCACTGGCATCCCATTCTGTGACTAAAGCAGCCTCTATTTAATAGCATAATAAACATTTGCACTTATTCTCATAGAAATCAGGCCTGATAAAGACACTTTTGCTGTGCATGCTCTCTGGTTTTTGTGGCACTGGCATCCCATTCTGTGACTAAAGCAGCCTCTATTTAATAGCATAATAAACATTTGCACTTATTCTCATAGAAATCAGGCCTGATAAAGACACTTTTGCTGTGCATGCTCTCTGGTTTTTGTGGCACTGGCATCCCATTCTGTGACTAAAGCAGCCTCTATTTAATAGCATAATAACCATTTGCACTTATTCTCATAGACATCAGGCCTGATAAAGACACTTTTGCTGTGCATGCTCTGTGGTTTTTGTGGCACTGGCATCCCATTCTGTGACTAAAGCAGCCTCTATTTAATAGCATAATAACCATTTGCACTTATTCTCATAGAAATCAGGCCTGATAAAGACACTTTTGCTGTGCATGCTCTCTGGTTTTTGTGGCACTGGCATCCCATTCTGTGACTAAAGCAGCCTCTATTTAATAGCATAATAAACATTTGCACTTATTCTCATAGAAATCAGGCCTGATAAAGACACTTTTGCTGTGCATGCTCTCTGGTTTTTGTGGCACTGGCATCCCATTCTGTGACTAAAGCAGCCTCTATTTAATAGCATAATAAACATTTGCACTTATTCTCATAGAAATCAGGCCTGATAAAGACACTTTTGCTGTGCATGCTCTCTGGTTTTTGTGGCACTGGCATCCCATTCTGTGACTAAAGCAGCCTCTATTTAATAGCATAATAACCATTTGCACTTATTCTCATAGAAATCAGGCCTGATAAAGACACTTTTGCTGTGCATGCTCTCTGGTTTTTGTGGCACTGGCATCCCATTCTGTGACTAAAGCAGCCTCTATTTAATAGCATAATAAACATTTGCACTTATTCTCATAGAAATCAGGCCTGATAAAGACACTTTTGCTGTGCATGCTCTCTGGTTTTTGTGGCACTGGCATCCCATTCTGTGACTAAAGCAGCCTCTATTTAATAGCATAATAACCATTTGCACTTATTCTCATAGAAATCAGGCCTGATAAAGACACTTTTGCTGTGCATGCTCTCTGGTTTTTGTGGCACTGGCATCCCATTCTGTGACTAAAGCAGCCTCTATTTAATAGCATAATAACCATTTGCACTTATTCTCATAGAAATCAGGCCTGATAAAGACACTTTTGCTGTGCATGCTCTCTGGTTTTTGTGGCACTGGCATCCCATTCTGTGACTAAAGCAGCCTCTATTTAATAGCATAATAACCATTTGCACTTATTCTCATAGAAATCAGGCCTGATAAAGACACTTTTGCTGTGCATGCTCTCTGGTTTTTGTGGCACTGGCATCCCATTCTGTGACTAAAGCAGCCTCTATTTAATAGCATAATAAACATTTGCACTTATTCTCATAGAAATCAGGCCTGATAAAGACACTTTTGCTGTGCATGCTCTCTGGTTTTTGTGGCACTGGCATCCCATTCTGTGACTAAAGCAGCCTCTATTTAATAGCATAATAACCATTTGCACTTATTCTCATAGAAATCAGGCCTGATAAAGACACTTTTGCTGTGCATGCTCTCTGGTTTTTGTGGCACTGGCATCCCATTCTGTGACTAAAGCAGCCTCTATTTAATAGCATAATAAACATTTGCACTTATTCTCATAGAAATCAGGCCTGATAAAGACACTTTTGCTGTGCATGCTCTCTGGTTTTTGTGGCACTGGCATCCCATTCTGTGACTAAAGCAGCCTCTATTTAATAGCATAATAAACATTTGCACTTATTCTCATAGAAATCAGGCCTGATAAAGACACTTTTGCTGTGCATGCTCTCTGGTTTTTGTGGCACTGGCATCCCATTCTGTGACTAAAGCAGCCTCTATTTAATAGCATAATAAACATTTGCACTTATTCTCATAGAAATCAGGCCTGATAAAGACACTTTTGCTGTGCATGCTCTCTGGTTTTTGTGGCACTGGCATCCCATTCTGTGACTAAAGCAGCCTCTATTTAATAGCATAATAAACATTTGCACTTATTCTCATAGAAATCAGGCCTGATAAAGACACTTTTGCTGTGCATGCTCTCTGGTTTTTGTGGCACTGGCATCCCATTCTGTGACTAAAGCAGCCTCTATTTAATAGCATAATAACCATTTGCACTTATTCTCATAGAAATCAGGCCTGATAAAGACACTTTTGCTGTGCATGCTCTCTGGTTTTTGTGGCACTGGCATCCCATTCTGTGACTAAAGCAGCCTCTATTTAATAGCATAATAAACATTTGCACTTATTCTCATAGAAATCAGGCCTGATAAAGACACTTTTGCTGTGCATGCTCTCTGGTTTTTGTGGCACTGGCATCCCATTCTGTGACTAAAGCAGCCTTTATTTAATAGCATAATAAACATTTGCACTTATTCTCATAGAAATCAGGCCTGATAAAGACACTTTTGCTGTGCATGCTCTCTGGTTTTTGTGGCACTGGCATCCCATTCTGTGACTAAAGCAGCCTCTATTTAATAGCATAATAACCATTTGCACTTATTCTCATAGAAATCAGGCCTGATAAAGACACTTTTGCTGTGCATGCTCTCTGGTTTTTGTGGCACTGGCATCCCATTCTGTGACTAAAGCAGCCTATATTTAATAGCATAATAAACATTTGCACTTATTCTCATAGAAATCAGGCCTGATAAAGACACTTTTGCTGTGCATGCTCTCTGGTTTTTGTGGCACTGGCATCCCATTCTGTGACTAAAGCAGCCTCTATTTAATAGCATAATAAACATTTGCACTTATTCTCATAGAAATCAGGCCTGATAAAGACACTTTTGCTGTGCATGCTCTCTGGTTTTTGTGGCACTGGCATCCCATTCTGTGACTAAAGCAGCCTCTATTTAATAGCATAATAACCATTTGCACTTATTCTCATAGAAATCAGGCCTGATAAAGACACTTTTGCTGTGCATGCTCTCTGGTTTTTGTGGCACTGGCATCCCATTCTGTGACTAAAGCAGCCTCTATTTAATAGCATAATAACCATTTGCACTTATTCTCATAGAAATCAGGCCTGATAAAGACACTTTTGCTGTGCATGCTCTCTGGTTTTTGTGGCACTGGCATCCCATTCTGTGACTAAAGCAGCCTCTATTTAATAGCATAATAAACATTTGCACTTATTCTCATAGAAATCAGGCCTGATAAAGACACTTTTGCTGTGCATGCTCTCTGGTTTTTGTGGCACTGGCATCCCATTCTGTGACTAAAGCAGCCTCTATTTAATAGCATAATAAACATTTGCACTTATTCTCATAGAAATCAGGCCTGATAAAGACACTTTTGCTGTGCATGCTCTCTGGTTTTTGTGGCACTGGCATCCCATTCTGTGACTAAAGCAGCCTCTATTTAATAGCATAATAACCATTTGCACTTATTCTCATAGAAATCAGGCCTGATAAAGACACTTTTGCTGTGCATGCTCTCTGGTTTTTGTGGCACTGGCATCCCATTCTGTGACTAAAGCAGCCTCTATTTAATAGCATAATAAACATTTGCACTTATTCTCATAGAAATCAGGCCTGATAAAGACACTTTTGCTGTGCATGCTCTCTGGTTTTTGTGGCACTGGCATCCCATTCTGTGACTAAAGCAGCCTCTATTTAATAGCATAATAACCATTTGCACTTATTCTCATAGAAATCAGGCCTGATAAAGACACTTTTGCTGTGCATGCTCTCTGGTTTTTGTGGCACTGGCATCCCATTCTGTGACTAAAGCAGCCTCTATTTAATAGCATAATAACCATTTGCACTTATTCTCATAGAAATCAGGCCTGATAAAGACACTTTTGCTGTGCATGCTCTCTGGTTTTTGTGGCACTGGCATCCCATTCTGTGACTAAAGCAGCCTCTATTTAATAGCATAATAACCATTTGCACTTATTCTCATAGAAATCAGGCCTGATAAAGACACTTTTGCTGTGCATGCTCTCTGGTTTTTGTGGCACTGGCATCCCATTCTGTGACTAAAGCAGCCTCTATTTAATAGCATAATAAACATTTGCACTTATTCTCATAGAAATCAGGCCTGATAAAGACACTTTTGCTGTGCATGCTCTCTGGTTTTTGTGGCACTGGCATCCCATTCTGTGACTAAAGCAGCCTCTATTTAATAGCATAATAACCATTTGCACTTATTCTCATAGAAATCAGGCCTGATAAAGACACTTTTGCTGTGCATGCTCTCTGGTTTTTGTGGCACTGGCATCCCATTCTGTGACTAAAGCAGCCTCTATTTAATAGCATAATAACCATTTGCACTTATTCTCATAGAAATCAGGCCTGATAAAGACACTTTTGCTGTGCATGCTCTCTGGTTTTTGTGGCACTGGCATCCCATTCTGTGACTAAAGCAGCCTCTATTTAATAGCATAATAAACATTTGCACTTATTCTCATAGAAATCAGGCCTGATAAAGACACTTTTGCTGTGCATGCTCTCTGGTTTTTGTGGCACTGGCATCCCATTCTGTGACTAAAGCAGCCTCTATTTAATAGCATAATAAACATTTGCACTTATTCTCATAGAAATCAGGCCTGATAAAGACACTTTTGCTGTGCATGCTCTCTGGTTTTTGTGGCACTGGCATCCCATTCTGTGACTAAAGCAGCCTCTATTTAATAGCATAATAAACATTTGCACTTATTCTCATAGAAATCAGGCCTGATAAAGACACTTTTGCTGTGCATGCTCTCTGGTTTTTGTGGCACTGGCATCCCATTCTGTGACTAAAGCAGCCTCTATTTAATAGCATAATAACCATTTGCACTTATTCTCATAGAAATCAGGCCTGATAAAGACACTTTTGCTGTGCATGCTCTCTGGTTTTTGTGGCACTGGCATCCCATTCTGTGACTAAAGCAGCCTCTATTTAATAGCATAATAAACATTTGCACTTATTCTCATAGAAATCAGGCCTGATAAAGACACTTTTGCTGTGCATGCTCTCTGGTTTTTGTGGCACTGGCATCCCATTCTGTGACTAAAGCAGCCTCTATTTAATAGCATAATAACCATTTGCACTTATTCTCATAGAAATCAGGCCTGATAAAGACACTTTTGCTGTGCATGCTCTCTGGTTTTTGTGGCACTGGCATCCCATTCTGTGACTAAAGCAGCCTCTATTTAATAGCATAATAACCATTTGCACTTATTCTCATAGAAATCAGGCCTGATAAAGACACTTTTGCTGTGCATGCTCTCTGGTTTTTGTGGCACTGGCATCCCATTCTGTGACTAAAGCAGCCTCTATTTAATAGCATAATAAACATTTGCACTTATTCTCATAGAAATCAGGCCTGATAAAGACACTTTTGCTGTGCATGCTCTCTGGTTTTTGTGGCACTGGCATCCCATTCTGTGACTAAAGCAGCCTCTATTTAATAGCATAATAACCATTTGCACTTATTCTCATAGAAATCAGGCCTGATAAAGACACTTTTGCTGTGCATGCTCTCTGGTTTTTGTGGCACTGGCATCCCATTCTGTGACTAAAGCAGCCTCTATTTAATAGCATAATAAACATTTGCACTTATTCTCATAGAAATCAGGCCTGATAAAGACACTTTTGCTGTGCATGCTCTCTGGTTTTTGTGGCACTGGCATCCCATTCTGTGACTAAAGCAGCCTCTATTTAATAGCATAATAACCATTTGCACTTATTCTCATAGAAATCAGGCCTGATAAAGACACTTTTGCTGTGCATGCTCTCTGGTTTTTGTGGCACTGGCATCCCATTCTGTGACTAAAGCAGCCTCTATTTAATAGCATAATAACCATTTGCACTTATTCTCATAGAAATCAGGCCTGATAAAGACACTTTTGCTGTGCATGCTCTCTGGTTTTTGTGGCACTGGCATCCCATTCTGTGACTAAAGCAGCCTCTATTTAATAGCATAATAAACATTTGCACTTATTCTCATAGAAATCAGGCCTGATAAAGACACTTTTGCTGTGCATGCTCTCTGGTTTTTGTGGCACTGGCATCCCATTCTGTGACTAAAGCAGCCTCTATTTAATAGCATAATAACCATTTGCACTTATTCTCATAGAAATCAGGCCTGATAAAGACACTTTTGCTGTGCATGCTCTCTGGTTTTTGTGGCACTGGCATCCCATTCTGTGACTAAAGCAGCCTCTATTTAATAGCATAATAACCATTTGCACTTATTCTCATAGAAATCAGGCCTGATAAAGACACTTTTGCTGTGCATGCTCTCTGGTTTTTGTGGCACTGGCATCCCATTCTGTGACTAAAGCAGCCTCTATTTAATAGCATAATAAACATTTGCACTTATTCTCATAGAAATCAGGCCTGATAAAGACACTTTTGCTGTGCATGCTCTCTGGTTTTTGTGGCACTGGCATCCCATTCTGTGACTAAAGCAGCCTCTATTTAATAGCATAATAAACATTTGCACTTATTCTCATAGAAATCAGGCCTGATAAAGACACTTTTGCTGTGCATGCTCTCTGGTTTTTGTGGCACTGGCATCCCATTCTGTGACTAAAGCAGCCTCTATTTAATAGCATAATAACCATTTGCACTTATTCTCATAGAAATCAGGCCTGATAAAGACACTTTTGCTGTGCATGCTCTCTGGTTTTTGTGGCACTGGCATCCCATTCTGTGACTAAAGCAGCCTCTATTTAATAGCATAATAACCATTTGCACTTATTCTCATAGAAATCAGGCCTGATAAAGACACTTTTGCTGTGCATGCTCTCTGGTTTTTGTGGCACTGGCATCCCATTCTGTGACTAAAGCAGCCTCTATTTAATAGCATAATAAACATTTGCACTTATTCTCATAGAAATCAGGCCTGATAAAGACACTTTTGCTGTGCATGCTCTCTGGTTTTTGTGGCACTGGCATCCCATTCTGTGACTAAAGCAGCCTCTATTTAATAGCATAATAACCATTTGCACTTATTCTCATAGAAATCAGGCCTGATAAAGACACTTTTGCTGTGCATGCTCTCTGGTTTTTGTGGCACTGGCATCCCATTCTGTGACTAAAGCAGCCTCTATTTAATAGCATAATAACCATTTGCACTTATTCTCATAGAAATCAGGCCTGATAAAGACACTTTTGCTGTGCATGCTCTCTGGTTTTTGTGGCACTGGCATCCCATTCTGTGACTAAAGCAGCCTCTATTTAATAGCATAATAAACATTTGCACTTATTCTCATAGAAATCAGGCCTGATAAAGACACTTTTGCTGGCCAAAGCCCTACTGGACCCTGCCAGGTCCATTCCTGCCCAGGGCATCCCATTCTGTGACTAAAGCAGCCTCTGTTTAAGACCATATAAGCATTTGCTCTTATTATATTTATATTATAAGACACTTTTGCTGGGCATAGGCTTACTGCTGCCTGCCAGGTGCACTTCTGTTGAGGCATCCCATTCTGTAACATAGCATACCCCTCTTTATTTACACTAAGCAGCTCTCTTATTTACACTAAGCAGGCCTGTTGGAGGCTGAGTGTTACTGCTCACTTTTGGTGTGCATTATATTCTGTTTTATATAGACCCACTGCTGCCTGGGGGTTCTTAAAATATCACCTACTACCACGCCAGTTAGACTATGTCGGGCAGACAAGTGCCTGGAAGTGAAAAGAGGAGTGGCAGAGGCCAAGATTCCGCAGGCAGAGCTCGCATCAGACTGGGGGCCAGTAGCAGCAGGAGTCACGCTGAGAGACCTAATCTGCCAGTATCTGCTAGCGGTCGGGTCTCCACCAGTAACGCATCTGCCGTGGTAGATTGGCTGACGCGCTCATCAACAACATCATCACAACTTACATCTGAGACCCCCAGTCTAGGGTCGGTAGGTTCCTCTGACACAACCCTGAGTTGGCATGCCCCGAGAGCAGTCCCTGTCCTCCCATTGCCTCTGTCCTACGCCGTTCCCTCCCCCAGCGACGTATCCTATGCTTTGGGTTCAGCTCCACTCTTTAGTGAGGAGGACGATCAGATACAGGAGGACAGTCAGCAGCTACTGCCCAGCCAAGAAATGGAGGTGGCTTCTTTAGCTAGGCAGACAAATAGTGATGTGGACAGTGTCGTGGGTGCTGCGAGCGTTCCAGCTCCTGCGCCAGACACTGTTGACGAATCCACGAACATCAGTGACGTACAGCCACAACCCGGTGATGATGATGATGATGACGATGAAGCCGATCGCACTTGGGAGCCGGGTGATGAAGGGGCTTCATCGTCATCATCAGGAGAAGAGGGGCGCAGGTTGCCCCGGAGTCAGCAGCTGAGGCAGCAAGGTGGTAGCAGTCAGCATGGGGGCACAATTCCAAAGGCTGGAGCCGGCCGGGGCCGGGGCCGGGGTAGAGCACCTGCTGTGCGGCAGTCTACCTTATCGGGAGGTAGTGGAGCAGGGGTTCCTGGAGTTGGCAACAGCAGCAGTGAATCAGTGAGGCCAGGGGGTGGGAAAAGTAGCTACTCGGCAGTGTGGCAGTTTTTCCTGAGGCATCCGCAGGAGGGTAACATGGCCACATGCAAGATATGTAGGCAAAAGGTGAAGCGTGGCCAGGGTCCAAATGTTGGCACCACGGCCCTGCGTCAACATATGATGCGTCACCATAAAACGACCTGGGAGAACCGAGGCTCCCAAGGGGTGGTCCAGTCTGCTTCCTCACCAAGTGAGCTCCCAATTTCTGCCAGCCAAGGCTCCAGCACCTCAGCCGAAGGCAGCTGTGCGTCACACCCATCCTCTGTCGCTCCTGCTCCTCCTCCTCCTCCTCCAAGTCATGCATCCCGCCAGCAATCCATCAGCGAAGCCATGTCCAAGAGACAGCAGTATGCGCCCACTCATCCTACGGCGCAGAAGCTGAATGTGCTCCTGTCCAAGTTGCTGGTGCTGCAGTCGCTCCCTTTTCAGGTGGTGGAATCTGCACCTTTCAGAGAACTGATGGCTTGTGCCGAGCCGAGGTGGAGAGTCCCAAGCCGTCATTTCTTTGCCAAGAAGGCAGTACCAGCGCTGCACACTTTTGTTGAACAGAAGGTGGGCCAGTCCTTGAGCCTGTCGGTGTGTAGCAAAATACATGGCAGCGCCGACATCTGGAGCTGTAACTACGGTCAGGGGCAGTACATGTCGTTTACGGCCCACTGGGTGAATGTGGTCCCTTTGCAGCAGCAACTTGGACAGGTCACGCCGCTTCGGCCTCCGCGCTCTCTGCCCATTGGGCCTGTGACACCGTGCGACTCGGCCTCCTCATCCTCCGCCATCTCCTCACCCTCCACTGTAGGCTCAAGTCTCAGTGCCCCTCCAGTCTACCATGTGTGCAGGGCACGGAGGTGTCACGCAGTGCTTCACATGGTTTGTCTTGGCGAACGGAGTCACACAGGGGAGGAACTGCTTAAATGTATTCATCAGGAAATCCAAACATGGCTTACTCCGAGAAAACTTAAAATGGGAATCATGGTTACCGACAATGGGAAGAACATTTTGTCTGCGCTGCGCCAAGGAAGCCTGACCCATGCCCCCTGCATGGCTCACGTCTTCAATCTGGTTGTCAAGCGGTTTCTGAAGTGTTCCCCCCATCTGCAGGACATCCTAACAACTTCACGGAAACTTTGCATGCACTTCAGCCACTCCTACACCGCCAAACACACCCTTCTTGAGCTACAGCGTCAGAATGGTATCCCCCAACATAGTCTGATTTGCGATGTTTCCACCCGTTGGAATTCCACCCTTCACATGTTGGACCGATTATATGAACAGAGAAAAGCCATCACGGATTTCCTGATGATCCAAGCAGATAGGGGGACTCCCCTGTGTAACTTCAATGTCAACCAGTGGCAGCTCATACGTGACACCTGCCGTTTGCTCAGGCCCTTTGAGGAAGCCACTTTATTTGTCAGTCGGCAGGATTACGGGATGAACGACGTGATTCCACTGCTTCATGTACTACAGCACATGTTGGAAACCATGGCTGGTCAGGGCACTGGAGACATGGCGTTTACATCTTACGGCCACATGAACCCCGTTGGAGCTGAACTGGAGGAGGAGGAGGAGGAAGAGGAGGAGGAGGAGTTGCCCAGCGAAACACAGTTTAGGCTTGGCGAAATGGCTGGTTTATCTAGTCAGCGGACAGGAGAGGAGGAGCAGGAGCAGCCAGAGGAGCTAGAGGTTTTTGAGGAAGGAGAGACAGAGGACCCGGGCACACCGTGGCAGTATGCAGTGGAGATGGAGACAGGTAGTCCATCCGAGTCACTTGCGCAAATGGCACGAAGCATGCTCACATGCTTGCGTAGTGACCCCAGAATTGTTTCCATCTGTCGGCGGGATGACTTCTGGCTGTCCACCTTATTGGACCCTCGCTTCCGGCACAAAATGGGGGCATTTTTTAAACCCACCGAGAGGGAGGACAAACTCAACTACTACAAAGACATTCTACGTAGGCAGTTGGCCGATGCCTATCTGCGCCATGGTCCATACTCTCGCAGGTCTGACTCGAGGGGACCTCTGCGCTCACCTTCCACTGCCATGGCCGCTGGGGGGGTTGGCAGCAGCAGCAGCAGAAGCTCCATCAGCAGCAGCAGCCTCAGTCTTCAGTCGCTAATGAGTAGCTTTCTACACCCGCATAGTGAGGCTACTCATGAGCAGCAGGAAGACCTGGAGCAGGACCTGAACCAGCAGGTCATGTCATACTTTGACATGACCATGCCAACACACCTTGAGGATCCGCTGGACTTCTGGGCAGCCAAACTTGATTTGTGGCCGCAACTAGCAGAGTTTGCCCTGGAAAAGCTGTCCTGCCCGGCAAGTAGCGTGCCATCTGAGCGGGTGTTTAGTGCGGCGGGGGCCATAGTTACGGCGAGGAGAACTCGTCTGTCAACTAAAAATGTGGAGAGACTCACCTTTGTCAAAATGAATCAGGGATGGATCAGCCAGGATTTCCACCCACCAATGCCTGATGCATGCGACTAGATTCAGCATGGTGCCACGTTTTACACTTTACAAATGGTGCAAAACATATTTATGTCTTTAGGCCATTTTTTGGGCTCCTGCTGCTGCTACTGCCAACTTCTGCCAACTCCAGGGTGTGATTCATCCAATTTTTGGGCTCCTGAGGCCAACTCCAGTGTATATTTGGGCTCCTGCTGCTGCTACTGTCAACTCCTGCCAACTCCAGGGTGTGATTCATCCAATTTTTGGGCTCCTGAGGCCAACTCCAGTGTATATTTGGGCTCCTGCTGCTGCTACTGTCAACTCCTGCCAACTCCAGGGTGTGATTCATCCAATTTTTGGGCTCCTGAAGCCAACTCCAGTGTATATTTGGGCTCCTGCTGCTGCTGCTGCTGCCAACTTCTGCCAACTCCAGGGTGTGATTCATCCAATTTTTGGGCTCCTGAAGCCAACTCCAGTGTATATTTGGGCTCCTGCTGCTGCTGCTGCCAACTTCTGCCAACTCCAGGGTGTGATTCATCCAATTTTTGGGCTCCTGAAGCCAACTCCAGTGTATATTTGGGCTCCTGCTGCTGCTACTGCCAACTTCTGCCAACTCCAGGGTGTGATTCATCCAATTTTTGGGCTCCTGAAGCCAACTCCAGTGTATATTTGGGCTCCTGCTGCTGCTACTGTCAACTCCTGCCAACTCCAGGGTGTGATTCATCCAATTTTTGGGCTCCTGAGGCCAACTCCAGTGTATATTTGGGCTCCTGCTGCTGCTACTGTCAACTCCTGCCAACTCCAGGGTGTGATTCATCCAATTTTTGGGCTCCTGAAGCCAACTCCAGTGTATATTTGGGCTCCTGCTGCTGCTGCTGCTGCCAACTTCTGCCAACTCCAGGGTGTGATTCATCCAATTTTTGGGCTCCTGAAGCCAACTCCAGTGTATATTTGGGCTCCTGCTGCTGCTACTGTCAACTCCTGCCAACTCCAGGGTGTGATTCATCCAATTTTTGGGCTCCTGAGGCCAACTCCAGTGTATATTTGGGCTCCTGCTGCTGCTACTGTCAACTCCTGCCAACTCCAGGGTGTGATTCATCCAATTTTTGGGCTCCTGAAGCCAACTCCAGTGTATATTTGGGCTCCTGCTGCTGCTACTGCCAACTTCTGCCAACTCCAGGGTGTGATTCATCCAATTTTTGGGCTCCTGAAGCCAACTCCAGTGTATATTTGGGCTCCTGCTGCTACTACTGCCAACTTCTGCCAACTCCAGGGTGTGATTCATCCAATTTTTGGGCTCCTGAGGCCAACTCCAGTGTATATTTGGGCTCCTGCTGCTGCTGCTGCCAACTTCTGCCAACTCCAGGGTGTGATTCATCCAATTTTTGGGCTCCTGAAGCCAACTCCAGTGTATATTTGGGCTCCTGCTGCTACTACTGTCAACTCCTGCCAACTCCAGGGTGTGATTCATCCAATTTTTGGGCTCCTGAGGCCAACTCCAGTGTATATTTGGGCTCCTGCTGCTGCTGCTGCCAACTTCTGCCAACTCCAGGGTGTGATTCATCCAATTTTTGGGCTCCTGAGGCCAACTCCAGTGTATATTTGGGCTCCTGCTCCTGCTGCTGCCAACTTCTGCCAACTCCAGGGTGTGATTCATCCAATTTTTGGGCTCCTGAAGCCAACTCCAGTGTATATTTGGGCTCCTGCTGCTGCTGCTGCTGCCAACTTCTGCCAACTCCAGGGTGTGATTCATCCAATTTTTGGGCTCCTGAAGCCAACTCCAGTGTATATTTGGGCTCCTGCTGCTACTACTGCCAACTTCTGCCAACTCCAGGGTGTGATTCATCCAATTTTTGGGCTCCTGAGGCCAACTCCAGTGTATATTTGGGCTCCTGCTGCTGCTGCTGCCAACTTCTGCCAACTCCAGGGTGTGATTCATCCAATTTTTGGGCTCCTGAAGCCAACTCCAGTGTATATTTGGGCTCCTGCTGCTACTACTGTCAACTCCTGCCAACTCCAGGGTGTGATTCATCCAATTTTTGGGCTCCTGAGGCCAACTCCAGTGTATATTTGGGCTCCTGCTGCTGCTGCTGCCAACTTCTGCCAACTCCAGGGTGTGATTCATCCAATTTTTGGGCTCCTGAGGCCAACTCCAGTGTATATTTGGGCTCCTGCTCCTGCTGCTGCCAACTTCTGCCAACTCCAGGGTGTGATTCATCCAATTTTTGGGCTCCTGAAGCCAACTCCAGTGTATATTTGGGCTCCTGCTGCTGCTGCCAACTTCTGCCAACTCCAGGGTGTGATTCATCCAATTTTTGGGCTCCTGAGGCCAACTCCAGTGTATATTTGGGCTCCTTCTGCCCCTCATAGTGATGCCACTTCAACTCTCTGCAATTGTGCCGCTCTGCGATTCTATTAGCGATGCCTCTGATCTGCATGTGATATTTCTTCAAAGTATTATTTAACAAACCCAGCACGCATCCTGTGCGTGTTACAGCAAGGCTGAATGGTTTACAACCCTATTGAGGCTGTAGGAGGCTCAGAAATAGCCGTTTTTAATAGCGATTCGTCGCGAATTTATTCGGGTCGAAACGATTTTTGTCGGAAAATTCGGCGAATCAGTCGAATCGAATTTTTCAAAAGTTCGCTCATCTCTAATGGGCACCTAAGCCCCTCTTATCATTAAGGCAATTTCCCAGCCATGTACACACATTTTCCCCCTGTCCAAGCATTCCCATCTGTTGTACCAGTCTTTTATGTGGCACAGTATCAAATGCTTTAGAAAAGTCAAAGTACATGATATCCAATGACTCTGTGATGCCGTCTTGAACTTACTTATAAAACTGAGGAGGTTTGTTTGGCAGGAGTTATTTCTTATAAATCCATGCTGATAAGGAGTAATAAGCTCACCTTCACAGAGATATTTCATGATGGCATCTTTTAGAAAGCCTTAAAAAAGCTTGCCCACCACTTACCGGTCTATAGTACCCAGGTTTCCCTTTAGACACCTTTTAGAATATTGTCACCAAATTTGCTATGCACCAATCCTGTGGAACAGACCCCGACATTATGGAATCTTGAAATATTATAAATATTTTTTGCATTCCTAAGGTGTTAAAGGCAAAGACGACTGGACAATTTGGGGCAATTTTTTAAGGATGACCAAAACATGAGCTGTAACTTGACACTAGAGACTTTTAGAATTTATAGCCGTGTTGTGTGGATTTTGGTCAGCTTTAAATTGCTCGTAATTAATATGAACAAGGGTTTAATCAGTCACTGCAATGTAGATAATTAGCACAATAAAAGGAGTAGCAAAAAATGTTACTACATGGGAGGACTGACAAGGACCAGGAACTGTCCCTCACTGCAGGATAACAGCAATGTCCAAGAGCTGTTTGTGTGATTCTTTGAACATATTGCCTTTAATTAACTGTAGCAGGGCTGATTTTGAAGAAGGTCACATGGGCCCAGGAGGACAAATAATTTATGTGCTCTCTTGAAGGAGAGTGTCTGTGTGTCTAAACCAGAAGACAACTGGTTGGATTAGATGACAAAATCCTGGTCATAAAATATGTGACTGGATTTGCAACACTGAGGATGAACCGACATAAAACTAAGTGCAGGATTGCTTACTGAGAAACAGAGTGTATACAGAAAGTAATAAATGGCATGGCACACAATAGTGAAAGCAAGTGATAAATACACTGCAAACAATAACGGAAACAAGTAAACAGAGCGAATGGAAAACAAGGACTTAGATATGATCATGATAAGGCAGATTTGGAAGTGCAGGGAAAGACTGCAGACAAAGCTATAAGGGAACATGTACATTGGTGTATGTAAAAAACAAATAAAAAACAGACCATATCCATTGCATTGTATATGCAAAGAGTAAACATTAAACATGCTATCTAACCATAACATGTTATACGTCCGAACAAAATAAAAATGTAGGTGATACATAGTAGGCTATATGCTAAACAAACAACACCCCCCCCACACACAAAATACAGGCTTATACATAGTGTGTTATGTGAAAGACATGCTATATGTTCATATAGCATGTCTATATGTTCTTGAACATATATTAAGTTAATACATATGCACTGAAATTTGGGAGCCTTTTCAAATCAATACATAATAAATTAAAAACTATACATATTTGTTTTAGATCTCACACACTGATTATACTGTTTAAGGGGCTGTTCTCCAAACTTTTCCCTGAAAAGTTGAATGCTTTTTTTTCTAGTTTATAAATCTAAGCATCTTATGGCTATATATTAAAGGGGACCTCCAGTCAAAAACAAAGTTTAGTAAATTGCTTCCCCTCCGATGTCAAAAACAAAGTTTAGTAAATTGCTTCCCCTCCGATGATTGGCTTGAGCAGTTTGAGAGGGCTTAAATGCATGCAGATGCTTTAGATTGGCATAAAGATTATTAACTTTTGAATTACATAGGGATGGCCATCTTGTCACACACCTGATAGTCCTGCTTACACATGAGAATTAGGAGGTGATTCATTTTTCACACAAGCAAACACTGAATAAACAGCTAATGTAGCAAAGGAAATCTGTGTGAGGGAAGCCGTCACAATGCACAAGGCAGTGGCAGCCACAAAAGCATCCAGTCAGGGGATACAATATATTTTGAAGATTTCAGATGTTACCAAAGCATGAATAATCATTACAGCTGAAGGCTTACTACTTCTGGCTAGAAAAAAGAAATTTTTGTACTGAACTATGAAGCAATTTTGACTCAGGGACTCTTATAATTGTGGCAAGATGGGCCTCTGTCATGCATGTTTAAAAGTGTGGAATCTGCCTGCTATTCCAAACACCTGCTTGGTGTTAATCCCTCAAAAAGCTTATATCACTAATTTGGGGAGCAATTTACCAAGCTTTGATTTTTTGGACTAGAGGTCTGATTTAAATGCTTAAATCCCCTCCATCTTGGTTCTCAGCTAGAGATCAGCAAATTTCCTTAATATTCAGTTCAGACCATTCACTAAATTTTCCAGATAAATCTGGTTCAATACAAATCATATTTTAATGAATCACTAAAAAAAATCAATCTCACCTGCTGCCCCGTTTGCAGACAGATCTATGCTACTCCTTATCTACTCAGTGAATTTATTACAATTGGATAGGATATAAACACAATTTAGTGGATGGGTTATCAACTGTACATAAATTAGTTTAACCCTGCCAGTGGCTTATACCTGCCCTTAGCCCAGTCCATGGAGTCTTACACTCACCCCCCCTCAAAAATAGGGTTTCCATCCCTTTCACAATGCCTAGGCATCCCCTGAGGCATTAGACATACAAAGATACAATATAAAAGAATTGTCAAAACATTGGTCCTAAATTGCATCTTCAGGAAAAAAGTATTACATATATTTTTATTTAGTCTGGGCTTTAACCTGAAATGAGTATTCAAAATATTTATCATTATTAGATTTAGGTGAAATGTGTGCAAAAATAAAACAAAAACTATTTTTTATAATTTGTAATGGTTTTTCTAATAAAAAAAGTAAAATTATATTGCATGTAAAAGCCCAGTTTTTCCAGGTTACAACAGTACAACATGTTTATTGGTAGACACCGTTTCCTGCTCGGGTGACTCCCCTCCCCCCCACCAAACTGAAACAGCGCTTTAGGAGATTTTCAGATAAAATAAAACTGCTATGCGCACCTTGCAGTTATTCAAGAAAAACAAACCCTTACATTTTAAATAGCTCCCATAAATTATATTTTATCTGGACCTCAAGCTTTCTAGACATACCAGGCTTGTTGATGTGGAAGTAATCCCTCAATGAATTTTTTGGTTGCACAGGGTTTCCCTAAAAAAGAATAAAAAACAAGAATCAAAGCCACATTTTCCTAAAAAAACAATATGCAAACAACTTAATTCTGAAAAAGCAAGGTCCCCAAAATAGTCAATTAATTAATCATTGTTGTTGCTTTAACGGCAGCAACAATTGGTAGCGTGACCCTAACCTCAGGATTATTGAGTGGGCTGGTACACACTCTAGGCTACTTTAATGATATCTAGGAAGAGGACAGGTAGGTATAGGCTGACCCAGTCTAATGTTCCTGGCTTAGAGGTGGCTTAGAGCAATACCTAATATGCACAGGTACTGTCAAGGCAAGAGCTTCCAAACACCCCAAAGTAAAGCATGTGTGTAAGGGTAATTTTACTTACAAATTTCAGCTCTGCAGACAAAGAGCACACCTTGCAATTTTTTAACCAAAGCAACCCTTTACATTTAGAATACCCATAACACACCATATATTTCTTAAACGCACACCATTCTAGGTATACCCAAATTATTATAGTGGCTTTATCTTTTTGGAAGAAATCCCCTAGGAGAGTTTGCTGGTTGCACAGGGTTTCCTTAAAAAAATGTATAAAAAAGCAGAATGCAAAGAGCCTTAAGACATCCAAAATGCCCGGACCAGATGGACTTTCGACCCTATATTTTAAGAAATATGCCACAGAATTGGCCCCCTATTTAACCGCCATGCTTAACTCCATTAAATATCAGGGTTCTTTGCATCAGTCATCTTTGGAGACCTACATAAGCATGATTCCGAAGCCTGATAAGGACCACTCAGACGCGCAAAATTACAGGCCTATATCATTACTTAATGTTGACGTCAAAATTTTAGGGAAAGTCCTGGTTACCAGAATTAACGAGTTCCTGGGTACTATAATAGGCAAAGACCAGGTGGGCTTTATCCCATATAGGCAGGCCTCGGACAACATTCGTAGGCTGCTTCACCTGATTGAGCTGGCACATCCATAGCCTCCTCCTGGCTCTAGACATGCAGAAGGCTTTTGACTCTCTCTCATGGGATTACATGAACTGCGCTCTCCAGAAGTGGGGCTTTGGAGATAACTTTCTAGCTTGGATCCGCTCTATTTACTCCTCCCACTCGGCTAGAGTGCAATACAATGGTTATCTTTCTGAGCCATTCTCGATTGGTAGAGGCACCCGCCAGGATGTCCGCTCTCTCCAGTATTGTTTGTACTGGCACTGGAGCCTTTGGCTCTTGCTATTCGGGCAAACCCAAACATAAAGGGCATTGATATGGCAGGACATCACCATAAGGCGTGCTTGTTCGCCGATGATATTATGCTGACCCTCTCACAGCCCCACACTTCGCTACCTAACTTGCTTCAGCTTTTAGAATCTTTCTCAAGGATCTCAGGCCTCAAGGTCAACAAGGAGAAGTCAGTGGGACTCAACTTAAATATCCCTACCCCAGCCCTAAATGTCCTTCAATCCAACTTCCAATTTCGCTGGGCCCCGGGAGCCCTATCCTACTTGGGCGTCAAAATTACGCAGCATTACCAGTCTTCATATCAGGCAAACTACCCTCCCCTCTTTAGAATGGTAAAAACGATGCTGGATATCTGGCGAGGTCGTGAGATATCCTGGATTGGAAGGATAAACGCAATAAAAATGACCTTGCTTCCGAAGCTCTTATATTATTTTAGAACTCTCCCAGTGCACATCCCAAAATTTCAGATTAAAAGCATACAAAACAGCATAATGAAATTCGTCTGGGGGAAGACTAGGCCAAGAGTAACTAGAGCCACCATGACTAGGCACAGGAAGGAAGGAGGTTTGGGGGTTCCATGCATTTACAGATACTATCACGCAGCCCAGATAGGGCAGCTCCAACAGCTACATGTTCAAAGGGAAACCCCTTTGTGGGTAGCGCTAGCGGCCTCGGCCTGTGACCCAATTCCGGTGGACAGTTTGATGTGGATACCGCCGCAATATAGACCGCGAATCTTGTGCCCAATCTTAAATCACTCTCTCCGAGTCTGGGATGGGACAAAATCTTCGGGGAATTTAATTTCACCACACCTTCCTTTAATGCGAATCACTAAGAACCCGCTGTTCCCTCCGGGGCTAGACCCCAAAATGTTCAGCTGGTGGGAGCACGTAGGGATTAGCAAACTCTACCATCTCCTGATTAAAGACGAGATAATCTCCTGGCCCACACTACAGGAAAGGGAGAATGCACCGCCTTCGGAGCAATTCAGGTATCTACAACTCTGTCATTGGGTTGCGCCCTTGCTCAAAAATAAGATTAAGGACTCGGAAATTACTTCTTTCGAGAAACTCTGAGCGCGGGGGACTCCTACTGCAGGCCTTGTGTCCACTATCTACTCACACCTCATAGCGTTGCCCGCCAATTCAAAACATGGGTACATGGCCAGGTGGGAGGCTGACCTGGGTCTGGTGAGGGATAGGAGGGACTGGGTAGAGATATGGCCTGGAATTAACAGGTGCTCCATTAATGTTACGACCCTGGAAGCAGCATACAAGATGCTCACCCGGTGGTATCTGGTGCCTTCGCATATAACTAAGGCGATCCCGGGTTACCCAGCACATTGCTTTAGAGGCTGTCCCTTAGAGGGTTCTGTTTTGCATATATGGTGGAAATGCCCCAAGGTAAAAAGGTTTTGGTCGCGGGTTTTTGATCTCCTGAGCACTCTGTTGCAAACTCACACACGTCAAGACCCCTGGGTGGCCCTATTACATGTGAAGCCGGAGGGTGTCACCAGAATCCAACACGCCCTACTTACTAAACTTATGTTGGCAGCAAAACTAACGATCGCTTGCTCCTGGAAGAAGCTGGGAATCCCCTTCCAGGCAGTAAAAGACAGACTTAACGGCATCTTGATTAATGAGAAGCTGACCAGTATTCTGAGGGACTCACATGCAAAATTTTTCACAATATGGAGGCCTTGGGTGGAATACGCCTACCCGGAAATACGCAACACCTTACTGCAATGAGCGATGATCTGTTGTTTCTTCCTTCTTTTTTTTTTTCTCCTTCCCCCCCCTCCCTCAACTCTAACTTAGGTCGCCCCCCTCCCCCATCTCCCTCTCCCCCCACCCCTCCCCACTTTCATCTCCTCCTCACCTTATTCTTACCCGGCTTACCCTACCGCGAATTTAATATTGAACCCTTACGCATACTAAGCTGGGAGGCGGGAGGACAACGCCCAGTGTAATAGTTGCTACTGGAGTTAGGCCACTTAGGCAGACACGCTGGTGCTAGACAAATAATTGAGTCGTGCAAACACATTTACAGATGTAATAGATACTTTATTGTTGTATTGAAATGTTGGCAATGTATCAGTTCTATGAAAGTTGAATGCCTTTATGCTGTACAACAATCTTATGCCATTGTCATCTGTACTTCTCTATAAAAAAGAAAGAAAATAAAATCTTAATAAAATGATTGAAAAAAAAAAAAAGCAGAATGCAAAAATATTAATATGCAAACAAGAAGAAACAAGCTAAATCTGTAAGCACAAAGTCCCCTGAACAGAACAATACCCAACAGGTAACTTTTCACCAGTTTAACTGTGATTTTTGTAAGAATTTCCAGAATTTTTCCAGCAGAGTTTAGGCTTTAACCCTTTAAATGCCAAGCACGTAGTTTCTATGGGGTTGCTTCTCCTACCGTTAAGGGCAAAGCACGTAGAAGCTACGTGCCTGGCATTTCCCCCTGCTAGTGTAAAAATAGAAAAAAATAAACACTTACCTCTGGTATCGATGTAAAGCTGGGGGTCCCCTCTTCCTCCAGGGGGCATCTGATCCCTCCCCCATTTCCACCGCTGACAGTAATCTGTAAAAAAAAAAAAAACGACAGTCACTCACCCCCTCGCCCGATCCCTCCGCCGCGTCTTCTCTTCACGGGGGGGTCAGATCCCCCCCTTGGGCTCTGCAAGCTTCAGGTGAGGACCCTCTTCCGGGTCCTCACCTCCTCTAATGGCGGCCTCCCCCTAGCCCCGCCTTTTGTGGGAGGACTGGGGTGATGTCATCCCGCTCCTCCTATACCCTGACCCAGCTCCGGCATCTGTCAGATGTCGCTGGTGATCAGAGCAGGGCGGGTGAGAGCCGAGGAGGCTCCAATCGGATCCGCCCTGCGCGGATCACTATCGGCATCTGTTCTCTTTGTGTCTGTGTCTTTTTTTTTCTACATTTAACCCCTTGTGAACTGGTAAGGGGTCCATGAGGGGGCCATGGGATGGCAAGTCACCTGCGGCTAGCAGGTGACTTGCCATTAACCCCCGGAACCCCCATTACCTGCCTCCCCAAAGCCCAGGGGGGGCAGAAGAGCCCGTGGCCATGGGCTATGCGGGCTTGTAGCCTGCAGGGCCAGGGACCACAAAAGCTGGCCCCTGTGCCCTGTTCCTACAAGCCCTGCATAGCTAGTCCTGGGCTGGTTACTTAATTTATATTTTAATTTATATTTTAGGAAAATGTGTTTTTTATTCAGCTTTTTTATACATTTTTTAGGGAAACCCTGTGCAACCAAAGAATTCTTTGAGAGATTAATTCCAGAAAGATGAGCCCACTACAACAAGCTGGGTATGCTTATAAAGCTTAACATGTGGACTTTTACGATTATATGATTTGTAGGGGGTATTCCAAATGTAAAGGGTTGTTTTGGTTGAAAAATCGCAAGGTGCGCACTTTGCAGAGCTGAAATTTTCAAGTAAAATTACCATTACGCACATGCTTTACTTTGGGGTGTTTGGCAACTCTTCCCTTGACAGTAGCTATGCATGTTGGGTATCGTTCTGTTCGGGGGATGTTGCATTTTCAGATTAAACTTGTTTTTTCTTGTTTGTATATAGTTTTTTTTAGGAAAATGTGGCTTTGATTCTGCTTTTTAATCCTTTTTTAGGGAAACTCTTTGCAACCAAAGATTACATTGAGGGATTACTTCCAGAACACTGTGGCCACATCAACAAGCCTGGTACACCTAGAAAGCTTGAGGTGTGTATTTCCAGAGGATATATAGTTTGTTGGGGGTATTTGAAATGTAAAGGGTTGTTTTTCTGGAAAAACTGCAAGGTGCGCACAGCGCATAGCATAGTTGTATTTTATCTGAAAATACCCTAAAGCGCTGTTTGGGGGAGTCTCCTGGGCAGGAAAGGGTGTCTACCTATACATATGTGGTACCGCTGTAACTGGGAGAAATTGGGATTTCACACGCAATAAGATTTTTTTGACAAACTTACATTTTTTATTACAAAAAAACACTACAAATTGTAAAAAATAGATTTTTATTTTTTTTTTCACATATTTCACCCAAAAATATTGAGAATACACTTAAAAAATTACAAACAAGACATTTCATGTTAAAGCCCAGACTATGCTAAAAAGAACAATATATCATTTTCCTGGGAAATCCCTGGAAATTCCTTCAAAAATCACATTTGAACACGGGGAACGCAAAATAGTGCAAAATGGTCTGGCAACAAAGGGTGACAACAACTCCAGGTAGGCTGGCACTTAAAGGGTTAAAGTGGACCAAAGCCCAGGTTTTTGTCTATCCTTGGTTTTGGTCCTTTCCCTGAGGGCACCCCGATCGGGGGTGCCCCGCTGTGTGAAACCCCCCAGAATGCCGAGACCAACTCACCTCCTTCCGGGCCCACGGCGCGTCTAAGAGCGTGCCCACACTGGCCATTCACAAATGCCTGGCGCTGGCACGTGCCCTGCTAGAGGGAGAGCGGGATGCAGCCTCTGCTCTTAGATGTGCCGTGGGACCGGGAAACGAGGTAAGTGAATGGGGCGACCTTGGGAGCTTCACACAGCGGGTCATCCCAATTTTGGAATTCGGTGGGGGGGGATCGATCTTATAGATTTCTGGGATGATCGAGCTGGGTTTGGTGTACTTTAACATGAAAAACAAAAAAGTACACCAAACAAAAAAACATACAAAATCTGGTCTTCATTATTGGTAGGGTGAGTGGGCTGCAATGTCTGGTGGTTCTCTGGCTTCTCGAAGTGTCACCAGGCATGCCAGGTTGTCATTTAGCAACAGCAATGGTGCTATCAGTGGATCAGTGGCTCAATGTGCCGGTTGTGGTTCCGATGTTCTCCCACCATTGCTTGGAGGTCATGGTGGAGCAGCAATATGTGTCTCCCCATTGTTTGGTGGAACCGAGTTTTGCTGAAGGCTCTGCTATCTGCTCGCCAATCCCCCTCAATCAACTGCACACACCTCACCAGGGAAAAATGGTGACATGCCTGAGGCCATCATCCTCTTCACCAGGTAGGGACACTTGCAGCTGGAGCAGTACTTTCCACATGTGTTGTGCTTGATGTGAGTGATGGGAAATCCTCAGCAGATCTGGCCCATGGAGGTGATGGCTGCAGCTGCTCATCATGCTTTAGCTGTTGGTCATCCTGGAGCTGTGGATCCAGCTAGTGCTGCAGAGGGAGTGGGGGAGGCAGATGCTGCTGCTGCAGAGGGAGTGGGGAAGACAGATGCTACTGCCACAGAGGGATTGGGGGAGGTAGCTGCTGCTGCTGCAGAGGAAGTGGGGAAGCAGATGCTGCTGCTGCTGCTGCAGAGGGAGTGGGGGTGGAAGCTGATGCTGCTGTAGAGGGAATGGGGGAGGCAGCTGATGTTGCAGTTGCAGCTGTGGATGCAGCTGGTGAGGCACATGTTGTGTCTGAGGGTGTTGGGGAGGCAACTGCCGCTGCAGAGGGCGCTGATGCTGCTGTTGTTGTTAAGGTAGATTCTGTGGAGCATCCTTCTCAATATTCTGTATGGCAGCCAGTAGCAGGGGTGTCTGTAGGGCCAGATAAATCAGTTACTTCTCTGTTGTTTGCCACACATGCAGTACACAAAAATAGGGTTGCATGGGGATCCAGGGGTCCCCACTTTGGCCCCATTACACTAACCAGATCTAAGTCTTTCATCTGTGCAGTCCTTGATGACATAGCACCAGTACTTGTGTGTTCCTGTGGTTGGGTGGCCATGTTTGCTTGCTGGGTCTTTCCTGCAATGTGAGTAGGGCATACCACCATACCTTGTGTGACTAAGCAATGGCTACCCCATCTGGTTGCACGTCGTACTAATCAAGTAATCAAGGTGTGGCACATACA
This sequence comes from Gastrophryne carolinensis, assembly GCA_027917425.1. NCBI lineage: Eukaryota > Metazoa > Chordata > Amphibia > Anura > Microhylidae > Gastrophryne > Gastrophryne carolinensis. The sequence continues at coordinate 454,949,952 of CM051234.1, forward strand.
CACATACATTTAAAGGTCAGTACTTGCCTTTGTGATACTATGCCAAGCCCTGGAGTGTTGCTGGGTTCAACAGGCCATACATCATTTCTTCTACAGCTGTAAATTCCAGATTGCGGTCTATTCCTCCTCTGGTTTGTAAGCTGAAAAACAGACACAAAGGATGTAGGCATGCAAAAGACAGGGAACACATCAACATCACCAATAGCACACAGTCCCTCACCCTTGTTGCCATCTTTTGCTGATTTACTTCCTCACAAAATATTTCATGGCAGCAACCTTTTTTGCAGTCAATCCACATCTTTTCACTCTGCATGCACAATTAACCTGTCTGGTGATGGTGTTTCACAGGTGGAACTTGAAAGCTTTGGGTGTGGCTCTAGACCTGCATCCATAGAGCTGATCAAAATGGTCCGACACCCCAGTCACAAAAGCCATACATTAGGCATCATTAATCTTGCTGCTCAGGGTGCCCTGCTGCAGGTGGGCAACATAGGATTGGCCATCATCTACCTGTGTACTGGGGGGAATAAGGGGCATTAGCGCAAAGGGTGGTGTGCCAGATCCTGAGGGTGTATATTGCTGACTAGCTGATGACTGGACATGATTGCCTGAGGGGGTGGCTGTCTGGCCTGGGGTCGGCCATGATGAGCATGGAGTGGAGGCTGCTGGGAAGGGGAGGTTATCGAGATTTGATCTGGGATGCTGGTGTTGGGGTGTCAGGTACACTGGGAGAGGGGGTGTGTTCTGGCCTAGAACTTTGCCTGCCACTGCTCTGGCTTGCCCTAGAACTTTGCCTGACACTGCTCTGGGTTGCTCAAGCACTTTGACTGGCACTGATTTGGCTTGGCCTTGGCTGAAACTGCTGTGGCTGGGCCTAGCACTTTGCCTGAAACTGTTGTGTCTTGGCCTAGCACTAGTCTGACTTTGGCTAAGCGCTGCTGGCTTTGGCTGACTGTGTACTGGTGTGTGCTTGAAGGGGGGATGTGACGTGGTCCGACCCAAACATCCATCTGGGCATGGCCCATCCTGTCCTATCTCACACTGGATACAACAGTGGTGGAGTGTTGCCTTCTCCACATGTTAGCGTGTGTGTTGTTGAATTTATTCTTCCCTGATATGTAATTGTGTATTCCAAAGAGCAATTCAGATGCATGCCAACTTCCGTAGTTGCAGATGAAAATTGCACCCTTGCTGTGCATCTGTGACCACAGGGCATCATCATGCAAGTGAGTACACATGCCTGCATTTGCACGCTAATACGAATAGGGATAGAAATTAAGAGATGCAAGTGGATAGCAATTCAGGTGCTCTAGTGGATTGGAAGGCAGGAAGAAAGAATGCCACCATTTGCAGCCTAACAACGGCGAAAGCTAGTGCCCACACGGACAGCATGCTGGGACAGTGTGGTCCAAGCTGACTCTATTGGGGCTAGCTGGGTGGGGCAGCCAGATACCAGGGGTCAGACCAGGGGGAAATAACAATGGCTACAAATATCTCAAAACAAGGCTGCTCAGATACATTCATGCAGAGCTAAAGTGGTGTGGGGGGTCTTAACAACCTACTTAGCTCTACATTTCTATGCCTTTTCTCCATACTTTACATTATGATGACCCACAGGTATGCCCAAGGTCTATGCCAAGAGGATGTTGGCACATGCTAAGATGACTGTGAAGCTGGCAGAGGAGAGCAACACCACCTACAGGTTACCCAGGTCAGTGAGCATTGGTCGGACCTGAAAAGGAGAAAGAAGTCCCGGGTGAGGAGGTTTTTCCGCCTGCATTTTCTAAGTAGGTGACATTTATTTGCTAACCACTCACACCTACAATCACATTAGGCAGGGCTGTGTGTCAAATAATGCTATTATCTTCTAGAGTCAGAGTTCAGGTGGAGAGTCAGGAAGCAGAGGCAACACACTAATTGTTTGTTTTTTGTCACCTACAGACTACAGAGAAGATGCACAGCAGTGCCTTCAAGAGCTCTCTTCTGCTGTACATAGGCTGGTGGTTTTTATCCCCAATTTGTATCACCTTTTATTTTTGTTATATTTTTTTCATATAAAGAAAATTAAGATATTTTAACTTCATACTTCTAAAACATTGTATCTTTCTTTTAATGTGATTTATTGCAATAGTAATGTATAAATTATATACATGAAGGCATCCCAAAGATACAGCAAGCAAGGAGAAGGAGCTACACTAGAGAGAATGATCTGTAGAAGTAAGCACATAGGAGATGAAAATAAAATGGATGGGACTTCAGAAAGTGGTACAGGTAAGCACATAGGAGATGTAAATACAATGGATGGCACTTCAGAACGTGGTAGAGGTAAGCACTTAAGAGAACAAAATACTATTGGTGTCACTTCAGAAAGTGGTACAGGTAAGCATTTAGGAGATAAAAATACAATAGATGGCACTTCAGAAAGTGGTACAGGTATGCACTTAGGAGATGAAAATATAATTGATGGCACATCCCAAACAAAAATCAAGCAAGGAGAAGGAGCAATGCTGGAGAAAAGGAGGGGTAGATGTAGGAGCAGAAGAGATTTGGCACAGCAAGAAGTAAGTACTAGAATTGCCAGGGACAGAAGATCGGAAAACAAAAAAAAAATGAGATGCTTGCATATGCGTACAAGCCAGCATATGCTACACATTATGGATATGCGTACAGAAAACGTACACGCTAAAATGAAGGAGAAAACAGCTCTTTTCTGAAAGAAAATAGGACTTTGCTGGGCAGTGAAACTTTTCGCAGCAGAGTACGTTGAAAAACACCCCCAAAATGCTGGAGGATGGGACGTTCACTCCGCATAGATGAAACTGTCATCCATTGCTTGAATCGCGAAAGCTGTATGCGAAAGGCTCCCGCAGGTTTACGCACCATTGAAGTAGTACAAAGCGGGCCGATGGAGTCATGAATCATGTGAATGTATGTACAAGCAATGAAAAATATGTGTAACGAATGGGCTTATGCACTAAAACAAAGATAGAAAGCTGTGAATCTTCCTTAAAGCGGTCCTTCACTCTGAATAAGAGTCTATCTTATGTTTCCCACACCCTGTACATACAGATTGCTCACATTAAAAATCATCCTACCTGCATCCAAGATGGCGGCTCATGGAACATCAGGCAGCCTGCAAACAGGAAGTGCCTTCTGACTGTGCTGCTCGGCATTCTGGGATTGCTGACCTTTTCCTGACCCAGCTCTGCTCTGTTTGTGCAAATCACAGCTATAACCCGCCCCCCTGTACTTTATCTCATCCTCCTCATCTCTCTCCTCAGTAATTGTGATGCTTCTGAGTCAAGATGTTGGCGCCCATATCCTAAAGTCCAGAACAGAGTTGCAGCCCAATGGGGGAAAGAATAATAAGTAAGTGACTAAAAACTCAAAATATATTAATTTTAGATGCTGGTGAATCATCTTTTAAGGGTTTGGGCTTTTCAATAAATCATGCTGAAGGTCCAGTTTAAGATCACTGCTGTTTTCTCATAAATTGCATATAGAGAGAGTCTATCTTTGACCTCTTTGAATAGCAAGTGACCTCCAAGCTATTGGCTATAGTCTGCTTGACAGCAGTACAAATAAACATTGTAAAATGAAAATGGCTATTTGTAAGTTCTACTGGCTTCCTATTGAAGAGAGCTTTAAAAAGGCTCTTCCCAAATGTCCACCTCAAAGTGGAATAAATCAACTGGTAAGCCTGATTTTTTATTTTTTTAAACCAAGCCTCCTTCATGGTGGGAAGACAGGTAGTGGGCTTGGAGGTAGTTTAGAGGGTTTTGGTAAGCTTGCTCCTCACTAACAGCAACATCAGAACCAGTTGCTTCAAAGCTCGTCTCTCCAGCTCCTTCAAACTGGAGGCTCTGCTACACTTTCCATGAAGTGAAAAATTGCACTTTCAAAATGAAGCATGCTGAAAGGAATGTAGATTAATGCAGCATACAAAAACAGATATAAAAATACAGGAGCATGACTAAATGTTTATTATTTGTCTCTTTCATACCTCTGGGCCCTGGCCCAAAAATTAAATAGGGCCATTTCAAGCTCATACAGCTCATACAGCTCATACAGTAAACCTTTTTTTGTCTTTTAACTCAAGTAGACACAAAACTGAAAAATACAGTGGAGAGGCAACAATGATGCCCCCCCTGACCTTCTGGACTACAATGCGGTCACACCCCCTGCATGCCCTTAACTTATGCCCCTGGAAACATACTTTATTTGCATACATTTAGCTCAGCAATTGAACTAGATTCCACCAAACTGAACATATTGCAATAAAAGTGTGAATCTGTCTAAGGACACAGGATTCTCAGCACCTTCTGATTGTGAAACATGGTTTTTGCTATGAGGTAAAATGGGCTAGTTCTCACTCTAGTGGCTTCCAACAAGCCGTCTTCTTCGAAAAACCTTTTTCCATCTGGGAATGCAAGAATAGCGTCAAGATCAAGTCACCTGAGCAGCGGTCCGCGCTGTCTCTAAGAGGCTGGCCAGGGCGCGTCCTGCCTGGCGGCCGCTCCAAGCATCTGCTCCTACGAATTTGTCTCATCCTTTGTACTGCGTACCCGTGACCTCCCGGCTTGACCCCTGGCTCAATTTTGACTCTTCTTCCGTCTCTCCCCTTTGATGCTGCGCTATATTGGACTGACTACCCATGTATTACCCCGGCTTACCAGACAACGCCCAGTCTTGCCCCTGGTTCATCCGCCTTCCCCCCCTGTAAGTCCACATCCTTTGCGCTACGAAGTCCTGGGGGCAACCGTGTCCGGTGAGGCATATAAAGTGTCGCGGAAAACGGGGCTTGTATATAGGTGAAGCTAGCAGCGGAGATTGGGGGTTGTGGACTTACCTAGAAGGCAGGTGTCCCACAGGGCCTGACATTATCACGGGCCTTAAAAGAAATAATAGAGGAACTTGTGCAACAGGTGCAGGCCATGGCCACTGCCATAAACCAGCTGGCCCAACAAGTCGCTACGCAAGAGAATCATCAACTGTCTGCACCACAAGCACCCTTATCCTCTGTGGAGCCGAAGGTTCCCCATCCGGAAAAATTTTTTGGAGAGCATTCAAAATTTTCTAATTTCAAGAATTTGTGTGAACTCTACTTCCATCTGCAGCCCAACTCCTCTGGGACCGAGACACAAAGAGTGGGCCTGGTCATTTCTATCTTACAAGGTGATCCGCAGACCTGGGCCTTTGGACTGGCACCTACCGATGAGGCCTTGCAATCAGTCTCTGCCTTCTTCTCCACCATGGAGGTCCTATATGCGGATCCTGACAGGGCTTCCATGGCAGATGCTAAGTTGCGGAGTTTGAAACAAGGAAAACGGCCGGCTGAAGAATACAGTGCTGAATTCCGTCGATGGGCAATCGACTCCCAGTGGAACGACCCAGCCCTGTGTAGTCAGTTCAGAATCGGGCTTTCAGAAAGTATTAAGGATACTTTAGTCAACTTTCCTCAGCCTAAAAGTCTTGATGAATATATACAGGTAGCCATGAGGGTGGATAGACGGCTTAGGCTGCGACGGCTTAGGGAGCGACGAAGTTAAAGACCAGCCATGAGGTTCCCCCTGTCAAGAGTTTTCTCCTAGGGGTCTTGTTGCGTCATTTTCATTGGCACCAGAGGAGCCCATGCAACTTGTGGCGACTCGCCTCTCCCAGACCAAAAAAACAAGACGTCGCACACAAGGTCTGTGTCTGTATTGTGGGAACCCTGGTCACTTCGCTAAGAACTGTCCTAACAAGAGGTCGGCGACGGGAAACTTCAGTGCCTAGATTCAGTTGAGGGAACTCATCTAGGCGACCAGGTACTTTTCCCTCATATTAATTAGTTGCTTTTGCCCGCCATGATTTCTTGGGGTGCTTCCAGGATGTCTGTCATCGCCTTTATTGATAGTGGGGCATCTGGCAACTTTCTGGATAAGTCTCTTGCATCCACTTTAGTTATTCCTTTGATCTCCTTAGAAACCCCCCTTTGTGTTCTGGCAGTTAATAACGAGCCTATCCTGGGGGGATTGGTTTCCTACAAAACCACTTTTTTGAATTTAGTTGTGGGTTCTTCTCATTCCGAGAAACTAGAGTTCCTGATCTTGGGGTGCCCTGTTTCCCCTGTAGTACTCGGATTCCCATGGTTAAGAATTCACAACCCGGTCATCAATTGGGTAACTGGGGACTTGTCTGAATGGAGCCCGTTTTGTTTAGACCACTGTTTTTGTACTTCCCTAAGGTCGACCCATGTCTCCCTGGAGGGGTTACCTCCGTCCTATGCAGATTGGGTGGATGTGTTCTCCGAAAGGTCCACTGACTCACTTCCCCCTCATAGGGTCTATGATTGTCCCATAAATTGGTTACCAGGTACCATGCCCTCTAGGGGGAAGATTTACAATCTCACCCATTCAGAAGAGTCAGCCATGAAAGAATATATTTCGGAAAACCTTAAAAAAGGATTTATCCATCCCTTTACTTCCCCAGCAGGAGCAGGGTTCTTCTTTGTTGAAAAGAAGGATGGGGGGCTACAACCGACCCTGTATTGATTATAGAGGTTTAAGTAAGATCACCATTAAGAATAGGTACCCATTATCATTAATTGACGACCTCTTTAACTGAGAATCTGGGACTCAGATCTTTACGAAACTTGATCTTAGAGGGGCATAAAATCTCATTTGTATACGCCAAGAAGATGAATGGAAGATGGCCTTTAGTGTAAAAGATGAGCACAATGAGTACTTGGTTATGCCTTTTGGTCTGTGCAATGCTCCCGCGGTCTTCCAAGATTTTGTAAACAATATTTTTCGTGAATATTTGGGCCAATTTATGGTGGTTTATCTTGACGATATCTACATTTTCTCCCGTCGGCATGTGAAGGCAGTTTTACAGAAATTACGGGAGAACAGTTTATATGCCAAACCTTCTAAGTGTTTATTTGAGATTTCTGAAGTTCCTTTCTTGGGGTACCTGGTCTCTAATCATGGTTTGGCTATGGATCCTTCCAAGGTATCTGGAGTATTGGAGTGGGAACAACCAATAGCCTAAAGGCCCTTCAGAGGTTCCTAGGTTTCGCCAACTTCTACAGGTTTCATAAAGGGATTCTCTTCTATAGCGGCCTCTTTAACAGACCTAACCCGGAAAGGTGCATTTGTAGAGATTTAGCCTCCTTCAGTGGTGAAGGCTTTTCAGACTTAAAAAGAGACCTTTACATCAGCTCCAGTTTTGATCCATCCAGATATCAATCGCCCATTCCTTTTGGAAGTGGATGCCTCAGAACTTGGTGCGGGTGCTGTCCTCTCACAATATTCTGGTGATCCTGAACGATTACATCCCTGTGCTTATTTTTCATGAAAGTTTTGTCCAGCTGAGCAAAATTATGATGTAGGGAATCAGGAACTGCTGGGAATAAAACTGGTTTTTGAGGAATGGGGGCATTCGTTGGAAGGCTCCCTGCATCCCATTACAGTGTATACCGACCATGAAAACCTAGAGTATATTGAATCAGCCAAAAGACACAATGCTTGTCAGGCTCGCTGGGTGCTCTTTTTATCCCGTTTTAATTTCATTATTAATTTTAAGTCGGGAGCAAAGAGTACCAAAGCGGATGCCTTGTCACGCAATTTTGGAGAATGTAAGGGTAGATTCGACCCTAAAGAACCTATTTTACCCTCAAGTTGTGTAGTTGGTGCCCTTCTCCCTGATTTGTCTAGTTCTTTAATCCCATTTCAGGCAGATGCCCCTCCGGGTAAACCCCCCAAATGCCAATTTGTCCCACCACATCTGCGTCTCTACGTCCTGCAGGAATTTCATGATGCCGAAACTTCAGGTCATTTAGGGTATCTGAAAACACTGGCTCCTGACAAGCGCCATGTATAGTGGCCAACTATCAGACGCGATGTTACTGCCTTTGTCAAAGCGTGTTGTGTATGTGCCCGTATCAAGGGAACCCATGGATCTCCAGTTGGGTTATTAGTACCTCTGGAGATTCCTGGAGAGCCTTGGACTTCCATGGATTTCATTGTTGTCCTGCCACGGTCTCAGGGTAATACTGTAATATGGGTAGTGGTTGATCGCTTTAGTAAAATGGCGCATTTCATTCCTCTGGCAAAACTTCCGTCAGCACCGGAACTGGCGCAACTGTTAATTAAACACGTTTTTCGGCTTCATGGCATAGCCCAAAATATAGTTTCTGATCGGGGGATTCAATTTGTATCTCGCTTTTGGAGGGATTTTTGTGTGCTATTAGGTATTAGATTGTTTCTATCCTCGGCCTACCATCCCCAGTCTAACGGTCAGATTGAGAGGGTGAATCCGTCTTTAGAGCAATACTTGCACTGCTTTGTGTCAGATTGTCAAGAACAGTGGTCAGAATTTATCAAGTTTGCGGAATTCGCCTTTATTAATGCGCCTAGTGAATCGACAAAATTTTCGCCCTTTTTCTGAAATTATGGAAAGAATCCCAAGGCCTCTTCTCTCTCTGGCCCTTCCACCAATTTGCCGGCCTTGGAGGAATGGTTTAGAGCACAGCCACCTCCTCCCTTCATCGCCGCATCCCCCGCTTCCTGGGACGTCTCTCTTAAAACCTCCGGTGGCGCTGTACACAGCGTGCCCGCCGGAGGCTGCAGTAAAGGGCTAATGAGTCCAGAGTGTTTAAAGGGCCAATGAAACCAGAGTGTTTAAAGGGTCCATGAGCCCAGAGTGTTCTGGGTGAAAACTCCCTTTTTAGTTCAAATTGGGCAATTAGCCCAAAGTTCCTAAAGTGCACCAATCACAGTCTCTTTCCATCCAATCTTGTCAGCTCCCAGCAATTAAAGGTTGTTTCCCCACACTTGTCCCTCGCCTGTGATAGCGTGCTGCTGGGTGTGATTTTGTCTGAGACTATTGGTTCCTTTCTGTTGCTGACCTTGCTGTGTTTGACCTTTCCGTGATTGCCACCTGGATCGACCATTGCCCGTTTCCTGACTACGAATTCATCTCATCCTTTGTACTGCATACCCGTGACCTCCCGGCTTGACCCCTGGTTCGATTTTGACTCTTCTTCTATCTCGTCCCTTTGGTGCTGCGCTATATTGGACTGACCACCAATGTATAACCCCGGCTTACCTGATATCACCCAGTCTTGCCCCTGGTCCATCCGCCTTCCCCCCTGTAAGTCCACATCCTTTGTGCTATGAAGTCCTGTGGGCAACCGTGTCCGGTGAGGCGTATAAAGCATCCTGGCAGACGGGGGCTTGTCTATAGGTGAAGCTAGCAGCGGAGATTGGGGGTTGTGGACTTACCTAGAAGGCGGGTGTCCCACGGGGCCTGACATATAGTTCTTGATTTCCCTGCCAGCCTCTGTCAAGAACTTTTAACTGGCAGGACCAAGTTCAGATTTATAATGGTCAATGGAGCCAGGCTGAACTTCATTGTGCCAGCTGACATGCAAAAGCATGCTGGTTGCATCCCTTCCTTTCCTCTAGTCTGAGGCGTGCTCTTGTCCCCAGCCTGGGCGCTGGAGTGTCTCAACTAAAGGAAAGTCAGGGATGTGAATGGCTGGACGCTGAAGTGTCTCCACTAAAGGAAAGCCAGGGATGTGGCCGCAGGCCATGCATACTCCATGGGAGCCCCAGGAATGGTGAGCTATGAGAGTGATTAGCAAAATTTCAAACAGGAATAGCCAAGCGGCGGTCAGCTGAAAATGGTTTAAACCACCTGAAAAGTGGATTAATGTGTATGGGAAACATGTTCCTGTCTTTTCAAAATTAGAAATTGTAATTTTTTGAAGCAATACTAGGAGCAACATTTTTGAAGTGACACAAAAAAGGTAAAAAAAAAATGATCACTGCAGCAGATTTAAGAAATAATTGCACATAGTAAAAGTGAAGCTGTATTAAAAGCTCTCACTTTACCTTTCACACAGTCGATGCCCCCTAGTCTTCTAATTCAAATGTTACCACTTCTTTGGTCTTCAGCTATGCCCATCCGCTAAGCATGGCACAGCAGGTGAAGCACACCAAGGCTGTGTCTGACATGCCCTCCCCCCACAGTGCTCCCACACTGGAGAAAGGAGGACTTGCCCTGGATCTGTTCTTTGCAGACCTGCTTGGAGAAGGTAAACCAATGGGATTAAGGGTAAAGATTGGTGAATCAGTTATTCAAGTTTTAAAACAGTGGACCAAGAGGTAAGGTGGAAATTCCTTTCATGCCTGGTTTACAGATGTCCTATAAAATGAGGCAACCATAATGAAACTACATAAATGTATGGATTTCCACTTTAGGCTCGTTGTTTGATATAAATAAGAACTAGATGCAGCACAGTTTATAATTTTATATATGCATCTAGAGGGTGGGCATGATAAGCTTAACTATTCTATTAGGAACAGTAAATAATCATACTGAAGTACATACTGCAAGTATATAAAGTTACTATTTACCAGTTACCATTTAATTGTATTTACATTTTAGGAGTTGCATGTCATATAATGTATATTGCGTAATGTTGCAACTGACCACTGAAAATACATAAATGTAAGCAAATGGTGGGAAAGATAAATAACAATACCGTATGTGAAAAGCAATAATGTAGTCTATTTACTACAAGCCAATAAAGCAGCTTGTAAAAAGAGTCTGCACCTTTAATGGCTTACTTTCTCTGTGGCAGACTGCACTCCCAGCTACTGATCTAAAGATGCAGTGACACAAAAAGCTTAGAGATAATTAAATATTGATTTTTGTTTTCTAATCCTATATAAAAATTGTCCTGGGTGTCCCAATGGTAGTTTTCATCTCTAGGACATGGTGAATGATATTAACCCTGCTTTGTTTCAACTTGCTGTTGAGCAAATAAATGGGCTCATTCCGAATAAAAAGTAACAGATTTAAAAACTTTTTTTTTCTTTTGTGTTTTAAAAGACAGTCCTATTAGTGAGGTGACTTTTTTTTATAAAGATGCTACAAAATTATTTCAATCTTTTAAGATGTATTGGGACCACTTTGGGTACATCTAGGTATCATGAGTTTTTTAAGCATGATATAAGAAACAAAATTATGATTTACTAAATGATTGTGGTGCTGTCTGAAATTTGAAATTTGTGCAGCCATGCAAACATGTACAAGTTTGGTTTTTACAGAGGGGACACCATTTTTCCTAACATGTGCTGAAATCATTGGCACCCAGCGTCCTTAGTTGGCACAGGCATGCTTGACTTGATGAAGCACAGTAATATAGCTCCAAATTGTGGAATATTTTAAACTGAAATAATTTCTTTATTAAAAAAAAACACATTTTGGTCCGTTCAGTCCTGGGGTGACCATACAGAAAAAAAGTCACTGGAGGAAAGAGGCATGGGGTATCTAAATGCTTACCAACCTGATACACCATGCATAGGGGCTAGTAAATCAAGGTTCAGGGGTGAACTAGTAGGTGCCAGAAGATGGCATACCAGCTACACTGTAATCTGGTATAGGGGAACCCTAACCAGTTTGCAACAAGTAAATAAAAAAAAATAACACACTGCATCACTGCACATTCTTTCATCTGTTTCCCAAATGACAGTGTCCTCTTTGCAGGTCCGTAGCGTCGAGTGCTTCCTGCTGGTCCGGCTGATTGTCATATTCTTGATGCCGGGGGCGGCATTTGCAGCCACTATGCAGGCATATGTAGTGATTGTATCTAAAAGCTTACAAACTTGATTGACCAGGCATGGGGGCTGGTAAGTCAGGGCTTAATGGATAAACTAGTAGGTGCCACTACTCTGTAACTGATATAGGGGTCCTTTCTCCCACTTACTAGTTTAAAAAAAGTTTTGAAAAAGAACTCACTGTTGCTGTGTCTTCCTTCATCAGTTCTCTCTGCAGGTCTGTCGGGTCAGGGGCTCCCTCCTGGTCCAGTGGTCTGTCTTCTTGATGCTGCTATTGCAGCCATCCCACCTGAATATGTACTTAGTGTCCCACCGGGGAGGGAACCTTTTATACCAGAGAGGTGGACTATCTATGCCACTAGAGGGGATGGGCATGGAGTGAGACAAATGGGGAAGATTCTACAGACACTCTGCCTCCATAGTATGAAATATTTGCTCCCTCAGCTTCCTATATTACCTTGGCTAAATGCCAAGGAAGGAAGAGGATGGACCTGCGTCCCTCTCCAGATGCTGGTGGGGCATCTGAAATAGATGCCACTGTTGCCATCAATTAAAGGTACCTGATGGGAGACTGAAGGAGATGAAGGAGCAAGTATAGTGAAATTTAGATTATTAAAGTATTCTTGGTTGTGTCTTTATAAGACATAATTTTTGTTTAGATGCCCCTCCCCCCAAAAGTTTACCAACTCGATGCGTCAAACAGGGGTTTTTAAGCCTAGCCCTAGTACTTACCTACTCCTTTGCTGCCCTTTCAGGACTGAGTAGTAGCAGGCTCTTCTGCACTGCCCTAGCTCTATTTTCTTTTACAACATTTTTATTGGAGTTTGCAAAGCAGAAACACATACAGTAATACCTACACTAAAGATATAGGAGCACGAGAGTTAAAGTATACGTTACATATTCGTACAAGTGTTCCAAAGCATGGTTGTCACCAATAATGTTATCCAAATATATAGAAGAAAAGAAACATCTGCGTGGAGGCAGCACAAAAAATTATTCTGAACATAATAAATTCTGAAACAACTACAGAAAATTGCTTTGTGACCATACATATCAAACCGAGATAAAGATAGAAAACCAGAAACTATTGAGGTTATTTGAATACTCATAAAATACTATCATGGTGGCATCAAATGGATTTGTAGGTGAGCCTAAATGCATTACGAAAAGTTGTGAGAACCTTTTTAGGGGTAAGACAGACAAACAGTGGGGTAACAGGGTAGGAAAGAGGGGGAAAGGGAAAGTGTTAAGAGGCCGATGGGTCCAAAAGAGTTCAGAACATTCAATCCATGTAAGAGGCCCAGGCGAGTCAAGCGAGCGGGCCTTCAAACTGGGAATACGGGGTCGGTCTGGCCTTTAGGTACGCTTATGTGATCTAGCCATGGGGACCAAACCTCAAGAAACTGATCATATTGGTCTTTATATATCGCAGTGAGTTTTTCATTACACATAGTGTTTGATACTCTGCCCTGTATCTCAGTCCAAGGCAGAGTGCGGAGTTTCCAGTTCCTCGCTATCGTGAGTCTAACAGCTGAGAGAACGTGTTGGGTCAATCTCCATTGAGTCTTAGTATATTCATTAATTTTGAGTGAAAGATGGGATCTTTAGTGAGTGCTAATTCCAAAATACCTGCCAAAAGCCTATATATTTTGTTCCAGATCTCCTGGACAAGCGGGCATTCCCACCAAACATGGAGCATCGTACCTGTGTCCTGGCAGCCTCTGAAGCAGAGGGGGGAGGAGGAGGGGGAGAATCTATTAACACGCTCAGGGGTGTAATACCACCTGAATAATACTTTGTATGCATTCTCTTGGATCAAAGCATTATACGAAACTTTGCTTGTGTTCCTTGGAATCGCCCGCCAAGCTTCCCAGTCCCTCTCGGCCCCCAGTTCCACCTCCCATCTAAGCATGTATGTGTGTTTCATTTTGGGGGGGGGGCTGTCAGCGAAGCGTAGAGATTCGATATCAGTTTGCCTGCAAACTGATCCTTGATGCAGCGAAGTTCAAACTCAGTGGTTCTATATGGGGGGGTCGATTTCCTCAGGTGGGTTTGAATATAGTGTTGCAGTTGTAATGATCTAAAGGTTTCTGCAGGAGGTAAATCTTCATCCAGGGCCAATTGCTGCTGAAACTTCATCCCTCTAGGGGTGCAAAAATCGTATAACAGTGTGAGTTGCTTACGCTTCCACCATTTAAATCCCATCTGATGGGACAGACCCGGTGGAAACAAGGGGTTACCAAACACGGGAGAGGCTGGCAGATGGGGAGAGGTGAAGAGATGTTTTATTGTGTCCCAGATATTCAGGGAGAAATTAAGTATGCTAGGCAGGGTCTTTGGTCTGGAAGATTTGGGGATCCATAGAAGCGAAGAAGGTGTCACCGGGCTGCAATTAGCTATATCGTTCAACACCCAAAGCGGCTTGCCGCCTGGGGCATGAAGAAGGGTGAGTGGTGCAACCTGGGCGGCCAGATAGTATTTGTGGAGGGATGGGAAAGCCAGCCCACCATCCTCTTTTTTACAATAAAGGATATTTCTCCTAATACGTGGTTTGGACTTATTCCATGAAAAAGACAGAATCTTCCGCTGGAGGATATCTAACTGGCGTCTCGGCACTAGCACGGGAAGGACCCGAAAAAGATACAAAATCGTCGGTAAGTATGTCATCTTTAAAGCGGCGATCCTTCCCAACCATGATAGCCTTAAGAAGCTCCACGATTGCAGTAGAGAGTCCAGAGATTTAAACATCTCCGGGTAATTGGCGTTATAAAGGTCCCCGTAACTTTTGGTCAACTTAATCCCCAGATATGGAAGTCTCTGCACCCAGGACCAAGAAAAATTTTGGACTAGCTGTTGTCTAGTGGGATCGGATAGTGAAACATCTAAGGCCACAGACTTGGAGGCATTCAGTTTCAGGCCCGAAATTTCACTAAAGGAGGATAATGTGTGTATAGCGTTGGGGGCCGACACATGAGGGGAAGTGAGCATAAGGAGCATATCGTCCGCGAAGAGCGAGATTTTATGGTCCCTGCCGCCCCCTGGTATACCCCGAATAGAGGGGTTCTGCCTAAGTTTTTCGGCCAACGACTCAAGCGCTAATACAAAAAGTATTGGAGATAATGGCCAGCCCTGCCTAGTCCCCCTTTTTATCTGGAAGTCAGGTGAGCTATAACCCGCATATTTCACATGGGCCATTCGTTTCGAATATATGGCTGAAATCCAGGATAGTAGTCCCGGGCCAAACCCCCACCTCTGTAAGGAGAACCGAAGGTATTGCCAGGAGAGTGAGTCAAAAGCCTTCTCTACGTCTAAGGAGAGTAGGAAAGCCTCCAGCCTCTGAGAACGGGTTCCCTCCAGTAACTGAAGGATCCGCCTTACTCCATCTCCCGCCTGCCTTCTAGGCACAAATCCCACCTGATCTTTCCCTACTATCTCTCCTAAGAAAGTATTTATCCTATTAGAGATGATTTTGGTAAGGATCTTCAGGTCTAGATTCAACAAAGAGATGGGTCTATAGTTCGTCCAGGTTTGAAGATCCTTACCTGGTTTTGGAATCATCACCACAGAAGCCCGAAGCATCTCCGGATCAATGGGGTTACCCTGTTTTATATGGTTAAATACTCTTACTAACCGAGGGGCTACAATCGGGGCCAGTTTTTTATAGAATGAAGCCGTAAAACCGTCAGGTCCGGGTCTCCTGTTGGACTTAAGATTTTTAATCGCTTTAAGTACTTCACCAACCTAATATCCTCATCCACATTCTGCCTATAGGTGTCCGAAATTGGGGACATGGCAATGTCTTCAAAAAAGGCCCGGATCTGAGACTCGGGTCGGGAGGGGGGAGCATCATACAAACCAGCCAGACCCGTGGAGAATTCCTCTACTATATTTATCGGGTTGTTGGTGATAAGACCTATACTAGTCTTCATTATGGGCTTCATTATGTGGGGTTGACATTTAAGTTGCGAGGCCAGCAGGGTGCCAGGTTTGTTAGCTGAAATGTAATATTTTTGTTTAGATCGGCGATACCTCCCTTCAGCTTCCTCCATTTGTAAGAGGTTGAGTTTGGTTCTGGATATTTCCAAAGTGCGGAGTTTTCTAGGATTGGGATTGGTTTTAAAATCTTTAGCCGCTAACTCATAGTTTACCTGAAGTGTTTTGGACAAAGCCAACCTCTCCTTCTTCTTCCTGGAAGCAAGACCAACAAAATAGCCACTCATGACCGATTTGAAGGCTCCTCAGACCATGGTAGGCACCATATTCGGGGTCTCATTCAACGTGAAGTATTCTGAAGCAGCTTTGTTGGCCTCCTCCACCAGGAGTCTGGAAGAAAGAAGGGAATCATTAAGTAACCAAGAGGATGGTTTTGGCTTTGTAATTAAAGAGTTACAGGATATTGACACCATGTCATGATCAGACCAGGGGATCTGATGTATGTCAGCCTGATCTACGCAGGGAATAAATGCAGAGGGAACAAAAATATGGTAAATTCTGGTGAATAGATTGTGAGGAGCCGAGAAGTGGGTGTAGTCTTTAGCGTGAGGATGGAGGGCCCGCCATATATCTAGTAACTGGTGGGTATCTAATAAATCTCCAAAGCGTTTCCCCTCGCTGACCACCTGAGAGTTGGGGGGGAGGGACCGATCCAGATGGGGATGAAGCGTTAAGTTGGAGTCCCCACACACGAAAACGACTCCCTTCTGGTGGTCTTTTTAAATGGAAAGCAAGTGTGCTAGAAACTGTATTTGTTTGGTATTAGGGGCATAATAGTTAAGGAAGGTGACTTCAGCATCCTGGAGAGTACCCTGAAGTAATAAATATCTGCCATCAGAGTCCGCTATCTGAGTGTGACATGTGAATGAAATCCCATTGCGGAAGGCTACAAGGACCCCTTTTTGTTTGCGTTTACTAGTAGCTTGATAGAACTGGGAGAATTTATGGTTGATCTGCTTCGGGAGAAGAAGTTGGGGTGTAAGGGGTCTCCTGGAGGCAGACCACATCTGCATGCTGGGAATCAAACAGTTTAAACGCTCTCAAACGCCTGTTTGGGGAGTTCAGACCTTGAACATTTACAGAAACTATTTTAAGCGCCATGCGAGGTTATGTGGACGAAGGACTGTAGCAAGTGGTTAGCAGTTCGTGACCCATAGACCGGAGCTATTAGGGGGTGGGGTATTGGGATCGTGGTGAAGGGTAGGAGAAGGGAAGAGGGGAGGGGAAAAAAAGACAACAGACATATATACTGGGATGTATAAAACATTTTTCCGTCAACCTGTGACTAAACAAGGTCTTCCAGACCCACAGGAAAAAAGGTGTTTTCCTTGGTCTCCTGCCAAAGGACTTTTTTGGTTATCTCCAAGTACATCACTTCATAAAATCTATTGTGAAAAATGCCCCAAACCTTGACAATTACACTTGTTTTGAACATCGTTGCCTGCGCAACCCGAGAGACAAAGGTGCTATTGCTAGCATATACTACTCACTTTGCAAGAACTTAGATGGTGCCACTCCAACATATAGGGAAAAGTGGGAACTCGACCTGGGGGAAGAAAGAAACCCCGAAGTCTGGGACAAGATGTGGCGGGCATCTTATGGCAAAAAAGCCTCTGCACAGGTGATAGAAGTTAACCTGAAGGTAGCTTTGCGCTTGGACCTAGTCCCTACGCAATTAGCACACGTGGTGGCGGGGGCACAAAATAAATGCTTTCGCGGCTGGGCCAACCAGGCTCGAACGGCCACATTTGGTGGAGCTGTGGGATAGCTAGAAACTTCTGGGATAAGATTCAAACCTTACTATGTAAGATCCTTGAAACTAACATTGGCTTAGACCCCTGGGTTGCATTGTTAAATGAACCTCTAGCAGGAGCCTCGGCCAGACAAAGACAACTGTTGTACCATGTCCTTACCTGTGCTAAGTTAGTCATCGCTAAGGCATGGAAGACCTCCACACTAAGTTTTACAGAGTTTAAAAACAGGGTCAATAACACACTAGCTATGGAAAAACTATCAGCTATCCATGAAAACAGACTGGAGGAGTTCCGGGAAGTGTGGGCTCCCTGGATCAGGGAGATCTTTCCTAGCACATTCAATTGGGACCTTCTAAGCGTTTAGACCCCGGTATGTTTGAAAAACAGTTACAATAAATATCAGACCCCTATTCCTTTCCTTCCCTCCCATTATCCCTCTCCCCCCCTTCCCTCACTTTCTACAATGCTCTTCTTTTAGCTTTTCGGAACGTATTTGATCTATCTTTGATGTATTTACGTCAACACACTCAGGAGGCGCTCCGGATAGCAAGTAGATTCAAGTCTTTAGTGCGGACCGGATCGCCCCCTGAACGCCAATCTTGATGTGATAATTACTTTTAGAAAGAGAAGTCACTCTGATTTACCTGATAGTTCTTGTTAGAGTTACATTTATAACGATGTCCAGGAATGCTTTATCTCCTCGTTGTATATCTATAAGTCTTGCAAGTGCCTTTTTTTTGTTACTTCTGTGTACTTCAATAAAAATCATTGAATGAAAAAAAGGTGTTTTCCTGGCTGGAAGTGGTGGAGCGCGCGTGACCTGTCGGGAGGCCACTCACAGTGATTACATCAAAGGGCTTATATCCGACCCGTGGAAAAATTATCACAGGAAAGTGCACCGGGCGATATGCCCGGCCCCCCATCCCAACCCACAAACCACAGAGACCCAGGCCACACGACCCGGGATCCCCGGGGGGGGGGCGGGACAGCAGGGGGCAAAGGGCCAGACCAGCGCCCCCAACATCAATAACTAATGAGGTAGTTTGGATTATTGTACATAAAAGAAAATACTGGATCCTTAAGGGACCCCTAAGAGAACTAAGCGTTCCGATTGGAACCAGTAAACAAGATTGAGGTCAATAACAACTAAGAAGAGCAAGCGACATGTAGGCATAATATACTCTAATACTTGTCCTGAGAAAATAGAAAGTTAGAGTAAAGAATATAAGTGATGCAATAAACAACATAACATTACACACTATCTGACTGGAAAGTCACTGTACTCACGACCCCGTGGTGGGGTAGCGTTCAGTCCCTGAACGGGAAGATATCTTGAGGTGACACCAGACCAGGAAGGTTGAGAACGGCCAAGACTGCGAAGAGAAGAAAAAAAAAGGAAAAAAAAAGCGTGTCCCGCACTCGCATCACAGCTTACGGGGCATCCCAAACCGGTATGGGAAAGCCTCTGGAGCAAGACCGGCCGCTCAAACAACTCCTGCTACCCAACGGGATCCGAAGATAAAGAGGGGTTAAATTTTCAAACTGGCAGGAACTTCTGGGAAATGAGCCTCTTCAGTGCTTGAGAGCTTTGTTGTTGCTTGCGGTGTTTCGGGGACGGAGTGGGTTGTGCAATGGCTTTCTGGCCTGGCTTCGGGGTCCTTGGGGTAGAAGGGAGTGAAGGGGGGGCACCTCAGAGTCTGGAATCTTTAGGCCCAGGCCCTTGAATTTTTCTAAGAGCTCAGGGACCGTGGAGACCTGGATTTGTTTACCCTGATGAGAAAAAGAAAGTTTGAAGGGAAATCCCCATCTATAGCGTATGCCGTTAGCTTGGAGCGTTTGCAAATATGGTTGAAATGATCTTCTCTTGAGGATGGTTGTCTGGGAGAGATCAGTGAAGATTTGATAGCTGTGGCCCTGGAAGGCCAGGGGTGCTTTCTCTCTGGACGCTCTAAGGACTGCTTCTTTCGTCTGGTAGAAGTGGAACTTAACTATTATATCCCGAGGGGGCCCCTCCATCGGTTTCTTGGAGAGGGCCCTGTGCGCTCTATCTAACTCCAGCCTGGCAACCGGGATTTCAGGGGTTAATTCCTGCAGGAGGGCTATGATGGTTCCATTAGCATCCTCCATGGTTTCTGGGATGCCCCTAAACCTTAAGTTGGACCTCCGATTCCAGTTCTCCAGCTCCTCATTTAAGCTCTTTAACAGGGAGATCTCATCCTGGAGCCGTTCCATCTGGGAGCCCTGTTCCTCCAGGACCACAGTGGCATCGTCCATCCTGGATTCAAGTGCATCTGTTCTGCCCCCTAGTTCCCTGATTTCCCTCAGCAGGGTGTCTGTATGTTTGGCTGTGACGGTGGTGATCTCTTCTCTGACTATTGCTCTCAGCTGGGAGAGGATGTCATTATTTGTAAGTGGCTGCTGGGCATTATGCTGGGAGGCATGGTGGAAGATGTGCTGGGAGGCATGCTGGGAGGCATATTGGGAGGTGTGCTGGGAGGCTGGGGGGGATCTGGGCCAGCTGTCTGCAGAGTCTAAAGAGAGATCCTCAGCCAGACTCACCCTTTCCAGCTCTCCTCCATCTGGCTCAGCAGGATGTTCCCGCACCTCCTCGTCTGCTGTAGCCGCCGCCGCCATTTTGACCGCCGCCGCCGCTATGGACTTGCGGCCGTCCCTGGCGCTCTTCCTCCTCCCCGCCTGGAGGCTCATTCTGCCCCGCCGCCGATGTAGCAGGTAAACGCCGGCCGGTTAGGGGGGTTTGTGGGGTCTGAACGCCCGCTCGCGGGCTGGTAGCTGCTGCGGGGCCTCCCGACAGTGCGGAGCCGAGGGATCAGGCAGCCATGTCTCTCGGCTGCGCGCGCACTGCCCTAGCTCTATTTTAAAGAGGCTTCTTTAAAATACCATTATGTCAAACTACACTGGAAATTTATACTGTGATTCACTGAAATAAAAAACATACTAGCATATCTCATGCAAGTCTTCTGCTGTTTAAAATGGCACAGTGTGGAAGACTTCGTAAATCAAACCTTTATTTGAGACAACATCAAGGTTACCAGTGAAAAATTGAATTATATAGAAGTAATGAGTTATAATAAAAGCAAATACTGACAGGGCTTCTTTGTGTAATCCAGATTTGTGTCTGTTAATTTGTTTTGGAGAAAGGCTTTTATAAAGGGGAAGGAACTACTGTTGAAGATACTTTACTTAAATTGTATTGAATGTTGATACAGTTCACTGTCTCAAATGGCTCTTTTAAAATTTAGCATAAGCAATTAAGCACCCATGTTCTCCATGAAATAATTGTTATTGATTGAACTGATCTTTCTTAATCCTAAAGATTACTAGCGTTCTCAGTAATAGAGCTTCAGAGAGTAATTAACTTAGTTTACCTTTTCTTCACAATAGACATCTTTTTCCCATGATGACATTTTTCAGCTAATATTATTAAGAACATTGGATTAGATAAATCAAAAACCAAGCATTTATTTATTATTTAGCTCATTTATGAGATTGGCTTTATATTTTGGGGGATTTAATATGCATGTTTTATGTATGTTATTATGTGAATTAAGAATGGTTTTATGTTAATTGCATGTTAATTGCATTCCCATACTTGAGCATAAGGGCTGATGATTAAAAAAAAAACCTTACTTTCCTAATTTGCCTGTACTGAAGGTAAATCTATATTCTCGTTGGCTTCTCTTTTCAGAGCAACTGGGTGAAAAGGGGAGATCAGAATAGATCAAAGCACTGCTGTGCCAAGAGTTAAATTATTTCTGTGTAATAGAGTTCTAGATTTTACATTACTCATCCAGTAATTATTAATACATACTAAGATCTAAATACCTGACATTTGTGTGTGTAATTACATTAGTATATATTTGTTTAAAACAGAAAATCGAAAGTAAAAATAATTTTACAAATGTTTTATCTCAAGTCATGTCCCATCATATGCTAAAAATATTGCTATACTTATTTAGGTTTCAAAATCCATTGAACCACAGTGAATAGTGTCACTAATGTTACCTAGGAGCAATTCTAATGCATGATTATGCAATATGCAAATATTTAGGCATGACCATATCTTCACTTATACTGTACATATATGTACTG
Source organism: Gastrophryne carolinensis (assembly GCA_027917425.1). Taxonomy (NCBI): domain Eukaryota; kingdom Metazoa; phylum Chordata; class Amphibia; order Anura; family Microhylidae; genus Gastrophryne; species Gastrophryne carolinensis. The sequence continues at coordinate 454,971,418 of CM051234.1, forward strand.
AATTGCACACTAGAACTGAATTAATATTATGCATCATCTGGTTATTTCATAAACAACTTCTATAACAAACAAACTTTGGTGACAGAAAAGGGCACAAAACATAAAAAAATAAGTTCAGGGTCATGAGTAGAGATGAGCAAACAGATTCGTACAAATTGAAATCGCCCTGACTTTCAGTGATAATTTGATTCTGCACAAATACGAATTTCTTTCTGATTCACAACGATCAAACCTTCCCCTGAACCTCACAGTTAATTGTCTGAAAGTTATCTCCCCTATCGCTTAGGTCCAGTGGCTTGCAGTCAATGACTGGCATCCCCCTGCTCATGTCCTGCTGTGTGTATAGCAGACATAATGATAATAATTCAGAAACATTATTAGTATTATTATAATTTATTTATAGAGTGCTATTGTATTCCGTGGCACTGTACAAACTAAGAATTGTAGGAGGGTGGGACATTGAATAATGTTCACCACCTCCATGTCCAGAAACCTGCAAAGCAAAGAGAAAAACATTGTTAGTATTATTATTAATATAATTTTTTTTCTTTTTATTTCCATCCCTCCTCATTCCCCCTTTTTGTTTGTCTTCAACACACACCGCTACTGCAGAGCCCGTCACCTTACACCCTTTCAAATCAGCAAGGCCGTCTCTGCCACAAGTCATTGAGCAGTCACTATTGCTCTAAGATGACACTCCTAGCTGGGATTTCATGGGTCATCCACCTGTCCCTGCCCCTGTTGCATACTTAAGGGTTCTCAGATGCCCAATAGCTTGTGCTTCTAATACGCCACCAATAGGGTCAGCGATGATGATGTCAGCATCAGCACTAACATCCCCATCCTTCTCCTGCCAGAGAAAAACAATTCACTGTAATATTGTCAAGGGAGGAAGCAGAGGAGGAAGTGAAAGGCACATTTACACAGGTATCAGGACATCCACACTGGCCAGGGGGTTGCCAGACCAACAGCGGCCAGCCAAGAGACAGTTTTGGAGGCTTCGGAAGAGGACTCTTCCTCACAGCTGACTTTGAAGGCACAGTTGTGGCACTAGGCCGGGGATGAGGAGCAGGAAGACATAGGTCATTTGCATGCTTTGCCACAGGTTATGGAAGCTAGGGAAATCTGTGGCTGACGTTCGTCACCAGACACCTGCAAAGCAAACAGAAAACATTATTAGTATTATTAAAATAGAAAAATCTCTACTTATGGGGTTTGTTGTGCGACCCTTTATACATGTGTCTCCTTTTGTCCAGTGGGTACAAGGTCAGGCCTGTGCACTAATTTTTACTGGTTCTGGGGTTTAGGCCTCCCCCAGTTTGTTAAGAGCCTATGACCAAGACCTCACTACTTGTAATCAAACTTCTTTTATTATTTTGTAATCCATTCACAAATAAATATATCACATACGTTTAAAAACTTCTGTTCATGATTGCTTACATACACACGCAATCATATGGATTTCAACTCGGTTCTTCATGATTGTACCTCCAACATGCATATCTTTTGGTTTGTTGATACAACTATCAGGTAGTTAGTATTTCCTTAGTCCTCTGGTTTTCACCAGGCTTTTCAATATTCCCTCCCCTGGGCAAACATGTTTCGCCTATTGCGTCTGGCTTCCTCAGTGCCCCTTATTTAGTGGGAAATACAATAGAGCTGCATGTTAGAGGATAATAGTAAACACATACGGCATTTCATAGTTTTCAACAATGTGATTATATACCTTGAAAGGGAATTTAGTCAATTTGATTTCAGATGTGTCATATATTGTACATTCCTTGTAACAATTTCCCCTAGGGATCCGGTCCCGAGTCACCCTGGAACAGATAGGGTCCTTTATTAATAAGGCATACAAGATTTTCCAGTTTGTATAGTGATTGACTTTGGTCTTTACTATTATGGGTTTTGCTTACTTTTGTGCCTGATTTGCGCATCCAGTATCTCACCCTGGATGGTCACAGCCTCTCACAGCATGTATAATTTGCCTCCTGGCGTTCAATGTTTGGTCCCCAGCCACTCTATGAAATAATTTATAAGATTTTTTATAGCCCCTTTCCAGTAATCTCTGTCTGATCAGATTTGCCTCCTCTTGAAATGTTTCTAGCGTGCTACAGTTTCGCCGCGCTCTGATGTATTCCCCGTACGGGATACTCTTCAGCAAATGCTTGGGATGGGAGCTAGTAGCCCTCAACATTGTGTTGGCCGCTGTGTCTTTTCGATACAGTGTTGTTGTAATATGGCCCTGATCATCTTTTTCTATTGTAATATCAAGAAAGGTTACTTTGCTCAAGTTGATTTCACATGTCAGTTTAAGATTCAGGTCGTTTTGATTGAGGAGGATAATAAATTCCTCCAGTTCCTGCCTCGGCCCCTCCCAGATGACCAGGATATCGTCTATGTACCTGTGCCATGCAGACACATGGCACAGGTACCTGGCCATCTGGTCCTCCGCCCACAACCTCCTCTCCCACCACCCCAGATACAGGTTCGCGAACGATGGGGCACAAGTCGTCCCCATCGCCGTCCCCTGTATCTGGTGGTAGAGAATGTTCTTAAAGAGAAAGAGGTTGTGGGTGAGGATAAAATTGAGGAGCCGAAGCAGGAACAGGTTGTGGTTATACTCTTCTATGTCGAGTTCCCTGAGGAAAACCTCGACCGCCTTAAGTCCCTTCTTATGGGGAATGCTGGAGTAGAGGGCCTCCACATCCAGAGTCACCAGGAATGCGCCCGGACTCACCCACAGGTCATCAAGGACACGGACAATATGGCCCGTGTCCTTGACGAAAGATGGTAAACCGCCACCAGGGGCTGCAGATGCTGGTCCACGTACCGGCTGGCATTCTCGGTGAGAGCCCCCATGCCCGACACTATAGGTCGTCCCGGAGGCAATAGCATGGACTTATGCACCTTCGGGAGTACATAGAAAGTTGGAATTTTCGGGCATGGGGACTCCAAGAAGCCAGCCGTGGAAGCATCTACCACCCCCCGGTCGCGGGCCTCGTGGATGATGTCATGGTATTCCTGCGCATCCCTGGCAAGTCTGGACATGGAGGCCCTCTCATACCAGTCTTTGTTGTTAAGGATGCGATGACACATTTCTTCGTACTGTTCTACCGACATTATAACAATGTTTCCCCCTTTGTCCGCGGGCTTCACCACAATTTGGGTATTCGTTTCCAAACTGTGTAGAGCCTCCTGAAGTTTGGTATCTAGATTGGGGTTACGTTTGAGTTTTTTAGGTAATTGCTCAACTTCTGTTGTTACTAGATCTAAAAAGGTTGCCACATTATGGTTGACTCCCATGGACGGGTAATACGTGGAAGGTTTCTTAAATTTTTTTCGGCTTTTTTGGCATGCCGCTTCCACATGGAAGCCTGCCACTTCCATTGCCAAGTCTTCCATTTCTTTTTCTAGTTGGTGTTCAGAAGGCACTTCTGGCTGGCCTGTGGGCTCTCCGTCTTTTGGCATAAACTGATATTTACAGATTATTTTACGAGAAAACAGGTGGAGGTCCTGAATGGTCTCAAATATGTCTAAGTTCTTGGTTGGGCAATAGTTCAGTCCTAGTCTTAAGATCTCTGTTTCCTCCTCCGTTAGAGTATATGCGGACAAATTAATTATGTCCTTCTTCATATTACTCTCATGGGGTTGTTGTTGTATAGCTACTTGGGTTGGCCTTCGGGAAACATTGTTGGTTTTTTCGATTTCTGAGTGGGGCCTCTTTGTCCCTCTCCGGGCTGCATTTCGCCTTGCATTTCTGCGGGCATTCCGCCTCCTCCTAAAAAATCCCGTCTGTAACTAGATTGGTCATGTGACTCTTCTTGGGATATATTCCTGTCCTCAATCTTACGTTTCACTACATGTTTATAGGCCTCCTCTCTATCTCTAGGTGGGATTTCCCTTTGGGCAGATGGAGGACCTCTTTTTTGCTTTTTGTCCCTCTCCATAGGGGTTCTGAATTTTCGTTGTGGACCCCAACTATCTATATTACATCTTGTTGTCCTCTCTCTGGACGATGATGTGTCCGATGAGTTAGAGGATCGCCCTGGGTGATCTCTTCTCCCTCTGTTATAGTTTGGTTGATCAGGCCATATGTAGGCTTCCTTTTGCTTGTACGCTAGCTTATCCCTAAAAAGTTTCTTTTCTTTATTTTGTATTATTTCTTTGTTTAATTTTTCTATCGACTCTTTAATGTTTTTGTCCCTCTGATGGAATTGGTCATTCTTTCCAATCCCCTCAAAGGAGGCAATCACCAATTTGATTTGTTCTGTTATTTCATTAAGGTGTTGGGTATGGTGATCTATTAGGATTTTAATTAATTGGAGCGAGCAGTCCTGCAGTACTGCCTCCCACTGTCTCTTAAGAATTTCCGTGAGAGATGCCACCTGTGGAAACAGTCTTATTCTTAAGCCTTTTGGGACTACCCCATTGTCCAGATATTCCTGTAAGTATTTGGTATCCCACCAAAGTTTAGACTTTTTTACTAAGAGTTTATATAGTTTGTTAAATGTGAGATTGGTGACCTCTTGCTGTTCTATGAGGTCTTTGTTATTGATTTTGCATTGTGTCAGTCTAGACCCCATGTCCTCCCATTCCCCTGTTCCCAGTTGAGTCATGATGTACTAGTGGTGGGTGGGAGCTAATTCTATAAAGGGTGGTCAAAAATCTGGGGAAAGAAACTTGCGTTGTACTACACTTATTCCCTTTTCTGTCATGGGGTACGCACTAGGGTTAACACCCTATGCCTAATTGCATAAATCTCTACTTATGGGGTTTGTTGTGCGACCCTTTATACATGTGTCTCCTTTTGTCCAGTGGGTACAAGGTCAGGCCTGTGCACTAATTTTTACTGGTTCTGGGGTTTAGGCCTCCCCCAGTTTGTTAAGAGCCTATGACCAAGACCTCACTACTTGTAATCAAACTTCTTTTATTATTTTGTAATCCATTCACAAATAAATATATCACATACGTTTAAAAACTTCTGTTCATGATTGCTTACATACACACGCAATCATATGGATTTCAACTCGGTTCTTCATGATTGTACCTCCAACATGCATATCTTTTGGTTTGTTGATACAACTATCAGGTAGTTAGTATTTCCTTAGTCCTCTGGTTTTCACCAGGCTTTTCAATATTCCCTCCCCTGGGCAAACATGTTTCGCCTATTGCGTCTGGCTTCCTCAGTGCCCCTTATTTAGTGGGAAATACAATAGAGCTGCATGTTAGAGGATAATAGTAAACACATACGGCATTTCATAGTTTTCAACAATGTGATTATATACCTTGAAAGGGAATTTAGTCAATTTGATTTCAGATGTGTCATATATTGTACATTCCTTGTAACAATTTCCCCTAGGGATCCGGTCCCGAGTCACCCTGGAACAGATAGGGTCCTTTATTAATAAGGCATACAAGATTTTTCAGTTTGTATAGTGATTGACTTTGGTCTTTACTATTATGGGGACCAAACATTGAACGCCAGGAGGCAAATTATACATGCTGTGAGAGGCTGTGACCATCCAGGGTGAGATACTGGATGCGCAAATCAGGCACAAAAGTAAGCAAAACCCATAATAGTAAAGACCAAAGTCAATCACTATACAAACTTATTTATACAAAAATAAAGGGCTGAAAACATATAACAAAAGACATATTAAAAACAACCATACTGACTCAGTGTTATAAAATCAAAGATGCCCATAAGGGAATATCTATTCTGACCACATGGAAAAAAAAGACCAAATAAACACACCCTAAACAAATTGTTTGTGCCGGCACAAAAAACAACTAATAACAAAAATAAAGCAATAATGTGCAATAAAGTGCTATAGTGCTAAGGTATATCAGTATCCAGCAAAAGAGCCTATACTGCATACAAAATTAAATCATATATATATATATATATATATATATATATATATATATATATATTGCACAAATATCCATCATGAGCCAATAATAATTAGTGAAATATAATATATAACCAAGTGAACAACAACATACATGAAATAAATGTTTCGACAGAAATCGAAAAAAAAGCAGAATCTCACACCAATATAGGGTCACCATGTGGTATCCAATGCAGAGTCTGCCACCGCCACAAATCCCCATGTGTATCCAGTCTGCCGGGTCCGCCGGAAGCGCCACATTTCCACAGGCACGATGTAGGTCTATGTCACAGGACGCGACACACCCAGCGTGTGTGCTGAGGGCAGAAGCGCCGCTGTGCGCAGCATTGAAGGCGTGCAATACCCCCAGCTGTGCAGCACTATGGACACAGTGTGTGTCCTCGTCACAGGATGTGACGCACAGGCAAGCACGCTGAGGGTGGAAGCGCCGGAAAATGCAGCAGTGGAGAGGCGCGTCACATCCCCAAGTCAGGGTGCGACGCGACTCTCCAACCTACTGCACAGGCGCCGCCCGTTGTCTAGGTGGCGAGCGACGCCACCGCCCGCAACCACAAGACCCCGCAGACAGGGCGCACGTAGCATGCGCACTTAAAGGGGCAGGTATCAGGGAGTTACCATCACAGGCCGCCCCTTCATTAGGCTAAATTTAACATAATATAATGTAATATAATGCTGTAATACTATTAATTACTATTATATATAATATGTAGCATACATGGCCAATTTGATACTTGCTATTATACACAATTAATCAAATTCACAAGGAGCAGCAAATATACAAGAATTCATAAATCTATAACCAAAAACAAAAATAAATATCTACATATGTACAATAAGCAGGACTATATACACAGCACAAGAATCTGCTATCAAAATTGGCTCACAGTATTCTTGCACCATCATGATGTTCTAGTCTTACTGGCATCACAAGTCAGGAGCAATGTAAATATAAAGTTGAAAACCAGTTACTGCACAAAGTGCCAAGATCTTATCTGGAACACTAACAGGTGCCTAATTATGACTCGATCCTTCAAGAAGTCGTGTAGGGATGAAAGAGAGAAAAATGAAGATGGAATCCAATACTGAAGGGTGCCGGTCCTCCTGATCGCGATGCTCATTTACAAAGTGCCCATAACATGTATAACACTGTGCCGTGTATAACCGTGATAACCTAAAAAAAGGCAAAAATTAATATAATATATACGTGATAAGTAAAACCACAACAATCAATGTAAACACAAAAACCGAATAGATTGATCTCAGTCCGTTTGACTGGGTAATCAATCTTTCAAAATAACCTAAACAAACACAAAATAACTGTGACAAAAAATATATCCGTGACAAAAAAATGAATATGTGTGTATACCTATGACCACCAGAGTAACTGGTGGAGTCCAACAATACGTGAATAGAGAGGGAAGACAAATAAGATATAACATCTTATTGTCCCAATCTATACCAAAAGGGGGGACCCCCATTAAGAGAGCAAAGCAATAACCACCCAGGCCACCCTACATATAATCCCACACAACCTCCTGCTAGAGCCCATCCGGTAAAGGCCCAATATCATAACACTATGGCCATCATGGGCTTATCCTAAAAATGGGACAAAAGACCAATCTTCATTCAGACCAGTCAGAGATCTGGTGTCTAGTTGGAATATCCAGCGCAGTTCACGTTGTAACAAACGCTGTTTCAGATCACCCCCGTGGTCCTAAACGGACCCTTTCTATTCCAGTAACTCGCAAAGAGGAACAGTCCCCTCCATGCACTTCCAAAAAATGCCGGGCTACAGGGGAAATTGTCTTACCCATGGTTGTATCCCTGCCGGCCAATCTGATGTTGGACAGGTGGTCCTGGATACGGGTCCTCAAGGCATTCTATGTCTTGCCGATATACAATTTTGGACAGCCACACCATAGTTGGTAGATGACTGACCTGGTCCTGCAATTGATAAAAGAAGAAATCTTATAACGTTGACTGTTCTCGTTGTTATAAATCATAGTTGTTTTCTCCACATATTGGCAGATGGAACAGTTGCCACAGGGAAAACATCCCTTAGTACTAGTGTCCGTCAGCCACGTATTAAGTCGCGATATATTACTCCTAGATAGCTTGTCTTTAAGGTTAGGCGCCCTGCGGGCTGTCATCTGAACCTCACTCCCCACAATGGGAGAAACCAATGAGTCCGAAGTGAGTATATGCCAATGGGCCGACATCAACCTTGTGATTGGTTGCCATTGTTTATTAAAGTTGGTTATAAACCTAACCCTATTGCCCTGTCTGCTCTCTACTCTCCGTTTATCTCTAGGCCATAATAAACCAGATCTAGATATTTGTTTAGCCCGCTCGAAGCCATTATCTATCACCTTACTTGGATATCCTCGATTGCTAAACCGGTTCTTGAGGATAGCTGCCTGGTGTTCAAAGTTAAGTTCATGAGTACAATTACGACAAGCTCTTAAGAATTGGCCATAAGGAATTGCATTTTTAAAATGTGTAATATGTGAGCTGCTGTAATCCAAAAAAATGTTTACCGCAGTTGGTTTCCTGTACAGATCAGTGCTGATCTGATTCTAAGGTTAATCTAAGATCCAAAAAGGTGACCATCTTAGAAGAGATTTCCGCGGTCAGGAATACATTCAATTTGTTATTATTCAGATGCTCCACAAATTCACGACCCATCTCATTTGTACCCTGCCAAAGAATAACAATGTCGTCAATAAATCGAAACCACCCCCCAATATGGGGGTGGAAACGATCACAGTCAGTATTGAAAACCAGACATTCTTCCCACCAGCCAAGGAATAGATTTGCAACTGAAGGAGCACATTTGGCTCCCATAGAGAGGATAAACGGAGAGGAGAGAGCAGACAGGGCAATAGGGTTAGGTTTCTAACCAACTTTAATAAACAATGGCAACCAATCAGAAGGTTGATGTCGGCCCATTGGCATATACTCACTTCGGACTCATTGGTTTCTCCCATTGTGGGGAGTGAGGTTCAGATGACAGCCCGCAGGGCACCTAACCCTAGAGACAAGCTATCTAGGAGTAATATATCGCGACTTAATACGTGGCTGACGGACACTAGTACTAAGGGATGTTTTCCCTGTGGCAACTGTTCCATCTGCTAATATGTGTAGAAAACAACTATGATTTATAACAACGAGAACAGTCAACGTTATAAGATTTCTTCTTTTATCAATTGCAGGACCAGGTCAGTCATCTACCAACTACGGTGTGGCTGTCCAAAGTTGTATATCGGCGAGATACAGAATGCCTTGAGGACCCGTATCCAGGGCCACCTGTCCAACATCAGATTGGCCGGCAGAGATACAACCATGGGTAAGACAATTTCCCCTGTAGCCCAGCATTTTTTGGAAGTGCATGGAGGGGACTGTTCCTCTTTGCGAGTTACTGGAATAGAGAGGGTCCATTTAGGACCGCGGGGGGTGATCTGAAACAGCGTTTATTACAACATGACCTGCGCTGGATATTCCAACTAGACACAAGATCTCTGGCTGGTCTGAATGAAAATTGGTCTTTTGTCCCATTTTTGGGATAAGCCCCTATAGTGTTATGATATTGGGCCTCTAGCGGATGGGCTCTAGCAGGAGGTTGTGTGGGATTATATGTAGGGTGGCCTGGGTTGTTATTGCTTTGCTCTCTTAATGGGGGTCCCCCCTTTTGTTATAGATTGGGATAAAAAGGTGTTATATCTTATTTGCCTTCCCTCTCTATTCACTTATTGTTGGACTCCACCAGGTACTCTGGTGGTCATAGGTATCTACACATATTCATTTTTTTGTCACGGATATATTTTTTTGTCATGGTTATTTTCTGTTTGTTTAGGTTATTTTGAAAGATTGATTACCCAGTCAAACGGACTGAGATCAATCCATTCGGCTTTTGTGTTTACATTGATTGTTGTGGTTTAACTTATCAAGTATATATTATATTATATTAATTTTTGCCTTTTTTTTTAGGTTATCACCGTTGCACAGTGTTATACATGTTATGGGCACTTTGTTAATGAGCATCGCGATCAGGAGGACCGGCACCCTTCAGTATTGGATTCCATCATCTCTCTTTCATCCCTACACAACTTCTTGAAGGATCGAGTCATAATTAGGCACCTGTTAGTGTTCCAGATAGGATTTTGGTACTTTGTGCAGTAATTGGTTTTCAACTATATATTTACATTGCTCCTGGCTTGTGATGCCAGTAAGACTAGAACATCATGATGGTGCAAGAATACTGTGAGCCAATTTTGATAGCAGATTCTTGTTCTGTGTATATAGTCCTGCTTATTATACATATGTAGATATTTATTTTTGTTTTTGGTTATAGATTTATGAATTCTTGTATATTTGCTGCTCCTTGTGAATTTGATTAATTGTGTATAATAGCAAGTATCATATTGGCCATGTATGCTACATATTATATATAATAGTAATTAATAGTATTACAGCATTATATTATGTTAAATTTAGCCTAATGAATGGGCGGCCTGTGATGGTAACTCCCTGATACCTGCCCCTTTAAGTGCACATGATACGTGCGCCCTGTCTGCGGGGTCTTGTGGTTGCGGGCGGTGGCGTCGCTCGTCACCTAGACAACAGGCGGCACCTGTGCAGTAGGTTGGAGGGTCGCGTCACACCCTGACTTGGGGATGTGAACCGCCTCTCCACTGCTGCACTTTCCGGCGCTCCCGCCCTCAGCGCGCGCGCTGGCTGTGTCGCATTCTGAGACATAGACGTACATCACGCCTGTGGGGATGTGGCGCTTCTGGGCCTGCGGCGCTTCGGCTGGACCCGGCAGACTGAATACACGTGGTGATTTGCGGTGGTGGCAGGTATTTAGGGAACTAATTATACAAGCTTTGTTCACCCTCACCCTTGAAGCGGCATGGGAGCCGCGTGCGCGGATGGTTCATACCATTTCTGACTCCGCATTGGATACCACGTGGTGACCCTATATTGGTGTGAGATTCTGGTTTTTTTTTTTATTTTCTGTCGACACATGTATTTCATGTATGTTGTGGTTCACTTGGTTATATATTATATTTCACTAATTATTATTGGCTCATGATGGATATTTGTGCAATATATATATATGATTTAATTTTGTATGCAGTGTAGGCTCTTTTGCTGGATACTGGTATTCTTTAGCACTATAGCACTTTATTGCACATTATTGCTATATTTTTGTTATTAGTTGTTTTTTGTGCCGGCACAAACAATTTATTTAGGGTGTGTTGATTTGGTCTTTTTTTCATGTGGTCAGAATAGATATCCCCTTATGGGCATCTTTGATTTTATAACACTGAGTCAGTATGGTTGTTTTTAATATGTCTTGTGTTATGTTTTTAGCCCTTTTTTTTGGCATAAATAAAGATTTAGTGTGACTTTCAATGTGTTGTGGTGCTTTTTGGTGTGCCTAAGAGCATGTCCACTCCAATTTCTTTGTGATTGTACTTAAGTGCTATTACAGAGTACTGATATCCAAATGCTGTTACAGAGTACTGACACTCAGGTGCTATTAGAGTACTGACACTCAAGTGCTTTAACAAGGTACTGATGCTGCAGTGCTATTAAAATACTCACACTTAAGTGCTATTACAGAGTACTGACACTCAAGTACTAATAGAGAGTAATGACACTCAGCTGCTTTTACAGAGCACTGACACCCAAGTGCTATTACAGGGTACTGGCATTCAGGTACTATTAGTGTACTGATACTCAATTGCTATTGCAGAGTACTGACACTCAAGTGCTATTAGAGTAATGACACTCAAGTGCTATTACAGATTACTAATACCCAAGTGCTATTACAGATTATTGGTACCCAAGTGCTGTTACAGAGTACTGACACTCAAGTGCTATTAGAGTACTGACAGTCAAGTGCTATTACGGAGTACTGACACTCAAGTGCTATTGGAGTAATGACACTCAAGTGCTATTACAGATTACTAATACCCAAGTGCTATTACAGATTATTGGTACCCAAGTGCTGTTACAGAGTACTGACACTCAAGTGCTATTAGAGTACTGACAGTCAAGTGCTATTACAGAGTACTGACACTCAAGTGCTATTGGAGTACTGATATTTAAGCGCTATAACAGAGTACTGACACTCAAGTGGTATTAGTCTACTAACAATTAAGTGCTATTACAGAGTACTGATACCTAAGTGCTATTACAGAGTACTGACACTCAAGTGCTGTTAGAGTACTGACACTTAAGTGCTATTACAGAGTACTGATATCCAAGTGCTATTACAGAGTACTGACACTCAGGTGCTATTAGAGTACTGACACTCAAGTGCTTTAACGGAGAACTGATGCTCCAGTGCTAATAGAGTGCTGACAATCAAGTGCTATTATAGAGTACTGATAACCAAGTCCTATTACAGACACTCAGGTGCTATGACAGTTTACTGATACTCAGGTAGTATTACAGTGTACTGACACCCAATCTATCTCGCCCCGAGTACTGACACCCAAGTGCTATTAGAGTACTGACTCCCAAGTGCTATTAGAGGACTGACACTCAAGTGTCATTACAGAGTAATGACTCTCAGGTGCTATGACAGTGTACTGACTCTCAGGAGCTATTCCAGAGTACTGACATGCAGGTTCTATTGCAGAGTACTGGTACTGATACTGAGGTGCTATTACAGAGTACTAGCACTTATGTGCTATTACAGAGTACTGGCACTTAGGTGCTATTACAGAGTACTGACACCGAACCTCACACTGAGTACTGACACTCAAAGGCTTTTAGAGTACTGACACTCAACTGCTATACTGGTATGCTAGTACTGATACCCAAGTACTATTACATTATTGAGATTTTAGGAAAATTTGTTTTTTACTCTTTTTTACACATTTTTATTTTTTATTTAGTAAAACCATGTGCAACCAGTTTCCAGCAACCATTTCTCAAGGCCCTGCTGCTAGAAAACCATGGCTGGTATGTTTAGAATGCCCGAGGTGTGTATTGTGATAGAATAAATTGTTTGTGGGAGTATTTTAAATGTAAATAGTTTTTGTTTTCTTTAAAAACTGCAAGGAATGCATAATAGTTGTGTGTTATTTGAAAATCTCAAAAAGCACTGTTTTACTTTGTCTTTCTCCTGAGCAGGAAAGGGTATCTAGGGACATATGTGGTACCAATAGGAGGAATGGGATATGTATTGTGCAAAATGGTAAAAAAAAATGCCCTGGCAATAGAGGATGACAACATTTCTAGGTAGGCTGGCACTGAAAGGGTTAACTGAAGATGATAATAGGGCAAGTGGAAAACAAAAACATACCTGGGATCTTTAAAATGTGCTCCTATTCCTATCAACTTTATAAAAAAAAGCCTCAGCATAGCACATTAATATATTTAATATAATTTCAAGAAAAATACGGAAAATTATCAATTGGGGTTTTAAAGTTCACCCATCTACAGACTAAATGAACAAAATGACAATTCGGCAAAAATCTTTATTAAGAATATTCTAACACCTATATTTAGCGTTCTTGTTCATGACACTTGTTCTTTTGGTAAATTTTACTGAAAAACTTTTTTAAAAAAGGGACACTAATTATACCCCTACACAGAATTGTTGTAATTATGCCTATTACAGTTTGATTCATTTCCATATGTCAACACCATTGCAAGAGGATAGAAGTCCAATTTTTCTAGCTGGCTTTGTCTGCCGGAAAATGTGCATGGAACATGAGTGAAAAGCTCATTGTTAAAATAAAATGATGATTATAAATAAAAATCTTCCTTCGACATGTTGTAAATGGACACTTAGAAATAAATTGCTATAAGTCATCTGGAAAATTGCTAGCTACTATTTTATATAAATTATGTACTTGGTCTTTAACACTGTACTTGCAACATTATCTAGCTCCTTAAGCTTTCTGGTGTCTATATGTTTATTTTCCTGTAACCTAATTAGTAACTGGGTATTGAAGAGCAGTGTATTGGGCAAGAGCAACTATACCTGAAGTATAGATGTACAGGATTTAAAAAAAAAAAGTACACCTCAGCATTGTAAGAATAATGGAGGGTCAGATCAAAACAGTGGGCTGATTCATTAAGATTTGAGGAATCTCTGCACATGTTGAAATACATTTAAATATTAAACTATGAAAATGTTAATAAAAAACTAGAAGGTAAACTACTGAATAAACACCATCTTTTTGAATTAGTGTGGGAAACCTGGATTGAATATAGCTGAAACAGAACTTGTGGCCTGATGCAGAGCCTCCTCTGAACTGTCCTTAAAACCTTCCGATTGTCCGGGGCTCCCGTTTGAATCGTGGCTCAAATGTGATGCAGAGCCTCCGTCGGAATGGCTCCCTAACTGATCCGTCAATTTGACTTCACTCGGAAAGCTTTTTTTGCTCTCTCGGGTGCCTTCAATTTGATCGGGGCTCCCGTTCCCGTTCACACGGGCGGCCCGTTTTTCCCTGATTTTTCCTGCCTTTTTGAACGTACCTGCTTGCCTTCCGTCGCATTTGACCTTCCATTTTGGTGTTTTTTTCAAGTATACTTACATCTCCATGGCTATTCAGTTGGCAATCTGGCTACACGCAAGCGCACATCCCTCAACCTCCATTGGAATATACATATGGCAACAACTGCCAATTTCACACATATGTATATATTTTAAGAATTTTTTTGTTGTTCCTTCTTCCTTGTCCTTAATGCATACCTTAATCTCCTTGGTTGTTCCTTCTTCCTTGTCCTTAATGCATACCTTAATCTCCTTGGTTGTTCCTTCTTCCTTGTCCTTAATGCATACCTTAATCTCCTTGGTTGTTCCTTCTTCCTTGTCCTTAATGCATACCTTAATCTCCTTGGTTGTTCCTTCTTTCTTGTCCTTAATGTCCTTCTTTCTTGTCCTTAATGTCGCTGTTGTGCACGCCCACACGGGAAACATATTTAAAGAAAAAACCACTCCGCTCGGTGTAGGATACCATATCAATATTGGCAGACCTAAAGTGAGCAAAAATAGCCAAGCAAGGCCAAAGGCACATAGCAGCCGCACACATGCCTCATTCTAAATAAAACAGAAGAGCAGGCACAACACACATGCAGAACATGCACCAACTTAAACGGTGGGTACTCCACAGACACAGGCACATTCCCCAAAACGCAGGAGCAAGGAGACATTAACCCATTCACCCCCGCCAGAAAAAAACAAACAAACACACCAGGGTGCTAAATCTAGTAAGACCCTGCAGCATATTCAACCTCAACACACTAAGCATACCCACAAAACCTAAGCACAAAGCATGGCTGTTGCCAATGCTGTTTGGGTACATTATGGGGTTCCGTCCGTCGAGATACTAAACAAATCAAGCGGACAGTTGTGGACCTGAAATCATATAGTTGTCCAAAAATGGACATGCGCCGGCAGCAGAGGTAAAGCCCAAATGCATTTAGAGTCGCTTTTGGACCAGCATGTAACACTTCTTAGGTGTGATTTAATCTTCCCCAGCCTGCAGACAGGGGGTGGTTTCAAGAAAATACATTGGCCACAAGGTCGGCACGGATTGTGTGTGCTGGCCCACTTTGTGGACCAGTGTAAAGAGGGGTCTGCTCGTCAGAAATAGGTAAAGGTTCTGCACCCAGGTCAGTATATCGAGCAATCCTGCTTCTAATGGCAAGGTTGTGCAGGACCCCACAAGCAATAATTATTTTGATAACCTTGCCAGGCTGATACTGAAGAGAACCCCCACTCTGATCCAGACATCGTAAAACGCATCTTCCACGACCCAAAGGCACGTTCCACCACAGAGCGAGACCTCCTATGGGCTGTGTTGTAGCGCTCCTGTGCCTGGGAAGATGGGTGCAGGATGGGTGTGAGCAGCCATGGTAACAAGGGATAGCCTGAGTCACCTGCAAAAATCCAACAGACAAACATAAGATGGATGGCTAAAAAAAGGTTTAGATGTGCATAGAAACATTAGTACACAGGGACAAATCGGTGAGCTAGGTATGGTGGGAGTAATTGACATTTTTAATGAGCCTACAAACACATGCAACCTGTACACTCATTAAAAATGTCTGTGTAATGCTACTTAGATAAGAGTGCCAAAACATAAACCAATAGTGGTGAATACTTTCACCCATTAATTTGTAAACAAACTAAATAAAAAACATTTTCACGTTTCAAGGAAAGGTCTCACAGATTAGTGGGGTAGTGGCAAATCCACATTCAAACCTGGGGGCCAACTAATACAACTTTAATACACATACCCAGTAACCATCCTCCAGAAATATCTCCAGATTGAAACCGTTGATAGAGGCTGGAGTTCCTCAAAATGTGCGCATCATGCGTGGACCCAGGAAAGCCAGCAAACAGACTGAAAAATTGAAGATCAGGGCCCGCCACTGCCTGAACATTGATGGAATGGCCCATCTTCCTGTTCCTGCACCAAGCAAAACAACAGTGGGATTAGTGTGAGCCTTAATAAATGTTTGTTAACCAGAAAAAAAGCAGAACCAAACCACATACCTGAACAGATATTCCTGGTCCGCAGGGGGGATGAGCGAGACATGTGTGCAATCGATTGCACCAAGGACGTTGGGCATGTCGGCTATGTTATAAAAGCCCAACTTAACCGCATTCCATGCTTCCCCTGTTTGAGGGAAAAAAATGTAATTCTGTGCCAGGGTAGCCATGCCATCCAAAAACTTAGTTAGGCTGCGGCTCAGCGTAGACTGGGACATCCCCAGGGAGAAGGCACCCAGTCTCTGGAATCAGCCGTTCGCCAAAAATTGCAGCCAGCCAACCAATTTGGTCATACCTGCAATTGCATGCCCCTTTCTTGTGGTGGGGGCTAACCATGGCCGCAGGTCGCTATACAAGGCATGGAGAGAAACACGGTTAAGGCGGGTGAGCTCGAATAGGTCAACGTCACTCATGCCATCGATGTCCAAAGGCGTGCGCTGCAGCCTGGTTTCAGACGGCGTAGCTGGCGCCTTTGATGTTGGCCCACAGAGGAATGCATTCCCAAAAAGCACGGAGCTCCAATACGGCTGGTCAGACTGGCCGTAAGTGAAGGCTCGGCGGCCCCGTTTTATTAGGCTGATTTCAATCGGAAATCAAGGCTCTGCATCACTGGAAAAAACTGGCCAATGAACGAGGCGTCCGTTTTCCCGGGAAACAGCCTCGTGCGAGCCGACAATCGGAAAGGCAGCTGAGCGCACACCTGAGCGCATAAGCGCACACTAAAATCAACGTAGCACCCTTTCCTGACCCGATCAAAGCCCAAAACCAACGGGAAAACGCACAGGAGAACTGAACGGGGAGGCTCTGCATCAAGCCATTGTATATTTTGGGAGCTTGGGACACAGTGGGATTGCCCACAACAAGACAAAAAGGTAGTGATGGATATCTCCTTTACACTTTCCCCTATTGCCCTATTTTTTTTTCTCCTTTTTCAAATTTTTTTTTTCTTTGTGGCATTTGTGTTCTCTTTATCGACATAGATAGATGTTATTTAAAAGAGTGCAGATTGGACTAAAATATGTTACTATGAAAAGAGGGCAATGATGTATTTAATAAGAACGTTTGTAAAGTTTATTACGTGGTGTTGGAAATGTTCTTTGGCGATATTTGTTTATAAGATTTGTACTTAAGAACGGAGGTTTTTCCCTCTCAATTTATGTTAACCTAAAATGCAATAAAAACATTGAGAAAAAAATATTTATTGAAGACCCGTGTATTGCCAATGGCATTATCAATTATTATGCAACCAGGTGAGAAAGCTGTACTTCTTTATAGGTGAGAAAACTGCCATTCACTTTTATTGTCCTATCTTGGTGCTGATAAAATGTACATCCAGTTGCTGAATCACTTCCAAGGTAGACAATAAAAGTTAATGGTTTTCGCTCCAAAAGTAGTTGTATTTTTTCACCTGGTGCCGACCCATGTTAAAATTCATCCAGTATGGTAGTTTTGTTTTGTTAACAACAGCATTCTCTGGGATATTCATTAAATCGGGGGTCAATAACATTTCTTATTTTGAGAACACCATTCAGAACTATAGGGTTCACAGCCTTCTAGCTTAGATTTTGTTTTAGTGCGTAAGGCCATTCGTTATATGTAATTGCATGTGCACTCGCATGATTCAGAGCCTCCATCGAGACCGCTTTGTTACTTCTTCGTTGTTGCATAAGCATTTGAGAGTATTGTGCGTACAGTTTCTCGTGGCTTACTCAATGGATGACAGTTTCGTTTACATGGTGCGAACGCCCCGTCCTCCAGTGTTTTTTGGGTGTTTTCCAACATACCTAGCTGTGCAATGTGTCACTGTCCAGCAAGGTCCTACTAGTTTACTTCAAAAATTAGCTGCTTTCTCCTTCATTTTTGCATGTTCAGTCCATGGTCTGTATACGTATTCGTGGTTCGCTAGGTTGTGCGCATATGCAAGCCTTTTTATTTTGTGTATTTTCCGGTGTTCTGGCCCTGGCATTCTAGTACTTACTTATTGCTGTGACAAGTGTCTTTTGCTCCTAAGTGCTTACCTCTACCCATCATTCTCTGCAGAGTTGTTCCTTTTCCTTGCTTGGTGTTTGGCATGTCCCATCCAGTATTTTTTAATCTGCTAAGTGCTCACCCGTACCACTTTCTGTTGTTCCATCGAGTGTTGTTTCTTCTCCTAAGTGCTTACCTGTACCACTTTCTGATGTCCCATCCAGTGTTTTTTCATCTGCTAATTGCTTATCTCTACCCATCTGTCTCTCAGCATTGCTCCTTCTCCTTGCTTGGTGTTTGTTTGGGATTCCCCCATGTATATAAATCACACATTAATCTTGCAATAATTGACACCACAATGTTTTAGATGTATGAATAATAAAAAGTTTTTATTTTTTTTTGGTTAAATGTTATTTTTTTATATTTCATAATAGAATTTTTAAAACTTTTTAAATAGGGGAACAATATGGGGGTAATAAAATATTTACAAGGGGAGCTAAACATAAATGTGGCAGGGTCCCAGTTTATAAAGGTGGGTGGCTCCCCATGGCTGTGGCCAGCTCCACAATCTCCCCCACCAGTCTATGTACATCTCCTCACCCGGGGCTTCTTTCTCCTTTTCAGGTCCGACTAAAGATGAATGACCAGGGTGAACTTGTAGGTGGTGTCGCTATCCTGAGCCAGCTTCGCCACCACTTGGAGAGCCAACATCCTCATGGCATAGATATCGGGTAGGAAGTCATACCTGTGGGTCATCATCATAAGTGTGGAGAAAAGACATAGAAGCATAGTCAAGCTAAGCAGGTTGTTAAGACCCTTCCACACCACTTAAGCTCTGAATGAATTTATCTGTGATGCCTTGTTTTAAGTTTATTGGGTCGGCTTAGTTCACCCTGGCCTGACCCCTGGTATGTGTCTGACACACCTAGCTAGGGCAAAATTGTGCCACCTTGCCCAAAACTGTCCCGGCATGCGGCCCATTTCCCATATAACTAGCCTCACTCATTGTAAATGTCCCCACTCTTTCTGTCTCTGGGGCTCCCCCAAGGTTATATACTCTTGTCTATATATATATATATATATATATATATATATATATATATATATCTTTTTCAAAATACCATTTTTACCATTTTATGAACTTGCTTCTTTGATGAAATTACAATTTCCCTACTACTTGTTGGCTTATACTTTATTGTATTATTCAGTATTCAACTTTTTTGAATAAATAGAGAAAATCAGAAACAAAAACGTAAAAACATATTAAATTGATAGGTGACGATTAACCCATTATGCCAGTGATTACACATACATAAATCTTTGTATGTCCGATTACAAGATCTATTTTTATTTTGTCCCTTTCAGTGTTAATAAATACCCTATTCTTCAACAACCAATTAGACAATTACATGGAAAGTATTACTTAGTGTTTTCCCATAAGCATGCTCTTTAGAAAATTGAATCTCGGAAATTGCAAAGCTTTTACTTCATCTATCAAACTGCAGTGTTCACTTTATTTTATATTATCTTGAATATGCTACTCGAGTACATTTTTTTTTTTCTGCAACCAAAACTAAATTGATACTTTTTTTTACCTTTTTATTGTGATAATATAGCTTCAACGAAATGTACTGTGTAATGATGAACAGAAAAATGCAGACATGTAATTCATTTACATTTGACAGAGAAGATTTATTTTTTCAATTTACTATACATTTTTGCAGTTTGTATTACTGGTTATATTTTAATTATAAGATTTGACTGCTGGGCAATGTTTTACAACACAACTATAAAGTCATTTCATCTAAGTTGGAGTGGTATTGCAACTGATTTTCATTGTACTGCCTGCTGTATATGACTTTACTTTTGCTTTATATCTTGTCATCTTTTTTTTTTTTTAACTAGCATCCTCATACTATCCCAGGGAGTTATGGTACAGCTTATTAGAAATATACATTTTTGTGTAGCTGTTCTGCAGCTCTGCAGTATGTTTACTTGTGTTTCTGATTTTTTAAAGATTTTTTTTTTTAAAGGTATAATTGATTTGAATTACTAAAAGCTGTTTTAAAATAGAAATTGCAGATTTTGTTTGCATTGAGTTATACAGGAAGTCTAAAACTTTCATTGTACAGGTACCCTGTGTTATGATAAGGTTGGTGTCCATATAGTGTCCATATAGTAAGTGGTTGTTGTCCATCTTGTAATATGATCTTCCTCCTCCAAAGCTACTGTACTTGGTGCTTTGTCCTACAGTAGCTCCAACGCATTAGGCAAGGGTTGGGGAATCGGTTGATAAGAGTTACCCCAAAAACAGCCATAGGTCACACCACCAAAAATTGTAATTGCTAGAAAAGTAAAAATGTATAGATGTGATTCCACACAAAAAAAATTACACTGACTACATATAAAATAAATATTAAATACACAAGACCCGTCCCCCCCAGGACCCTCAGATGGCAATATTTAAAAACATACTAAATATTAAAACCTTACTCTATGTTCTCCCATTTTGAACCTTGACAGTTTACCAAAAATATATTTACAGGCTGATTCATTACTAACACCAGTTAGCGACAGATGAGCGTCTGTAGCGAGGATTTCAGAGTGACCACTAGTAGCCGCTGTGCTCAGCCATGGTTAGTTGTTTGAGAGTGCCTCAGTCGCTGGCCGGCATTCATGTATATGTTGTGTGAGTCACAGTACTACGCTGTATGGAAGTGAACGGTAGCGCCAGCTCAGTGTGACTGACTCACACCACATTCATCAAAAAAACAGCCTCAAACAGCACTGGCGCTCAAAATCGGGTTGTTGTAGCCCATAGCGCTAGAGGCTGTGTGATTAAAGTCTGTTTTTGAACATGTATCCACTAGTAACAAAGCGAAAACATATGGAATTACATTGTTATTACATTGTAACATGAACACTTTAATACCAGACATGTAAGGACAATTCTGCATAAAAATATTATTAATCAAAAAAGTTTTAAAAATGTCATTTTATAGGCCAGCATACATGTCCGAAAAATTTGAGATTTGATTAAAAAAAAAATTGGCATCAGGAAAGGGATTTAAGGATCATCCATAGAAATGGAGCGCCAGGTAGCGAGAGGCAATACGTGGCGCTCTGCAAGACTGAACTCCGGCGCTGTACGCTGAGCCTGGGATAATGATGAATCGTATGCTACATGGCGTTGTTCCAGTCACTCACCAGATTCGGCTTCACAAATGTTGCATTGCGTACCGTGTCCGGCGTCCACCTGCCGCTACCTGGCGATACCTGCCGCTTACATGGCACTACCTGTCGCTATCCCTTCATGAATAAGGCTCTAAATGTTTGGATCATTTTTGGAGATAAATTGTTGAAAACAAGAATGAAGAGCAATGTTACATACCCCCAATAATAGTACAACACAACATCCTTTGAACCTTTCACATCACCTCTGCCAATAAAAGATTATAGATCTTCTTACCTACAATAAAGAGATATGAAGAACAACTCTTGTATTAAACTGGAAGTCTACAACTTCAAAGGCAGGGGCAAATATCCAGCCTCTTCCCTTCCTCATTGCCCAGAAAACTCAAGCTTGACAGCCTGGAGGAGAGGATTTGCTCAATCACCAGATTTCAGTTTATACAGCTATCATTATAGTCTGCCACCTACCATCAGGCCAAATGGAATAATAAATATGGGATCCAACATAACCTGTAAATAAAAACTTATCAAAAAAACAATGGCGTGCACAGTTAGAAACAAGGGGTTAAATATATCTTACTACATAGCTTTACTTTGATAGCTTTACTGAGTACTTTTGGCTTTATATCTATATGTTATATTTAGAGTCAGGGAACATCGCAAAAGACACATCTTACTCATGGGACATCCCTCTTTTAAAAGCTGACCAAACCCCAGGCAAGTCAGTGGCCTTCCCCATATTGGGATTCCCTGCTGTGTGAAACCCCCCGGGCTGCCGCAAAACTCACCTGCTTCCTAGAACCTCTTATGATGTAAACAACAGGTGGCTGCATCCATAGTGATTGGGGCTGTGAGCATGCTTCTGCCCCTAGCCATTCAGATAGGTTGGGGGTGGGGGTGTGCATACTGCAGAGGATGCAGCCATTCGAACTCCTGATTGTCAAGCCCTGTATCTAAACAAAGCCATTACATATGCATGGCAAATGGCTCTGATTGGACCCTGATTATGGACTTAGTTCAACCTTTATCAGCTGCCAGCCCATGATCCTTTTGGATTCCCTTTCTGGATTACTCTTGTTTGCTGCTGGCCCAGGGCTTTGACTTGGGACATTAAACATAGTAACATAGTATGTAAGGCTGAATAAAGACTTTAGTCCATCCATTTTGAACGTTTTAATTGTATCCTTCATTACTACCTCCTCTGGCAGCGAGTTCCATAGTCTCAATGCTCTTACAGAGAAGAATCTCCTCCTATGTCGGTGGATTTTAACCTTTCCTCTAGCCTTAGTGAATGCCCTTGGTTTATGGTTACACTCCGGGGTATAAATAGATTGTGGGACAGATCTTTGTATTGATCCCAAATATATTTATACAGTTATTAAATCACCCAAGCGTCTTTTTTTCTAAACTAAATAAACCTAACTTTGACAATCTTTCAGGGTACTCTAGCCCCACACTCCTTTTATTAACATTGTTGCCCTTCTTTGAATGCGCTCCAGTTCTGATATGTCCTTTTTAAGCACAGGTGCCCAGAACTGTACACAGTACTTCATATGGGGTCTGACCCTGTACAGGGGTAAAATGATACTCTGGTCATGAGCACCTATGCCCCTCCTGATGCACCCCATGATCCTGTTTGCTCTGGCAGCTGCTGCCGGGCATTGATTACTACAGTTAAACTTATTGTTAACTAAAACCCCTAGGTCATTTTCCATTGTTATTTTACCAAGTGTTTCTTTATTTAGTGTTTAATCGTGACACAGATTTCTCCTTCCCATGTGCATAACCTTACATTTGTCTGTGTTCAACTTCATTTGCCATTTAATTGCTCATGCTTCCAATTTATCTAAATCCGTTTGTAGCTGCCTGTTGTCATCTTTTGTTTTAATTACTTTACACAGCTTAGTATCATCTACAAAGATTGAGACTTTACTGTTTAATCCGTACCCAATGCCATTTATATATATTGAAGATAATTGGTCCCAGAACTGCCCCTTGTGGTACTCCACTAGTAACAGTGACCCAATCTGAGTGTGTACCATTGATAACCACCCTCTTCTTCCGATCATTAAGCCAATTTGTCACCCATCTGCACATGTTTTCCCCCAGTCCAAGCATTCTCATCTTTTGTACCAGCCTTTTATGTGGCACAGTATCAAATGCCAAGATATATGATATCCAATGACTCCCCCTGATCCAATCTTGAACTTTCCTCCTCATAAAAGCTGATTAGGTTTATCTGGCAGGAGCAATTTCTCATAAATCCATGCTGATATGGATTAACAAGGTGATTTTCCCCAAGATGCTCCAGGAAAGTATCCCTTAAGAAACCTTCAAACAGCTTGCCCACCACAGATGTTAAGCTTACCGGTCTGTAGTTCCCAGGTTCCCCCCTAGATCCCTTTTTGATTATTGGCACCACATTTGCCAAGCACCAATCCCTCGGAACAGCCCCCTGTAGTTATTGAATCCACAAATATTAGAAATAATGGCTTGTCTGTACATAACTCCCTTAAAACACAAGTATGTATGTCATCTGGTCCCGGTGATTTATCAATTTTTACCTGCTTGAGACGGCACTGGACTTCTTCCTTGGTTAGACCAGTGACATCAAGTCTCGTGGTTTGGGCACTAGGTACCAGAACAACCTTTGGCAGGCACTGCAAACTTTTTTTGCTCAACTTAGGAGTTGCTTCTTGGTCTCTAGTGGCATTTGCCTCTCCCTGCCTTGGCTCATGGTCCCTATTGGTTGTCCTCTGGGGCTGGGCATGGAGAGACTGGGGGAAGAGACACAACTTAATCTCAGGTTGCATGGACTAGTGTTGCTTCTGGTTTTATTCTGGAAGTTGTGCTTCATATCTACTCGTCTCCAGCCAAACATCAACAGGAACACCCGTAGGTGATCCTGTTGATGTTGACCCGTAAGTAGATCCATAATCTATTGTTTGCAAAGATGCAAAGATGATGTGATAGGCTCAAATAAAGTTGTGCTGTGCTATTTTTTTTCAACCTAGGGGCATTTGTAATACTATTGTGAAACTTATAAGCACTGCAATCTATTGTTTGCGTAGTTGATGTACTAGGCACAAAGGATGTTGTGCTGTGCTACCATTGGAGCATTCCTAATTCTAGGGGTGTTTTTTTGACAACTCTGATGCATGGTTTGTTTTCTGACAAGTATAGCATCACTAATCTGCTAGGGGGACACAGCTTTGGGTGGTGGAAAGATTGTGTTATACATATGGTTTGGCAGTTTTCATAGGGCCATTGAATATTTGTTACTGCACCTGTTGTTATGTCACATTTCTGGTGGTATACAGCTCTGTTTAGAAAACAGCTTCAGCATAGATAAGGGGAAATTGCTTCCTCTCCCTGTGGTCTGAGGTGCCCAGTCTATCAGAATGTCTGTGAGCCAGAGCCAGAGTCACAAGATGTTAGGGATGCTGGCCACAGCCAGGAAGGTGAGTTTTTTATGATGATCAGGGAGGTTTCACACAGTGGGTCATCTCAAATGGGGTGCCCTAGGGGTAGCTAATCAGCTCCAGGCAGCCACAAAGGTGGCCCACAAGATTCTTTTCACCAGAGCTAGCATAATTTACCAATATATTAGGAAAACCCAGCAGAGATTGGCAGACACTATCTTTGATAATGCAGACAATGGATATCAATGTTGGCTTTTCCCCACAATTTCATCATCTCATGAACACTGATAGTAAACTGATTGTAATTTTCTTTAACTAGCACACTGTGCCTGCTTGTTCCATGCATTATTTTATGGTAATTATTTTAGTTTGTCAATGGCAGAATGTTATTCACTACCTAGACAACTCCACTAGTTTTCACTCGTGTGACTGCCACATCAGAGGCAACAGTGGCAGTGACCACTGAAAATAATTAAGGTTAAAACAGTGAAATGATGTGATCATTGTAGCTTAGACTCTTAATCTATTTAGTGTCAGCCTACCTAGAGATTTTGTCACCCTCTGTTGCAAGACCATTTTTCACCATTTTGCACTCTCTATGTTTAACTGTGATGTTGGTTCCAGGAATTTCCAAGAAAATGATATATTGCTTTTTAAGCAGAGTTTGGGCTTTTTTGGGGGTAAAAAATGTAAAAACAAAAGTTATATTTTTGACATATTGTCATGTTTTTGTAATAAATTCAAGAAAACTATATTGCATATAAAAGCCCCATTCTTCACAATTAGAATGGTTCCACATGTGTTTCAGTAGACACCCATTTCTGCCCAAGAGACTCAACGCAAACTGAGCGCTTTTCAAATGAAATACTACTACTACTTCTACTACTACCACTACTGGGCCCTGGGATTTGGGGATGTAGGTAATGGGGCAGGGCATTATGGCAAGTCACAAGCTTGCTGGCAGGTGATTTGCCAGCCCCTCCCACCCTGTGAACTGAGTCTCAAGGGTGTAAACACACATACACATATACAAAGAATAAAATATTTTTACATTTATTTACTGTATTTTTTTTACTTACCTTGATTTGATCACCTACCCTGATGTCCCACTCCATCTCCCCCTGGGGCTTCTGACAGCCAGAAGAGATTGGCATAACTAGCATCCCTAGAATCCCCCCCCCCCCCCCCATGAAGAGTAACCTCTTGCCAATTTTCATTGCTCCTGCCTTACTATATTCCAAGATAATGCCGTCTGTTTTAGCTGTAAAGTTCTGCCTCCTGTATACATTACTATTGTTGTGTGTGGCAATGATGTTATTGTCACGTCATTGTCGTTAAATTTCTGTGGCATTTTTTTAGAGAGAAAACTGCTATTGTCTAGCAGGTGTATATTTTCACCTTGCTCTGAATCAGCCTCAATGTAGACAATGAAGGGGAATGGCAATTTTCTCTCCTAAAAAAGGATTTCTCCCCAGGCTCTGAATTGACCCTGTGGTGATTTGTCAGCTGTTTGAATCCTGTGATAGAAATCATTGGGAACACATTTGCCAGACGTTTAAAATACTGTACATTGTTTTCTCTCCTCTCACTTGCTGCATGTTTTGCTCCTGTGCTACACCTATGTTTGATGCCGCATAAACCACTAAACTAAGAATACACATTTTCATTTCAAATATATTAATCACAATCACAACATATTTACAGTTTTATTTCATTGTAAAAATTCAGCTTCTCTGTCACCTCTCATTCTCCACTAAATTACAACCAACAAAGCAGAAAACTGAATTATTCTCTGCTGTTAGATTGCTTAATTTAATATTTACGATGAGCTCCTTCTTGTCCTCCTCAGGAAGGAAACAAGTATTTGTGCTATGTCACAAAACATTAACTGCAGGCAGGACACTTCTATTCTGGGTGATCATTTCTCAGCGCAACGTGCAAAGAACATACCAGACATAGCCTACAGTATTGTACTTTTCAAGAGGCATGTGCAATGAAAACTGAAAGAACATTTTAAACTTCTAAAATAAAACATCAGTCATCGGTTCTATCTTATGCATGTAAATATTTGTTTTAAAATGATTATGAGGGAAATAATGGATGTATTAAAAACATAAAGCAAAATGAAACGCTGTTCAAAGTAGGATTTGATGTTTCAGCCCTTTAGATTTTTCCCATTTTTTCCACTCAATTAGGGTTCCTAGTCCTGATATTTTATGACCATAACTTGTCTCATAATGAATTTACATTACATAAATTTACAACGAGGCTAGATGGAAAGTTTGCCTTGCTGCTGCCCTAAGAAAACATAATCCTAAATAAGGATATAATGTACCACTATAGTATTAGAAACTATCCTATACTGGCTTGTGCCTGGTTTTCCAGCAGTGTGTGGTATGCTCCTATCCCCAGGGGCCTCAGCTACAGGGGTACTGTGTAGTGGCATAACTAAATGTGAGGGGCCCTGGTACTAACAGTAAAATGTTAAATGTTAATATCAAGTACCATACAGTATTTTTGTCTTTTCTTTTATCTTTAGCTAGACAATCAAGGACTGGAAAATCAGAAAGTGCTTCCTTTCTCTAAATAATGCAAAGTGAGCACAAATATAATACATAAGATGGAGAAGCAACAATGATGGGGCACCGGTATGGTCGCACCCCCTCAAATTACATGGCTGGTGACCACCACATGGAGTCCCAGAGGAGGTGAGTGAATGCAGGGCAAGCTGGTGGGTTCACACAGTGGGGAATCCAGAAATGGGATGCCCTAAGATTACTTGGTTGTCCCCAAGGAGTCTTATATATATGGAAATAGGTGCACACACACACATACAGACAGGTGCACACACATGGAAACAGACAGGTGCGCACACACACACGGCAACAGAAAGGTGCAAACACACGCAGAAACAGACAAGTGCACACACACATGGAAACAGACAGACAAACAGATATAAACTACAGGCACAGTTATAGAGCAGGAAGGATGTCTTGGCAGATATATGTGTGCACTCACCAGGTATCATTGACACCCCTACTTTTTATCGTACAGCTTGCTGAGGAATACTTGAGCCTCTCTGGAGGATTCATGTCTAAAAAGGACATTGTTTTACCTACTACCTTCTACAGCCACTATTATTTGGCAGTACATGGGGTAACACAGGACTGTCCAAAGTGCTTTACAAAATATAGACAAAATTATGTAAAAGTTATACTAAAGGCAAACCGATTGTTGTCCCATTGTCTTGGGCTACACATTGTTCTGTCCCAAAGGTCATCCATTTTCAAAAAGACCCTGTAATTCTTTGTAAAAGTATTAGAGCATAAGAAATGCAGAGGAGCACTGAAGAAAAACAGTGGGTGTGGCAACAGCAATGCGATGTAAGCACACTTTGTGTGCTTTACATATTCATAATGGGCAAACTTTAACCCGTGTGCCTGAGACCGCTCTATATAATAGTAAAAAATAAAGGTATTGTTGTGCCTCTAGTTATTATTGCTAGCACATAGCGTGATCAGATAAGGGGGGTGAGAGATTCTGCAGGAGATCACAGAAGAGGGAGCAGGGCACCTGCAGAGAAAGGCAGCCACTCCGGACATCTGGGCAGGGAGTGGGGGTGTTTCCGTTCTTAGTCCCCCGAAGGTTGATTGGTGGACCACTTCGGTGGGGTGGGGAAGGAAACCAGAATTAGGAAGTGATTTTCCTCACCAAGGAGGCAAACAGGAGAGGAGGAAGGAGTTGGAGCCATTCCAGAAAAAAATGTGGTTCCTCACGACCTTTTTTTTAAACTCTTTATACTTTCAATAGTAGTTGAATTTTATTTGTAAATGTTATAAAGTGCTCTTTTCAGTTTGGGGGGGGTCTTCTGGGCAGGAATGAGGGACTACTGATACAAGTGTGGTACCGGTATAATCAGGGGAAATGGGGTTTTCATGTGTAATATGTTTTTCTTTTAAAATAAACGAGACATGTTTTAAAAAAATTATATTCTTTATTTAACAATATTTAGAAATATTACAAACAATACATTTCATGTTAAAGCCTCCACTCTGCAGCAAATATATATATATATATATATATATATATATATATAATTTTCCTGGAAATTCCTGCAAAAATCACAGTTAAACATAGCGTAAAATAATGAAAAATGACCAACAACAGATGGTGACAAAATCTCAGGTAGTCTGGCAGTTGGAAGGGTTAAAAGTAGCTATGCTTGTTGGGTATTGTTCTGTTTGGGGGGGGGGGGCTTGCGCTTTCAGATTTAGCTTGCTTTTTCTTGTTTGCATATTGATATTTTATTCTGATTTTTTATACATTTTTTAGGGAAACCCTGTGCAACGAAAAAATTCTTTATGGGATTACTTCTAGACGTGCCCACTAGAACAAGCTCGGAATGCCTGAAAAGCTTAACGTGTACTTTCAGAGAATATATGGTTTGTGGGGGGGTATTCTAAATTTAAAGGGTTGTTGTGGTTTAAAAGGTGTGCGCTTTGTCTGCAGAGCTGAAATTTTCAAGCAAAATCACCCTTATGTGCATGGTTTACTTTGGGGAGTTTGTCAACTGTTCCCTTACAGTACATATGCATATTGGGTATTGCTCTGTTCGGAGGCCTTTTTCAGATTTAACTATTTTTTTCTTGTGTGCCTATTGTTTTTTTTAGGAAAATTTGGCTTTGTTTCTGCTTTTTTATTCTTTTTTCTTTAGGAAAAGCCTGTGCAAAAAAATGATTTATTGAGGCATTACTGCCAGAAAACTGAGCCCATATCAACAAGCCTGGTACGCCTAGAAAGCTTGAGGTGTGTACTTCCAGAGAATATATAGTCTGTGGGGGGTAAGGGTTGCTTTTCTTGAAAAACTGCAAGGTACCCATAGCAGTTGTATTTTATATTAAAATCTTGCTGTTTCAGTGTGGGGGAGTCTCCTGGGCAGAAAAGGGTGTCTAACAATACATATGTGGTATCGTTGTAACCAGGAGAAATTGAGCTTTTACATGCAATATGAGTTTATTGAAAAAAGTACATTTTTAATACAAAAAACACTACAAATTGTAAAAAAAATCATCAAAAAAATTACAAACAAGACATTTCATGTTAAAGCCCAGACTCTACTGAAAAAAAAACAATATATCATATCTCTGGGAAATCCCTTTAAAAACACAGTTGAACATGTGTAGTGCAAAATAGTCTGGCAACAGAGGGTGACAAAAACTCTAGGTAGATTGGCACTTAAAGGGTTAAATAGTTTTTGGAGTTTTCAAGTAAAAAGCTTACTTAGTTGCAAACTTTAGTTCACATCCAAAGGTAAACTTGCTTCACCAGATCTTTAGCATGACCCTGACGACATACAAAGCAAGGGATAGAAGTTGTTTTTTTCAGTCTAAAAGACTCCATGGCCGGATGAAAGTCCTTCCCTGGGGCATCCTGATTTGGGATGTCTCACTGTGTGAAATCCTGGGGATCACTTGTAATATTAGCTTGATCCTGCACCATGGCACATGTACAGGCCTCCAACAGCATCCCCAGCTCCCCTCCATCTAGATCTGAAGGGCTAGTGCCAAGTACGCACAACTGGAAGACGTGGCTAGTGACAGTCCCTCAGTAACCCATTGATTCAGAACAAAATAATAACAACTGCAAGCTTTTCTGACTGAGTGAGCACATGCACCATTGAAGTGTAGCTTGAGGGAAGATGTTGGGCTATTCAAGGGGTTTCAAACAGCCCAAGCCCCGGTAAAGTGGACCAAATTCCAGGAGAATGGAAATCCTGAATTTTGGTCCACTTGAATATCCTGAAGGGTAATTGTAGTCTAATCAAGGAACCATCAAAAACAGTACAATTGTCTATATATTGTTATATCTATTAGGAACCCTTCAAAATAATCTCACTTGCTTCAACAAACACAACAGAACTCGGAATTATAGTTCTTAGTGTAAAAGTCAAAAAGTAAAGTAAAACAAAAGTCTCTAACTATAATCCAGGTGATACAATTCTATCTCGCTTGACCTCCATTGTCCTCCTTTTACTTATAATAAGCCGAGGCACCAGACTGTGTCATCCTTCCGGTTCATAACTACCCTTGAACCCGTAGCCATTCTTATTAGGCAAAACACCTACAAATATTTAAGGTCTTGAATGTGCAGGCCAAAAGCATAAATTAATGTTCTTTGTGGAAGTAAACCTAAGCAAATCAAAGACACCCAGTGTTTCACTGAATTCTGACACCCTGTCAAGGATCAGACATTGAAAAATTATATACTCCCATAAATCGCTGGAAAGCTGGAACAATTTCCCCATCTTCTGGATTAGGAAAATTTATGTAATTTAAAATCCCAAATAATAAACCCAAACTTTCAATTAAAATGTAATCTCATATTTTAAACATATTACAGTGCAAAGTGAACAAAAATTTAATCAGTGGGGGGTAAGAGATGTAGGATTAATAACCATACTATGTAGAGCCCCAGGGGAGAAGGGGGGTAGAGTTCCCATGCTGAAGGGTTATAATGCAGCCACCCAAATGACTCTTGATTATATGAACGTCGACTAAGAGAACACATCATCATGGATATCAGGATCACTTATATCTCATACACTATTGCCACATATTAAACATTTGGGACATCATATAGGCAATTTACTAAAACAGAAAACACCCACCTCTAAGAACTGTATTGCTTTGAAAACATATGCAGATCCATCCATTCATCCCCTGGCCTCATAACTAGTCTATAACACCAAATTATCATATCCAAAATGAGAGAAAAAATGATGCCTATAGCCAGATGGTAATCTTACTTACAGTCCACCTTGACGGAGAAAGACTGAAAGTGTACTGTATTTCAATGGCAGCTGGAAAAAGTTCCATAAAAGCTCTTAAGTTCTCTATGGCTGGTATCTGCTAAGTCTGTTGCTAAGTCTGACTCTAAAGCCTCCCCATCATGCTTCAGAGGATATTATTCCCGTGGCTCACTTATGCACATCGTGTGTGAATGCCCTATGGTCCTGCAACTTTGAGATCAAGTTTAAAATCTCCTTGGACTTATGCTGGTCATTGTGATACATAAGAATCCCTGAGAGACTCATCTGGGTAGGGATATTAGGAAAAGGAGAAAAGCCAAAACCAAAATCATGGCACTTGTTTACAGCCACTAAATAAATATAACCAAAGCATGGCTAAAATCCACACTTCATTTACAAGAAGTCAAGAGCAGACAGGATATGCCAACCTCCATACTTTTGTATAGACAAGATCATTTCTGTAATCTAATGGTATAACTGGTCAACTAATGATGGGGGGCTATGACGAGAGGCATTGAGGAGGGTGTCTGACACTCTGTTTTACTGCCTTTCCTTTTCTCTTTTTTTCTCTATATCTCTCTTTTCCCTTCTCCCTCAGCAGGAACTGTGGCAGTCGCTCACTGCAACTTCTGCCCACTGGCTGAGATGCCACTGTCCATTCCCTGAGCCCTCCCACCTAGGCTCTACCTACCCACCCACCTGCCTACTGACCTAACCACCAATCTGCCTACCCAACTAGCCACCCACCCACCTGCCTACCGACCTACACACCCTTCCACTTTCTCACCCAGCCACCCACCTGCCTGTCCGTTCACCCACCTTCCTACTCCCCACCTCCCTAACCATCCAGCCACCTGTACATTGAGAGCCTATCAGGTGCCTATCAAGTCAAAGACTGACCTGTACCTCAACCTGATATGTTGCCATGTAAACTTTACCCGAGCCTGAACAGCTTACCCGGTTTAATTCCGCATTAACCATTAGGATGGATTACTTCTGAATCCCTTGTAAATATTTACGAGTATTATGAGCATCTTTTGAGATGCATTACTATCCATTACTAGATGACAACCCCTCTGTAGCATAGTTAATAAAAGAATACTCTCTTTAAGCACTGGAGATCTGACTAACTAATGTACTCTTCGAATGAAAGCAGAGATCTCTCAATATAAACAGTATGTTAAGAATAAAATGTGTGTTAGCCTCAAAATTTACTATTTTCCACACAAAAAAGAAAGATTTTATTTAGTTAAAAAAAATGAATCGAAAATGAATTTTTCTTGGCATGCCATTTTGATATTATACCCATTTGTTTGTGAAAAGAATAATGTAATCAATTACATGGTGAATGTCTAAAACAATCCATAATGCAGCTAATTTGCATTTATTTGTTATGCTACAGATATGCCACATCTTTTATCACTTGATTCTCTCTGTTTAGTGCACTTTCCTTGGATTTCATGCTCACCATTTAAGTAAATGGAAAGTAGACAGCATGTCAAAAACTGACAGTATATGACATGTTTTGATAGAGCATCTTAATGTGATGCAAATAAACAGTGATAACAAATAAAAACAAAATATTTTTACATCTGGAAGCAGCATTAAAGAGACAAACAAAAGGGACAATTCAACACCATTCAAATTTTTTTTATATGATGCGAGTATATATTCACATGCAGCTTAAGTTCGATTGCATGTATGATTCAGCACCGTATTCGACTCTATTCCGTGTGTGTGTGACACCTACGTTGACATGGATGTGAAAGTAATAGCTTTCGCATGACAAACAGCAAGAAATGTCTGCAGAAAAGGACGATCTGTGTGAATATATACATTGATCTACAAATAGATGCAGGCTTTACCTCTAAGTAGATCTATAAGCACCTATGCAAAATTATTACAGTTTTTTTTTTTATTTTAATGGTGTCTCACTGAAATTTATGTGTGATTTTTGTCAATTCAAACTGGTCTTTCCTTTCTCCCCTCTGTAGTCAACCAGGAGTCTCCCTCAATTGATCTAACATCCCCCTGAAATGTGCCCAGCTAACCTATGCCCCCACTAAAGTCCCTGGCAATAGGGTCTATTGCACCATTTAGTATCATTTTTGTGGCTATAGCACCAGCTTCGGAGCGCTGGCATTCCCGTCTTATTTGGTGCTGTGCTGTGTACTACATTGGTGCCAGCAGTCACTGCGTGGAATGCTACTAATTACTAAGGTTTGATTGGTGCCAGCAGTCGCTGCGTGGAATGCTACTAATTACTAAGGTTTGATTTTTACACTTAGGTATTGGCCCGTCAGCGCCTGTTGGACCCGCAGGCCAATTATCCCAGCTCCACTGAGCGCCACGTTGTACTGCCATTTTTTCGGTGCTCCCCAGTTTTTATTATGAATTTTTTCCTCCTTGAAATCTTTGCCACTGTATTTTTCCAGCGCTGGGACTTTACAGTGCGTTTCGTTTTTTTTTTAGTTGTTGGTGTCCTATTTACCCATTGTTAAGCAACATTTTAATAACCCCAAAAAAACATTTTGGCCCATCTAGGTCCTGTGTTTCAATTATTGACATGTCCCAATGCAAGTTCTGTACAAATGAATGTGTGTAATATTAATTATAAGCATTAAACACTACAATCCAGCTTTGCCCATTGTACTCTCTGGGATCCTGAGGTACAGTGCCAGGTTTCATCCGGCGCTGCATCATTCTCGGCACCAGTGGTAAAAAAGACTCTAGTCGTGGCCGCATCGGCACCTCCTTTTTTCTTTCTTAAGTCCCCCACTGAGTGCCGCTAGGGCCAAAAATGTGGTGCTGTTTGGTGCTGATGCTTCCTAAATAAGGCTCCCCAATTTCATGCATCATGCTGTAGTTTATTTTACATTTAAAGTGGACCAACACCCAGGATTTTGACTATCCTGGGTTTTGGTCCACTTCAGGGGGGCACCCCCGCTGTGTAAAACCCCCCAGAAAGCCCCCAAAACTCACCTCACCACGCTCCCACGTAGCCACGGACAAGCGGGTGACAGCGGCGGACAAGACAGCGCGTCCGCCGCCGCCTCCCGCACGCCCCTCTGACAGTGCGCGCCTAGAGGGGCGCGCGGGAGGCGGAGGCGGCCGCTGCCGCCGCCGATGAGGTAAGTTTTTCGGGGGTTTTGGGGGGGTCCCTCACCGCGGGACATCCCGATCTCGGATGTCCCGTGGTGAGGGAGGTGATCGGCCCGGGAATCTTATAGATTCCCGGTCCGATCACCCCTGGGTGACAGTCCACTTTAAGTCTAAGCCACATTCAGAATTCTTGAGGGGTAGAATAATGTCTCTCTCACTCTATGCTTAGATACTTGCTTGGCATGCTTGAGTGCTTTGTGTCCACTGTCATGAGTCTGATGTTCATGCACGGTCCTTGGCTTGATCTAAATTTTTTGAACATGAGTTGCCTGTACCAACCCTGGCGTGATTTATCCCTTTTAAACCTGAGTGGTCAGCACCATTCTGACCTGATCCTCATGAACTTTTATCATGCCCAGTATGCTTTGCCTAGAGGAGGGGTTCCCAACCAGTGGTACTCGAGATTCTATCAGGTGGTTCTCGACCAGGTCTGTACCCCAACTTGATATGCTGCCATATAAACTTTACCCAGATATTATGTGCTTCATTACAGTGCCAAACTGTTCCAAAAAACAATAATTGTTTTAAGTTTTAGGTGCTGAAAAACCATAAGTACAAACATGCTATTACTTGCAGTAATAAAATTCACCCCACTGTACGTGTTCCATTCAGTGGGCCCATCCCAGTTCACTGTGGTTTCCAAGTGTGGAGTTGTGCTGGCATATGTCCACTGCGTCTCTATGCCACCCAGATGGTACTTGAGATATAGAGTACTTTAATGGTACTTTGAAGGAAATGTAGAGATCTCTAAGTTTCTCTATTGTTTTTAATTGCCCTATGCTCCAGTCTCAGGACTGATACCTAAATCAAGGACTGAGACACAAACAGCAAGGACCATCCTGACCAATCGGGGGAAGACAAAGAACAGATGAGTCAGCACTTCAAAATATCCAACATAATCTTATATTCGCCCTTGCAAGAAAACACCCGCATTCTGAGGGAAACTGTGTCTGTAAACTCTGCATTTTAAGTTAGCCTTTATCTCCTGCTATTGCCCAGGAGCATTGTGGAAAAATATATAGCAACATTTCCATACTGTCAATTCAGACAGAGAAGGGTGAGGAGGAAGTACATAGAATAGAATAATCCTCAAGTTTTAATTCAATTATGGAAGCATGTGGCTGCTTAGCTTAACTCACAAACCAGAGCACAGCTTCTGAATTTTCCCAGAACATTATTTGTGTTCAGATTTGGTGCCTACCAAATTCCAAACATTTGGATATTAATAATTAGATCATTCTTAGTTTAGATTTCCCACTTTCTGCCTATTTGTGGATTTGAGCTGAGGAGGTTGTATCATCAATGCATTCATTATGAATCTTTGGTGGATGATAATGCAGTGCTTTGCCCTTTGCATATTAATTGTGTCTTCTATCTATTAATTGTTGGTTTTGGGATATTGGGTAGTGAAAGGTGATCACTGCACAAACTTTCTATTATTTGTGGATGGATTTGGGAGTGGTGGGTACACTTTGACCTCATTTTAATAATTATTGGGTCTAAGAGAATACCTTCCAGACAGGCTGTTATTGGGGATCTGGAGATTTATGCTTATTCTCTGCTTATTAATCGTGAGGTCTGTCCTGGCATCAAATCCTATTAGCTGAAAGCTATAGTACAACACTCCAGTGAATGAAAAAAATCGAGCTTTGGCTTACAGTTTAGGAAACATTTAATGCAGGATCTGTGTGGATCTATGTTACTTACAGAATAAAACCAAAGTTTACTGATAATTTTCTACTCATTTTCAGCTCCTACAAACTGATACACACAGCTAGCTGCTAGGTGGAGCCCTCGCAGAAGGAGATAGTGTACTGTAGCTTGGCTCAGGTGTATTTATTTTTTCTGAACAATAATGATCTATGTGAGTAATATACTGTAGCAGGTGTGTTCAGATAATTTTCAATGCTTTATTTATGATATATATATACTGCCCTTAAAAAGTATGTATAACCCAAAACCAGTACTTCATTTTAAAATACATCTAAATGTATTTTATTGAGATTATATGTGATAGAGCACAAATTAGAACATATTTGTGAAGTGTTACGAAAATTATACCTGTTTTTTCAAATAACAAAAAAACTAAAAGTGTGGCATGCATATCTATTCACCCCTTTGTAGTCTGATACTCATAAACAAAATACACTTTTAGACTTTAGACGTCACCTATTTCCACCTGTATGAAATGTATCAAAGAACATTAGTAAGCAAACAGCATGGGGATAAAGGGATAACAGTAAAGGGATAGTTACAATAGGTTATAAAAAATAGTCACCATGGATCTCTCCCTATGGAGTGTTCTAAAGGGAGGCTGGCAGCTTCCCAGGTGAGTAGCTCTGGCTGCATTGCATGTCCCAACTTTGGGGACTCAAAAATAAGAGTAGGGACCACACTAAACACAGAGTGCCTTGCCGGGGCAGTGTGCAACCAAATCTCTGTATTTCCTCATAGCTAGACATGTTTGGTGCTTAATACTTAGATGATGAGAGGGTTAAACTGGGCGGTAAATTGGTTCCCAGGCCCTGAAATAATAATTATGATAATTTAGTATAAATAATAGTGATGGAGCTACTCCCACCCCCTTTGCTCTTCTTATATAAAATAGCCCAAGTGCTCAGTATATGTCTGAACATTAGGCTTGATTCAGAGAGACAAAAAAAGACTTTCATCTTAGTGCCGATTTCGTATTATTTTAAAATTTTCCCACTCTCGTATGAGTGTGCGAGCGATTCTATGCATGCATTGCAAACCTTCTGTAAAGTTTCCATCCGTTCGTATGCCAGAGTACGAGTACGAGGATGTCATTTTCCATCGCGACTTTTCTGTTTCATTTTATCATGTTACAACGTAGGCTTTCGATTTAGCCCTTTTCCCATCGTCTCCTCCCACGATAGATTCTGTTTCACTTTTTCAAAAAATAATCGTCCAGACGGAAATCCTTATGATCTTGCGCCTGCGCACTACAAACTTAACTCATTAAAGTGCTCGCCTACATATTTGCCACCCTCACTTCTACTACAATGTTTAGCTAAATCACTTAGCCCTATCCTCCATCTTCCCTTTTGGACCCTTAAAGCTCACCACAACCACATAGCCCTATCCTCCATCTTCCCTTTTGGACCCTTAAAGCTCACCACAACCATTTAGCCCTATCCTCCATTTTCCCTTTTGGACCCTTAAAGCTCACCACAATCACTTAGCCCTATCCTCCATCTTCCCTTTTGGACCCCTAAAAACTCACCACAACCACGTAGCCCTATCCTCCATCTTCCCTTTTGGACCCTTACAACTTACCCAAACCACTTCGCGGTTAGGTTCTTCTTCATTTTCCGCACCCTAAAACTTACCCAAACCACTTCCCGGTTAGTTTCTTCTTCATTTTCATCATCCTAAAACCTACCCAAACCACTTCCAGGTTAGTTTCTTCTTCATTTTCCGCACCCTAAAACTTACCCAAACCACTTCCCAGTTAGTTTCTTCTTCATTTTCTGCACCCTAAAACTTACCCAAACCACTTCATGGACATCTGAATCTTGATCTAAAAATATGTATTTGACCCTTTGTTTTGTGTAAATGTATGTGTTGATATAAATGACAATGAAACTTTGTTTTCTTTTGGTTTTTTTATATCTCCAAATTTTTTTGCTTAAAATTTTTGTAAAACTTGGGATATGTACAATTTGGGGGCATAAAATTTGTGTCGAAAAAGGGTTAAAATTTTACAAATGCAGAAAAACGTTTAAAACTAAACAGGGACAGGACCCAGGACTCTAATCTTCTTCTTCTTCAACTCACCTTCATATCGGCCACCAGCGCAAGGACCCTCCGATTCATTTCCAAAATTCTTTGGCGTCTGGTCCCTGTAACAAATAGAGAAAAAATCATTATTTTTATACAAATACATGTTTGACACCTGTGGATTGAATGTTTTTAAGTTACAAAATTAAATAAAGACGACATATGTAATTCTGTCAAGTCATTAAGCTAAGGAAGTGGCCACAGGTCAGTCTGGCAAGTCATTAAGCTAAGGAAGTGGCCACAGGTCAGTCTTATATTGCCATTGACTAGGGCTTGATGTATCTGTGTGTTCATGTCAAGTACCACATAAATGCAAATAATGGCATGACTACTTACTTGGTTGGTGGCCGAGAGATGGCTCGTTGGGGACAACAGGATGTCCTGGGTCCTGCCTCTGCTGTGAAGAAGTGCCTGTAGAAACATGGGAAATACGGTCGGTTTTAATGTCTTATTCAACAGTAATCAAAGGTCTCTTGAAATGTCTGGGTCACATCACTCACCTTCTCCATGTTCTGCTTGTTGCAGATCTGCTGCCTCTTTCCCCACCTCACCCGCTCCCGAAGCATCTAGAAAAACGGGTTAAGGGAATCAGTTTGGTACGAACTAGCATGTATATGTGTGTGCGTATACATGAAGAGTGACATACCAGAGGCTCCCGCATGCGTGGCAGGGCACGACTGCCTGCTCACGCCGTGCCGCCCCTCCTCTGTGGAAAGGTCCAGGGGCTGGTCGGAGGAGGGGTAGGACCGTCGCCCTGGAGATCCACCACATTCACTTCCAGCTGCAGATTCATGCAGCACTGGTCAGCCTGTGCGCCTCCGGGTGCGGCGAATGTGGTAATCCATTTCCAACACTACAAAAGAAAAGGCATTATAAATAAAGGCATCCCTTCTGTCTTAGTTACATCTTGCATGCAATCGCTATGTACTTACTAGGGAAATGGATTCCGAAAAACCTCCGCACCCGGGGCATGTGCAGCCGTTTCAGGTCTGACCAATGCTGCATGATCTGCGTGTGGGTGAAGGTGGTATTGGTAAGATGCTGGATTTCTGCTATGATCTCCAGGGCGACGTTGTGTTTGTCAAATGAGTTGGGCAGGTAGTCGTACCTGCGCTCCAGCATGGTCTACAAAACATAAAGAAAACATAGCAATTACTTCTAAATTCCTATCAATATGTGTCAACAATACATTAGTTTAGGAAATGCCATTAACACACACATTTCCAGCCTAAGCCAATCTTTGAATCTTGTCGAACTGTTGTTTGGCACGTGTGTGCCGTGCCTTTGGTTGTGCATGTAGTTTAACACATTTAGAAATAAAGGCCTTACTTCCTGCGCTTCCTTAACATGTAGAGCAGCATTTAGATGTCAAATCTAAGGGCTAAAAAGACACTTAGAAGCATGATGATCTCTTCTTGTTGGTGGGTGAAGATAGTGGGCGCCATCTTTCTTCTTCTCTGCAGCAGATAAGTAATGCCCCAGCGGTTTCCGGGTTCCGCACGGCCGTGCAAACGGCCGGACGTACGCATAAGCGTCACACGCTGGCTATCTTATTTAGAGGTCCCTGGACACACAGCTCATTCTCTTTGAGAGTCCAAGCAAAATGCCACCCAAAAAGCAAGCTGCAAAAAGTGTAAAGGAGTCAACGGGGAAGAAGCCAGCCAAGCGGCAGGAGCCTTCAGAAGGGCCCCAAACCAGGTCACAAAAGCCCCAAGCAAAATTACGGCCTACAACCAAGGCTCCGCAAAAGCCACCGACCACCTATGGGCAAAAAAAGGAGCCAGCAGCAAAAGGCAAGACACAGGCCCCCAAGCCTACAACATCGACGGCCAAAAAAAGTAAAAAAGTGGTAAGAGGGTGCGAAGCCCCACCCCACCCTGCCCCACATCCCCTCCCCCACGTGGCACCAACGCACTTGCCAAAGAAAAAAAACACCGGCCAAGAAGCCGCAGCAGCTCCAGAAGCCGCAGCAGAGACTGAAACCGCACCAGGGCCCGAAGCCGCAGCAGGGTCTGAAGCCGCACCAGGGCCAGAAGCCACAGCAGGGACCGAAGCCGCACCAGGGCCAGAAGCCGCAGCAGGGTCCGAAGCCGCAGCAGGGCCAGAAGCCGCAGCAGGGCCAGAAGCCCAAAAGGGCCAAATTTGCCACCTCCCCATCCCCACACACACAGGGCTACCAAGCCATGCCAAAGAGGGCCCGAACCCCAAGCTCGCCCTCACCCTTGGCCCGCCCAAGTACCTCCAAGGGGCAGCCACTTTTGAAGGGCCCACACAGGCACAGGGCCCCAAGCACTAGTTCATCCTCAGCCAGAACCTCTCCTCCTCGGCCACATTCGCCACCGTCACAGGTGGAAAGGAAATCTCCTTATGCCACATCCACACCTGGAACTTCTGGGGCCAGCCAGCCCCGAACACCCAGTCCCTTGCCCAGTCCAGTAAGATCAACATCCAGCCACCAGTCCGTGCATTCCCCCCCACAGACCCAGGCCAGAATGTCACCACATTTGTCTGGAAACACGGAGGAGCCACAACCACAATCAACAGGGCGCACATTGCGCAGAGGGCACTTGAGTGGCCGTTTTGGTGATGCCCAAACTATGGCCTTGGCTAGTGGGCTTACGTTTGTTTATGATGAGCTATATGGCCGCAAATCGAAATCCACCAGCAAGCAGCGCAAAGCGGACATATTGGCCAACCTAACCAGACAAGTCAATGCAGCGGGGGACGAGTTAAAAGATGTAGAACAGATTCAGTGGATGATATCGGACCTGAAATATGCTGCACGGAAGAAAGAGAATAAAAGGCGGCATTACAGGTAAATATGTTTGCTTTTGGATTTTGCTTCTTTTTGTATTGCCCACATTGGTCTTAATTAGCCTAACTATGTTTTACAGCTTTCAAACTGGTGGAGGATTTCCCACAAAATTACAATTTACACCGGCTGAGGAGATGGTGCTGGGCCTGATACATCCAGTAGCGTTAGAGGGACACGCGGCACTAAGGGATATGGACAACCCGCCCAGTCCTGCAGGTTAGTAAACTTGATTTGACATTCAATATTTGTTAACATGCACGATTAGCCAGTAACACATATGTTAACACATGCCCCTAGGGTGTGCCTTGTAGTGGAGTTAAGTATTTGACCATGGTGTGTCATGTGTGTGAACAGTTAATTTCCTTTTTTGGTTGCCCATACATGACGTTTCAGAGCAGTTAACCAGAGTAGTAAAGTAGTGATATTAGCCTTCAACTGGCGGTTATGTCTTTAGACTCCATCACATCCAACACTTCAATCTTGATCTGTTGTCTACTTGTGTTTGAGCTGTGCTTGGGTCAAAAAGACTAAACATGGTTTTATTAACCAATTTAACAAGATACAATGCTAAGCAGCATAATCTTATTGTAACTGCTAGTTGCACACTTACTGGCCCATAAGGGATGTTTGCAGGCACACAACAGCACTTGCGTGTTTGATATAGTTCAGGTGACCAATGTGTATGTACTTGTTTATTTATCAATTTTACCTATAATGGCATTCTAAGTGAAGGTCAAATGTCACCCTTGGTGTAGTGCCCATTACAGCTTGGCCACGTGAATGAATTAAGCATATGTGTTGTTACCCATCACCAATGCATAGTTGTGTGTTTACATAGTTTGTTTTCTTATCATGCAGCCCAGCCTCATCCCTCAGCTACTGGGGAATCCTCTGCCAGTTTGTACATGGCGCAAACTTCCGTGCAGCCTAGGACCCAGGATCCGATAGTTTCGGTAAGTGTATTGACCAAATGTAGCTTAGCCTTGTGACTTTGCATGTTAATATTAACATTTGTACATATGTAGTGCAAAAACTAAAACTAACATTTTACATGTCCCTACAGACCCACACACTCATGGAGGAAATCCAGGAGCTGGAGGAGGATGGAACCTGCATGGGACCTTATGAAGATCTCCTCCTGGGCCAGAATCTGCAACTGTCCCAAAATGTTTCTCCGACAAATCCTCAGCAGCAGAGGGAAGCTGGCTGCATGCTGCCTGCACATCGTGGGCAGCATGCAGAGACTGACCCTCCAGGCCCCAGTTTTAGATCTGCTGCTGAGGATTTGCCCAGCATACCTGTGGCTGTTGGGGGTCCTAGAGCACCATCATCTGCACGCCCCACAACCCGGGGAATTGGGGGCGCGCAGATGATGGAGTCAGCATGGCACCATGAGAGGCGGCTATTTCGCCGGCAAAATCAACATAACCATGAGCATATTAATGCCCAATTTGAGAACCTCAATAATAACTTAAGTGC
Organism: Gastrophryne carolinensis; assembly: GCA_027917425.1. Classification (NCBI taxonomy): domain Eukaryota; kingdom Metazoa; phylum Chordata; class Amphibia; order Anura; family Microhylidae; genus Gastrophryne; species Gastrophryne carolinensis. The sequence continues at coordinate 455,014,502 of CM051234.1, forward strand.
CATGCTGACTGAATTTAGGACCCATAACAGCCACATGGCCAACTTGACAACCGAATTCAGGGCCAGCATGGCTGAATTGCAAACTAACCAAAGAAACATTTTGTAACAGTTGCAGATTCTGAATGCCACACAGGCCCAGGTTAGGGCCCACCACCAAGGGCGACAACCTGGGTTCTATGGGCATTCCCCATATTAAGGTGTATTTCGCATGAATCTGTTCTACATCTTTGCTCTACATCTCCACTGTATTGACTTGTCTGGTGAGCCCTACCAATATAGCATTTTGGTATGGCTTTGCTTGTATGCTTTTGATTTGCGCCCATATAGCTCATTAGAGTGCTGAGGTAGGCCACTAGCCAATGCCAGAGGTCAAGCCTCACTGAACCAGCCAGTCAAGCTGTTGCGCTGCAGCCTTGGCCCTAATTACATTGGTTGTGGCTCCTCCTGTTTGTAGCCATGATTGTGTGACATTCTGGACTGGCAAACTACTACCTTGGCCCCTGGCTGCGATTTAACTGGACTAGGATGGAGACTGGGTGTTCTTGTTTGGGTGGTCCACTGAGTAACAGGTGTAGATGTGGCATAGGTATGTCGGCTTTCAACCTGTGCCTGTGGCAAATGTGGCCAAGCAGGAGAGGATGTGTTTGTGCCCCTATTTTTAAAATGTAACATCTCTGAATTATCCACTTGATAATGCTTGGCACATATATGTTAGTATGTTCTTTTTAAGGTTAACTTTGCCCTGGAGTGCCTTACTTTGTAAATCCAGGCTGTGTGCAATTGCTATGTGGCATGATTTGGCGTAAATTTCATGTCCATGTATTCCCCATAACTATGGGAGTGACCATCAACTACAATTTTTATGTTAAAAAAATGAAAAACAAAACAAAAAAAAAAATACATGTGTTTATGACTAAGTTGCTGACTTTCGATTTTTGGATAAGAAATATGACTAAGGCCCTTATTTAACAAGGGATAGCGGCAGGTAGCGAATGGCGAGTGAACAGTAATGACGGTCACCGCCACGAGTACGCTGGCTCCCCTCCGCAATCACACATTTATCAAGCCGATCCTGCTTAGCGACTGACAGAGCGCCAGATAGCGAATCATTCATCATTATTCCAGCCTCACCCCACAGCGCCAGCGAGCGACCTTGAACAGCGACAGGTATGACCTCTCGCTACCTGGCGCTCTCCAATGCATTTCAATGGAACAATCTTTAAATATTCATAATTAATTGCTATTAATGTTTTTTTTTTTTTAAATGTCAAAAATTCTGTGACCACTTCTGCAATGTTAGATATTTTTTTTAAGGTTGAAAAAAAAAAAAAAAAATTGTGCAGAATTGATATTACAGGTCTGATATTAATGTATTCATATTACAAAATGTTTTGAAAAACATGTTTTTTTTTGTTTTTCAAAAAATATGGTTGTTTGGGGGTTAAAAAACTACTTTTAACCCATCGCCGCCAGCGCTCTGGGGTTTAAACAAGCATTTCACAGCGCGAGAATTTTTTGAGCGTGATTTGTTAATGAATATGCTGGGAGCCGTTCGCTATGGCCATTCGCTGTCATGCGCTCCCATACAGCGCGGAACCTGTCAAACAGCGACTCCTAACCCCGTATTCAACATTACCGCACACCGACTGAGTCGCTGTCAACAGCCGAACAACGGCCAAGCACAGCGAATACTAGCGTGCGCTGTGAAAATAACGCTACTGTCGCTCATCTGTCGCTACCTGGCGCTATTAATGAATCGGCCTCTCAAAGTAGCCCCCAAAAAAAAAAGTCTAAAATCATTGTTGATGTTTTTGTAATTAATTCATTACTGTTTTTTATAGTAAAACACAAAGCCAAAAACAAATGGCACAAAGCAATAACAACAAACAAGAAAAAAAAAAAAAAAACAAAGGAGAAAACAATTAAGCAAAATGTGTTCTATTAGATTAACACGGACGGCTTGGCCAGACGCACTGTGCTAGGCGTCCTCTGGCTTATTGGCGGGTGGAGAGGGTGGCAAATCCACATACCGGGGGACCCGCTGCAAGATAGCAAAATTAGGCAGCGCAGCACAGACCATGATGATATCTATGACCTTTTTTGGGTCATACTGCAGGGATCCCCCGGTATGGTCCAAACATCGAAATCGGGTCTTCAATAGGCCAAAGGCCCTCTCCACCACTGCCCTGGTTTTGCATAGTGCCCGATTAGAGAACCCCTGGCCCGCATTCTGCAGGCAAAGAACGGGCATCAGGAGCAAGGGCAGGAGTGGATATCCAGAATCCCCTGTAAGTATTTAAAAATACTAACATAAAATACACATTCTAAGCTACAATATTGTTTAACATGTCATCAAGGGCTAAAAACAGCCATAGGCTAAGACATGAGTCATCAACTATATTCATTGCCATACAGTGAAAATGGATTGATGGAATGTGAGCAAACTTACCCAGGCCATCCACCAGATAATTCTCCTGACTCAAACTGACGAAATAAGCCGGAGCTCTGCAATATATAAGCATCATGGGACGACCCTGGATGCCCTGCAAGAACACTGAGGAATCGCATAGCTGGACCAAACACTGCTTGTATGTTGTGCGAGTGGAACATCTTGCGGTTCCTGCAACCAAATATAAAAAAATTACACAAAGCAAAGGTAACCAACTAAAACAATAACTCCTACAACAAATTAAGATTCAAGTAAAACAATCCAAATATAATTCACAAAGGACATAAGTCTAAAAAAATATAGCAATTATATGAATGTGTGGGAAAATAATGGTTTACATGCTAAGGGCTAATTAAGGTCAGCATTAAAATGCTTCTATAAGGCATACATGAAATGTATTGATTGAGGTATGCATTGCTATACAATTTATGGCCTCGGCCATGCTGATACATGCAATGCCTTGGTGCTAAAGGTGCGCAGACTCCTCCACATAGCCGCAAAACATGTTCAACAAGAGCAATCCGAGCCCTCAAAGGTCCCGTAAGTGGATCGGAAATGAAACGGATTTAGAGGGTGGTGGTCCGTCGGAAATCAGCTCTCTGAATCAGACGCAAGCCCATCCCAACAACGTAAGTTATCTGAACGAACGAAAAATATCAGATTTTGTTTGGAAAATGATCCGATTTGCTTCCGTTCATCGAAAGCGCATATACACATTTTCCTGAACGTTCGTATGTATAAAAAATTAACGAAAAAAAGCAAAAAAATTACAAACACCCACCAAAACTTTCACAGACAGCTGCGGAAGTCCAGACGAATGTGTCTCTGAATCGAGCCTATTGTTCCATTTGTTGTCTATAAATAAAAGGAGTATGACAACTGCAAATGTACAGTACCACAACATGCTTGTCCACCTAAACTGACATACCTGGCAAGGAGAGCACTGATCAGAGAATCAGTCAAGAGAGCCAGGGTCAATTTGGAGGAGTTGCAGAGATCAGGTGGGAGAATCTGTCCTCAGCTACCAATACTTATGGAAGAGCGGCAAGCTAGAAGATATCCAGTTTGCTGTGTGCATCAAGCTAGGTAGCAGGTAAAGAAAAAATATGGAGAAGATGAGTCCAAAGTTGGACTTTTTGGCCTACATGGCAAATGTATGGAGAAAAGTTAACACTGCACATCACTGCAGTTCTTCAGCAGAGGCTGGAAAGCTGGTCAGAGTTGATAGGAAGTTAGATGGAGCTAAATATAGATAAATCCGGAAGAAAAACATGTTAGATGCTGAAAAAGATTAGCCATGACTCTAAACTTACAAACAAAGCTACAATTTAATGGTTTAAATCAAAGCACAATTTCATGTTGGAATGGCCCTGCTGAAGTCAGATCTAAGTCCCATCCTTGGCATGTTCTCAAACACGCTCCATCCAATCTAACTGAGATAGAGGTGTTTTGCGTGTAATGGGCAACCATTTCAGCCTATAGGTGTGCACAGCTAGTTGAGACAGAAGCCAACAGGCTTGTAGCAGTAATTGCAGCTAATTTTTTTTTTTCTTTCAAAATTTAGAAAAGCATGTTTCATTTTCTATATCTATCATTGTGATACATGCATGCATATGCCCCTAGGTGAAGAGGGCCCAGTTTTTAATGTTTGGTTAATGGCAGGACAGCCACCAACAAAAGACAGAACATTAGACTTTCCACTGGCACCTGCTGACTTTCTTTATATAAATCTAATTTTACCTCACTCACATTGATCTTACAGCTTTGTCTCACTAAGGCTCTTTTGATCAACCTATTTGTTATATATATATATATATATATATATATATATATATATATATGTATTAATTAATTAATCGTTAACCAACACATCACATTTTAGCTCAGTGTGATATCTCACAAAGAGGCCATAGAAAAACATTTAAGATTTCAACATAGCATAGCATGCACTAAGTTGAGTTTTAAAGAAAGTTCTCTCTCTCTCTCTCAATATCTCTCTCTCTCTCTCTCTCTCTCTCTCTCTCTCTCAATATCTCTCTCTCTCTCTCTATATATCTCTCTCTCTCTCTCTCTCTCTATATATATATATATATATATATATATATATATATATATATATATATATCCTTTTGTTTGACCATGGGTATGCAATCCAGATCCATGAGTGCAAAGTATAATCAGCAGCAGCAAAGGGGGTGGCTCCCCCTTCATTTAATGCAGACACAGATTTTACGGCCTTACAGTAGAATAGGAAATGTGGCTAATTTAGAATAGTTTAGGCAGATGCATTGCCTTGCTCATATTAATGAATCCATTATGTCAATGCTTTGCACAGAGCTGTTGCACAAGCAGGAGGCTAAAATGTGATCTTTAAAGGACAGCCTCAAATATTATATTAAGCCCCCCCCCCCCCCCCCCCCTCAACACATATGACCATATATTAAAAGAGCAGAGTTTGGCCCAAAGTATTATACTTAATTGCTTGAGCAACAGGAAGGGTGAAGTCTGAGATAGGGGACTCTCACTCTGTTAGAGGGGGCTAAGATCTGCATGCACTCTGTATATTTTTTGAGTTCATTGGAATCCACTTACTTTCTAGGTGTTAGATGTGGAGAAGATAATTTGATATCACTCATTGGGGAGAGGAACAGGCTTACACTTGCAGCAGCACTTAGCAGTTAGTTCACTTATCACCTTCCAGTTCCAGGGAACATTACAGCAGCTGGCAGATTTTGGCTAGAAAAAGCTAACTAATTCTAGTTGCAGGCCTGGTGGGAGTGGAAGGTCCGTGTATAGCTAGGTCAGAGGAAGTACACAGGGATAGACCTCCCTTCTAGACTTTTAACTCAGCAGGACTCTGTTACTGTGTTTAGTTAATATCATCACTTCATCACTCATGAAAATGGATCGGATAAAATCAGCCTTACAAAACCCTTGCAAATAGGCTGGGGTGGGAGTGCACTCCAGGCTCCAGGGAGATCGGGGATGCAGCTGCTCCCCTTTTTCTATGCCATTGGTCTGTGTGGAAACAAAACTGTATGCCGTCCATTTATATAGACAACATACATCACTGATTGGACCCAATGAGACTTTGCAGTCCAAGGGCTCACAACCTGGACCCACAGCCTATATAGTTTATCTTATTTATTATTTTCAACACTGAATATTTTTTTTCTATTTGTACTTTGTTTTTTTTATCTTGCAGTTCTGTAGATTTGATTAAATCAGTAACACATCTAAAACGCTTTACACATTTCTGCAAAACTGGGTTTTAATATCCTGCAGACAAGGGAAATAGACCATATAAGGAAACTATACAGCAAGTACACAGAAATAATTTGAAAAACAGTATTTATGATGCAATACTAATCACATACTTTGTGTAGGTAGCATGAGAAATGCCTATTTAGATCTATTTTATTATTTTATAGTGTTTGACTGTGTTAGTATTATCTATGGGATGAAAAAGAAAGCTTTATTACAAAAGCAGCACACATCAACATTGCTAATTAATTGGATTAATGGAAGGGCAGTGCAAATTAAGTCTGGCTTGGCTAATTTTAATGAAAACTGAATACCAATCCCAGAAGTAATTGGAATATGGATGAAGTAAATTGCGTTAAAATAGTAGAGAGTGCGGAATTCATTAGTCCACCAACTTACTGTAAGTTAATATGTAAGCTCTTAATATGCAAATGCTAACAAATGGTTTTTTCCCCTTCCCCTGAACTGGTGACATAAGAAACTAATACTGCAATAAAAGGTGAGAAATTAAGGAAAAACAAATATGATTCTTAAACAGTGTAGCAAATAGTTTAATATGCAGTAAAAAGAATTCCTAATATTATATACAATACCTGTATTTTGAAATAATTAATAACTTTTGAATGCTGTCTTTCTAAACCAAATAAAATCATACTTGTTTGTAAAATAATACCAGGATTTCATATTATTTCTTTTATTATGTTGTATATTATTATTATTTATTATTATTATTTATTATAGATGGCAGCACATTAGTTTAGTCTACAGATCAGTGTGTCAACTATTCATGTACCACTCATGTTCATGTTCTTGTGTGCTTCCTGCGATACCTGTTTTACTGGTTGCGAACCCCCGATCTTTTATATTGTGATGTCATCTTGTAATGGGGACTTATAGCCAAGCGCTTGTGAAAGGGGAATATGCTTATTATTATCTTTAAAATGTTTCTGCCCTGAATAAATCAAGGGATTTATCATGAGCCCTAATCAAAATGTCTTTCTCTAAATTCAAAATACATAGCTAGCAGCAGCTCATTCCCTGGGATGAATTGGAGCATTTCTAAAAAATAGGAAGTGAGGAAATTTTCCACCAAGTGTTTAGCATGAGCACTTTCAAAGCTCAATAACCTATTCCAGTCAGTCTGGAGAATAAATTAATTTGTAGTGCATCCTCCACACTACTTACAGAAAGCTACAGCTAAAAATCGAATCTCTTATCTGATCTAACCCCATTCTGAAGAGCAATTGCTTGCTTGCTCCGCTCCATGTGCCACCAATGGCAGATCAATGACCGGTGATGCGGTGCTCTGCCAAATGCTGCATTTCAGTGGCAGTATCCTGAAAATAGGTGAGTAAACAGCACTGTCATGGGACATAGGGCTGCACCAAGTTATTTGGCCCTAGGGCAAGATAGTCTTTAGTGGGCCCCTTTGCAGGACCTCAGTTTCACTGTCACTGATCACCCTGCCACAAATTGTTCTCTGGACATTCTCTTTTCCTGTAGCTGCTGATTGTCCTCTGGTCCTTGTCTCCATCCCCACTGCCACCAACCCACATCCAGTTCTCACTCTAACTCTGCTGCTTATCATCACCCATTCGTCCCAGCATTTTTGGCTGCTGGTAAAGTGGCCAGGATTACTGCCATTTTCCTTTGGTACTCATCACCTTGTAAACTGCCAGTGATCACCTTCCAGTTCTAAACAACTTCTCTGTTGCTGCTGATGTCAAACCCTCTAATACCTCACTAGTCTGTAGCTAAGCATTTTCTGTTTTAATAGAATTATTAAAACATGGCATAGAAAAAGTCTATTCTTCAGACAGAGCAGGTAAAAATAATGTAAGATGCATAAACTTCTCAGGTAACAATCATTTATGTTTCATATAAAATGTAATAAGTGGAAGTAATGTACATACATAGTACTGAAAGATCCAGTACTGGACTTATGAAATGAGGCAGTGGAATGTTTTTACAATAAATTACCACCAACTTACAGAAAGACCACACCATTACTTTGATAAAGTTAGTAACAAATTAAAATGTAGCAAAATTATATAACAGAAAAAGAACAAGGCAACCTTGAAATATATCTTAGTAGCTAACATGTGCTTTGTCTATAGAAATGATTCACACATTCTTAACAGTATCAGTGTTACACTGCCAGTGGCAATCAGCTGCCCAGCACCGTCCCTTCTGATCACAGCTTGATGTACTCAAGAAGCAAACTAACCCATCACTTTGTTTTGACTGAAGTCACCCCTGCTGCTTCCTTTCCTCTGTCTTTGCTGTGAATATGCAGCTTGCCTTGAGAAATTGTTCCACTCCGACTGTTCAGAACACACTAAATGAGATTACCACGCACTGCTTTCACAGTATCACTAGACAGTTCATTTACAATTATGTAGCTTACTGTTTAACACTACGGCTTCTTCCTCTTTGTGGGAATTTTTTAGTCAGAGTTGAAAACAGGTGGCATATGGTGTTGAAACACACAAACGGAAACCTAAATGACATTATAATCCAATTTTCACAATGTTATGTGAATAGGCAGGAATGTTAAAATGGTAATCATTCTTAGGAAGCACATTATAAACATAGAAGTAAAGGCCAGATGCCTTTTCGATAGGGTAGGTGGATGGTGTAAAGCTAAACAGTCCAAATAATCAAACATTTGTTTCTTAGTAATATGCTTGCAATGTTTTATGTGTTTTTCCCCATGTAACATTTTTTTGCACTTTTAGTAAAATGGCTTCCATACAGCCTATCTGTCAGCACTACATCTAGGAATGGGGGGGGGGGGGCATGGGGACGGCGGAGCAGCTTGCTTTCTTTTAAGAGAGAGATCTTTCTGTACCCCCCTGTATTTTTGTGGATGTGGTACATTTCCTGTTGTAAATGCTCTTCTGGCGTGAGTAACTGTCACAAACACAAAAGGTGAGAAGGCTGGAGTGCCAAATATAAATTCACTAGTTGATCTGGTGGGCAGAGTGGGTATTCAGGACACTCAAAACCTGGAATACAGAAAAGGTTTCGCATAGTCTGAACCTGGGGGGGGAGGGGCATGCATTGGTTACGGAGTAGGGAGGAGCTTGCATCTCACCTTGTGGCAAGCTTGGATTTCACTGGAGCCCCGCAAGAGAGGATGGACTGTGCTGTAAACAAACCAGGGTCCCACAACTGTTATTAATGGCAGGTAAGTCCAAATGCCAGTTTCAAGGAAATCCAAATCAAGCAACAAATTCGACCAAACTTGCTGCTAAAGTCCAGTTTGGGATTTGTCAATGGGGACTTGAATTTGGGGGCAAAAAAATGGTTGGGAACACCAGGGCGATTGCCCTGTACAAAATGGGGTAGGGAAAGTACTCAAATATTAACAGAAAACATACAAACAAATGTAAAAGATACATAAATAAACAAAACAATTAAATATTACCAAAGATATAAAAATTCTGCCTGCAAGCAGTTTCAATGCTAAAAAATATACATTTAAATGCTGCATTTAGTAAAACACTTAAAACTGAAAAAAATACAATTAAAAATTAAAAGTCACAACTATATGCTCAAATGGGAGCAGGAGCTAGGAACACCTAAATCAGAGGAGGATTGGCAGCAAATATGGAGGAACGTGGCAGTACATCATATAATGCTCTTGTTTTGGAGAACGCATATAAAGTTTTGTACCGGTGGTACTACACACCGGATCAAATTCACAGATTCTCCTCTTCTGACTCCCCCCTTTGTTTCAGGGGGTGCCAGGAGCTGGGAAATATGTCCCATATATGGTGGTACTGCCCGGTGGCAAAGGTTGTATGGGTAAAAGCGTGTGGGGTGCGTTCCGACATCCTTCGTATACCTATAGTAGGAGACCCTTGGGAAGCCTTGCTTTCTTTTAAACCACCAGTGTATACAAAGCTGGAATGGCGATTAATGCAGCATACATTTTCTGCAGTCCGATTAACTATAGCTAGGAATTGGAAGTCACCCTCTTTAGAGTGGAGTGAGGTCCAGAAAAGAATCTCGGATATAATGGTTAATGAAAAGATGTCAGCTGTCAGGAACGATACCTATGATAACTTTCATGCCATCTGGAAACCCTGGATGGAGTATATTGATATATCTAATAACCTTTCAGACCCAACTTTTGCTGTTTGAGGTACCAGTCTTTGCCCTTCTGGCGCCTGAACGCTCAGCAGGACTGTTGAGCCTCACTGGCCATCCCTCCCTGGAACTTCACCCCTTCCCTATTCCCCCCCCCCCTTTCCTTTTTTTTTTTTTTTTTTTTCCAGCGTCCTCTTGTTTCTGTCTTTAAAAATAGAGAAATTAAGTTTTTAGGTTCTAATGTTGTTTATTAGTCTTTCTTTTTTTTGTATCTGCATTCAGTCATTGTCTACCTATTATTCTTTCATTGGCGTTTTGTAGATGATGAATATTAGTCTAGGAAATAAGATATTATTAGATGTGCCGTGATTTGTAACGTAATCTTCTTTTTTTTTTTTTTTTTTTTTCTCTTTTTTCTTTTTTTCTCGGTGCATCGTTATTCGTTATGGAATATAGTTATATTTTTCATGCTGACCTCTTTTATTTTATACCTAGACTTTGTTTAACTGGAATTGTCTTGATGGTCATTTTTACATACTATTATGTACCATTATGTTGACGTGTCTTGTATTCTACCTGCTAAACTTCAATAAAATTTTGGTAAAAGAAAAATTAAAAGTCAGGCTATTGTTCGTTAGATAAAAATTGTATCTAATGAAAAATGCCAAAGAAATACCAAATAATATTAGCAAATAAACCCATGGCAGTTTCAATTTTAAATCGGATGTATTTAGTAAAACACTTAAAACTTAAAAATATCATACAATTAAAATGTAAAAAGTAGAACAATTAAACTGAAAAAATACAATTAAATAAAAAGTCAGGCTATTATTTGTTAGATAAAAATTGTATCTATGAAAAATGACAAAAAATTACCCAAAAATTAACCTGCAGCCAGTTTCAATGTTAAATGGGATGCATTTAAAAGCCGCATTTAGTAAAACACTTAAAACTGAAAAAATACATTTAAAAAGTCAGTTTATTCCTCCTTAGATAAAAATTGTATCGAATGAAAAATGGCAAGAAAATTATCAAAATTTTTTTTTAAAAAAAATGGACATATCTTCCGCCACGATGTGAGCTGCATGAGGTCCGCCCCGCCTGCTGCACAATTTTGCGTGAGCGGTGAGGAAGCCATGAGAGCCGCCTGAGAAAGTTCTGGGCTGAGTCCTCCCATCTGCTATCCCTGAGGAGAGAGAGGTCAGTGTGGAGGCAAGACAGCCTGGGTGTGGGACTCCAGAATTGACAGAGTTTTCGGAGAAGAGTAGGAGATACTGAATGGGCATCCAGGCTGCTAAATGGATACATGAGACTGTAATAGCAGGGGTGACAGCGTTGCAGATTGCCCGGAGGCAGTGTATGGAAGAGAGGCAGCCTAACAGTTCGGCAGTTCGGCAATAGAATAACTATTCCCCCGCAGAGCAGAGGGAACAAGCACATGAAAAGCTCCTAGTAATTGAAAGAGAGGTAACACATTTAATGGTTATTAGACACATATATATAGCAATGGCAGGAGCACAAAGAAAGAATTAAAATACAGGTGAGAGATATGTATTACCTAATTCTTCAACTGAACCTGAGCAATAGGGAAATAAAGCCTCAGAAATCTATAAGAATGTAATATCAGGGATTTTCTTGGGGGAACAGCAGGAGCAAACAAAGGAGATCAAATAGTAGAGGTGGCTAGCCAGAGGAATAAAAGAGAGGAAGAGGTAGAGGTGGAGAATGAGTAACTTTTCCCTACTAAGGACTCTAGAGATTTAAATGTATTAAAAACAGGTGCCCATTTATCCCTACCAGTACCCCTTTCAGTAGCCCCCCTAATTTAGAACCCCAAAATAATGTATACAGACAGAGAATACAACAGAACCCGAGACTTTCTCACAAATTCTCTCAGATCTTCTGGATCAGAAAACCCAGAAAATAATAATGACACTTTAGAAGGAATAAAGGTGGATATTAATCATCTGGGTATTAGGATAGATCGGTATGAAAAAAAAACTGATGAAATGGTCAAACAAATTAATATTAATAGTAAGAATACAGTGGATCTGCAATCCCAAAAAATTGATAGATCTGGAGAACAAATACAGAAGGAAGAACTTCAGGATTAGAGGAGTCCCGGAGACAACAAAAGACCTAAAGACCCTCACTAAAAAACTGATCAGCATCCTAATCCCTGAAATAGATCCATTTCACCAGAAAATAGAGAGAGTACATAGGGCTCTATTGACACCCCGAAAGCATGGAAAATCTAATAGAGAGATTACATAAAATTCTAATTTTCTCAGATATAGCATCCATTACACTAAAGAAAAGACAAGCCTTACACCAAATCCTATTGGAATTACAAAAACAGAATATCAAGTATAAATGGATATATGCATTTAGACTGGTGTTTCCATACAGGAATCAGTCTTATGACTTTATATCATGCAAGGAAGGAGAATATACTTTGGCAAAACTAGCTAATATGCAAGAAGTAGAAGAAGTAGCAAATCATCCTATATCTCCTTTATGCAAGCTAAAAAAAATAATAATGCATAATTATGGTCTCCTTCTGCTGTCAGTCTTCTATGTTTCTATGATTGCTAAACATCAGTTAGTGCCTCCTGTTATCTCCTCTTCCAACTCTGCTTCCTCCTCAGTCAGCACAGCTCCAGACACAGCTCCAGCACCACCAATTTGAGCACAGCCATGGCAAAACGGTAGCATGGGGTGCTAAAACACATCTGTGTAAGTGAAATGCCCCACACCACCAAAGAGCTGTGGACCGCCATCCAGGAGCAGACAGATCAGTGATTGCTGCTGCTGCATCTGAAGCATGGCAAGGTGGCCCACAATGGGCATAACCTTGTAGCAGCCTTGGACCGAGCCGGGCTTTCACTCGCATGGTGGATGACTATCTTTTGGCGTGTCTCCTGGTACTGAGCAATGGATCCTCCCTGTTCAATTTCTGGGTCACTAAATTGGACACGTGGCCAGAGCTTGCCATCTATGCCTTGGAGGTGCTGGCCTGCTCTGTGGCACGTGTCCTTCAGAACATTTGTTCAGCACTGTGGGGGACGTCATCATCAACTACCATCCACAGCCAAAATGGACATCCTTACATTCCTTAAGATGAACCAGCCGTGGATCCTATGGGACTTGGCGGTAACAGTGCCTGAGTGAGTGTTTTTTATAGTTTTTTCTTTGTCTAATTTAATTATGTCTATTTCTTTATTTTTTTGTTTTTTTATTATTTTTTTGAGTATTTTTCCTAGCTCTTTTTGTGCAGGGAAATCGCCCTGGTGTCCCCCTCTAGCCCTTACTACCCCCATTCTACAGCCATTTTTGAGCCCCCAAGTTTGGGACTGGACCTTAACCTAACTTTATTGGCAAGTTCGACCAAACTTTTCAAACCCAAACTTTTACGGGCTCGCTCATCACTATGCTTAACATTCCAGTCCATAAAGGCCAATTCACTTACACAATAAAGACAGTCTATGTACCCCCTGTATTGATGTGGTAGTTTTCCAGTTGTAAGTGCTCTTGAGGTGTGAGTAACATTTACAAAAGTTAATAGAGACAGTATGTGCACCTCCTTTCTTGCTGTGGTACTTTTCTTATTGTAACTTCTCAATGGTGTGAGTAACACTCCAGTCTATAAAAGTCAGTTAATTTACACATTTTAACAGGGAACAGTTTGTGTCTCTATGTTTTTTTTTTGGTACTTTACCTGTTGTAACTGCTTTTTGGTGTGAGTATGACTCTATGAGTCTCTAAAAGCCAAATTATTTTTTAAGTAAAATAGAGAACAGTCTTTGTATCCCCAGTTCCCCAAGAGGTTCTAACAATGTCCAAACCATATAGGGTCTGGCCCTTTATCCAGTGACAGTGGCCAAACTACTACTGGGGAGAAGCAACTGCAGAAGGACTGGTGGTGTCAGCTGCAGCTGTGGCAAAAGAATGGAGCTCCCATCCACTGGCCATGTGTTGATCAACCAGCAGTTTTGGAGCTGTTGATAAAGACCTCAGACTCCACAGCAGACATAACACAATTAGTCAGTGGGTCGAAGACTGAGGTGATCCTGAGAAGACCATTAGCCTCAAATCACTCATGAGAGCCAGGGAGTGGCACATTCAGGTGGAGCCAAAGGAACACTGCATGAGAAAGTTGAGGAAGTGAGCAGTGACAATGAAACCTGCAGAGATGATGATGTCCCTGACTGCACGTGGCTGTTGGGTCATGACACAGCATCATCATCATTAGGCGGTGAGAGTGGCATTGTGCGCACTATTTCCCTGTGTGCACACCTGGAACACCACTACAGCACTTCCTGGTGGCAACAACATGTTGATTTGCAGCAGGACGCACTAACCGCTGCATCTCCCAGCACACAACACACTATCGGAACCAGTCAGGGCTCCGCAGGCTCTATGTCCACCTTTGTCTCCTCCATTGCTCCTGATGCTCCTACTCTTCCTCATTTTATTTAGACTGCAATATCTCCCTGAGGTAATTGCAAACTACTACGGGGTAGAAGCAACTGCAGAAGGACTGGTGGTGTCAGCTTCAGCTGTGGCAAAAGGATGGAGCTTCCATCCACTGGTCAACCAGCAGTCTTGGAGTTGTTTATAAAGACCTTCACAGTAGACGTAACTCAATTAGTCAGTCAGTGGGTGGATCACAGATGTGATCTTGAGGAGACCATTAGACCTCAGAGCACTCATGAGAGCCAGCAAGTGGCACATTCAGGTGGAGCCAAGGGAACACTGCGTGAAAGAGTTGAGGAAGTGAGCAGTGGCAGTGAAACCTGCAGAGATGATGTCGCCGACTGTCGAGTCATGACACAGCATCATCATCATCAGGCAATGAGAGTGGCACAGCATTTCCTGGTGGCAACAAAATGCACTAACCACTGCATCTCCCAGCACACAGCACACTATCGGCACCAGTCAGGGCTCCCTAGGCTCTATGTCCACCTCTCCTCCATTTCCCCTGATGCTCCTACTCATTTTATTCCGACAGCAATATCTCCCTGAGGTAATATCAAGGAGACAGCAGTATGCCAGCTAGTGCGAGAGGTGGAGCTACGTGCAGAAGAAGCTATCACCCTCGACTGGCCATCATAGGCCCTTGAAGCTACACTGGCTGCTGTTGATCTCCTCTGCTGGCTGTCATATGCCCTTGAGGCACAGAGAGACTGCTGTTGCTGCTATTGTCCTACACTGGCTGCCATAGGCCCTTGGGGCTCAGAAAGAGTGCTGCTGCTGTTGATCTCCTTTGCTTGCTGTCATAGGCCCTTGGAACTCAGAGAGACTAATGCTAATCCCACTACCCTCTTCCATTGGCTGTCATGGTCCCTTGGGGCTCAGAGATACTGCTGCTGTTGCTGCTTTCAACCTCTATTGGCTATTATAGGCTATAGGGGCTCAGAGACTGCTGTAGATACCCTCCTATACTGGCTGTCATTGACCCTGTCATTGACTGATTCTAATCCTGCTACCATCCTCCACTGACTGTCAGAGGCCCCTGGGGCTCAGAGAGAAGGCTGCTGCTGCTATTGTCCTACACTGGCTGTCATAGTCCCCTGCCTTCACACCCGGCTTCCACCGATTACTACCGGCTGTCAGTGACAGCAGCGGTGATCGTCGGACATGCCATTGGCATTGGATTGGAGGTAAATATAGAAAAAAAAAGCTTTTATCAAATAAATGACATTTTGCCTGTGTGTGTTTTTAATTTAATTAAACCCTTTGTGAACTGGTAAGTGGTCCGTGATACCCCTATTGAGACCCCTACACCCCTGAAACCCTTATACCAGTACACAAGACTTGTGGGACTGGAAAGTCACCTTTGACATATAGATGACTTGTCATTAACCCTCGACCCCATTTATTGGCTCCCCAAAGACTGAGGGGGCAAAAGAGTCTGCAGCCTGCAAGGGTTTATAGGGGCTTGTAGCCTTCAGGCCCCAGGGCCAGCTGGGTCTACAAACCCCCTAGCTGGTGCCTGGGTGGGTTTTACTGGGAAGGAGGGAACCCACAACATTTTTTTTTTAAAAGTCACCATTGATAGTGTGGATAGTAGTTGTAATTTATTTGAAAATGTTATAAAGCTCTGTTTTCAGTTTGTTAAGGGGGGGGGGGGGGGGTGCTGGGACTTTAATATTGATAAAGCACTGAAAAAGCTCAAACTCTTATGAGAATAACATTTTCTGGGAAATGCCTGCCTCGAAAATCAGAGTTAAACAAGTATAGTGTAAAATGGTGAGAAATGACCTGGCAACAGAGGGTAAAAACATCTCCAGGGTAGGCTGGCAGTGAAAGGGTTAAAGACATTTTCATGATTATTCATAGTGTTGAGAAAACCTGTAGAAGTTGGGGTTTGCCAAGTTCGGGTATTCAAACTGAGCCAAACCGGAACTCCATTGAAATCAATGGGGACCCGAATTTGATGACACAAAAATGGATGTAAAATGGGGGTAGTAAGAGGTAGAGGGCTGCAAAATGGGGGTAATAACAGGGCAATTCCCTACTGACAAGTATTAAATGTTCCTATATCCCTAACTGTCCCTCACTGCAGCTAAAAAACTCTCTCTGTCTAACCTACCGACAGAGTAGCAACAGAGTTCGGACACATGACATCAGGGTCTCGTGTCTCACCTGGCCAATCACAACCATGCCCATACTGGCTTAAAGGAGCACTATCACGAAATTGTGTAATATTATAGATCCATATAAACATTTTAGCTAATAAGGGGAGGGGTCACTTATATACCCGAACTGAATAAAACTCCCACCAAGCTTGTGGTTTTCTTCCCCTGGTAGGAATAAAATCCTGGAGTTACAGGTTTAGTCTATGAGGGGTGACAGAGTCTGTCACCATGTCTTCTTCCTTCCATTAAAATAAAGAAAACAAACCTGTCTGGATATTTCTCGATACTGGGTGTATAAGTGACCCCTCCTCCCTCTATCCTGCATATTTATATGGATTTTTATTCTTGGCCCATTCGGGTACCTGAAGCCGCAAAGTTCATCACGGACCTAAACTTTGGTGATTTAGGTACGTTCATCACTATTCTTTACTATATTTATGTCATTTTTTTCAATGTCTTTCATACCAAGCCAAAACTGGTCTTTAAGTTCCAGTGTTTCACAGTATTTATAAAGTGGCTATTAGTGATGAGCGAGTAGTATTCGACCGAGCCGGTATTCGATCGAATACTACGCTGGTCGTCATACTCGATTTCGATCGAGTACAGCGGCGATGGCGCACTCACAATTCGTTTCCCCTCCCACCTTCCCTGGCACGTTTTTTACACCAATCACCATGCAGGGGGGGTGGGACAGGTCCTGGGAGGACGCTGGCATCGCGAAAACGGCGTCTACACGCATTGGCTGGAAAAACCATGTGACCTCGAATATACAAAACTCAGCACTTCCTCTTCGTCAGCATTAGCAGCTTGAACTTAGTGAGGGACAGACGCTCACAGCAGGGAAAGACAGGCTGTCGCTGGCAGGGCCCCAGAAGCTCGGAATATCGCTTTTACCACCATCTATACCAGCTACCAGAAGACAAGACAGTCCTTAAAGTGGACCGTCACCCAGGGGTGATCGGCCCGGGAATCTATAAGATTCCCGGGCCGATCACCTCCCTCCCCGCGGGACATCCGAGATCGGGATGTCCCGCGGGATGAAACCCCCCCAAACCCCCCAAACTCCCTCCCTCG
This sequence comes from Gastrophryne carolinensis, assembly GCA_027917425.1. NCBI lineage: Eukaryota > Metazoa > Chordata > Amphibia > Anura > Microhylidae > Gastrophryne > Gastrophryne carolinensis. The sequence continues at coordinate 455,032,025 of CM051234.1, forward strand.
CGCCCCTCTAGTCGTGCGCACGCCGGCCGTCTGTGAATGGCCAGCGCGGGCACGCGTGCGTCAACAGGGACGCGCGGGAGGCGGCGGCGGAGGAGCCGCTTATCCGCGGCTTGTCCGTCGCCGCGGACAGAGGTGAGTTCGGGGGTTCGGGGGGGTTTCACACAGCGGGGCACCCCGATCGGGGGTGCCCCACCGAAGTGGACCAAGACCCAGGATAGTCAAAATCCTGGGTGTTGGTCCACTTTAAGAGCCCTTATTAGGGCTGCTACGCTGAACAGTATATAGCTCATTTTCTATTTAGTCAGGCAGGGCCCCAGAAGCTCAGAATATACCTTTTACCACCATATATACCAGCTACCAGAAGACAAGACAGTCCTTAATAGCCCTTATTAGGGCTGCTACGCTGAACAGTATATAGCTCATTTTCTATTTAGTCAGGCAGGGCCCCAGAAGCTCAGAATATACCTTTTACCACCATATATACCAGCTACCAGAAGACAAGACAGTCCTTAAGAGCCCTTATTAGGGCTGCTACGCTGAACAGTATATAGCTCATTTTCTATTTAGTCAGGCAGGGCCCCAGAAGCTCAGAATATACCTTTTACCACCATATATACCAGCTACCAGAAGACAAGACAGTCCTTAATAGCCCTTATTAGGGCTGCTACGCTGAACAGTATATAGCTCATTTTCTATTTAGTCAGGCAGGGCCCCAGAAGCTCAGAATATACCTTTTACCACCATATATACCAGCTACCAGAAGACAAGACAGTCCTTAATCCCTTATTAGTGCTGCTATGTTGAACAGTATATAGCTCATTTTCTATTTAGTCAGGCAGGGCCCCAGAAGCTCAGAATATACCTTTTACCACCATATATACCAGCTACCAGAAGACAAGACAGTCCTTAAGAGCCCTTATTAGGGCTGCTACGCTGAACAGTATATAGCTCATTTTCTATTTAGTCAGGCAGGGCCCCAGAAGCTCAGAATATACCTTTTACCACCATATATACCAGCTACCAGAAGACAAGACAGTCCTTAAGAGCCCTTATTAGGGCTGCTACGCTGAACAGTATATAGCTCATTTTCTATTTAGTCAGGCAGGGCCCCAGAAGCTCAGAATATACCTTTTACCACCATATATACCAGCTACCAGAAGACAAGACAGTCCTTAATCCCTTATTAGTGCTGCTATGTTGAACAGTATATAGCTCATTTTCTATTTAGTCAGGCAGGGCCCCAGAAGCTCAGAATATACCTTTTACCACCATATATACCAGCTACCAGAAGACAAGACAGTCCTTAATAGCCCTTATTAGGGCTGCTACGCTGAACAGTATATAGCTCATTTTCTATTTAGTCAGGCAGGGCCCCAGAAGCTCAGAATATACCTTTAACCACCATATATACCAGCTACCAGAAGACAAGACAGTCCTTAATCCCTTATTAGTGCTGCTATGTTGAACAGTATATAGCTCATTTTCTATTTAGTCAGGCAGGGCCCCAGAAGCTCAGAATATACCTTTTACCACCATATATACCAGCTACCAGAAGACAAGACAGTCCTTAATCCCTTATTAGTGCTGCTATGTTGAACAGTATATAGCTCATTTTCTATTTAGTCAGGCAGGGCCCCAGAAGCTCAGAATATACCTTTTACCACCATATATACCAGCTACCAGAAGACAAGACAGTCCTTAATCCCTTATTAGTGCTGCTATGTTGAACAGTATATAGCTCATTTTCTATTTAGTCAGGCAGGGCCCCAGAAGCTCAGAATATACCTTTTACCACCATATATACCAGCTACCAGAAGACAAGACAGTCATTAATCCCTTATTAGTGCTGCTATGTTGAACAGTATATAGCTCATTTTCTATTTAGTCAGGCAGGGCCCCAGAAGCTCAGAATATACCTTTTACCACCATATATACCAGCTACCAGAAGACAAGACAGTCCTTAATCCCTTATTAGTGCTGCTATGTTGAACAGTATATAGCTCATTTTCTATTTAGTCAGGCAGGGCCCCAGAAGCTCAGAATATACCTTTTACCACCATATATACCAGCTACCAGAAGACAAGACAGTCCTTAATCCCTTATTAGTGCTGCTATGTTGAACAGTATATAGCTCATTTTCTATTTAGTCAGGCAGGGCCCCAGAAGCTCAGAATATACCTTTTACCACCATATATACCAGCTACCAGAAGACAAGACAGTCCTTAAGAGCCCTTATTAGGGCTGCTACGCTGAACAGTATATAGCTCATTTTCTATTTAGTCAGGCAGGGCCCCAGAAGCTCAGAATATACCTTTTACCACCATATATACCAGCTACCAGAAGACAAGACAGTCCTTAAGAGCCCTTATTAGGGCTGCTACGCTGAACAGTATATAGCTCATTTTCTATTTAGTCAGGCAGGGCCCCAGAAGCTCAGAATATACCTTTTACCACCATATATACCAGCTACCAGAAGACAAGACAGTCCTTAATCCCTTATTAGTGCTGCTACGTTGAACAGTATATAGCTCATTTTCTATTTAGTCAGGCAGGGCCCCAGAAGCTCAGAATATACCTTTTACCACCATATATACCAGCTACCAGAAGACAAGACAGTCCTTAAGAGCCCTTATTAGGGCTGCTACGCTGAACAGTATATAGCTCATTTTCTATTTAGTCAGGCAGGGCCCCAGAAGCTCAGAATATACCTTTTACCACCATATATACCAGCTACCAGAAGACAAGACAGTCCTTAATCCCTTATTAGTGCTGCTATGTTGAACAGTATATAGCTCATTTTCTATTTAGTCAGGCAGGGCCCCAGAAGCTCAGAATATACCTTTTACCACCATATATACCAGCTACCAGAAGACAAGACAGTCCTTAAGAGCCCTTATTAGGGCTGCTACGCTGAACAGTATATAGCTCATTTTCTATTTAGTCAGGCAGGGCCCCAGAAGCTCAGAATGTACCTTTTACCACCATATATACCAGCTACCAGAAGACAAGACAGTCCTTAAGAGCCCTTATTAGGGCTGCTACGCTGAACAGTATATAGCTCATTTTCTATTTAGTCTGGCAGGGCCCCAGAAGCTCAGAATATACCTTTTACCACCATATATACCAGCTACCAGAAGACAAGACAGTCCTTAATCCCTTATTAGTGCTGCTATGTTGAACAGTATATAGCTCATTTTCTATTTAGTCAGGCAGGGCCCCAGAAGCTCAGAATATACCTTTTACCACCATATATACCAGCTACCAGAAGACAAGACAGTCCTTAATAGCCCTTATTAGGGCTGCTACGCTGAACAGTATATAGCTCATTTTCTATTTAGTCAGGCAGGGCCCCAGAAGCTCAGAATATACCTTTAACCACCATATATACCAGCTACCAGAAGACAAGACAGTCCTTAATCCCTTATTAGTGCTGCTATGTTGAACAGTATATAGCTCATTTTCTATTTAGTCAGGCAGGGCCCCAGAAGCTCAGAATATACCTTTTACCACCATATATACCAGCTACCAGAAGACAAGACAGTCCTTAATCCCTTATTAGTGCTGCTATGTTGAACAGTATATAGCTCATTTTCTATTTAGTCAGGCAGGGCCCCAGAAGCTCAGAATATACCTTTTACCACCATATATACCAGCTACCAGAAGACAAGACAGTCCTTAATCCCTTATTAGTGCTGCTATGTTGAACAGTATATAGCTCATTTTCTATTTAGTCAGGCAGGGCCCCAGAAGCTCAGAATATACCTTTTACCACCATATATACCAGCTACCAGAAGACAAGACAGTCCTTAAGAGCCCTTATTAGGGCTGCTACGCTGAACAGTATATAGCTCATTTTCTATTTAGTCAGGCAGGGCCCCAGAAGCTCAGAATATACCTTTTACCACCATATATACCAGCTACCAGAAGACAAGACAGTCCTTAATCCCTTATTAGTGCTGCTATGTTGAACAGTATATATCTCATATCCTATGTAGTCAGGCAGGGCCCCAGAAGCTCAGAATATCGCATTTACCACCATATATACCAGCTACCAGAAGACAAGAGAGTCATTGAGAGCCCTTATTAGGGCTGCTATGTTTTAAAAATTGTGTGGAGGCCCAAGAGCTGAGACCTTTTAAACATTGTGTGGAGGCCCAAGAGCTGAGACCTCTCAAACATTGTGTGGAGGCCCAAGAGCTGAGACCTTTTAAAAATTGTGTGGAGGCCCAAGAGCTGAGACCTTTTAAAAATTGTGTGGAGGCGCACGAGCTGAGACCTCTTAAAAATTGTGTGGAGGCCCAAGAGCTGAGACCTTTTAAAAATTGTGTGGAGGCCCAAGAGCTGAGACCTCTCAAACATTGTGTGGAGGCCCAAGAGCTGAGACCTTTTAAAAATTGTGTGGAGGCCCAAGAGCTGAGACCTCTCAAACATTGTGTGGAGGCCCAAGAGCTGAGACCTTTTAAAAATTGTGTGGAGGCCCACGAGCTGAGACCTCTTAAAAATTGTGTGGAGGCCCAAGAGCTGAGACCTCTTAAAAATTGTGTGGAGGCCCAAGAGCTGAGACCTTTTAAAAATTGTGTGGAGGCCCAAGAGTTGAGACCTCTTAAAAATTGATTGTATTAAGCCTAAGAGGTGAGCCATAATTTTTTTCATTAATACAGCAATTCTACGGCGGTTAAGGAGGAGGAGGAGGAGGAGGAGGAGGAGGAGGAAATGGCACTTCATACAGATGGCACTTCACTCTTGGCTGCTTTCCACTGTTGTACAAGCAAAGTCCGGGTCAATCCACTTGCTGTTCATTTTGATTAGCGTCAGCCTGTCGGCACTGTCGGTTGACAGGCGGCTGCGCTTATCGGTTATAATGCCCCCGGCTGCGCTGAACACACCCTTTCTGATAGCACGCTGGCGGCAGGGCAGGCAAGCACCTCCAAGGCGTACAGGGACAGTTCCAGCCACGTGTCCAACTTGGAGACCCAGTAAGTGTAGGTCGCCGAGGGATCGGGGAGGACAGGGGTGTGGTCTGCCAGGTAGTCCCGCAACATCCGCCGATACTTGTCCCTCCTGCTGATAGCGGGCCCCGCAGTGATGGAAGTTGCACGAGGGGGTGACATGAACGTGTCCCACACCTTGGAGAGTGTTCCCCTGGTGGCTGTGGGCCTGATCGATGTTGTCAGACTCTGGGAGACACTCTCCTCTCTGCCGCCAGCGATGCTGTGTGGGAAAATCTGCATCATGTTCTGCAAGAGTTCCCTCTGGTATTCCAGTAATCGATTCGTCCTCTCCTCTACCGGAATAAAAGAGGAGAAGTTATCTTTATACCGGGGGTCCAGGAGTGCGAAGACCCAGTATAGTTTGTTCTCCAATATCCGGACAACACGTATGTCCCGGGAAAAGCAGCCCAGCATGAAGTCAGCCATGTGTGCCAGACTCTGAGTAGGCATGACGTCACTGCCCCCACCAGAAGGATCATTTTCTATTTCCTCCTCTTCCTCCTCCTCTCCGCCCCATCCGCGCTGAACCAATGGGACGCACACAGCCTGACTGCTACCCTCGCCGCCAGCATCCTCTTCCACAGCCACCTCCACGTTGTCCTCCTCCTCCTCATCCTCCTCCTGCAACTGCCACCGAGCAGCAGACAAAAGTGTGGTCTGACTGTCTACCTGCGTTGCGTCTCCTCCTACCCCCATCTCCTCTGTGTGCAATGCGTTCTCCCTTATTGCGATGAGCGATTCTTTAAGGACGCCTAGGAGCGGGATGGTTACGCTCACTATAGCGTCCTCGCTGCTGACCTTCTTAGTGGACTCCTCAAAGATACGCAATACATCGCATATGTCTGCCATCCATGGCCACTCGTGGTTGGCAAACTGAGGGAGCTGAGTTGGAGGCACGCGTGGATGCATCATCTGGTACTCCATCAATGCTTTCTGCTGCTCACACACCCTGGCCAACATGCAATAGGTGGAATTCCAGCGAGTGGGCAGGTCGCACAACAGCCGATGTTGAGGCAAATGGAGGCGTTGCTGGATTTTTTTTTAAGCTAGCAGCAGCTACAGTTGACTTCCGAAAGTGAGCGCACAAGCGCCGCACTTTGACCAGTAGCTCTGCCAGGTTGGGGTAAGTCTTTAGAAACTTTTGTACTACCAAATTAAAAACGTGGGCCAGGCATGGTACGTGATTGAGTTCTGCAAGCTCCAGAGCCGCCACCAGGTTACGGCCGTTATCGCACACGACCATGCCTGGTCCTAGCTGCAGCGGCGACAGCCACATCTCTGTCTGCTGCAATATGGCGTGCCTCACCTCTGCGGCGCTGTGCTTCCTGTCGCCCAAGCTGATGAGCTTAAGCACCGCCTGCTGACGTCTCCCCGTGCCAGTGCTGCAACGCTTCCAGCTAGGGGCTGAGGGCGATGTTAAGGCAGAGGAGGAGGAGGAGGAGGAGGAGGAGGATGAGGAGGAGGATGAGGAGGAGGAGGATGAGGAGGAGGATGAGGAGGAGGAGGAGGAGGAGGATGAGGAGGATGAGGAGGATGAGGAGGAGGAGGAGGAGGAGGAGGAGGATGAGGAGGAGGATGAGGAGGAGGATGAGGAGGAGGATGAGGAGGAGGAGGAGGATGAGGAGGATGAGGAGGATGAGGATGAGGATGAGGATGAGGAGGAGGAGGAGGAGGAGGATGAGGAGGAGGAGGAGGATGAGGATGAGGAGGAGGAGGAGGAGGAGGAGGAGGAGGGGGGTCTATCAGAACCTGTGCTGGCAATCTTGGGCGGGGGTGGTATGTAGGCCGTCCCTGTTTGCGACCCCGTCCCCGCTTCCACAACATTCACCCAGTGTGCCGTCAAAGAGATGTAGCGTCCTTGGCCGCAAGCGCTTGTCCACGAGTCGGTGGTCAAGTGGACCTTTGCGCTGACTGCGTACCTCAGGGTCCGCCTGATGTTACGCGACACATGCTGGTGCAGGGCGGGGACGCCACACCGGGAAAAATAGTGGCGGCTAGGGACGGAATAGCGAGGTGCGGCAGCCGCCATCAGGTCGCGGAAGGCCTGCGTCTCCACAAGCCTAAACGGCAACATCTCCAGGGCCAGCAGTTTGGAGATGAGGCAGGTTAAGGCTTGGGCTTGGGGGTGACTGGAGGCGTACTTCCGCCTGCGGTTGAACGCCTGTGAGATGGACAGTTGATGGGACGAGGAGATGGAAGGTGCAGACGAAGATGCGGGGGAAGGTGGGGCTGAAGGAGAAGGCCCCAAAGTAGCCGAGGCAGAGGCAGATGTGGAGGTGTCCTGGCTGGAGGTCTGGACCGCAGTGGCAGCACACAACAAAGGGGAAGAGGCAGTGGCAGCAAGACGGGGCGCAGGTTGTATTGCGTTTGCTCTCTCCCACTCAGCCCAGTGCTTGAATTCCAAGTGACGGCGCATGCCTGAGGTGGTCAGATTGCTCTTCTCAGAGCCCCTACTCAGTTTTGAGTGGCAGATTGCGCAAACCGGGAAGAGCTTCGGCCCTGCTGGCTGTGGCCTGCCTTCTCTGTCTGGACTGTCCTCTGCCTCTGGACTGTCCTCTGCCTCTTGCTGCCTTATTCGGTGATGCGCAGACCGCATCTCCACTGCTTTCCCCGCTGGACATCACCCCTGTCCAAGTGGGGTCGGTCATTTCGTCGTCCACCACCTCCTCTTCCACTTCCTCTCTCTGCTCCTCCTCCTGCCCACTGGACATTCCAACAGCCTCCCTTGATGGCAACTGCGTCTCATCATCATCGCTCATGATAGCAGATGCTGGTTCCGGGTCCACATCACTAGCAGATGGCGGATACTCAAGTGTTTGGGCATCACTACAAACAAATTCCTCTGCTAGCTCCTGGGATTCTTGCAGCACATCTGGAAAAGGACCCGAAAAGAGGTCCTGGGAGGGGTCAAGGTTGGGCTGACTCTGTTGGCCAGGTTGGGAGGAGGGAGGGTCAGAGTGAGACTGTGTGGATGACTGGGTGGTGGACAAGTGACTGGAAGCGTTATCGGCCATCCATTGCACCACCTGTTCACGCTGCTCAGGCCTTAACAGAGGTGTACCCCGCCCCCCGCATAACTGTCCCATAAAGGCAGGGAAGCTGGATGAGCGTAATGCTGGCTGCCCCTCACCAGCACGCATTGTATCCCCACTGGCTTCAACGCGGTTTGTGCCCCCACCAGCATTTCCGCGCCCCCGTCCTCGTCCACGTCCCTTTGCGCTAGCCCTCCGCATTTCAGACGTTTTACTTTTTTGGCCACGCGTTATGCCAAATATAAAAATATTTTTAAGAAGAACACCTGGCTATACAGCCGTATACTGCCAGAAGGTGAAATGGTGCCTATACGCACCGTGTATAAAACAGTGTTTTGTTGGCACAGAGGACACAAAACAGTAGTGCCAAATATAAATATATTTTTAAGAACACCTGGCTATACAGCCGTATACTGCCAGAAGGTGAAATGGTGCCTATATACGCACCGGGTATATAACAAGGTTTTGTTGGTAAAGAGGACACAAAACAGTAGTGCCAAATATAAAAAATATTTTTAAGAAAAACACCTGGCTATACAGCCGTATACTGCCAGAAGGTGAAATGGTGCCTATACGCACCGTGTATAAAACAGTGTTTTGTTGGCACAGAGGACACAAAACAGTAGTGCAAAATATAGTTTTGTATATAGGTGCTAATACACCACTGAAGTCTTTCTGTCCCTATTCCAGCATCAGCAGCTACCCCTCACTAAAGCAGCCGTTTTGAGCAGAGTGTATATAGTTTTGTATATAGGTGGTAATACACCACTGAAGTCTTTCTGTCCCTATTCCAGCAGCAGCAGCTACCCCTCACTAAAGCAGCCGTAGCTGCAGCACTAATAAGTGCTCAGCTCTTGGGCCTCCACACAATGTTTGAGAGGTCTCAGCTCTTGGGCCTCCACACAATGTTTGACAGGTCTCAGCTCTTGGGCCTCCACACAATTTTTAAAAGGTCTCAGCTCTTGGGCCTCCACACAATGTTTGAGAGGTCTCAGCTCTAGGGCCTCCACACAATTTTTAAAAGGTCTCAGCTCTTGGGCCTCCACACAATGTTTGAGAGGTCTCAGCTCTTGGGCCTCCACACAATTTTTAAAAGGTCTCAGCTCTTGGGCCTCCACACAATGTTTGAGAGGTCTCAGCTCTAGGGCCTCCACACAATTTTTAAAAGGTCTCAGCTCTTGGGCCTCCACACAATGTTTGAGAGGTCTCAGCTCTAGGGCCTCCACACAATTTTTAAAAGGTCTCAGCTCTTGGGCCTCCACACAATTTTTAAAAGGTCTCAGCTCTTGGGCCTCCACACAATTTTTAAAAGGTCTCAGCTCTTGGGCCTCCACACAATTTTTAAAAGGTCTCAGCTCTTGGGCCTCCACACAATGTTTGAGAGGTCTCAGCTCTTGGGCCTCCACACAATGTTTGAGAGGTCTCAGCTCTTGGGCCTCCACACAATTTTTAAAAGGTCTCAGCTCTTGGGCCTCCACACAATTTTTTAAAGGTCTCAGCTCTTGGGCCTCCACACAATGTTTGAGAGGTCTCAGCTCTTGGGCCTCCACACAATGTTTGAGAGGTCTCAGCTCTTGGGCCTCCACACAATTTTTAAAAGGTCTCAGCTCTTGGGCCTCCACACAATTTTTAAAAGGTCTCAGCTCTTGGGCCTCCACACAATGTTTGAGAGGTCTCAGCTCTTGGGCCTCCACACAATGTTTGAGAGGTCTCAGCTCTTGGGCCTCCACACAATTTTTAAAAGGTCTCAGCTCTTGGGCCTCCACACAATGTTTGAGAGGTCTCAGCTCTAGGGCCTCCACACAATTTTTAAAAGGTCTCAGCTCTTGGGCCTCCACACAATGTTTGAGAGGTCTCAGCTCTTGGGCCTCCACACAATTTTTAAAAGGTCTCAGCTCTTGGGCCTCCACACAATTTTTAAAAGGTCTCAGCTCTTGGGCCTCCACACAATTTTTAAAAGGTCTCAGCTCTTGGGCCTCCACACAATGTTTGAGAGGTCTCAGCTCTTGGGCCTCCACACAATTTTTAAAAGGTCTCAGCTCTTGGGCCTCCACACAATGTTTAAGAGGTCTCAGCTCTTGGGCCTCCACACAATTTTTAAAAGGTCTCAGCTCTTGGGCCTCCACACAATTTTTAAAAGGTCTCAGCTCTTGGGCCTCCACACAATTTTTAAAAGGTCTCAGCTCTTGGGCCTCCACACAATGTTTGAGAGGTCTCAGCTCTTGGGCCTCCACACAATGTTTGAGAGGTCTCAGCTCTTGGGCCTCCACACAATTTTTAAAAGGTCTCAGCTCTTGGGCCTCCACACAATGTTTGAGAGGTCTCAGCTCTAGGGCCTCCACACAATTTTTAAAAGGTCTCAGCTCTTGGGCCTCCACACAATGTTTGAGAGGTCTCAGCTCTTGGGCCTCCACACAATTTTTAAAAGGTCTCAGCTCTTGGGCCTCCACACAATGTTTGAGAGGTCTCAGCTCTTGGGCCTCCACACAATGTTTGAGAGGTCTCAGCTCTTGGGCCTCCACACAATCTTTAAAAGGTCTCAGCTCTTGGGCCTCCACACAATTTTTAAAAGGTCTCAGCTCTTGGGCCTCCACACAATTTTTAAGAGGTCTCAGCTCTAAGCTTCCCTTACTGCTGGGGTGACACACTGTAACAAACCTCCTCCTGTAAGCTTCCCTGACTGCTGGGGTGACACACTGTAACAAACCTCCTCCTGTAAGCTTCCCTTACTGCTGGGGTGACACACTGTAACAAACCTCCTCCTGTAAGCTTTCCTTACTGCTGGGGTGACACACTGTAACAAACCTCCTCCTTTAAGCTTCCCTTACTGCTGGGGTGACACAATGACACAAGAGGACATGTCTGACCACATCTCACACACACACACAATGACAATTAGGGGTGGGGTCTATTTATTTTCCCCCTTGCCTATGCCATCTGTGGTTGTCATTAGGCAACGTGATTTTAAGGGGTGCAGAATTTTGTTCTTCTTTTTTGTACAGTTTGGCTTGGGGTCCATGGCAATGTAGAGGAAAGAAGGTTTCCTTGTCTTGTCTCACTTTACGTAGAAGTAATATTGTGTTTGGAGTGTATTGTTGAGAGGCTGTGATAGTGGCGTAATAGTGCGACTTGGGCGCGTTATATGCACCCAGACATGCTTCCCCTGCTGTCCCAGTTGCATTCCAGCAGTGTTGGCATCATTTTCTGATGTTTCAGGGTGGACTTGGTGACCTCCAAGTGGTCGAATTGAGATTTCCAAGTGTCGAGCATTTTTTTCCCATAGACTATAATGGGATTCGATATTCGGTCGAGTAGTCGAGTAACGCGGTCTATTCGAATCGAAATTCGAAATTTCGAATATTTCACTACTCGCTCATCTCTAGTGGCTATACCATAGAATAAATATTGTTACATATAATCATGCAAACATCTACAGGAGAACACTGGCCTATTCAACTTCAGAATCAGTAATGCCTGTTCTCATTTGGGAGTGATGGTAGTTATATTTTCTAATAACTTCTCAGAAACAAGGGCAGCTGCAGTTTTTCTGAAATAAGTTAGGATATCAATAATGATCAGTAAGGTCGGTTTGCTTGTGGGGATCAGATCTTCACTGGAAAAAGGGAGAAGTAGGCAGCATTAATGGACAACTCACTTTTTGGTTTTTAGTGTGCTGTCTTACTGTTTACCTATTCTGGAATGTAAAATAAACATGTGTGTTAGGATTGTGCTCTGTGATTTACTTACCAGCAGTTTCTTATATTACTGTGGCTCTGTGTTACTCAAGTAAAGCCTTTTGTTTAGTTTCCGACTACATTCCCAGAATCCTCCCCCCCACAAAGCCGAGTTTGTTAGTAGCCGCCAGTAAACCTTTAGGTACTGGAACACAGGTTGTGAATCCCTTAATCTGAGGCTGAAATTACAGGAGTGGTTAAACTTGTGAGCTCAGGAAATTTGAGTGTCATCTCTGCCTCAGCCAATCAGATGACTAGAAAGCCAGAGTCAAGTATCTACTCCGTACACCAAACATACCAGTTCATGTACAGTTGCTAATATAAACACAATAAAACTTTAATTATTTTGAAAACACAGGGTTGCAAACACATAGAAAGAAAATAAAATTACCCAATAAGCTCAGCACCTTGAAGACATAATTTTGGCACATAATAGACACTTTTAAAATTGCCATTGTAAGCGGAATTAGTCTAGCAAGTTTGCATAAAAAAATAAAGATGGACAAATAACGTAATTATATTGCTTAAAGTAGACCAAGACCCTTTGCCCCCCCCCCCCAGGCACCTCAATCGGAGATGCCTCACTGTGTGAAACCGCCCAGGTCGTCCGATCTCACTCACCATTCCTTGGTCCTATGGTGCATGCACAGCCTCTCGTCTGGTCAGCGCACTTGGATCTGCTCCCATCCCTTCGCCTAGAGCTTGTCTAAGGCAAGCGGATCCGAGCGTGCCGATGGCCGCATCCCCCAGCACCCTTTGACAGGGAGTGTGCCTGCGCCGGCCATTCACTAATGCCTGGCATGGACACGTGTCCTGCTAAAGGCATAGCGGGGATGCGGCTGCTGCTCGTACATGCGCCGCTGGACTGGGGGCGAAGGTGAGTTTTTGGGTGACCTGGGGGGTTTGACACAGCAGGTCATCCCGAATCTGGATGCCCCAGAGGGAGCGAGTATGCCTTCCCTAGAGTGTCATAGACTCTGGGGTGGGTTTTGGTCCACTTTAATTAAATTGCTTCCATTATCATCTGGCTGAGTTGAACCAGGTAGCTAATATTCAGGTTGAATGTAACAATGAATCACTGCTTAAAGCTCTTCATTAATAATCAGTAAGGAGTTGGGATAGTGTATTGTCAGCTGAATGTCAGGGTAATAGTGGAGAGTAGAGATAGCTGTAAGTTGTTAATCTGTAGTTAGGAGAGCTACGGCATTCCGAATAGCAAACAGTAATAATGAAGTCCAATAGTCTACAGGCAAATGTAAAAAAAACTCATAGGGACAGTGGTGCTGATTCTGGTCTATTTCATAATAAATGATTAGATAAAGACAGACACTGTCACCGTGTGTGAATCTGCAGCTAATTGATTGCTGTTTTTCCTTCACAAATCTGGCATTCCTTGCATATTTCCAGTACCCACCTCATTACATCCCCAAGGAGATGCTGGAGAGAAACAAGGGATATTGCGAATGAAAAGCCTAAAGCTCTGAGGTGGTGACAAAGCAGGGGGGGGGGGGGGTGGAAGTGGGGATAAGGATAAGGCTCTCTCAGAATGAGACTACAGAGCAAGATTATGTTTTTTGATCGATTCCCCTCCCCTGTGCCATCCAAAATCGGGATGTCCCGCTGTGTGAAACCCCCCAGGTCGCCCCATACACTTACCTTGTTTCCTGGTCCAGCAGCGCAAGCATTTTTTAATGGCCGGCGCAGGCACGCTCCCTGTGAGAGGGTAGCGGGGGATGCGACACGCTCGGAGCCACTGCTCTTAGACGGAGGCTTAGACAACGTGGCGTCAGTGGCTCTGAGCGTGCTGATTGGATGAGGCGATCTGGGGGATTTCACGCAGCAGGGCACCCACAGGGTGCCCCGGGGGAAAAAAACAAAACCCAGGATAGTCAAATTCCTGGGTTTTGGTCTACTTTAAGATGTGTGTTTTTCTACGCTTTACATGCCATGTAAATGCATTCTGTTAAGCCTAGTAATGGTCTCCTTCTAGGGAGCTTGCTACACTGGTACAATAATGTCTATGCCGGCCTAAGATTTGTGTTTGTCTCTTTAAAGTGGACCAATCACCCCTGTGGCTAGCCTGGAATCTAAAGGATTTCAGGACTGGCCGCTAGCCTGCCCCTGGGTCATCCTATATTGGATGCCCCAATATGTGAAACCCCCCCCCGGAACCTTGGTGGTTTTACCTGATACCAGTGGGTCGCATCCCCTGGCTTCAGATAGGCTGGGTGCATGGAAGATCACACTCCACAGGGGAGCTGGGGGATGTGGCCGTGGACTAGCACCCGCGCATGTGCCATGGAAACGGGGAGAGGTAAGTGAAGGTGGTCAATCTGTGGGGGTTCCACACACCTACATGGGGATGCCCCCAGGGCAAAGACCAGTTACCCAGATAGTCGAAATCCTGGTAATTGGTCTGCTTTAAGTAGTGAATGCTGTTTAGTAAAAGCTTAATTTGATGGATATCAAATACATAAATACAGTATTTCAAATGTATAATAGAATCATTTAATCATCTTGCAAATTTTTCTGGCACAGTGATCTCATAAATTATCCTTTAAAGTGTTAAAATAATCATTTACATTTGCCACATTTGATGGTGCTTTGCAGTAAGCATTATAGTGTAATACAGGTAACAGCTGTCACACTTTGTTAGCTATAATGGTTGCTGTAATAAGCTTGGCTGAAATTTTAAGTGGATGATGAAATCTATTCGGATTGGCTGGGGTCCTCCGGTAATCTATGTTGAGAGCTGTGCATGCGCAGTAGGATCACCAGAGATGTTATTATAACCATTGCCTAATGATGATAATGCTCATTCAGCATTAGAGCTTCATTCCTAGGTGTGTAAGAAAAATATCAACCACCATGTTGCTGAATAAGAATGTGTATTCTAGAACAGTGGTTCTCAAGCTTTTTACATCAAGTACCCCCTAGAGAGAAGAAGTTCCAACAGAGGACCTCCAAGCAGGCGATAAACTATACATTTTACAAAAATATATAGCTCACAGGCTTTGTAGCTCGTTTAAAGTAAGAAGGAATAATGTTTTACTGTTATAATAGTAGAACTAGACCCATCAGACCCCTGTTGTTGGTGAACCACTAACCATCACTGTGTATTCCTGGGATACACATACTGCAGGTTGTGAAACAGAGAGGTACATGACAATGTTCAGGCGTATTTTACGGGTATGATATAGTATTATACTATTTTTATTTATATAAAATGTTAACCCTTAGAAACCCTACCAGCTCTGAATCTTACACCTTAGAGAATCTACAGTTTTTTTTCCTTGCTGCTTATAAGATCAATTACAAAATGGAATTACCATATTTTTTGCCCTATAAGACGCACTTATTTTTCCCCAAAAGTGTGTGTGTGTGTGTGTGTGTGTGTGTGTGTGTGTGTGTGTGTGTGTGTGGGGGGGGGGGGGGGATGTCCATGCGTCTTATTGAGCGAATGTTAAAAAGAAAAAAAAAAATGAACTCACCCGTTAAGGGCGCTCCCGCGCGTGTCTGCCACACCGCGGGAGGCCAGAAGAAGCTAGATGAGCAGCGGGCTTTGTTCCCCTCCCCGCTGCTGCTATAGTTGACTTTTCCCACAGTGACAGCAGCGGTAGAGACAGTACCCGCCGATCCTCCGTCTGCTGGAGGGCAGGAGAAGATGGAGGATCGGCGGGCACTGTCTCTGTCTCTACCACTGCTGTCACTGTGGGAAAAGACAACTATAGCAGCAGCGGGGAGGGGAACAGAGTAGTGTTCTCTTTAAGCTGAATTACTGAATCAATGCTGCTTACCACCAGCTTATATCCGCGCAGCAACAGCTGCCGATGTAACTTCTTTAACTTTTCCTCTCCCCTCTTATGATCGTCACTGTTCTCCTTTCCGCACAGAGAGGAGAGTGAATGAAGCAAGCTGCACTCCCCCCTCTCTCTAGCAGCACGCTGATAACTTTTAATTTATTCACTGCACTCTGAATGCCCCCCTACTTAACCCCCCTCTCTGCACGTCATCATCATGCTGCTTCTGCTGTGTCTTCCGGGGCTGTGAAAGGAATCAGCAGCGTGCAGCGCAGGGGATGGAGCTGGGACATGCATGGATGTGTGCACAGTAAGTTTATGGGGGATGGGGACTGCTACTTGTGATGATGATCTTGACGCTGTGAAAGTCAGTGTTTCTGTCACCTCAAGCTACAGCCAGAATTATCTGTTCCACAGTCCCATGCTTGCCCAAGTTCTGTCCAAAACCTTGTAAAGCAGACCAAAACCCAGGAATTTCAATTACCTGGGTTTTGGTCTGAATTAATGGGGCATCCCTATTTAGGAGTGAGTGAAACAGGCAATTAGATATAATGCCACACTGCCTATATGGAGAATGGGATGGGGGCATGTCACACTGCCTATATGGGAATGGGAGGGGGGCATGCCACTCTGCCTATATGGGGATGGAATGGGGGCATGCCCCACTGCCTATATGGGGAATGGGAGGGGGGAATTTCACACTGCCTATATGGGAATGGGAGGGGGGCATGTCACACTGCCTATATGGGGAGGGGAGAGGGGCATGCCACACTGCCCATATGAGAATGGGAGGGGGCATGTCACACTGCCTCTATGGGAATGGGAGGGGGGCATGCCACACTGCCTATATGGGGATGGAATGGGGGCATGCCACACTGCCTATATGGGGGATGGAATGGGGGGAATTTCACACTGCCTTTATGGGAATGGGAGGGGGGCATGTCACACTGCCTATATGGGAAGGGGAGAGGGGTATGCCACACTGCCTATATGGGAATGGGAGGGGGAATACCACACTGCTTATATGGGGAATGGAATGGGGGCATGTGTGATACGAGTGTGACATGAATGATGGATGGTTTTCATAAGATAAGGTATGATTCTACATGTCCCTGCATGTCCCTGTATATTTCAAGCTCAACATGTCCCAACATGTCTCTGCATATTTCAAGTTGACCAGACAGTCGCATAAAGAATGAGTTGTACCGTGTGTGCCAGTGTGGAACAGTACAAACTGTTCATGCGTTATACAACCATGATAAATAACTTGGCATGCGCAAGGTATTGTTCAGTAACATATAAAAAGGGGGATCTTGCCACAGAGGGTTCAGGGACATTTCCAGACTGCTGAAGTGGACGCACTTATGTCTGTGATGGAAGCCGGAACTCACTGAACCTTCTGTATTGAGTCCCCCAATACGGGAGTGATGCTACAATATCCGGTAATGTATTGATGCTTACTACCTATTATGCAAACGATGATAGCTTAATGATAATTATTTTAATCTAAATTATAACTATACAATAAATATTCCAAAGATTCAATGATTACCATTTTATTTCCTAACTGCCTATATGGGAATGGGATGGGGACATGCCACACTGCCTATATGGGGAATGGGAGGGGGACATGCCACACTGCCTATATGGGGAATGGGATGGGGGCATACCACACTGCCTATATGGGGAATGGGAGGGGGGATGTCACACTGCCTATATGGGAATGGGAGGGGGAATGTCACACTGCCTATATGGGAATGGAATGGGGGCATACCACACTGCCTATATGGGGAATGGGAGGGGGAATGCCACACTGCCTATATGGGGAATGGGAGGGGGGATGTCACACTGCCTATATGGGAATGGGAGGGGGAATGTCACACTGCCTATATAGGGAATGGGATGGGGGCATGCCACACTGACTATATAGGGAATGGGAGGGGGAATACCACACTGCCTATATTGGAATGGGAGGGGGAATGTCACCTGGCCAATATGGGAATGGGTACACCCACTTGAAGTGATTCAGCAGCCAAATAAAAAAAAAACATAAGAGTACTTACTTCACCACAGAGTTCCCCCCCCCTGTAATAAATAAAGAAGGTGTTCCCGTGCCCCCGTGAGTGATGGCAGGGGGCGAGACCCAGCCCACAAGTGCTGGTGAATGGAGTTCAGGGCCCAGAGTTACGTGGGAAGAGAGGGATGCGACATGGCCTTGGATGTGAGTTTCTGATTGCCAGACTAGCACCTATCTCTTTGTTTATTTATTTGCCTATTGAATTACTTTAAGATTTCCCCTGTGGCTTGGAAGTGATTTTGTTTTTTACATGTGTTTAAAATAATGAATTTAAAACCAATCAGGGACAGACAAGGGTATCCCAGACCTCACACGTGTGCAAAAGAGTGAAAAGCATGAACCTCTACCCTCTGGTCCTCTTATACTGTCTGGTGTGGTTTGTTATTTATATATTATAGTTGATAATTCTTTCTTGCTTTAAAAAATGCTACACGGCCTGTGACCTACCTGTTTTGGTTCTGATAATAATTGATCTCCTCCTTGGGGGTACTTGTGAGGAGGTACTTGATGTAGAAATGGTTAAGGAACACTGATCTTGATATTAAAGTCGACCTCCAGTCAAAAATTCAAAGTTTAGTAAATTACTCCCCTAAACCCCATCTCTCAGTCAGTGATGTAAGTATAGTATCAGTGGTGTAAAATATTTGAGAGGGCTCAAATCCATTCAGATGTTTTGGGATAACAGGGAGATCTATGCTATTGAACTGCATGGGGGCATCTTGCACATTTCCGATAGGCCTGCTTGTGAAAAATCCAGCCCTAAAGTCAAATTTACCCTAAATATCCTTGAAATAATAAATCATCTCTGGCTAGAAGTAAAAGGCCATCAGCTGCAATGGCTGTACTGCTCAGAAAGCTCTTAACCCTTTAAATGCCAGCCACGTAAAATTTACGTGGTTGCCTCTCCGCCACTTAAGTGCCAGCCACGTAAATTTTACGTGCCTGGCATTCCCCAATCCCACAAAAAAAAGTTTAAAAAAAAGTCACTTACCTGACCCCTTGTTTGGTCCGGTCAGGTCTCCTCTTCAGCCAGCGGGGCTCCGATCGCCGATCGGGGCTTCTCCGGCTGCAGGGGAGGGCCCTTCGGGGGCGGGGCTAATGACGTCACCGCCGGGTGTCATCGGGGCACCCGGCAGTTCTACTGTCAGATGCCGGTGACGGCTGGGCAGAGAAGGAGGGAGGTAGGCGATCATCCGATCGCCTGCCTCCCCCCTTCTCTGCCCAGCTGTCACCTGCATCAGATCGCCGCGGGACACTGCATCTGAACATCGGAGGTGAGTAAAGTTAATTTTTTTTTTTTTTTTTTTAATAAACTATTACAAAAACCTGTGTGTGTGTTTATTTTTTATACTGTTAACCCTTTGTGAACTGGTAAGGGGTCCATGTGACCCCTTATACCAGTTCACAGGGCTCGGGGGTCTGGCAAGTCACCTGCGCTAGCGGGTGGCTTGCCATTAACCCCTGGCACCCCCATTACCTGCCTCCCCAAAGGCCAGGGGGGGGCAGAAGAGCCCGGGCCCACATAAGCTATGTGGGCTCGTAGGCTGCAGGGTGGGGGGGCCACAAAAGCTGGCCCCCCCACTCTGTGCCTACAAGCCCCCATAGCTGGTCCCGGGCTGGTTACTTATGTCATTTTTTTTTTTTGATTAACCCTTTGTGTTCTGTCATCCAGCAGCTATAAAAGGCTTCTAGCAAGTGAGCAGAAGCCAGTGATCGCCGAGGGACAGAGTGCTCCAGGATGGATGGGAGGTGAGTACAGTGTAAAAAAAAAATAAAAATTAATAAAATATTTTTTTTCTCTGCTTGTGTCTGTGTGATTATTTACTTTTAACCCCTTGTGAACTGGTAAGGGGTCCATGACCCCTATACCAGTTCACAAGGCTGGGGGGATGGCAAGCCACCTGCGCTAGCGGGTGGCTTGCCATTAACCCCTGGCACCCCCATTACCTGCCTCCCCAAAGGCCAGGGGGGGCAGAAGAGCCCGGGCCCACATAGGCTATGTGGGCTCGTAGGCTGCAGGGTGGGGGGGCCACAAAAGCTGGCCCCCCCACTCTGTGCCTACAAGCCCCCATAGCTGGTCCCGGGCTGGTTACTTTGGGTAAGGGGGACCCCACGTCAATTTTTTTTTTGATTTTTAAGTGTTTTTAACCCTTAAAAATCAAAAAAAAATGGGGTCTCCCTCCCCTGGGAGGGGGGACCCTATGTCATTTTTTTTCTCGATTTAACCCTTTGTAGTGTGGATGGTATTTGTATTTTTTTTGTGAATGTTATAAAATACTTGTTTCAGTTAGAGGGGTCTCCTGGGCAGGAACAGGGGGCTACCGATAAATATGTGGTATCGTTCTAATCGGTAGAAATGGGGCTTTCACATGCAATATGATTTTCCTTAATAAAATACATTTTTTATTTAAAATAAAGGAGTCAATTTTCTAAAAAAATTTTTTATTTATTTATTTATTTTTTTTACTTAATAATATTGTAAAAAAAAAAAAAATTTACAAACAAGACATTTCATGTTAAAGCCTAAACTCTGCTGCAAAAAAAAATATATATAATTTTCCTGAAAGTTCCAGCAAAAATGGCGCAAAACATGACGCAAAATGGGGAAAAATGGCCTGTCAACAGAGGGTGACAAAATCTCAAGTAGGCTGGCAATTAAAAGGGTTAAAAGTAGCTATGCATGTTGGATATTGTTCTGTTCGGGGGACCTTGCACTTTCAGACTTAGCTTGTTTTTTCTGGTTTGCATATTTATATTTTAGGAAAAGGTGTTTTTTATTCAGCTTTTTTATAAATTTTTTAGGGAAACCCTGCGCAACCAAAGAATTCTTTGAGGTAATAATTCCAGAAAGATGAGCCCACTAGAACAAGCTGGGTACCCTTAGAAAGCTTAACATGTGTACTTTCAGGGAATATATGGTTTATGGGGGATATTCCAAATGTAAAGGGTTGTTTTGGTTGAAAAATCGCAAGGTGCGCACTTTGTCTGCAGAGCTGAAATTTTCAAGTAAAATTACCGTTACGCACATGCTTTACTTTGGGGTGTTTGGCAACTCTTCCCTTGACAGTAGCTATGCATGTTGGGTATTGTTCTGTTCGGGGGATGTTGCGTTTTCAGATTAAACTTGTTTTTTCTTGTTTGTATATAGTTTTTTTAGGAAAATGTGGCTTTGATTCTGCTTTTTTATCCTTTTTTTAGGGAAACTCTTTGCAACCAAAGAATCCATTGAGGGATTACTTCCAGAAAACTATGGCCACATCAACAAGCCTGGTACGCCTAGAAAGCTTGAGGTGTGTACTTCCAGAGAATATATAGTTTGTTGGGGGTATTTCAAATGTAAAGGGTTGTTTTTCTGGAAAAACTGCAAGGTGCGCATATTGCATAGCATAGTTGTATTTTTTCTGAAAATCCCCTAAAGCGCTGTTTCAGTTTGGGGGAGTCTCCTGGGCAGGAAAGGGTGTCTACATATACATATGTGGTACCGCTGTAACCGGGAGAAATTGGGATTTCACACGCAATAAGATTTCATTGACAAACTTACATTTTTTATTACAAAAAAAACTACAATATGTAAAAATTTTTTTTTTTTTTTTTGCACATATTTCACCCAAAAATATTAAGAATACACCTAACAAATGACAAACAAGACATTTCATGTTAAAGCCCAGACTCTGCTGAAAAAAACAATATATCATTTTCCTGGGAAATCCCTGGAAATCCCTTCAAAAATCACATTTGAACATGGGGAGCGCAAAATAGTGCAAAATGGTCTGGCAACAGAGTGTGACAAAAACTCCAGGTAGGCTGGCACTTAAAGGGTTAAAACATTGTAACAACATCATAAACAACTCTGTGGCAGCTGAAGACATTGACTTAAATTGATAGGTAGTTACATTCATCCCCTCCAGCTGTTGTTGATTCAGCATGTGTTTAATATGAGAGATGCTGATCCCTTTCATTTCATGTGGAACTAGATAAACAGGCTGATTCATCACTAACGCCAGGTAGCGACAGATGAGCGTCTGTAGCAGGCATTTTCAGAGAGCCCGCTAGTAGTCACTGTGCTCAGCCGTGGGTCGCTACTTCATAGCGACTCAGTCGCTGTTCAGTAATGTTGAATACATTGTGAGGAGTCGCTATTTGACCAGTACAGCGCTGTATGGGAGCGCATGGTAGCGACTGCTCATAGCGACCGACTCACACCATATTCAGCAAAAAAACTGCCTCACAAATCTCTGGCGCTGAAAAATGCTTGTTTGAAGCCCAGAGCGCAGGAGGCGGTGTGTTTAAAGTCTGTTTTTAAGCATCTTTCCACTAGTAACAAAGCGAAAACATATGGAATTACATTGTAGCAACATTGTAACATGAACACTTTAATTGCAGACCTGTAATGTCATTTCTGAAGAAATATATAAAAAATAAAAAAAAAATGTGAAAAAAATGCTTATTCAATGCCAGGAGAGGTCACAGAATTATTTGAGATTTAAAAAAAAAAAAAAAAAAAAAAAACAGTTTAAAGAGAAGGAAAGGATCGTCCATTGAAATGTATGGGAGAGCGACAGGTAGCGAGAGGTCATACCTGGCGCTATGCAAGGCTGAATGCCGGTGCTGTTCGCTGAGGCTGGGAAAATGATGAATCAGACGCTACATGGCGTTATCCCAGTCGCTAAACAGATTCTGCTTGATAAATGTGTAATTGCGTGCTGTGTCCGGCATTCACCAGTCGCTACCTGTCGCTACCTCTCATTAACCAGCCACTACCTGATGCTATCCCTTCATGAATAAGGCCCAAAATCTCTCTCTGGCTAGTTGGGCTGATCATAAGGAGGTTCCCGGCTCAACTTTCGAGTGCCTGTGTGCTAGCCAAAGCTTTCCCAAATCCCTCCCACTCATGTGTAATAATGTGTAATCAGGGCTCTCAGGTGTGATCCAAGGAGGCTCCCATGTAATTCTAGAAGCACAGCTGTTCAATAACATCTACATGGGGTTAAGCCCTCACAAGCACCATACAACACTGATCATCAAAGGTGGGGTTTTAGGGAAGCAAATTACTATACTTTATTTTCTTGATGGGAGGTCCATTTCAAGCTACTATAGGCTCTATCTTCCAGGCATGAGTTCCCTTTTATGTTTTTCTTCAACTATTGTCATATTGTCAGAATAAGAAACACTACGGTTACCTTTAAACCAGTCTTTAGGTAGTGGACCCTCCTACAGTGTAGCACCTGAAGATAGCACATACTAATTTACAAAAAAGCCCTAGGGTATATAATAAACGTAGCCATGCTTTCTCATGCTTGGAGGACGTAATCACTCGTTCTTCCTAATTATGAAGACGCCAGTGATGCACGGGGGAGCAGCAGGGGGGAAAAACATTGGTATAGACTTTTTAATTTTAATGCCTGGACCTTAAGATAAGGTAAGTTGGAATTTAAATAGAGCACATTACTAAATTACTCATATGTTGGAGCAGGAAAAAAAGATCCTGTGATTGTAAAACTATGGCCCTTATTATATGGAAAGTTTATAGAATCAAGGACACCCCCACTCTAAAGGGATTTAATTAAATTAACTTTCCAACAGAAAATATTACTGAAAGATAGAACTTTGACTTTTCTATAAGCTCACCATCTATGAAAAATGTTAGTTGCTCCCAGTTTCCTGTTTTAGCCCTCATTTTTTCCCCAACATCTTGATACAACACATTCCGCTGTTGGACGCCTCTCAGTTCATTCAATTCATTTCTATTCATTCTCTGTACTGCTTCAGGATCCATTTCCAGTGCAACCCTTCTTGTGGCAGGAGTTAATAATTTGCATGGCACCACACACTACCTAGGACTCATGAGTAATAGTTTATACTTGTTCTATAAACCCATTTATTTACATTATGTGTAAGTTTGCTTGCTTTTGTTGTTATAGTATTTTCCCAATTGCTTTACACAGGGCGAAGACTTCTTATATCTTACACTAATGAGTCTCCTTAAGCTTAAAATGCAATGTATGCTATTTTTTTTAGATTTCACCTAGGTCTGAGCATTACACACTCACACTGGTTCTGGCATGATATTTAGGCCCTTATTTAAAAAGGGATAGCACCAGGTAGCGACTGGTGAGCGAACGGTAATGACGGTCACCGCCACGAGAACGCCGGCTCCCCACCACAATCACACATTTATCAAGCCGATCCTGCTTAGCGACTGAGATAGCGCCAGATAGCGACTCATTCATCATTATTCCAGCCTCACCCCACAGCGCCAGCGAGCGACCTTGAACAGCGCCAGGTATGACCTCTCGCTACCTGGCGCTCTCCAATGCATTTCAATGGAACAATCTTTAAATATTAATAATTAATTGTTAATATTTTTTTTTTTTTTTTTAATGTGAAAATTTCTGTTACCACTTCTGCCATGTTAGATATTTTTTTTAAGGGAAAAAAAATTAAAAAAAAATTTGTGCAGAATTGATATTACAGGTCTGATATTAATGTATTCATATTACAAAATGTTTTTTATAAACTTGTTTTTTTTGGTTTCAAAAAATATGGTTGTTTGGGGTTAAAAAAACTACTTTTAACCCATCGCCGCCAGCGCTCTGGGGTTTAAACAAGCATTTCACAGCGCAAAAATTTTTGTAGCGTGATTTGTTAATGAATATGGTGGGAGCCGGTCGCTATGGCCATTCACTATCATGCGCTCCCATACAGCGCGGAACCTGTCAAATAGCGACTCATCACCTTGTATTCAACATTACTGCACACCAACTGAGTCGCTATCAACAACCGAACAACGACTGTCGCTACCTGGCGCTATTAATGAATCAGCCTCCCCGATGACTAAATTGCATGGTCCTGGCCTTTCCAGCAATGAGGGATATTCCTTCAACCGCTTTTTTCAGACTTAGGCCCTTATTTATGAAGAAATAGCGACAGGTAGCAACTGGTGAGCGGCCGGTAATGACGGGCCCCGCCACGAGAATGCCGGCTCCCCACCACAATCACACATTTATCAAGCCGATCCTGCTTAGCGACTAAGATAGCGCCATATAGCCACTCATTCATCATTATTCCAGCCTCAGCCCACTGCGCCAGCGTCCGACCTTGAACAGCGACAGGTATGACCTCTGGCTACCTGGCGCTCTACAATGCATTTAAATGGAACAATCTTTAAATATTCATAATTAATTGTTATTAATTTTTTTTTTTTTTAAATGTGAAAAATTCTGTGACCACTTCTGCCATTTTAGAGGGAAAAAAAATGTACAGAATTGATATTACAGGTCTGATATTAATGTATTCATATTACTAAATTATTTAAAAAACTTGTTTTTTTTGGTTTCCAAAAATATGGTTGTTTGGGGGTTAAAAAACTACTTTTAACCCATCGCCTCCAGCGCTCTGGGGTTTAAACATGCATTTTACAGTGCAATAATTTTTTGAGCGTGATTTTTTAATGAATATGGTGGGAGCCGGTCGCTAGGGCCAGTCGCTATCATGCGCTCCCATACAGCGCGGAACCTGTCAAATAGCGACTCCTCACCCAATATTCAACATTACGGGAAACCGACTGAGTCGCTATCAACAACCGAACAACGGCCAAGCACAGCGACTACTAGCGGGTGCTCTGAAAATGCCACTACAGTCGCTCAACTGTCGCTACCTGCCGCTATTAATGAATCGGCCTCCCATTATTGATATTAAAAAATGTTGACAGGGAAAATTGGATATATGCCACTGCCAGCACTCTCAGGATTTGGACTTAAATCTTCTCTCAAAATGTTCAACCACACAGCTGTTTCTGGCATAAACTTCAGCATAACATAGCTCTATCGACAGTGAAAATTCTGCCCAATACCCTTATTTTTGAACTGGCCAACTTAAAAGACTTTCTGAAATATCTTCTCCGTCTTTCCCTATTCTACTATTAAGCCTGATAGCCAGAACACTTATATCCCATTGTTCCTTAATTTCCTGTTCAAGACCCTACTGTAAAAGGAAGCTCTGCAGAGCTCAACAGCCACCTTTGTGGGATATAAAACATTTACTGATGTAGCTTGCCAAACCAGAATGGCAAAGTATACAGCAGAGTGGATCTTGTGAAGAAGGAAACATTACTTCTGAAAGCTTAAAATGTTAATGCTAATATAAAGGGAAAACCCTGCTCAAGAAGGACCAAATCCCTCATCAGTCTATTCCCACGTGGATCCGCCCCAGTGGCATACTGATATGGGATGGCCTGCCATGTGAACCCCCCAGAGTCCGTGTAGGCTTTCTTCCCCGTTTCCATGGAGCATGGTGTTGGCAGGCCGTGCACTGGTGACAGGGAATAGCAAGTGTTTCCAAAGCTGCTATCAAAGCAAAATGAGGTTACTTGGAAGCATCTAAAACATAAAAGGAATTCTGTTTTTTTCTCAGTAAATCTAATACGTGTTCATAGTTTTTATGTCTTCAATATGAATCTAGAATCTAAAAAAAACATAGATGTAAGAGGTATCGACAAACTTTCGACTGGTACTATAAATTAATATTTCTGTTACTAATATTAACAACAACGTGTGACATTTTTGCCATTAAACAAATCAGCACACAAGCAAGGTAAATGTTATTGGTTAAACTAATTGTACCATATTTCTAAAACAAAAAGTGAATTTCTAGAGCCACTGCTCTTGCTGGACAGCACTCATTGTAGATCTGACCATACTTATCACTTAAGCTTGTGGCAGCAATATATCAGGAAATAGGGGTTAAGCTACCCTCTCTGCTGCCTGAGACGAACAATAGAAAGAAATCTTAGGTTCTCAACATCTTGTTGTTTTTGTTAATACATTCAGTTACTGGTGGTTCAGCTTTGCTGTGGTAGCTGAGCCACCAATGATTGAATGTAATGAAAAAACAACATGATGGTGGCCTGGCTAAACCATCAGTGAACTGGTGAAAATAAATGCCAGGCTGATTCATTACTTGCGGCAGGTAGCGGCAGATGAGCGTCTGTAGCAGGCATTTCAGAGCGCCCGCTAGTAGTCGCTGTGCTCAGCCGTGGGTCGCTAGTTCAGAGCACCTCAGTCGCTGTGCAGCATTGTTGAATACGTTGTGGGGAGTCGGTATATGAGCAGTACAGCGCTGTATGGGAGCGAATGGTAGCGACTGGTCAGTGCGACTGACTCACACCATATTCATCAAAAAAACTGCCTCACACACCGCCGGCACTCAAAAATGCTTCGCTGTAGCCCAGAGCACCGGAGGCTGTGTGTTTAAAGGCTGTTTTTGAACATGTATCCACCAGTAACAAAGCAAAAACATATGGAATTACATTGTTATAACATTGTGACATGAACACATTTAGGGATGAGCGAATCGATCCGGACGAACCCGGATTTGATCCGAATTTCATGAAAAATTCGATTCGGATCGAATCCGAATTTCCCCGTGCTCGAAGTTTTCCTTTAACATCCATTCATTTACATTACAGGCATTCTAAGATGGTGGACGGGACATGTCCAAACATCTACCCCGCGCCAGTGCAAGCTGGGGCAGTCACATGCAGCCTATCAGCAGCCAGCAAGCCCGGTGACGTCACAGCGCTATTTAAGTCGGCGGCCATCTTGCTTTTCCTCATTTCTCTATTGCATTTGTGAGAGACAGGACGCTGCTGTAGTGAGGGAGAGACAGAGAGCCAGGGACAGGCAGGAGACAGGCAGGAGACAGGCAGAAAGTCAGTGAAAAGCAGGGAAAGTTAGGAAAAATCGGAGGCAGTCACAGGGAGATTTTTTTTTTTTTCATCCAGCCTGAGTGTTACTGGCTGGCTGACTGGCTTTGTTAGCGTTTTCAGGCTGCTTATACACTTACTGTGCATATATACTGAACTGATCTCAAGTCTGCTGTGAGGCATCCCATTCTGTGACTACACCAGCCTCTATTTACTATAACCCTTTGCACTTATTCTAAAAGTAATTTGGCCTGATAAAGACACTTTTGCTGTGCATAGTAGTACTGCTCCCAGGTGCACTCCGGTTGGGGCATCCCATTCTGTGACTACACCACCCTCTATTTACTACTATAACCCTTTGCACTTATTCTAATAGAAATTTGGCCTGATAAACACACTTTTGCTGTGCATAGTACTACTGCTCACAGGTGCACTGCTGGCTGTTGGGGCATCCCATTCTGTGACTACACCAGCCTCCATTTACTACTATAACCCTTTGCACTTATTCTAATAGAAATGTGGCCTGATAAAGACACTTTTGCTGTGCATAGTACTACTGCTCACAGGTGCACTGCTGGCTGTTGGGGCATCCCATTCTGTGACTACACCAGCCTCTATTTACTACTATAACCCTTTGCACTTATTCTAATAGAAATTTGGCCTGATAAACACACTTTTGCTGTGCATAGTACTACTGCTCACAGGTGCACTGCTGGCTGTTGGGGCATCCCATTCTGTGACTACACAAGCCTCTATTTACTACTATAACCCTTTGCACTTATTCTAATAGAACTTTGGCCTGATAAAGACACTTTTGCTGTGCATAGTACTACTGCTCACAGGTGCACTCCTGTTGGGGCATCCCATTCTGTAGCATACCAAACCCCTCTTTATTTACACTAAGCATTTCTCTTATTTACACTAAGCAGGCCTGTTGGAGGCTGAGTGTTACTGCTCACTTTTGGTGTGCATTATATTCTGTTTCATATAGACCCACTGCTGCCTGGGGGTTCTTAAAATATCACCTACTACCACGCCAGTTAGACTATGTCGGGCAGACAAGTGCCTGGAAGTGAAAAGAGGAGTGGCAGAGGCCAAGATTCCGCAAGCAGAGGTCGCAGCAGACTGGGGGCCAGTAGCAGCAGGAGTCACACTGAGAGACCTAATCTGCCAGTATCTGCTAGCAGTCGGGTCTCCACCAGTAACGCATCTGCCGTGGTAGATTGGTTGACGCGCTCATCAACAACATCATCACAACTTACGTCTGAGACCCCCAGTCTAGGGTCGGTAGGTTCCTCTGACACAACCCTGAGTTGGCATGCCCCGAGAGCAGTCTCTGTCCTCCCATTGCCTCTGTCCTACGCCGTTCCCTCCCCCAGCGATGTATCCTATGCTTTGGGTTCAGCTCCACTCTTTAGTAAGGAGGACGATCAGATAGAGGACAGTCAGCAGCTACTGCCCAGCCAAGAAATGGAGGTGGCTTCTTTAGCTAGGCAGACAAATAGTGATGCGGACAGTGTCGTGGGTGCTGCGAGCGTTCCAGCTCCTGCGCCAGACACTGTTGACGAATCCACGAACATCAGTGACGTACAGCCACAACTCGGTGATAATGATGATGACGATGAAGCCGATCGCACTTGGGAGCCGGGTGATGAAGGGGCTTTATCGTCATCATCAGGAGAAGAGGGGCGCAGGTTGCCCCCGGAGTCAGCAGCTGAGGCAGCAAGGTGGTAGCAGTCAGCATGGGGGCACAATTCCAAAGGCTGGAGCCGGCCGGGGCCAGGGCCGTGGTATAGCACCTGCTGTGCGGCAGTCTACTTTATCGGGAGGTAGTGGAGCAGGGGTTCCTGTAGTTGGCAACAGCAGCAGTGAATCAGTGAGGCCAGGGGGTGGGAAAAGTAGCTACTCGGCAGTGTGGCAGTTTTTCCTGAAGCATCCGCCGGAGGGTAACATGGCCACATGCAAGATATGTAGGCAGAAGGTGAAGCGTGGCCAGGGTCCAAATGTTGGCACCACAGCCCTGCGTCAACATATGCAGCGTCACCATAAAGCGGCCTGGGAGAACCTAGGCTCCGGAGAGGTGGGCCAGACTGCTTCCTCACCGAGTGGCACGCCGCTCCCAATTTCTGCCAGCCAAGGCTCCAGCACCTCAGCCGAAGGCAGCTGTGCGTCATACCCATCCTTTGTCGCTCCTGCTCCTCCTCCTCCAAGTCATGCATCCCGCCAGCAATCCATCAGCGAAGCCATGTCCAAGAGACAGCAGTATGCGCCCACTCATCCTACGGCGCAGAAGCTGAATGTGCTCCTGTCCAAGTTGCTGGTGCTGCAGTCGCTCCCTTTTCAGGTGGTGGACTCTGCACCTTTCAGAGAACTGATGGCTTGTGCCGAGCCGAGGTGGAGAGTCCCAAGCCGTCATTCCTTTGCCAAGAAGGCAGTACCAGCACTGCACACTTTTGTTGAACAGAAGGTGGGCCAGTCCTTGAGCCTGTCGGTGTGTAGCAAAGTGCATGGCAGCGCCGACGTCTGGAGCTGTAACTACGGTCAGGGACAGTACATGTCGTTTACGGCCCACTGGGTGAATGTGGTCCCTTTGCAGCAGCAACTTGGACAGGTCACGCCGCTTCGGCCTCCGCGTTCCCTGCCCGTTGGGCCTGTGACACTGTGCGACTCGGCCTCCTCATCCTCCGCCATCTCCTCACCCTCCACTGTAGGCTCAAGTCTCAGTGCCCCTCCAGTCTACCATGTGTGCAGGGCACGGAGGTGTCACACAGTGCTTCACATGGTTTGTCTTGGCGAACGGAGTCACACAGGGGAGGAACTGCTTAAATTTATTCATCAGGAAATCCAAACATGGCTTACTCCAAAAACTTAAAATGGGAATCATGGTTACCGACAATGGGAAGAACATTTTGTCTGCGCTGCGCCATGGAAGCCTGACCCATGCCCCCTGCATGGCTCACGTCTTCAATCTGGTTGTCAAGCGGTTTCTGAAGTGTTCCCCCCATCTGCAAGACATCCTAACAACTTCAAGGAAACTTTGCATGCACTTTAGCCACTCCTACACCGCCAAACACACCCTTCTTGAGCTACAGCGTCAGAATGGTATCCCCCAACATAGTCTGATTTGCGATGTTTCCACCCGTTGGAATTCCACCCTTCACATGTTGGACCGATTATATGAACAAAGAAAAGCCATCACGGATTTCCTGATGATCCAAGCAGATAGGGGGACTCCCCTGTGTAACTTCAATGTCAACCAGTGGCAGCTCATACGTGACACCTGCCGTTTGCTCAGGCCCTTTGAGGAAGCCACTTTATTTGTCAGTCGGCAGGATTACGGGATGAACGACGTGATTCCACTGCTTCATGTACTACAGCACATGTTGGAAACCATGGCTGGTCAGGGCACTGGAGACATGCCGTTTACATCTTACGGCCACATGAACCCCGTTGGAGCTGAACTGGAGGAGGAGGAGGAGAGGAGGAGGAGTTGCCCAGCGAAACACAGTTTAGGCTTGACAAAATGGCTGGTTTATCTAGTCAGCGGACAGGAGAGGAGGAGCAGGAGCAGCCAGAGGAGCTAGAGGTTTTTGAGGAAGGCGAGACAGAGGACCTGGGCACACCGTGGCAGTATGCAGTGGAGATGGAGACAGGTAGTCCATCCGAGTCACTTGCGCAAATGGCAGGAAGCATGCTCACGTGCTTGCGTAGTGACCCCAGAATTGTTTCCATCTGTCGGCGGGATGACTTCTGGCTGTCCACCTTATTGGACCCTCGCTTCCGGCACAAAATGGGGGCATTTTTTAAACCCACCGAGAGGGAGGACAAACTGAACTACTACAAAGACATTCTACGTAGGCAGTTGGCCGATGCCTATCTGCGCCATGGTCCATACTCTCGCAGGTCTGACTCGAGGGGACCTCTGCGCTCACCTTCCACTGCCATGGCCGCTGGGGGGGTTGGCAGGAGCAGCAGCAGCAGCTCCATCAGCAGCAGCCTCAGTCTTCAGTCGCTAATGAGTAGCTTTCTACACCCGCATAGTGAGGCTACTCATGAGCAGCAGGAAGACCTGGAGCAGGACCTGAACCAGCAGGTCATGTCATACTTTGACATGACCATGCCAACACACCTTGAGGATCCGCTGGACTTCTGGGCAGCCAAACTTGATTTGTGGCCGCAACTAGCAGAGTTTGCCCTGGAAAAGCTGTCCTGCCCGGCAAGTAGCGTGCCATCTGAGCGGGTGTTTAGTGCGGCGGGGGCCATAGTTACGGCGAGGAGAACTCGTCTGTCAACTAAAAATGTGGAGAGACTCACCTTTGTCAAAAGGAATCAGGGATGGATCAGCCAGGATTTCCACCCACCAATGCCTGATGCATGCGACTAGATTCAGCATGGTGCCACGTTTTACACTTTCCAAATGGTGCAAAACATATTTATGTCTTTAGGCCAATTTTTGGGCTCCTGCTGATGCCAACTCCAGGGTGTGAATCATCCAATTTTTGGGCTCCTGAAGCCAACTCCAGTGTCTCTTTAAAGTAATATTTGGGCTCCTGCTGCTGCTGCTGCCAACTCCAAGGTGTGATTCATCCAATTTTTGGGCTCCTGAAGCCAACCCCAGTGTCTCTTTAAAGTAATGTTTGGGCTCCTGCTGCTGCTGCTGCTGCCAACTCCAGGGTGTGATTCATCCAATTTTTGGGCTCCTGAAGCCAACCCCAGTGTCTCTTTAAAGTAATATTTGGGCTCCTGCTGCTGCTGCTGCCAACTCCAGGGTGTGATTCATCCAATTTTTGGGCTCCTGAAGCCAACCCCAGTGTCTCTTTAAAGTAATGTTTGGGCTCCTGCTGCTGCTGCTGCCAACTCCAGGGTGTGAATCATCCAATTTTTGGGCTCCTGAAGCCAACCCCAGTGTCTCTTTAAAGTAATGTTTGGGCTCCTGCTGCTGCTGCTGCTGCCAACTCCAGGGTGTGAATCATCCAATTTTTGGGCTCCTGAAGCCAACCCCAGTGTCTCTTTAAAGTAATGTTTGGGCTCCTGCTGCTGCTGCTGCCGACTCCAGGGTGTGAATCATCCAATTTTTGGGCTCCTGAAGCCAACCCCAGTGTCTCTTTAAAGTAATGTTTGGGCTCCTGCTGCTGCTGCCAACTCCAGGGTGTGAATCATCCAATTGTTGGGCTCCTGAAGCCAACTCCAGTGTCTCTTTAAAGTAATATTTGGGCTCCTGCTGCTGCTGCTGCCAACTCCAGGGTGTGATTCATCCAATTTTTGGGCTCCTGAAGCCAACCCCAGTGTCTCTTTAAAGTAATGTTTAGGCTCCTGCTGCTGCTGCCAACTCCAGGGTGTGATTCATCCAATTTTTGGGCCCCTGAAGCCAACCCCAGTGTCTCTTTAAAGTAATGTTTGGGCTCCTGCTGCTGCTGCTGCCAACTCCAGGGTGTGATTCATCCAATTTTTGGGCTCCTGAAGCCAACCCCAGGGTCTCTTTAAAGTAATGTTTTGGCTCCTGCTGCTGCTGCTGCCAACTCCAGGGTGTGAATCATCCAATTTTTGGGCTTCTGAAGCCAACCCCAGTGTCTCTTTAAAGTAATGTTTGGGCTCCTGCTGCTGCTGCCAACTCCAGGGTGTGATTCATCCAATCTTTGGGCTCCTGCTGCCAACTCCAGTGTCTCTTTAAAGTAATGTTTGGGCTCCTGCTGCTGCTGCTGCCAACTCCAGGG
Source organism: Gastrophryne carolinensis (assembly GCA_027917425.1). Taxonomy (NCBI): domain Eukaryota; kingdom Metazoa; phylum Chordata; class Amphibia; order Anura; family Microhylidae; genus Gastrophryne; species Gastrophryne carolinensis. The sequence continues at coordinate 455,065,076 of CM051234.1, forward strand.
TGTGAATCATCCAATTTTTGGGCTCCTGAAGCCAACTCCAGTGTCTCTTTAAAGTAATTTTTGGGCTCCTGCTGCTGCTGCTGCCAACTCCAGGGTGTGATTCATCCAATTTTTGGGCTCCTGCTGCTGCCAACTCCAGTGTCTCTTTAAAGTAATGTTTGGGCTCCTGCTGCTGCTGCTGCCAAATCCAGGGTGTGATTCATCCAATTTTTGGGCTCCTGAAGCCAACCCCAGTGTCTCTTTAAAGTAATGTTTGGGCTCCTGCTGCTGCTGCTGCCAACTCCAGGGTGTGATTCATCCAATTTTTGGGCTCCTGCAGCCAACTCCAGTGTCTCTTTCAAGCTATGTTTGGGCTCCTGCTGCTGCTGCTGCTGCTGCTGCTGCTTGAAACTCCAGGGTGTGTCAGTCAATTTTTGGGCTCCTGCTGCTGCCAACTCCAGTGTCTCTTTCAGCCAATGTTTGGGCTCCTGCTGCTGCTTGCAACTCCAGGGTGTGATTCATCCAATTTTTGGGCTCCTGCTGCTGCCAACTCCAGTGTCTCTTTAAAGCAATGTTTGGGCCCCTCATAGTGATGCCACTTCAACTCTCTGCAATTGTGCCGCTCTGCGATTCTATTAGGGATGCCTCTAAACTGCATGTGATATTTATTCAAAGTATTATTTAACTAACCCAGCACGCATCCTGTGCGTGTTACAGCAAGGCAGAATGGTTTACAACCCTATTGAGGCTCTAGGAGGCTCAGAAATAGCTGTTTTTAATAGCGATTCGTCGCGAATAAATTCGGGTCGAACCGATTTTTGTCAGAAAATTCGGCGAATCAGTCGAATCGAATTTTTCAAAAGTTCGCTCATCTCTAAACACATTAATGCCAGACCTGTAATGTCAATTCTGCATAAATATATAAAAAATTAAAAATATTTTCAAAAATGGCTTTTTCTAGGCTAGGAGAGGTCACAACATTATTTGAGAATAAAAAAAACCCTGTTTAAAGAGAAATAAAAGAATGTCCATTGAAATGTATGGGAGAGCGACAGGTAGCGAGAGGTAAGACGTGGCGCTCTGCAAGGCAGATGAATCGGACGCTACACGGCGTTATCCCAGTTGCTCAACAGAATCTGCTTGATAAATGTGTAATTGCGTGCCGTGTCCGGCGTTCACCTGCCACTACCTGTCATTTACAAGGCACTACCTGACGCTATCCCTTCATGAATAAGGGCCTAAATTCAGTTATTGCTCCTCCCTCTAGATGTTGTTGCCTGAGGTGGCTGCCTTACCTGGTCTGATTAGCAAAGGGCACAGGGGCTGGAACACTGTTTTAAACAAAAAAAACTCTTCTGTGTGTAATTTTTTAGTGAAATAAGCATGCCAGTTGGTAAAGGTGAATTTTGTTACTCCTGGGCTTGGCAGGGGTAAAAAGTCGGCACATAAAAGTCCATTTCTTCCCCCCCAGAAAAACTCTCTAATTCACTCGTATTTCACTTTTTGAGAGATTTTTTGAGAAGTCACTTTAGTGCAGCAGACTTACATGACGGGAATTATTTGCAGAAAAAAACAGCATGAAAACAATGTTCAAATGTGTATACTTAATTGGGAGAAAGCAAAACATGCAGAAATGCAATACTGTGAAAAAAACATATTGTTGCTCTGGACAGTTTACCAGCACCTGCCTGCATGCCAGCTTGCCTGCATCGTATAATATACAGAAATCTGTAGTCTTTAAATGCTGCATTTAGCAGCGTGCCAGACTAATAATATTAAGCAGTAAAGAAGGAGAGAGATGTTACACCCTGTAACTCCTGCTGAGCCCAAGATGCCAAATCAGATTATAACACACAGTTGCCGCATTATCCTGTCTTGAGTTCACTAACACTCATTTAGCCTTGAAAATCCTTTTTATGGTGTTTATAACACCTCCGGAGGAGTTTACTGTGTAAATATTATTCTACCATTAAATTCTGAAACAAGGCAACCATCAACAAGTAGAATTTGTAATAGACCTGCAGAGAGGCCTCTGCTTGCAGGCCAAAAACCCTCTGAAGTGAGGCCAATGAAAGCAGCCAAGAACACAGTATGAAGTGATAAAGCACTTCATATTGATGCTTTAAATCTCCTACCACTTGGGCCTGCTTAATGTAACAAGCCCACTGAGACATTTGATTTGGGCCTACAGTCAAATAAGCAACAGGGAGCCACTTACTGAAAGCAGCCTTCCATAGACAGAAGGCATTAACAGTTTAACCCAGTTAATCTAGTGTTGATGCATATTGGGTTAAAATAAATACAGTACGTGTGCCAAAGCATAGCACACAGAGACAGCAGATGGTCAGGCTTAACGCAATCTACCTTATCCTTGATCTACAAATTAGTGTATCATTTTAGGCAATGGCATTCTTTTTTTAAGAACTGAAAGCACATCTCATTCAGTTTAGGTTAATATTTACTACTGCGGCGGGGCCTAGGAATCTTTTTTAGATTTTTGACTCGGTTTAATGTTATTTATAAAATGTTTAAATTAGGATTGTACACTATTAATGTAATACACCCCCCCCCCCCCGGGCATCCTGCATTGGGTTGCCTAGCATCTGAAGGCTTGCTTTGAAAACTGTCAGATAAATTTGCAGCATCAATGGGGTCCAGCACCATTTAAAGTAGGTGTATTGCAAAATTGTGTAATATTAAAAATCTATATAAACACATTGGCTAATGAGAGGGGGGGGGGGTCACTTATACACCAAAACTGAATAAAGCTCCCACCAAGCTTGTGGTCTTCTTTTCCTGGTAAGAATGAAAGCTGGGGGGTACAGGTTTGAGTGTATCAGGTGGGATAGAAACTGCCCCCCACCCCTAATTTCCTCTTGCTTTCATTAAAGGAAATAAACAAGCCTGGCTAGATATTTTTTCTCCCAAGGGTTAGAAGTGACCCCTCCTCCTGCCATCCATTTGGGCGCAATGTGATCAAATCCCCAAGATAGCTATTAAACTTATCCTACGTGCAGGCATCATAGCATTCTTGGTATTCCTACAGCTGATACGTGCTCCCATGCCAGGCCTATCTGAATTAGCCGACGTGAGCATACACACACGTACAATGGAATGGCTGGTAAGGTAAGAATACCAGCATTCATAGGGGGGCTCAATACAGGGGGAATCCCGCGTGAAAGAGGAAAACAACTTGGGAGACTGAAAATCCTGGGTTTCCTGTTTAAGTTTCCTACATGACCAATGGCAACCAATAGGGACAGGCATGTGCAGCACCTGAATTTAAAGAACTTACAACTAAGCACACCGCAAAAAGCAAGAGGTTTTGCATGAGGTTACAGATTTTTGTTTTAACAAGTTTGTAAATAATTGCACTATACAGGATACAGTATTCTTACACATTTAAAGGTTCATTTCACCTTCAATCGCATTATTGTGTGCCGAAATTATGCCCACACGGTGCTGAGCTTATCATTTATTTTTTCTTTTCTATTTGCTTGCAACTCTGTGTTATAAAAGAAAGCAGTTTTCTCTATCAACAATTTGTTTTCCTTAGCAGCAAACACCAAAGTGTTTTGTATATGTAACAGGGACTTCCTGACTCTGGCTTGCTTATGATCTGATTGGGTAAGACAGAGATGACACTCCACATTCATGAGCTTGCATGTTTAATCCCGCTCGGCTCTACAGTTATGTAGCATTTTCATATGAGGGAAACACAATCTTGTGTTCCGGTAGCTAAAGGGTTACTGCCAGCGTTCTCACCTGGGGGGGGGTCATTACTGCAGATAGATTTAGCCAAAGCTGCTGTGAGCTCACCTGTTACAGTAGAAGAAATCAAGGACATGTAGTGTGAAATTATACCAAGGACTATATCAAAGGCCAGGAAACCCGCTGCTACTTTACTAACACAATACCACAACAGCATGCTGATACGTAAATCACAGCTATGGGGGTAATAATCCCAATACTAATGTTTATTTTACATTTAAGATGAGGAAAACAATAAGCCAGAACACCAAAAACCTGACAAGAAGCTGTTTAGGGGCTGTACCAACTGCAGCCACTAAAAGAGGCTAAACAGCCACTGATGGGTCATTAGTATCAAATTTCCGAGTCCTGCATGCCCGGTCTGATTGCCCGGAGCTTACATTCACCATTCATCAAAGGGAATATGGCACACCCCCTATTCTCTTCAATGGAAGGGACATGCAAGATTTTGACATGCCACTCTATTGCAGTGAATTGAGGGGGGGGGGGGGTTCCATAGTCTCTGTGAAGGATGGCAGAGGTGGTCCATCATCCAAACTACGGAGGTGCCGAATGATCGAGCCGGGCTGTGCAGGACCATGCAATCAGGACTGTGTTAAAGCGAAAGGTGATTTTTTTATGTGTTCGCCGCAGATACACACAGCAGGGCCCGCTGGTTAGGAACAATTCCAGGGAAAGTAAAAATGATCTGTGTTTTTCCTCTTTAAATGATGCATAATAATAAAGAATAGACTAGTAAGACTTGAACAGACTTGATATTTTAACATGCCTTTTTGAAAAAAAAACACATTGCTCCAAAAAGATTTGGAGGAAGACATGACTTGATTACACGATTCATTTTCCCATTCTCTCCTTCAATTTTTAGACATTTCCTCCATCTGCATTTTCCCTGTCCATATCTCTTTTCCACATTCCTTCCTTCTTTTTTCTCATTTAAACATTCCCCGTGGAATCCATATTTCCTCTCTTTCTCTTTCCCACATTACCCCTCCTTTTTCCTAATTTTCACATTCCCTTTCATCTTCCTTTCTTTTCCACAATTCCTCTCCATTTTGTTCTTTTTCACATTTTCCCCCTTTTTCTCATTTCCACATTCCCTTCTGTTTCATTGGTGATTCACTGTAAGGTATGATAGGGCTGTTTTTACAAGCGAAGGTACTGTACTGTATACTCTGGTCATGAAGTTTAATTGTATAAACCAGCATAGTTTACAGTGGAATTAACTTACTAACACTAGGCAGCTTTAGCGGTATTTATTCACACACTAAATTCATCCCAACTTATGCTGCATGGGAACAGTGTAAAATGAACCATTACCAAACATTTCAAAATCAAAATCTCAGACGATTTGTAAACATATGTATTCTAAGCAAAGCCATTTTCTTCACTTCAGTTTTTTTTGTTGCTGAGCTGAGAAGGGTATGTTCTGGCACCGTTTTCAGAATCATGTGCACTCTCTGCTGTGGTCGAAGCCAGCTGCTACCAGAGAATTGCAATGGAAAGGAGGGATAACTTTTGAACCCTACTATGGCTTGGGACATATGGGACTGGTATCAGGTAGGCTGCTTGCTGCCTTAAAGTGGACTGAAACTCAGCTGTATCGGCCCGGGAATAGACGTCCATAGCTCAGCGTCTTCGAGCGTGCGGATTGGACGAGAGGTCAAGCATGCGCCATAGGACTGCGGTGAGGTGAGTTGAAGCTGGCGATCTGGGGGGTTTCACATACCGGGGCACCCCCGATCTGGTTGCCCTGGGTTTTGATCCACTTTAATTTGGCCATTGGGTTTGCAGTCCCTTTAAGGACATTTTTGAGAATAGAACATAACTATTGTAGGAATAATCTCATCTAAAATATTCAAGCACTGTTTCCATTGTATATTATTATGTGTCTCTGCCACTCTTTGATTAAATTAAATTAATTAAATAGGCATTATTGTAAAGACAAAATACATTGTCTTAACATAGACTGAAATATAAAGGGTTACCAGTGTAAGTATTATATACATATAATATATATAAATAGAAAAAAGTTACAAAAGGTTACTACTTTGGACCTGAAATGATCCACAGCCAATTAGAGATATGTCAAAGATATAACCTGCAACAGAATGTGTAGTTCAGCAATAGCTGTAAGGCAACTGCCAGGAGCACTGGGGATATGTAAAAGTGTTACTGCACCAAGATCTGACAATTGTTTCTAAAAGAGCCTTTGCAGAAACTGATTAAATCAATGCTGCTCTGCAAGAATGAATAATTACTTAGGGGCAAACTCAGACTCAAGTCGTTATCACAAAATATGCTAATTATCAAAAGTGTGTAGCAATAACTTATTTGCCTTGCAAACTGTTTATCCTGAATAGTCTATAACTTATTCCAGACAAATATTTTTAGTAGGAAACCATTATAATTTTTGGTATTAATACACTTAAAATAATTTTTAGATAAATAAAACAACACATAGAGGCCGATTCATTAATAGCGGCAGGTAGCGACAGTTGAGCGACTGTAGCGGCATTTTCAGAGCGCCCGCTAGTAGTCGCTGTGCTTGGCCGTTGTTCGGTTGTAGATAGCGACTCAGTCGGTTTGCCGTAACGTTGAATATTGGGTGAGGAGTCGCTATTTGACCGGTTCCGCGCTCTATGGGAGCGCATGATAGCGACTGGCCCTAGCGACCGGCTCCCACCATATTCATTAAAAAATCACGCTCAAAGAATTCTCGCGCTGTAAAATGCATGTTTAAACCCCAGAGCGCTGGCGGCGATGGGTTAAAAGTAGTTTTTTAACCCCCAAACAACCATATTTTTGGAAACCAAAAAAAAACAAGTTTTTTAAATAATTTTGTAATATGAATACATTAATATCAGACCTGTAATATCAATTCTGTACAATTTTTTTTACCTTAAAAAAATTATCTAAAGTGGCAGAAGTGGTCACAGAATTTTTCACATTTAAAAAAAAAAAAAATTAATAACAATTAATTATGAATATTTAAAGATTGTTCCATTGAAATGCATTGGAGAGCGCCAGGTAGCGAGAGGTCATACCTGTCGCTGTTCAAGGTCGGACGCTGGCGCTGTGGGCTGAGGCTGGAATAATGATGAATGAGTGGCTATATGGCGCTATCTCAGTCGCTAAGCAGGATTGGCTTGATAAATGTGTGATTGTGGTGGGGAGCCGGCGTTCTCGTGACGGGGCCCGTCATTACCGGCCGCTCACCAGTCGCTACCTGTCGCTATCCCTTGTTAAATAAGGGCCTTAGTTTATCTATTTAGTAAAAATAGTTCAATATCTGATTTTATATTTGAATACAGAAAACGGGGAGGCCGATTCATCAATAGCGCCAGGTAGCGACAGATGAGCGACTGTAGCGTGATTTTTTCAGCGCCAGCCAGTATTCGCTGTGCTTGGCCGGCATTAGCTTGATGACAGCGACTCAGTCGGTGTGCGGTAATGTTGAATACGGGCTGGGAGGTCGCTGTTTCACAGGTCCAGCGTTGTATGTGAGCGCCTGACAACGAATGGCCAGAGCGAACGGCTAGCTTCATATTCATCAACAAATCACGCTCCGAATGTGCTGTCGCTGTCCATTCCTTGTTTAAACCCCAGAGCGCTGGCGGCGATCTGTATTAACTAGTTTTTAACCCCTAAACAACCATATTTTTTGAATGTAACATTATACTTGTTTTTTAGAATCATTTTGTAATATGAATACATTAATCTCAGACCTGTTAGATCAATTCAGCACATATTTTTTTTTTTTTTTTTACTTAAAAATAAATCCTAACATTGCAGAAGTGTTCTCCGATTTTTTTACATTAAAAAAAAAAAAAAAAAAAAATTATTACCAATTAATTATGAATAATTATAGATTGCTCCATTGAAATGCATTGGACATCGCCAGGGAGCGACAGCTCATACCTGGCGCTGTGAGGGAATTTGCAGCGGCGCTGTTCAGTCCAGGCGGCTTCATGATGAATGCCACGCTAGCCGTCGCTCTCGCCGGCGCTAGCCTCATTTTGCTTGATAAATGCGTCATTGTGACCGCCGCCGGGCGTACTTGAGTCGGTAGTCGCCGTTAGCTGCCGCTACCTGGCGCTCGTCAGACACTACCTGGCGCTATCGCTTGATGAATAAGGGCCATAGTCATCTGAGTTTAGAAAACTGGCTTAAAATAGAGTGTGCTGCCTCACAAAAATACAGTAATAAAAGCAATATGGAACCCATGCGAAAGGTACCTAAATCTCGGCATTACTTTAGTAAAGAATGGATCTTTCCCATGCACTTGATACTTACCCCAGTCTCACATTAACTGCTGGGCTATAGCCCTACTCCTGGCTGGAGGAAAGAAGAGACTGTATCTTGGCCACACCCCTGCCATATTTACCCCAATATCATATCCCTTTCAACCACATCTGAAGATATTTTAATCCAACAGAGATCCAGCTAGAATTTTGTACTTGCTAGTGCAAGCGACAAATCAACGAGCAGGCTGATTCATTACTAGCTCCAGGTACTGACAGATGAGCATCTGTAGCGAGGCATTGAGAGTGACCACTAGTAGTCGCTGTGCTCGGCCATGGTTCACTGTTTCAGAGCGTCTCAGTCGCTGGCCGGCATTGATGAATATATTGTGTGAGTGGCTGTAACATAGCGTTGTATGGGAGCGAATTTGACCGGTTCCGCGCTCTATGGGAGCGCATGATAGCGACTGGCCCTAGCGACCGGCTCCCACCATATTCATTAAAAAATCACGCTCAAAAAATTCTCGCGCTGTAAAATGCATGTTTAAACCCCAGAGCGCTGGCGGCGATGGGTTAAAAGTAGTTTTTTAACCCCCCAAACAACCATATTTTTGGAAACCAAAAAAAACAAGTTTTTTAAATAATTTTGTAATATGAATACATTAATATCAGACCTGTAATATCAATTCTGTACAATTTTTTTTACCTTAAAAAAATTATCTAAAGTGGCAGAAGTGGTCACAGAATTTTTCACATTTATAGCCCTACTCCTGGCTGGAGGAAAGAAGAGACTGTATCTTGGCCACACCCCTGCCATATTTACCCCAATATCATATCCCTTTCAACCACATCTGAAGATATTTTAATCCAACAGAGATCCAGCTAGAATTTTGTACTTGCTAGTGCAAGCGACAAATGAACGAGCAGGCTGATTCATTACTAGCTCCAGGTACTGACAGATGAGCATCTGTAGCGAGGCATTGAGAGTGACCGCTAGTAGTCGCTGTGCTCGGCCATGGTTCACTGTTTCAGAGCGTCTCAGTCGCTGGCCGGCATTGATGAATATATTGTGTGAGTGGCTGTAACATAGCGTTGTATGGGAGCGAATTAAAAAATTAAAAAAATTAATTAAAAAAAAAAAGAAAAGAAAAGAAAACCCTGTTTAAACAGAGGAAAAGGATCGTCCATTAAAATATATGGGAGAGCGTCAGGTAGCGTCAGGTAATACCAGGCGATGGATGGAAGAGCGCCGGCGATATACGCTGAGCCATCTGTGACGATGAATCAGTCGCTACGTGTCGCTGTTAGAGTCGCTCACCAGATTTGCTTTGATAAATGTGGTATTGCGTACAGCGCCAGTCGTTACCTGGCGCTATGGCTTGATGAATAAAGCTCTTAATTGCCCTTGAGTTGGGGGTCACTTGAGGGAATTGTGCCACACATACATTACTGCCATATATACATTAATGCCACTTTGAGTTGAACAAAATGTAATTATTAATCACAGCCTAATGTATCTGTATTTTACATATTTTTCCAGAAATGTCCATTCAACTGTACTGAAAGTTGTCCCATCCACTGCAAGCCACGTTGCATCCTCTCATTTCTGTATCATAACTTGGCTCAACATCCCTTCCACAGAAATGCCAAGTTTTAGGTCATTTACTCACCCCTTCCATGCTACCTAATCAACTTGGGTGAACATGTGAAGTGATGATTTGCCAACAGGGTTCACAGGCTGGACATCTATAGTTCCGTAGAGTGATAAAAAGCAGGTCACATGACCAGGATGGACAAAGAAGTGACTTAAGATGAGGCACTTTTATATGGCTAAACCTCCTGATCAGGGATGCCCCTGGGGCAGGCAAGCAGATTCTGTACGTCAGGCTGTTCAATTGCTCTAAAGCACCGTAGAGACTTAGGGCCTTATTTATGAATTACACCGTTTAGCATCTCTCTGGTGGCTATGGTGCCAGGTTATGACTACAATGGTGTAAGAAGTTGCAGCATCTGATGCAAATTATGCTTTGCTTTGATTGTTGCACTAGGTTTTGGATGGCCTGTGTCAATGCCTGTTGGACCCGACCGCCAATTATCCCAGTGCCTATGTGTGCCACTTCGTACCACTGATTTTTGCCACTGCACAGTGTATTTATTCATTTTTCCCCCCTGAAAAGGTTGGCTGGTTGGTTGTTATTTTCGGGTGCTGGTCTGTGTTTCATCATTACAGTTACAAGATATCACTGCTGTGCTTTTAGGCTCTGTTTTAGTTGTTGTTGTTCAAATTACACATTTTGAAGAAAAAAAAGCCTCAGGAAACTATTTTACTATACAATAAGACATTTGGCGACATCTAGATCCTGTGCTCCCATTACTGACAAGTCACAATGCAAGTTCTTTACAAAAAGCATAAAAGACTTAAATCCAGTTCTGGCCATTGTGCTCTATGGGATCTTGACCTACAGCTATTGTTAGAGACGCTACAGTATGTAGTAAAGACCTATAAAGCAGTGAAACCAACATTTTTAACTAGCATTCCCTCACAAAGTAACTTTTGGCAATTTTTCATGCTGCTGCTTCACTCTGCTTGTCATTGTCACTGTTTTAGATGGCAGGGGATGTCGCACCCTGTTCTATCAACTAGCTGATGCCTGGGCTGGTTTTACTGGGAAGGGGTACCCCCTTCCACGAAAGGGAGGAACCCTCACCAATTTAAAAAAAAATATAACCCTTGATAGTTTAGACTCTTTTCAGTTTGGTGGGTCTCCTGGGCAGGAACAGAAGTCTACCGATATATATGTGTTACCATTGTAACTGGGAGAAATAGGAAATCCCTGGACAAACCTTCAGAGGTAGGGAAGACATGTGCCTCCTGATACCCCTAAAATAAAGAGAACATACACACAAAAGGGCAGACTAGATGAACCATATAGTCTTCTATAAGACAAATAGGTTGTTTTAGTGCACATTTCACTGTTTCAGATTAGCCTGATTTAGATAGATGTGTTTTTAATTTAGAAACCCTTCTATTTTTATAAATGCAGTGAGACTGTTGATATTTGTATTGTGTTTAATCATAACATGTGTTGTTTTGTACTGGTTGGTGTATAAACCCATGGATGTGATTTTTTTCATTCTCCAGGTTCAACGCTTTTAGAAATAAAATAAAAAATTGAGCTCTTGCATGTATTTCAATAGTATATGGGATTCCTAAAAGATATTGGTAAAAACTGTGAAAATAAACTTGTAAACAAGAGGTTGGCAATACGATACAATACAAGTTGGAGGTACAAGCCTCTAGGAGGGTTAACAATAATACCTTAGAAAATAGACAACTGGAGAATATTAGTGGACAATATGAAATCTATGCTTTCAGTTGGAGTACAAGTAGGGAAGGCATGTGTCTCCTGATAGCTAATTGTAATAATTAGTGATGAGTGATCCCCGTAGAAGTTTGCGTTCATCGAGTTTGGACGAACTTGCCACCAAAGTTCGGTTTGGGTACCCGGATGTGGGGTAGGAAAACTCCTCAAAGTAATAACAGAAAACAAAAATAAATAAATCATAAAAAAGTAAAACATTAATTATTTTACGGTTGTCAGAGGGCAAATAGGAGGATGTGCTTCAAATAATCACAGAAAACAAAAATAATAATAAATACCTAAATAAATACATTTAAAATGTTTTTAAAAAATGAATTAAAATATGTCAGAGGGCATATTTGTGGTAACACTAGGGTGATTGCCCTGCCAAAAATGGGGTAGGGACATTACCACTATGTATTTTAAATTATTATAAAATAATAAGAACCTCCCATAACCCTATAACAGGCTGTGTGGCAGAAACCCCCCCATCATCCCATAACAGACTGTGCTACAATTCCCCCATCATCCATAGCAGACTGTGTGGCTGAATTATTATTATTATTATTGTTTATTTATATAGCGCCATCATCTTCCATTGCGCTTTACAAGGTATTATTACAGACAAAGTAAAACATATAGTACAGGAAACAATACAAAACTAGATGCCACAAGATTCAAACCAGGTGTTGTGAGCACAGGAGACAATAGGAAAGAGAGCCCTGCCCTTGTGAGCTTACAGTCTGGGTGGAGACAAAAGGTAGGGATCACAAGTGGTAGAGCTTGAGTATGGCTGCATGTGCCATTTGAAGGTTATAGGAGTTGCTTAAGCCAGGTTATATGCTTGTCTGAAGAAGTGAGTTTTGAGGGAACTTTTAAAGGCTTGTAGTGATGGAGAGTGAAGGATTGAACAGGGGAGCGCATTCCAGAGAAGTGGGGAGGCACGGGAGAAGTCTTGAAGGCAGGAGTGCGAGGAGGTAACCAAGGAGGTAGACAGGAGAATGTCAGAGATGGAGGTTGCGCTTGGGTTGGTAACACTGGATCAGAGATGAAATGTAGGGAGGGGCCTGGTTAGAGAGCTTTGTAGTTTAGTGTTAGAAGTTTGACCTGTACTCTCTGGGAGACAGGTAACCAGTGGAGGGATTGACAGAGGAGGCAGCACTGGAGAAGCGAGAGGAGAGATTGGAGGGGTGCCAGTCTTTTTGCTGGCAAACCACAGAGAAGGGTGTTGCAGTAGTCTAGTCAGGAGATGACCAGAGTGCGCACTAACATTTTAGTGGTGTCAGGTGAGAGGATGGGACGAATAAGGGAGATATTTTTAAGTTGAAGATGACAGGAGGTGGCTAGGGAGTGAATGTAGGTGTGAATTAGAGAGAGGAGTCCAGAATGATGCCCTATTGATAATCTTCAATAGAGCAGAGCCCCCATCATCCCATAGCAGACCATGACAGAGTCCCCCATCATCCCATAGCAGACTATGACAGAGCCCCCAATCATCTTCTATAGTAGACTGTGACAGAGCCTGCATCATCATATAGCAAACTGTGACAGAACCCCCCATCATCTTCCATAGCAAAGAGAGCTCACCACTATCCCATAGCAGACTGTGACAGAGCCCTGTTTACCTTGTTCCTCGGACTGTTTACCCAGGTATGATCTTAGCCCTCGGACTATCCTCATCTGTCTTTACTGTAAGCTGACATCCTTTGCACCATTTGAGACCTGGGGATAGCCATGTCAAGTGAGGCATATTAAGCATCCAAGCAAAAGGGGGCTTGGCTATAGGCAAAATGCATCAGCGGAAATTGGGGGTTGTCAGCTCATAGAAGGCGGGTATCCCATAGGGCATCACAGTAAGGACATAAAAATATTTTTCCAAACTAAGCACATGTGTGAATTTAATCATGCTCCTCGAGGTGGCAGCTTGTATTTTGGTTAAACCACCTGAGTTGTTTGAGGGTCTTGCCTCGAGTGGCCATTTCTCCTGAGTGCAATGAGTCTGTAGGGACAGAGAAGCACAAAACCCCAGCAATTAACAGACATGTCATTGGGAGTTCCTTGCCTTGAGGTGTCTGTTGGTTGCCAATTATCCTACCTGAGTTCTCAGCCTCTGGATGGGATTCCAAGCCCAACAGCTGGGCCTCCTCCTCTTCAGATTGGTCCGGGTCGGCTGCATGGGATTCCAAAAAGGAGGATGAGAATGTTGGCAGATTGTGGGGTGATGCCTTACACTCACACACCATGTTTGCCATGGCACTGATTGGACCCTTTCGCTCCAGAACTCCAACTCTAAAAGAGAAGCAGAGTTAAGTAACACAGCTCTGCATTAGTGGGCAAATGAGCTAGGTACCAGCCATTTACCTTAGAAGTTCTGGCACAGAAATTGCCTCACCCAGGGCCTCTTCCATCCTTTCAGGTCCGACCAATGCTGCATTATCTGGGTGTACATGTAAGCCATCTCCCCTGTGCATTCAGGTGGTCTGCCACCTCCATTGCCAATGTCCTCTTGGCATGGGGGTTGGGCTTGAAGTCGTACCTCTCCCTCATAAAAGTCTACAATGAAAAAACACAATTAATAGGTCAATATACTGTAGGTGCAAGTGTTCCCAACCAATACACCACAGGATCTGCTGCTTCTTCATCAGTTAAGCTACACACGCACACTAACCTTCCCATGATTGTGGTGTGACTCTGCACCCAGCAATGTTTACCCTGTGGCTCACATCTTCCCCATGTGCAACAGGCCAGTGCATGTATTGGCCTACCCTATTTGGCTGGTGAGTGAGCTTGGGAATATGTGCATATGCACCCCATGTCACTACTTCCAAACAGCATGTGTAGCATAGGTATCTCCTAATCACTCTCTACCGCTGTACCAAATCACTGACATACCTAGACAAACTGGCAGACAAATCTCTTCAGCACACTGTGGTGCTCATTGTGGAGCCCACAGCAGATCCCAGAGCAGCAGAGCCACTGACTGAGTTGCCCAGTCCCCTGCCAGTCTGAAAATCACCCCTTCCAGACCTGGGAGTGGCGGCAGTGTCTCATCCTCCCCTGCCGAATCCAGACTTAGCAGCCATCAGCTTAAGCATGGGAAGCTGAGTGGCCACGTCAATGAGATGCAGTTGGAGGCACTTCTTGATAGTGTCTCCAACAACTTTAATAAGCTTGCTAGTCAACAGTTCTGCTTTACTCGTGTGGGGCCAGAGTCCAAGGATGCTTAGCAGGTGTGGAAAAATGTGATGACTTTAAGACGGTGGTCCAGAAGAAAATAAACAGGAAACGGAATGAGGTGTAAGTGTAAAGGGACAAGAGGGGTGTTTATTTGACCAATCATGCACATTTGACCAATCATGTGCTCAGCCATTTGTGTTTTGTTTTAGCTTAACTGGTGGAGGGATGCTGAAAATGCTTGAATTTGCCCTGGTATAGCAGTGGTTATATGGCATGCTGCACCCTGACACCTTCCAGCAGGCTGCCAGGTTTATATCAGGCACAATAGATACGAACCTGGCATCACATGGTGGTAAGAGTTGGAGAAGAAGTAAGAGAAACCCCAAACATTTGGTACAAACATGATTGGCCAGATGCACGCACCAACAGTGAGTGCCTTGCTGGGATACACATGTTTGCGAAGCAAGTGCATAAATGTGTCTATCTACAATTGCACTCAGGAACAGCCCTTGTAATTGTCTGCAAATGTGTGGTGATCACACATAGCTGTGGGGCCCATGGTGTACCCTATGTAGACTAGCTTAAAGTTAAACTAAAGGCAAGCCTGATTGTTGTCCCAAGACCCTGTAGTTAATAAGTTATCTATAAAAGTACTAGAGCATTGGAGATTCATAGAAAAAATAAAGAGAGAAAAAGTGGGTGTGGCAACAGCCATTGATATAAGCACACTGTGATGAGTGTAAAATGAGAATGGAGAGATGAGGGTGGGGATCCAGAGCTGAGGAGAGAGGCAGCTAATCAGGAAGTCTAGGCAAGAAGTGGGGGGGTGTCTCAGTTCTTGGTCCACCGAAGGTCGTTCGATGGACCAGATCAGTGGGGTAGGGACTGAAAGCTGAATGAGGAGACAGACAAAGGAATCAGTACAGCACTTAAGTGACTGAATGATAGGTAAGCTACTTATATTTACTTTTTAACGTTTGACTTGATAATTAGTATAAGAAGTGCCGCTGTCACGTACCTTACTGGAGACTAGGCCAATGTAGATACAGACAGCTGCCAGCAATGCCATCTGCGGCCTCCCCAGAGAGTGGAGAATGGGGAAATTCAGAAATTGAGGAGTGGGTCAGAGTGTCACATGTGCGTATGATGCAGAATCAGAAACACCAGGCTGCTGAAGATCTGAAGGAAACAAGCAACAAACAGTTAAAGCTGACTGGTAGAGTGCTACACCATGCACTGGATTCTGCGTGGGAAGTCTGCCGACACATCTGGTTTTTGCCTGAGCCTTCCGTAAGGGGAGGGGGGGGTCAAACTGCACTGCAGAGAAGTCGGGTACCACTACTGTTTCCAGGGGTCAATGAGCCGAAATATGGGAAAAGTCCAGTCCCGGTTTTTAGGGAAGCTGATGTAGAGAAGCCAGAGAACCCAGAGCCAGGGTGTCACGAATTGCCACTTACCTGGGCCCCGTTCCAGCGCTGGCCCCGGGCGGCCGGCTGCAGCAGCAGCGTCTGCTCGGCGCCCGCGCCGAGCGGCGGCGGCTGGTGCGCCCGCCAGCACTGCTGTCCTCCGTCCTCGTTCCTGTCTCCTCCCGTCTCGTGCTCGCGCGCGCGTGAGCACGTTCTTCTTATGCCCTCCGGCGGCGCTGCGCTCAGCACGGCCGCCGGAGGTAGCTGTCAGGCTCCATGCGCGCTCAGGCAGGGGAGGGTCTCCTCCCTCTCCTCCTGTTTGGGCCTATGAGCCCAGGTAGGGACAGTTCTGGGATAGGGATTAGCACTCCCCCTATGCTCTGGCCAATCATAGCTGTGATCCTATGTGCACCAATCACTACACCTTCCCTCTCATGTCTGTCCCTATAAAGCTGTTTTCCCCTCAGTTGCCTGTTGCCTGTGATAGCGCCTAGAACCTAGTCGTGTGTATTGTAATTGATCTCATTGCCAACCTAGCCTGAACCGACCACTCTCGATCCAAACCCCTGTTGCCGACCTTGCTGGAACCGACCACTCTCGATCTGTACCCCAGTTGCTGACCTCTGCTCGAACCCTGACTACGAGTTGCCTAATCCTTGGTGCCGCTGCGATCTCTGCTTTCCTGCTGTCGACCTCTGGCCTGTCTCTGGACTTCCACCGCCAATGCTCTAGCTATTGGTTCTCCAGACCTCCTACATATAAGCTCGCATCCTTTGAGCCATAGAAGTCCTGGGGGCAACCGATCCCGGGCAGGCGTATTCTGCGTCCCGGCAAGCAGGGGCTCCTAAGGTGAAGCTGGCTGCGGAGATTGGGGGATGAGGGCTTATCTGGAGGGCTGGAGTTACCCCGAGCGTGACACAGGGAAAGCCATAATCTGGTGCTGACATTCAGAGAGCCAAAACAGGTAGTCAAGCTGTGGGTCGAGAGCCAGAGAGAGATCAGTGTCCAAAGCCAGGGGGTCAGAGTCAGAGCAGAGTCATAATCCAAGAGCCAGAGGGTCAGAACCGAAGTGGGTCATAATCCAAAGCCAGAAGTCAGAGCCGGAAGCCAAGCCAGGAAGTCACACACAAATCGAGGCAAGTGTCACTCCAAGAAGATCTGCATGCAAATTCCTAGTATCGCAGGCCCCCTTTGAAAAGGTCTTAGGTGCCTGGAAGTGCCTGACATGCATGTGCAGAAGCACCTGGCACCAACTGTACCACCGGCACCAAGTGCTCCTTGGGCAGTAAACCACCACACTGATCCATGAGGACCTGGCAGCAGGGGTAGCTGAGCAGCAACAAATGAACATGAATTTAGAGGCCATGATTGTCCAGTGAGAGCACCAGAACTATCACAAGGAGAGAATGCTGGCCTTACTCGAGGCAAGACAGCCACTAAACCGTGAAGACCAGGCCAGGCCACCTCCCCATAAGATGCAAGGAATTCCTTGTTTTGGTTTTGTTTTTTTGGCCAGGGGGCCCAATCATTTGTGTTTGTAAGTTGTGCATGCAAGGTGCACAGTGTGAGCGCATTTTTTGGCCCAAAATAAATTAAAGACAAATCTAATTTTTTTTTGTTTTTTTAGTCACAACAAAATAAAAACAAAAGTGGGTAGAGCAACAAGTACAAAACAAAACAAACAAAAGCAAAAACAAAGCAGGCAAATATTAACAAAAGAAGAGTCCACCAGGTGATGGCATATTGATTGGCCAGCACGGCTCAGGGTGCTAGAATAGAGATGCCCAGACACCTCCTGAGCAGCTGTGGTGGTTTGCTGCTCCAGGTAAGCCGTCACCTTCTCAAGCAAAGCAAAATTGTGAAGCACTACACAGGCCACAATGGTCTTAGCCGCCACCTTGGCCAGCTGTTACTGTAGGGCTCCACCAGTCGGTCAAAGCAGCAAAAGCAGGGCCTTAGAAGAACAAAAGAACAAATGGGTGGGAGCAGCTCAATCACTATTTATATAAAATTATCAACATTATTATTCAGGGCCTGGGAACTAATTTACCGCCCAGTTTAACCCTCTCATCAACTAAATATCAAGCAACAAACATGTCTAGCTATGTGGAAAGACAGAGATTTGGTTGCATATATCTGCAGATACATGTGGAAGCCACACTGCCCCGGCAAGGCACTCTGTGTTTAGTGTGGTCCCTACTCTTAATTATGAGTCCCCAAAGTTGGGACATGCAATGCAGACAAATAACTGAGAGCCACTCACCTGGGAAGCAGCCAGCCTCCCTTTAGAACACTTCACAGGGAGAAATCCATTTTGACTGAATTCCTCCCTGCTTATGCTCATGGCAATTCCCAGATATTTGTCTGCATTGCATGTCCCAACTTTGGGGACTCAGAATTAAGAGTAGGGACCACACTAGACACAGAGTGCCTTGCCGGGGCAGTGTGGCTTCCACATGTATCTGCAGATATATGCAACCAAATCTCTGTCTTTCCACATAGCTAGACATGTTTGTTGCTTGATATTTAGTTGATGAGAGGGTTAAACTGGGCGGTAAATTAGTTCCCAGGCCCTGAATAATAATGTTGATAATTTTGTATAAATAGTGATTGAGCTGCTCCCACCCCCCTTTGTTCATTAGAAGAACAAAAACCTGCTCCACCACTGCACGGGTATGCCATGGGCCCGGTTATAGGTCTCCTGGCCTCAAAGTAGGTGGGTAGCAGCCACAGTAACAGCTCTTATCCCGAGTCATCTAAAAACAAACAAAAAAAAACCAAAATTACAATCAATTAACAATGCAAGCCCACAGAGAGCGAGAGAGCAGTAAGGAAGGGGAACCGCAACGCAAATAGGCAAAATAACAACAAAAACACAAAAAAAGGGAAGTTGATGAGATAGGGGACCACAGTAACAAGTATGTTAATAATTAATATTTGCTTAAACGCATAGTTTGCAGGACCAACTAAAGGTAAGGAGCACTATAAGGCCAAAGGAGTTAAACTAGGAACATGGGGAATGGGTACTTAAAGTAGGGATATGACCAAACAATTAGGGAGTGAGGCAGGGAGCTAAGTAGCCCACACTAAAAGAAAGGCCCAAAAATACATACAATGACATACAAATGTCAGGCTAACTATAGAAACACAGAAAGTCAACACAAATACACACACTTACCCAGAAGCCAACCGCTACTCAGATCACCAGTCTCAAAGCAGGAATACAAACTGGAGCTTCATAAAATGAATGCAACATGGGTGGAGCATGGAAAGCCTGCCAAATGCTAAAATAATGGAGATCGGGGTCCACCACACACTGAAAATTGATTGAATGTCCCATCTTCCAGTTCCTGTAAGAAAATGACAACGGACACAGGTTACTACACTAGCAGCATTATGGTAGCAGGCAAAGAGCAACTTGAACACAGGGATCAGTTTGCCTATTGACCAACAAGGATTAGCTAGTAAGGGGGAGCAAGAAGGAGAAGGTGGACCAATGAGCCCCTAAACATACCTATACATATACTCCTATGCCACAAGAGGCACCAATGCCATGTGCGCGGAGTCAATCGCCCCCATGACACTGGGCAAATTCACTATGCTGAAATTACCTAACTTCACAGTTTTCCAGCCTGCCAAGCTGTCAGGAAAACAGATGTATTTCTCCTGCAGGGCAACTATGCCATTGACAAATTTTGTCAGGCTGCAGCTCAGTGAAGGCTGGGACATGCCAACAGACAGTGCCCCCAGCCTTTGGAAGGAGCCAGTCGTTAAAAATTTGAAAGCAGCCAACCAATTTGCTCATGCCAACAATCGCCCTTTCCTTGTGGTGGGGGCCAACCATGGCCACAGCTCTGATTAAATCTTCTTGAGAGAAAGGCGTTTAAGTCAAAATCAATTCAAACTCATGTTAATAGGACATACAATCGGCACCAAGATGACGGCGAGTGTGCCCTGGCGGGTACAGGGTGAGCAGCCCATGGCACTGCAGATGTTCATACGACAACAGATATTCTGCTTGACAGCTGTATGTACACCTTGGCCGAGTGTCCGCCGACAATCCCTCCAGCAAGAAAGGTTCAAATGCCCAAACACAGGCAGTAATGTTATGAAAGCGAGAACTCACGAATACACGTATTAATACATCGAAGACTCGTTTTTGCGTACACAATACGAAAGGTCTCAGAAAACAGCAAACCCGCACAAGAAAAGGACTTACATAGCAGGAGGGCAAAAAACTGCTAAACAGGAGATTAAACACCACTCACCATACAAGAATGCATTTACGAGAGGCATAGAAACAGGCTTTATATGTACATTATGGTAATGCAGGCATGTCTAGCCAGGAACGGCATACAACAACAAAGTCTCCAGCAGATGCTGTATTTCAGGCCTGTTTGCTGTATTGGGCAGGATTCTAAATGAAGAGCATGCACTACTTATGTTAGGCAAGTTATATTTAACTGCCATACCCTCTTCACTACAGCAGCACTTGCTTATGCCTCTTTATCCATTGCAACAGAGCATTAGGGCACATAAAGCCAAGTATAGTATATGGTACAAGCTTCTAATATATTGTCAATTTTACAGAATTCCCAAAAGTATATGGTGGTTTTAATTAGAAACAAAAAGGCAAATGTGCCTGTGAAATGTGCAGGCCTGAAATATTGACATTAATTTTAGCATAGTCAAGTTAACTTTTTAGTAAATGTAGATATTTACCTAGTTACTAACTTCCAAGCAGAGGGTAGCAGCAACATCTGTCAGGTTTTTGGGGGAAGAAATTGACAGCAGCTGGTCAAGTATCCCTTCCTGCCTGTGACTGTCATTTGTGTTCATCAACCCTGACAATATATATTTTTTTAATGTGCCTTTATCCACTCACAGCAATTAATTAATAGCTCATTGTAAATCTAAGAGGCATTGTAAATCTAAGAAAAGTGGACTTAATATTCTGCTAAGTGAAAACTATTTAACCCTTTCAGGAAATTATGTTTGATATAAGAATTTGCTAGAGAAAAATGACCACATTTGCCTAAAGTAGGCAGCATATCAATGCTGATAGACAGCAGGCTCTCTAAGGTTTAGATCCATGCCAAAGACTTTTAAATATTTTGTCAAGAAAATTAAGGAAAGGGGTGTTTTCTCAGATATGTTTGGAATGTCAGTATTCAGTAACCTTGATAAGAATATTAAGTACTTAATTTAAAGTGAAAGTCTACTGTCCTTGCCCTGCCACCTTCCCTGGAGCTAAGGCAAGATGGGGGGCTTGAAAAAAAAACTCCTTGCCTTTAGTTTTGCCATATCACATCTTGGTTTTTATGTTACAAAAATACATTTGTGATACCAACTTAAAGGAAGCCTAAAGCCTCCCTGGCAACGTTGTGCCAAGTAGGGACCTAAGCCTCCTCTGCTGGTCATTACCTTGAAATTCAGTTTAGTCCATTTAGCTATATGACAAAAGGACAGCTACACACTGCAGTAAAATAGCATTCCCACTGGAGAAGTTGTGGCTGCCTCACTTTATGTTTTATGCATGCCTCATTCAGCTCTGCTTGGCAAACTTGAGTATCTCTTAAAGTGGACCAACACCCAGGATTTTGACTATCTTGGGTCTTGGTCCACTTCCCCAGGGCACCCCGATCAGAGGTGCACACACAGAGCGAGGCATCCCAATTTTGGATGCCCCGTGGGGAAGGATCAGAACGATCACACTGGGTGTTGGTCCACTTTAAATGCAGGGTACACAGATGGTAGATGACGGTTAGTTTCCAGGTCCCTGAACCAGGATATTCTCTGACAAAGCATTGCAAAGGAAAATCTAGGGCTCGTTTAAAAAGAAAAAAAGTCCTAGTCAGTGATAACAATTTTTGACCTTGTCAATTCTTAAGTGGAATATGTACTAAAAATAATTTACCAAGAAAAAATTGACTTGATAAGCTGTAGAGGCAAGTAGAAATTTATGTGACCCTTATTTTGCGAAGCTGGAAGAAGAAAGAAAATAGTAATATGCTTACTTACATTCTGGCTTGACATTTGATGCTTTGTGTTCCACAGAAGTCAATGCAAAAAAAGTTATATATTTCATATTTTACACCATGTGATGTGAGCTGTTGTTAAAAGCTTATCATCTTCTAATTATCTAAACCAATCCCTTAAAGTTGATACTGCACTTCATATTTACACCCAAACAATAAATTAGCCCTCTAATATTTTGACATACTGTTTTTTTTTTACCCTAAGTAACAGAGAATATCTTGCAGACATAAAAACACAATAATGCTTTTGACTGTTTGTGTATGTGTAATGGATTACCAGTATCACTGCTAATACAGTCTTTAAACCGGACCTTCAGCATCATTTACAGAAAATCCCAAACCCTTAAAAAGCTATTCCCCAGCATATAAAATTAATATATTTTAAGTTTTTAGTTGTTTCCTTTTTATTCCTTCATTCTCTGGGTTGCAACTCTGTTCAGGACTTTAGGATATGGGCTCTGCCATCTTGCCTCAGAAGCATCACACACTGAGGAGAGGAAAGCGGGGTAAAGTGCAGAGAGACGGGTTAAATTTGTGCTTTGCAAAGGCAGAGCTGGGGTCAGGAAAATGACAGCAATCCCAGAATGCAGAGCGGCATAGTCAGAAGACACTTCCTGTCTGCAGGCTGCCTGATGCTCAATGTGCCGCCATCTTGGATGTTTAAAGAATACGCACTTGGTGTAGGTAGGATGACTTATAATGTGGGCAATCTGTATTAACAGAGTGGGGAAACATACAAGATAGGCTTTTATTTAGGGTGAAGGTCCAGTTTAAGCCATGTACCTTGACTCAAGCTCTGGAACCACGGCATAGCAAGCAGAGATTTCACAGTGGCTGACTCAAGTGCATCTTGTGGGGACAAGGCATCTTAAGCTGCCATCTAGGCCCTAATGGCTGGTGGCCAGGGACCACAGTGGTTAGGGGCTTAACTGGACAAGGGCCGGTAGCAGTGGAGTGCACATAGTGATACATGGAAGAGTTTAGCATCATTTGTCATGGTCAGTCATGAGGGAGGCAGTGATGGTATAGTGGGTAAGGAATCAACTATATGATCAGAGGTTACATGACTGAAATGAAATTATTATTACATGGTACTGGGTCCTGTAACAGTTCATTTACAACCCCCTAAAATACTTTTGTTGTTTTACTGTTCTATTCTTGTGTCAATATTTATATAATTTATTTAATAATAACCACTTGTTGGCCAGCAAAATTTTCATTGGCCATGGAACTTATTTTTTACCAAGTTTAATGTAGGCATACTAGTCACGGTGTATTATTCTTAAATATTTAACCAAATTGGCCAATTTAAATATATTTTATACATTCACAGAACATTATGTACCTAGCCAGTTTCTGTTAGAGCTGTCCTTAATAGAAATGCTCTTTTGAGGTCATAACAGGAAGGTAGATTAATATGGCCAGACATTTAGTTAAGAAGTGCACTTTTGCTATATTTGTTGAAATAATGATTTATGGACAGCCTTCTTGCACATGCAAGAAAAGTATTTGATTGTGCTATAAAATGGTTTATTGCAAATGAGAAAAAAAGCCCTTGGCCATGGAAATGACAAAGTAGTGTGGCAGTAAATGAGTTAAATGTTCTTTTATTTGAAATTGCTTCCAGAAAGCATATAGAGCAGAATCCGAGAGCACAAGTTTTCTAATATCCTAAACTCTTTCTAAGGCACCTTAGCTAATCAACAAATAGGCTAACATGGCACTTAATAACATATTTAAATAGGCAAAATACTGGCAAAATATCTTTGTAAAATATGACTTCAGAATATTTACACGTTTCTGTTTTGATGATGTTAACATTTGATAAACCTGTGGTTCTGTGCCTTTACCCACTCTCTGGGGCAATGGGGGTGCAGAAAAGCAGAAAAGCATGATGCCCATCAGTATGGGTTTGGTGCTCTGTCCCAAAGGTCATAGGGGCTAGCAAGCCAGAAAGGCCAATGGATGCATTTTTTTAAATAAACATTTTCCCTTCCATTTACGTTATTTGTATGTGGCAGGGTTCCATTATGCCAAATACTGGGGACTATCCATTAAGAGGGCTGCCAAACTGGAGATCCCCGGTCCAGCTAATCATGATTTTACATTAAACTGCTATTTCCTATTTGTTAAAAAACAATTAGCTATACCATCTGTCAATTTAAGGCAGACCTACTGTCAAAAATGATTTTAGGAGCCTGATTTATGAAAATTCCAACAATGCTTTCATTCATTTTTCTTTAAAAGATAGTAATGTTAATTAAAGAAATTCTTCACAAGCAAAAAAAACTTCCCATTACTTACTCCAATCTGGGTTCTAATATGATATAATATGGCTCTTATTCAGTAAACTGTCTTTAAACTAGTGTTTTTAACTGATATTTAAAAAATAAAATTATTTTGTAATAATAATGAATAATTTGGACACACATGACTGCAGCTTAAAGAGATCAGCACAAAAGCATGCCCCTACAGTGTACCTGTGTCATGCTCCTAAGTAATTGTGAAAACACATCAACAATTGTTGGCTGGGATCTGGAAATGGATGCAAACATAAACAGCAGTCAAAACTATTTCAATCAAAGAATCAAAACAGAGCAGACCAGTGGACCAGATAAAGTGTAGATATGCATTTAATTAAAAACAATATGTTTTTAATTGTCATTGATTGTACTGTAGCACCAGTCTGGTGATAAGTGTCACAGGACATGTACTTACAACACCATGAACTTGTATTTTTAAGAATATTCATGTGGAATCCAGTTTTATTGGAGGGCTGCTGGTCATTGACATATGTTCCTTTTCATGTGAAAGTGAACATATTGGCCGGAGGGAGGATCAAAGGTGAAACGTGTGGACAGAAAGCTTGGTGGATCTACACCTTACAACAATGTCTTTAAAACAGCAGCAAGGAGGGGCTTGGATTTATATTTGCCTATAGTTGAGTTTTAACATAGTAAGCAACCCCTAAGATGTTATTATAATTAGGGATGAGCGAACCGGTTCGCTCCGAATTTCAGGGAAAATTCGATTCGGCACGAACCCGAATTTTTTTTGGTTCGTGCCGATCGAATTTTCCCTGAAAAAAAAATAAAATGCCGGCATGGTGGGAGCGGGCAGGCCGGCTACGCTGTCAGCGGGCGGCGGAAGCCGGCCCGCTGACGGCGCAGCCGGCCTGCCCGCTCCCACCATGCCGGCATTTGTTTAAAAAGCAAACACTTACCTGCATGGTCGGAGCGTGGAGGCCGGCGCCGCTCTCAGGCGCCCTCTGATGACGCGCCCTCTGATGCCGCTCTCAGCTGTCATCGGAGGACGCGTCATCAGAGGGCACGCCATCAGAGGGCGCGTCATCAGAGGGCGCCTGAGAGCGGCGCCGGCCTCCACGCTCCGACCATGCAGGTAAGTGTTTGCTTTTTAAAAAAATGCCGGCATGGTGGGAGTGGGCAGGCCGGCTGCGCTGTCAGCGGCCCGGCTTCTGCCGCGTGCTGACAGCGTAGCCGGCCTGCCCGCTCCCACCATGCCGGCATTTTTGCTTAAAAAAAAAAAATGCCAGCATGGTGGCAGCAGGCAGGCCGGCTACGCTGTCAGCGGGCCGGCGGCGGCCCGCTGACAGGCGTAGCCGGCCTGCCCGCTCCCACTTTGCCGCCATTTTTTTTTCAGATGAGCGATTCGTGAAAGTTCGATTCGGGCGAACCCGAATTTCTAGGGGAAATTCGGCGAATCGCCCGAATCGAACATTCAAGAAGTTCGCTCATCTCTAATTATAATTATAGATATAATATTTGTAATTTAGGGACTTTGCAAGATACTACATAGTAAACTCATGATCAGGGAATTAAAAAATGTCAGCCATATTTAAACTGAGGTTGGTTTAAAGGGCAAGTTCACCTCTCCATGGGATTTTCGAAAGTGTATTTTCTTGTGCCAAAAGTAGTGCTCAAGTTTTTTTTTTTTTTTTATTTATGTTAGCAAATGTGTGTTTTAGGGAAAAAGTTTTCACTACCTGCAATTGGTTGCTATTGGCAACCATACACCAAGAAGAGAGAAGTGAGCCCTGTACACACAGAACACTGCTGTTATGACCACTCCTAAGGTATATATCTTAACTTTCTGTGCATCTAGGGATTCTGCCAGAAGGAGTACGATTATTCCTTGAGTGGCAAGTCCAGCATTGTGGAGGAGGTGAAGGCCACCGTGACCCGCCGCTTCAACACGTAGTTGATGGACAAAGCCATATGACAAAGATGGCCGGGACAACGAGGGCATCTATCGGTTCTATGATGCCTACGCTTCTGGTAAGTTCAACACACATACACTATTACTACATATCTACATGTTATAATGCTGATGTTTTAACTTACATTTTTTTTTCCTCTCCACAGATAAATGCCCTCCCCTGGGGAAGAACGGGAAGGGTGTTCTCCCCCACACTAGAGTTGTTGGTTCCGATGAGTCAGCGGGGGAGGGGCCCTCTAGTTGCTCCCAAATCGAGGACCCAGGGGAGGAAGGTATTAGCCAATTGAAGCCCCAGTGGAGCCTGCTGCTGGGGTGAGGGCAGTGTGGAGCCTCAGCTCCTCAGAGTGTAACTCGGAAGTACCGCTGGGGTCACTCTCAAGTGGGAAGTCCCAGTGGGGAGGTGGAAAGGGACTCCACCACACTCCCTGAGGGTTCAGGGAGTGAGAGGGAGGAGGGTGGCCCCTCAGATTTGGGCTCTGCTGGGACAATTTTGAGGAGTGTAGGCACCCTGTTTTCACCTCAGAGCCCTCCCTGGGAAACCACCACCATCTCATCCTTTGGTGAGTGTTCTTCATTGTTTGGCTTTTGTGTACATTTTTTTTTTATAATAGTTTTTTTTCGAATAAAAGCAGAGAAAAACAGCGTAGGAATACAGTCAGGACATTTTCCATACTGCACGTGAGGCCATACAAAAGCGCCATTAATTAGCAGTCGTACAGAAGGATATGACCATTATAAACAGAACACTGACAAAAAAAAAAAAAATATCCAAGAAGATAAAAAGAGCAATTCTCAAGCATCATCAAACAAACGCTTAGAGAGAGAATGAGAGATGTGAAGTAAAGAAAGGGGGAAAAGGGGGAGACAGAAAGAAGGGTAAAGAGTGGGTTCCAGTACTCCGTTCGCACCACAAGGAGAGACAAGGCGGGGTTCAAAATTGTAAGGAGAACACAGTTGATACCTCCTGGGTGAAAGTGAGATATCCAGCCTTTCCAGGTGGATAAAAAGGGGGCAAAATCCCCCTTTATCGTGGCCGCCATCTTCTCGAACATCATGACTTCGTGTACCCGGGTGATAAGGCTTCCCCTGGCAATGACTGGTTTCTTCCACAACTGGGCTATAATCAATTTGGCTGCCATAATAATGTGCCTTATGAGGTCAAACTGGGTTCTAGTGCAGTGAGGGGGTTTCAGGTTAAGGAAATAAGTACCAGGGAGCCCGCAGCCTCTGAAGCAATCCCGCGGATAGGAAGGGCAGAATTTGTGAATCCTTTGCGGGACGAGGTAGCACCGGAGGAGGACCTTGGTGTTTACTTCTTGAGCCCCAACATTAAGATATCCTAAGAAAGTGTGCCTCCAGACCGCCCTCCAGTCTTCATTTGATAAGGTAAAATTAAGGTAGTCGCTCCAGCTTGTCACATGTTTCGGAGGTCTCACCCCATCAGATTCAGATAGCAATTTGTAGGTCAATGCCATCACCCCTTTACCCAAGGGCTGCTCAAGGCAGGTTCTTTCAAATATCGTGAGAGGGGGGTGCCAAATTTGCACTTAGACCAGCCATAGTGGTTAATTTGTGAGAAGCAAAGGAACTCGTTCCCTGGAGCGTCATAAGAGGATCTCAATTCGGAAAAGGAGAGCGGGCCTTGGCGCGAGAAGAGATTCTGGATCCTGGTCATCTTATGACTCTTCCACCACTCAAACGCCGCAGGTTCCAAAAAGCCTGGGGTAAATTCCGTATTGACGAAGAAAGAGAGAAGTGGGCAGTGCGGCGAAGCTAGGTTCCCCCGCTTCTATTGGTCCTCCAAATTCTAAGAGAGTGATTCAAAACGGGATTGGAGATTATCCTACAGACTGCGGGGGGGGGGGGAGCCACAACAAATTAGGAATGGAGATTGGGGAACAATATGACTCCTCAAAGTCCACCCACAGAGGTCTACCCCTTCCCCCATGCAGGACTGTCAGTTGGGCAATTTGACAGGCGTTATAATAGCGTTCAAGATTAGGGACTCCCAAGCCACCATTTAGTTTAGCTCTGTAGAGCGTTCCACGGTCAACTCGCGGTCTACGCCCCCCCCCCCAGATAAATTTGTTAAGGTCAGATTGGAGGTGGGTCAGGGACGGAGATCGGCAGCACCCGGAAAAAATAGAGTAATTTGGGAAGTCACGACATTTTCACTGCAGCAATCCTACCAAGCCATCCTGGCTGCTTCCCAACCTTTAAGAATGATATGGCCTCCTGCACCTTGTCAGTCTCAACGGGCCTATCCATGCGCTCTTTAGCACCTAGGGGAAGTGGGGGCAGATTAAGTTGGCCGAACAGATCCTCTGCTTTACTTACATTTAAGCACAATTTGGGCTTATATAACCCCTCCAGGTGTTTGGAAAAGGTAGCCACCACCTTTGCTGGATTACTAGACAGGGGGCCATCCGTTGTCCTAATACGTATTGGCTTAGGTCTCAGAACAATCCCCTTAAGTCTTTTTGCAAGGGGAGTGTTGGGCTTATTACTCGTTCAATACCAATGGAACTTAGACGGATCCTATTCTGTTTAGAGGGACGGTTTTTGAAATCGGTCGAGGCTGCTTGATAAGCATCCGTTAGGGCCTGGAGTTTCTCTTTATAGACCACTTTACGTCTGGCGGATTCCTGAATTAATAGTCCTCTGATCACAACCTTATGCGCCTCCCAAAGTGTGACATTGGAGCTCACTGAGCCTTTATTAATTCGAAAGAACTCTTGAATCCCCGCACTTTCCCGCTTGAGGAGGGCCTCATTGGCCAACATCGGCTCGTAAAGCTTCCAAGACTTCTGGGGGCTCCTCTGAGACAGGGTCAAAAAGTCAACCGAGACCAGGTCATGATCAGACCAGGCTATTGGGATAATGCCTGCTTGGGAAAGCTGGGGGAGGGAGGATTGCTGAACGAAAATGTGATCGATCCTAGTGGACACCTTATGGGGACACGAGTAATGGGTAAAATCCCGTTTGGTTGGATTAAACTCCCTCCAAGAGTCAATCAGGTGGTAACGACCTATTAGGGCCTGAAATGTTTTCTCAGAGGGTCTAGTCTTTACCGCCAGAGAGGATCTATCGTCCGGTTGCCTATCCAGAGTAGGGTGAAGGGTCTGGTTGGAGTCTCCAGCTACAATAAGAAACCCTTTCTATACTTGGTGGAGTTTCTTAGAAGAACACCTCCAGGAATGCATTTTGGTTTTGGTTAGGGGCATAATAGGTTGCAATCGTAACTAGTTGATCTTGAATTTTACCCACTAAAATAAGCCCAGGGGGTCGCGTACCACATGCTCCAGGGGGAAAGGAAGTTGAACGCTTGAAGGCTATTAGGACTCCCCATTGCTTGGTGCGTGCGGAGGCTGAATAAAACAAAGGATAGTATGCACTGAGAAATTTAGGGGTACCTTTTTTAGTGTAGTGTGTTTCTTGGAGGCATACGATATCAGCACGGAATGACCTCATTTGCCTGAAGGCTTTTACTCTCTTCTGGGGGGCGTTCAGCCCCTGAACATTCAAGGAGATTAATCTAATCGCCATCATCACTCAGACTTAAAACCATTTTACGAGGAGGCTCAGGAACCCACGGGAAAGACAAAGAAGAGCAGGGAAAGAAAAAGAGAGAAATAGGGTTAGCATTACAGAATATAAGCAGCTCATTATGAAGGAGAAAACCTTCCAAACTTTAGATTCCCGCCAAGGCGGCATATTATTCCGCCCCTTAGGGAATAACGTAACAAAGTGACGGGGTTACCAATGTGGGACCCCATCGCTTAGACAACAAACCACTGATCCCTCAGGGGGGCAAGAATTTGGTGCTTCCGTTCCCACTGAAAAGCCAGTGAGAAGGGGAGCCAGGAGTGAGCGTGCGACCGACACATGAGCGCCCGACCCCCAAGAAAAGAAATAACATCAACATTAGACCCAAGCGTTAATAAGAACATATGAGGCTTAAAAAAAAAAAATAGCAATGGGGAAGGCGAGAAACGTGAAACAAATAAGCTTATTCAACTCTAAGCCTGTAACTTAACCATACGAACAGTATAACATTCTATAAAGATATGAAGGAAAGAGGTAAACGCTCTAAACCGTCACATCAAAAGTGACCCCCATTACAAGTAAATTACATTCCCGGGGAGCAACCCTTTCAGCAGCAGCCAAAGGAGGGTGAGGGGTAAGACCACTAGAAGAAAAAAACACAGGGATACCTACCACTCAGCCCTCCCCCACCGCTGGCTTACCAAATCTGTGGATCAGAGCCACTGATGATTTTCCGGGCATCGGGGAGCTTCTCCGCAGGTCACGTTTTTCCTTGGAGGCTGGCAAAAAGGAAAGCGCTCTTTTCTTTTGTGGGGGGGCAGCCTGGACCGCACTGGGAGGCTGAAGGTTCACCAAAGCAAGCACCCGATCAAGTTCCTGGGATGAGGAGGCCTCGAAATGAGTGTCCTTGTAAGAAAAATAAATCTTAAAGGGAAATCCCCACTTATATCTGATCCCATGGGATTGCAGGATTTGCAAAGCTGGTTTCATTGCACGTCTTCTCGCTATAGTTTGGGGTGCCAAGTCCGCAAATAGCTGGTATGAGAAGCTCTGAAACTTCAAGGAATCCTGCCCGCGCACCGCAGCCATAAGATGTTCTTTAGTGCAGACCAAATGCAGCTTGACAAGGACATTGCGCGGAAGACCGTCGGCCCTTTTCTTCTGCAGGGCCCTATGAATTCGATCAAACTCCAGTCTCTCAATTGGGAGTCATGGGGCAAGCTCCTGGAACAACGCTGTAACTGTTGATTGCAGGTCCAAGACGGATTCCGGAATCCCTCTGATCCTAATGTTGTCTCGTCTGGACCTATTTTCAACATCTTCGAGCTTGTGCAATAATGCCAGATTTTCCTTGCGCAGTGAATCCACATCATCCCTTAGCGTGGACAGATCAGCTGACTGGGTCGTTGCTTGATTTTCTAGGTCTCCGATCCTTTGGCCCAGTTCCTTGATATCTGCCGAGAGAGTGTTGGTGATCTGGGTTGTGATGCTCAGCGCCCACTTCTCTAACGCTCTTTCCAGCATTGCTTCATATCTGTCAAGAGGGTGGGGTAGCGATTTGGGGGGCGAGCTATGGAGGGATTCATCCGTCCAGAATTCATCCTCTGGTAAAAGATTTGACGTATTATGCGAGTCGCTCTGGGAAGCGTTAGGAACAGACATTGCGGGGGTTTAATGGTTCGGCTATGGTACAAGTGGCAAGAACTCAGCTGGCACGTCAAGGTGATCCAGTGAAGTATTCTGGGTGTGGGGCCCAGAATGGTCTGCAGAGACACTGGATCAGGCGTCCATCACGGCGCTGCGCGCATGCGCACTCTGCTTTTGTGTAAAATTTTAACATTGCTGTTCATTATTTTTTTATTGTCCTTCAATCTTTTTCAGGGCATCATAGAGCTGACACCTCCTCCACACATGTTGGACTTCCTGGGAGCCGGCATAGTTGAGGTAAGAATTACATTAATATAGTCCAAATACTATATGCATTCAGTGTTTTGTGCCTATATCATTTTCTGACATGTGACATGCTATTGTGTTATGAAGTGCCCCTGTGGCCTCTAGGACAGTTGGGTATCTTCTGGTGTTCAACAACATCCAACAATTATGTGGCTTGCTCATGTGTTAGACAAAGTCATTTTGTTTTAGCTAACACATGGCCAAGTGTGTAACAATAATTATCATGATTTATCTCTTCCCTACAGTTTGTTGGTGTAAAAAATAATCTTACAAATGCAATGCTCTTATGTTTGTATCTGTTGTGTTTTTTTATCTACACAGATGTTTCCACGCAGACGGAACGCTTGGTCATTCTCCCCACCCCATCTCCCGGAGGCTCCAGCAGCATGGGCCAAGGCCACAGCTGTGATGGTGAGTAATGTGATTTGTGATAATAAGCTTTTAGACATGCATATGTATGTGTCCACGACCATGTACCCATGTTAGTGGCAGGCTAAAGTTGGCACTCATACCTGGAGAACCTCTTTCAGAATAATCAGAATAGGCTCAAAGCATGCTAGTTTCCGGTTCATGCTAATGTAACTTCACGCTACCTGATAAAAGCAGCAGTTGCAACAGTGCTTTATGTGCTGCTTTTCCATTCATGCTACATTTTTAATTCTGAATTCCCTATTGTTTAGATCCTAAATTATTTATATGAAAAGGTCACTCTCCATCTATTTAGATTATTTTGCCTCAGGTGTTAATGACCACTATATTAAGTTCCTATGCTCAAGTAGACCTTATTTTGTTATTTGCTTTGTGATGTTAGACTAGGGTGGTTATGTTGAATGGCTACACAGGTTAATTTACTTTGCCATTACTAATTCAGAAAGGTTGGCCTGTTGTGTATGTTTTGAAATCTTATAAATTACTCTATGTTAAAAAACAATTTTTTACAAAGATCATAGGTATATACTGTATTTGTAGAGCTGTGGTACTTAATTGTGTCTTTTCTTTTCCACAGCTTGCAATGAGGAGCATCACAGACTGTGGCAATATGTGAGGGAATCTCGCAATATGCTGCTGGAGATGAGAAATGAAAGAGTGCGGGGGAAAATAATTTATCCGCTGTGCGGAATTTAATTTTTATATTTTGTAAAAATAAATAATTCTTCTAGTTTTCAACATACATTTGTGTTTTGTTTTTATTTTTCATAGTATTGTCTGATTCTTCATACAAACACGATTAGGTTTTTTTTTTATACCTGGGTTACAAAAACGAAAATATAACACTGCTACAAATAAATTTAAAAACAATGGTGGTTTTAGAGCAGCATTGGAATGCTCAGGCGCTGCAATGAATGAGGGTGAGCGCCTCTACAGTGCCTCTACAGCGACTCACACACATCACAATTATCATTGCTAAACTGATTACTACAGCGTCCTGTCAGCGACTAAGGAGCTCTGTTACAGTGCCCAATACCCGCTTAGAGCGTCTACTAGTGGTCGCTCTAAGCGCCGCTATACAGACACTAATCTGCTGATACCTGGCGTTAGTAATGAATCAGCCTCCACATGTCATATACAGTACACGGGGTGTACCATTATGAAAGCTAAAACCCATTTGGAAAGAGACCATATTGAATAGGCATGTCCAATGTAGCTAAACACTGCATAGATAAACATAATACCAGTTTTATACCAGGGATTCTATTTGAATACAAGTCATAGACAGAGTCTGTTTGGGTCCTCGGGGTGGGGGGGGGGTGATGTTCATAAAACCCTTCTTATGTTTGTATGTATAAACTACACAACCACAAGGACTTCATTCCAAATTTATATCAGTTTATGTACAGGTTTAAATTATTTTGTCTAATACATATATATCTTTTATAACATATACTTAAACCCACCCAACAGCCTGGCACAGTTGGAAAAGAAAGGTTGCAGCGATTTTGGAGCATCCTCTCCCAACTGACATAACTGAAATGCACAATAACAGGAAGCCCAGCAGTACTTCCTGTTTGCAGGTGGCCTGCAAGCCCATGAGCTGCCATCTTGTTTTTAAAATTTATCCCTGTAGGCGTTAGAAAAAAGTAAATTATTTTTTATGTGCAGCAATCTAAATTGCCCTGGGAAGGGATGCATATAAGCAATGTTTGTTGTGTTGGTCTGATTTAATTCATTTTTGACTGTTGGTCCACTTTAATGTCTAATATTTACTGAGATTATTGCTGGTATTCGTCTAAAATAGAAAACCATCTTTTTCTGTTTTTGTCATCATAAAGAATATGATTAATGAGTATGCTTGATTGATATTATGCCAAGAGGCACACACCTTTTGAGCACAAAAAAGGCTTTTGTTGCAAGTTTATTGTAAATTTAATATGCTGTATATGCATAAGGAATGCAGAGTTTAAAATATATCATGCTAAAGGATTATGCCGCACACCATAAATGTTGAGTATAATAAAAAACGTTCTTTTTATTGAGTATACAATATTACACAACAAACATATAACCCTGATGAAGTGGTAGGGATTACTACCACGCAACGCGTCTCCGTTCCTAGCGTCTCCCGATTTCGGAACTGCCCTTCATTACTTGGTGATATTCTATACTAGTTCCCTTTTCTATATTATTATTCTTTCTGGTTTTATTATTTACTTGACTGCTTTCCCTTTTGCATTAATGCTTGATCTTCCAATAGAGGTGCAATAGCACGTGTCACTTTAGCATTGTTTACTGGCACATGGTAATTTAAATGGCTAATTAAATATTTTATTTTTTACTGGTTTTGTTGTTGTAGCGGCTGGGGGAGTATTTGAGATCCCCCTTCCCTCACCACTGACACACCTGCACACATTATTCATATTTATTTAGACTCATAGGGAACAGTGCAATCTATTTCTTGTAAAATTTAGCCCAACACTAGATGTCTGTTCATTTTGGAGGTTGTTTTTAATTGGTCTTAATTGTATGTGTTATATGTTTGTTGTGCTTAATTGTATACTCAATAAAAAGAAAATTTCTTATTATACTCAACATTTGTGGTGTGCGGCATAATTCTATAGCAGGAAATTTTTGGTGGGCTAATCTGGTAACCCACACGAATGTAGTAATTTTAATAAATCCCCTCTAGGTATTTCCTGCTTATGCCAGTACTTGTTATTAATCATTATATGTAGCTGTGCGGGGCCCTCTGTAGTACAGTTTAAAATATATACTAATATAATAAGCTTGTTCAGTATTTATGCATGTGCCACCTTTGGGCAGTGCCAATATGTGGCTGCCACTGTCTTGGCCTTTCAGGCATGCACACTGTGGTCCTCATAGACTCTCGGCTGAGACTCCGTACCCAGAAGAAGAGCAGATTCACTATGCGTTCCAGCTGTCTGCTTCCGTGGTGAGGTAAATTAGCACGCCTGTCCAGAGGGTGACATCATCTGGGTAGAGGAGGGGTCATATTCCCACTGTGTCTCAGGATTGGTCATATTGGGGCCAGACAGTCGCGTTGTGTGAGGAGTGGTCCTCAGTGTGCTTGGGATCTGGGAGATTGATACGGCAGACGGTTTTGAAATGCGACTACAGATGGCTCAGTTAAGATTGGGTAAGATCTCTCTATTTAAGGTGTGTCATTGTAGTATGGGTGTAGATGACTAAGAGCCAATAAAGGCTTGAAACTCATCCTGTTACTGCAACGCTATATTGTAACAGATTGGATATTTGTGAAATTTGATTTTAATGGAGCAAAATAAAAGTGGATTATTTTAAGGGACCCAGTGGCTGGACATTTTCTTTTTTTGAATTTTGGAAAAATTGAGGTGGACTCCTGGTTGACTATAGGAGAAACATAGAGGGGTGAGTATTGATAAATGTAACATACAATCGAATTTTAAAAGCCCACTAGAAAATCAAAACCAGAAATAAAATAAAAATACATACTACACATAAATAGTTAACAAAAATGTATCTATGTATTTGCACCATAGGAATATTATCTATATTCGCACGGTGTTGATTCAGCCCTAAAATGAGAAAACACTTCATGTTATAGGTTCATGCAATGTTAATCAAAAGAAAACATAATGTTGAGCTTTGAATTCAAGTTAGGGGTGAAATAGAACAGAATATCACTGATATGATTTGATCCGACCAGAACCAAATATCTGTAGATTTTTTTTTTTTTTTTAGTAAATTTTGTCAAGCTTTCCTATAATACTTTAAAGAACCATTCAGTAGCAAGTGAGCCACTGACAATGGGAAGTGTGTCCCCCATCTTGATATTGCCCCCACTATAATTTAAACACTGGACTAACTTACAGCCCTACATGTTTTCCCTAATCTCTGTCTTCCATGCCCTTTGCTGCAAATGATCATCCACCTTAGTCCAAACCTCCCACGCCCACTTACAAGACTTCTTCCGAGCTGCAGCAATTCTCTGAAATGCCCCAACCCCAACAATTAGATTGGTTCAGAACAGAACAGGATAATTTTAGACACTGAACTATTAAATACACACAAGGACAGGGTTGAGCGTGGGGCTGGCACATCAGGCTCTTAGAAGAAAAACCTCCAAGTATAGTAATTAATGGCTTTAATGATTATCAAAATAGACACATAGCATATACCGTCAAGCACAAATAAAATACATATAATGTATATATGCATATAATGCATATAATGTATATATATTGTATTTTATTTGTGCTTGACGGTATATGTTATGTGTCTATTTTGATAATCATTAAAGCCATTAATTACTATACTTGGAGGTTTTTCTTCTAAGAGCCTGATGTGCCAGCCCCACG
This sequence comes from Gastrophryne carolinensis, assembly GCA_027917425.1. Lineage (NCBI taxonomy): Eukaryota > Metazoa > Chordata > Amphibia > Anura > Microhylidae > Gastrophryne > Gastrophryne carolinensis. Next base: position 455,101,578 of record CM051234.1, read on the forward strand.
CTCAACCCTGTCCTTGTGTGTATTTAATAGTTCAGTAACTTAGGTTTGTGGGACGTCTAGATTTATAGGCAGTGCACTGGCTGTGATTGATGGGATCTCCCCTCCTTTTACTTTTATTTTAGACACTCCCTAAAAATCCCTAAAAATGGACCTTCTACATAATTCTTTTGAACCCTATCCATTATCAAACACTATGCTCCCAAAAAGCACTAACTCAGCTTTAGCCTGATACAGCTTGTATATACTTTTTGCTAAGATAGCTGGAAAGTGTTACAAAGCCCTTACTTATTTTTTTGAATTCCACATCCTCTGTCTTTAAGAACAAAATTAGAAGAATAGCTACATTTTAACAATAAGGATTCAGACTTGCAATAAAGTGTCTGTAATCATTACACATTGACTGGATTTAAACTTAACAATGTTCAAGGATTTAGTTTTTTTAAGTCATACATCAGGGAAATAAACAAAGGGTACTTACCTTTTGTCCTGCCTCCTTTTGTACATGCCTTTGCCAACAGTCACAGGGGTGTGGCCATTCACTGCAATGGAGGAGGGGCGTGTAGGGCCTGCAATGAACGGAGAGGGTGTGGCCACATCCTGGAAATTGGTGGCAAATCGCAATTCCTTTCTTCAATCAATCCTGTCCCCAGGGCCCGATTTTTTTTAATTGCCAGCCTACCTGGAGTTTTTGTCACCCTTCGTTGCCACACCACTTATCACTATTTTGCACTACACATGTTCAAATGTGATTTTTGAAGGGATTTCCAGGGATTTCCCAGGAAAATTATATATTGTTTTTTTTCCTGGGAACAGGAAACAGAGTCTGTGCTTCAAGATGAAATGTCTTGTTTGGAATTTTTTAGGTGTATTTTCAATATTTTTGGGTGAAATATGAGCAAAAAAATAAATAAAAATCTATTTTTACAATTTGTAGTGTTTTTTTTTTTTGTAATAAAACATGTAAGTTCATCAATAAAATCTTAGTGCATTTAAAATCCCAATTTCTCCCGGTTACAGCGATATAACATATGTGTTGGTAGACACCCTTTCCTGCCCAGAACACGCCCCCAAACTGAAAATGCACTTTAGGGGATTTTCAGATAAAATACAACTGTGATATGCGCTAGGCGCACCTTGCAGTTTTTCAATGAAAACAACCCTTTACAATTGAAATACCCCCAACAAACATATATTCTCTGGAAGTACACACCTCAAGCTTTCTAGATGTACCAGGCTTGTTGATGTGGCCACAGTTGTCTGGAAGTAATCCCTCAAGCCACATTTTCCTAAAAAAAACTATATACAAAAATGAAAAAACAAGTTAAATCTGAAAAAGCAACATCATCTGAACAGAACAATACCCAACATGCATAGCTACTGTCAAGGGAAGAGTTGGCAAACACCCCAAAGTAAAGCATGTGCGTAATGGTAATTTTCCTTGAACATTTCAGCTCTTCAGACTAACTGCACACCTTGCGATCTTTCAACCGAAACAACCCTTTACACTTAGAATTCCTTGGTTGCACAGGGTTTTCCTAAAAAATTTATAAAAAAGCAGAATAAAAAACATCTTTTCCTAAAATATCAATATGCAGACAAGAAAAAACAAGCTAAATCTGAAAGCACAAGGTCCCCCAAGCAGAACAATACCCAACATGCATAGGTACTATTAACCCTTTTAATTGCCAGCCTACTTGAGATTTTGTCACCCTCCGTTGACAGGTCATTTTTCTCCATTTTGCGCCATTTTTGCAGGAATTTCCAGGAAAATTATAGATATATTTTTTGCAGCAGAGTTTAGGCTTTAACATGAAATGTCTTGTTTGTAATTTTTATACTGTTTATTAAAATATTAAGTAAAAATAAATACATTATTTTTTAGACAATTGTCTTCTTTATTTTAAATAATACATTTGTTTTATTAATGAAAACCATATTGCATGTGAAAGCCCTATTTCTCCCAATTACAACGGTACCACATATGTATTAGTCGCCCCCCATTCCTGACCAGGAGACCCCCCAAACTGAAACGAGTACTTTATAACATTTACAAATAAAATACAACTACTATCCACACTATAAAGGGTTAAATCAAGAAAAAAATTGGGGTGGGGGTGACAGAACATAAGGGCTTAATTTAAAAAAAAAATGAGATAGAGTGGAGGGGGGGCATTTTTTAATTTTAAGGGTTAAAAACCCTTAAAAATAAAAAAAAAATGAAATGAGGTCCCCCCTACCCGAAATAACCAGCCCGGGACCAGCTATGCAAGGCTTGTAGGAACAGGGCACAGGGGCCAGCTTTGGAGGCTCCTGTGCCCTGCAGGCTACAATCCAGCATAGCCTTTGGCCCGGGCTCTTCTGCCCCCCCCCTGGGCTTTGGGGAGACAAGTAATTGGGGATGCCGGGGTTAATGGCAAGTCCCCCGCTAGCCGCAGGTGACTTGCCAGCCCCCAGCTTTGTGAACTGGTATAGGGGTCTCATGGACCCCGTACCAGTTCACAAGGAGTTAAATGTAAAAAAAACACACAGAGACACACAGAAAAAAATATTTTATTTGTTTTATTTTTAATACTTACCTCCCACACCTCTTGCACTGTGTCCCTTGGCAATCACTGGCTTCTGCTCGTCTGCTGGAAGCCTTTTATAGCTGCTGGGTGGAAGAACATAAGGGGATAATTAAAAAAAAATTACATAGAGTCCCCCCTCCCAGGGGGGGAACCCCATTTTGGGGGTGCCGGGGGTTAATGACAAGCCCCCAGCCTTGTGAACTGGTATATGGATCTCATGGACCCCTTACCAGTTCACAAGGGGTTAAATGTAAAAAAAAGACACTGACACATAATAAAAAAAAAAATTATTTATTTATTTATTTTCAACACTCACCTCCGATCCTGTGTCCCACGACGATGCTCTTCTCAGCTGACAGCTGTCAGGTCTGATCACTGGAGGGGGCTGGGGAGGCAGGGGACCACATCCCCTACCCTCCAACCGCCTCCGGTGATCAGACCCCGCATCTGACAGTCCGGAGCCAGCAGCGGGATGACGTGACGTCATAAGCCCCGCCCACCCACAGGTCGTCATAAGCCCCACCTACAAGGGGGCGTGGCTAGCAGCGCGGACGTCAGAGGGGGCATGTTTTGCCCCTCCGCACCGCGGAAAAGCCCAGGGGGGCGATCGGAGGCCCCCCCGGTGAAGAGGAGACCCGGCCCGAGGGATCGGGCACAGAGGAGAGTAACTGTCATTTTTTTTTTTACTTTTTTTTTATTGTTAGCAGCAGCGGCTGCCGAAACGGGGGGGGGGGGCAGGCTATTTTTTGCCCCCTCCTGAAGGAAGAAGAGCCCCTGGGGGTAATAGAATACCCCCAGGGTGAAGAGAAGACCCGGCGGGTTCGAACGAGGGGTCAGGTGAGTGTTATTTTATTTTACTTTTTAAACTAGCAGGGGAGAAAGCCAGCCCGTAGGTACTATGGGCTTGGCACTTAAAGGGTTAAGTCAAGACTTTTAAATAATATAACGTACCTCCAGGATATCATCCTCGCATGAAAGTGATTGCTAATCTGAATGCACAGTAAGATCTAGTGAAAAATATTTTGTTAGGAAAAGTAAACACTGCTGAGTGTTAATGGCAGCATGTGCTTGACAATTGTTAATCAAGTCCACAGAATGGTAAAATAGACTCACTCAAACTGGAGAAAGTTTATTTGTTGTGCCACACATATTATTTTATTGAGTTGCTGTTGCTTAAATCAGGAACAAGTGAAAATCTAATTATATCTGCTGACTATTTATTAGTATGATTGTCTGACACTTTTCCTTAAAAAAAGCCATTCTTATTTACATTACACACTGAAACCCACAGATAAACATATTCAGTTCTATAAACTTTTAGATTTGACTAACCTACCTGTATGCTTGTTATAAATTTCACTGCTTGCCTAAGACTACATACATACATTACAAATAAATATATATTTAGTCTCAAAAGTTGCGCTACTGCAAAATTGGCCAGTATTAAAAATCTATATAAATCTGCTAGATCATGAGAGGTGTGGTTGTTACTTATGTTACTTATACAATGGAAGAATCAGGGATGACAAACTTTTAACCCTTTAAGTACCAAGGAATGAATTTATGTGGCCACATTGGCAATAGTTAAGTGCCAGCCACATAAAGTTCATGTGGATGGCATTTACTCCCCTTAAAAAAAGCTTACCTTCATCCACGTCCCAGCGCCTGCCCTCCTTAGGCAAGCCTCTTATCCTCTGGCGGGGTCTTCAGCAGGACAGAGTATACCATTTCTCTGTCCCTCACTGGGCTCCCGACAGCTCACTCTCTACTGCAGAGAAGGGCTTTATGTATTACCCAGAATAAAAAGCCCCTCCCTGCAGCAGTAGTTATTGGTGGAAACCAGGGGCAGGGCAGAGGACACAGATCCTCTGTGGGGCAGAGGACCTATACGAGTTAAAAGTTCAGGAGGGGGTGGCAAGTCAACTACTGGATAGTGGCCAGGGGGCTGTAGAAATGCCCGGTGCCCATGTGGGTTATGTGGACTGGTAGCCTATAGGGCCAGGGCTAGCTGTTTGAACTCCAAGCCCTGGGCTACCAGGCCATATTGCTGGTGCCTAGACTGGTGTTTCTGAAGAGGGGGTTTAACCCTTAAAAGTAGAAAAAAATGGAGAAGAGGCACCTTACGCCATTTGTTAAAACATTAATAAGGTTTTATCCCTTAATGGTTAACTGCAAGGTGCACATAGTAGTTGTTTTTGAGCCTCATGGAAGATCATTCTGACACTGTATTGCGGCCAGAGCAGATCAGGCAGGGAGAGAGCGAGAGACAGATAGATAGATAGATAGATAGATAGATAGATAGATAGATAGATGGAAGAAGCGCGGGACAGATAGAGAAGGAGAGAGCCTGTGACAGTGACAGATAAAGACAGGGGCAGTTTAAACTGTTTGCATTAGCTTTCAATCCTATTTAGTGTTAATAACACTCCTGCCTATTTAGCTTTTCCTTTACCTGGTGTCATTCTTTAAAAAGCGTGCTAGCATTAATATTTCAAGACTAATTGTGTAATAACTGCTTGTATTTTAAAATTAACATCACTTTTCCACAATCAAGGGAGGCCTCCTCTGTATGTGAGCAGGGGGCATCCCAAACACTAGCATAAATATTTCAAGACTACCTGTCTAATAACTGCTTGCATTACAAAAGCAAATTCACTTTTCCACAATCAAGGGAGGCCTGCTCTGTATGTGAGGAGGGGGCATCCCAAACACTAGCATAAATATTTCAAGACTACCTGTCTAATAACTGCTTGCATTTTAAAATTAACCTCACTTTTCCACAATCAAGGGAGGCCTGCTCTGTATGTGAGGAGGGGACATCCAAAACACTAGCATAAATATTTCAAGACTACCTGCCTAATAACTGCTTGCATTTTATAAGCAAAGTCACTTTTCCACAATCAAGGGAAGCCTGCTCTGTATGTGAGGAGGGGGCATCCCAAACACTAGCAAAAATATTTCAAGACTACCTGTCTAATAACTGATTGCATTTTATAAGCAAAGTCACGTTTCCACAATCAAGGGAGGCCTGCTCTGTATGTGAGGAGGGGCATCCCAAACACTAGCATAAATATTTCAAGACTACCTGTCTAATAACTGCTTGCATTTCATATGCAAAGTCACTTTTCCACATTCAAGGGAGGCCTGCTCTGTATGTGAGGAGGGGACATCCCAAACAATATTTCAAGACTACCTGTCTAATAACTGCTTGCATTTTATAAGCAAAGTCACTTTTCCACAATCAAAGGAGGCCACCTCTGTACGTGAGAAGGGGTCATCCCAAATACTAGCACGTGTCTTTTAAGAGTACCTGCCTACTAACCTTTTGCCTTTTGTATAAAACAAGTCTGGTTTACAAGTTTAAAGCACCTATTGCCTTTCACCGGGGGCCATTGTCAGTGCTAGCACTTATCTTTTAAGAGTACCTACCTACTAACCTTTTGCCTTTTGTATAAAGCAAGTCTGGTTTACAAGTTTAAAGCACCTATTGCCTTCCACCGGGGGCCATTGTCAGTGCTAGCACTTATCCTTTAAGAGTACCTGCCTCCTAACCTTTTGCTTTTTGTATAAAAAAAGTCTGGTTTACATGTTTAAAGCACCCATTGCCTTTCACCGGGGGGCCATTGTCAGTGCTAGCACTTATCTTTTAAGAGTGCCTGCCTACTAACCTTTTGCCTTTTGTATAAAAAAGTCTGGTTTTAAAGTATAAAGCATCCATTGCCTTTCACCGGGGGGGGGGGAGGTTATCCCGAATACTAGCACTTAGCTTTTAATAGTACCTGCATCTTTACCTTTTTTACATTTTGAACAAAAAACACGTTTTAAAACTGCCTGTGGTGCATTTAACTCTGACCAGGGGCATCCTGTGTAAGACCATCTGACAGTGTCTTTTTGCATTAGCTTTTAGCTACAGTGTGTGCCTATTTTGATCTAACTTTTCTACACACCTGCTGTTACAAAAATACTATTGTAGGTGTAGTGTAGTATATTGTTTTCCCCAAAATGTCAGGCAGAGATGTGCCAGGATGTGCACCGAGGAGAGGCCTAGATTCATCAGGCAGAGGTCGCAGCAGACTAATGGCGAGTGGCAGCAGGATTCGTGGTGAGAGGCCTGATCTCCCGGTATCTGCTAGCGGTCGTGTCTCGACCAGCAACGCATCTGTCGTCATCGATTGGTTAACGCAGTCATCGACCTCATCACAAGTGACATCTGACACCCCCAGTCAACAGTCTGTAGGTTCCTCGGACACAACCCTGAGTTGGCATGGCCCGGGAGCAGCCCCTGTCCTTCCATTGCCTCTGTCCTACATCCCCCCTCCAGCCGCTGTATCTTATGCTTTGGGTTCAGCTCCACTATTCAGTGAGGACGATATGTTAGAGGACAGTCAGCAGCTACTGCCCAGCCAAGAAATGGAGGAGACATCCGCCGCTTCTTTCGCTAGGCAGACAAACACTGAGGAGGAGAGTGGCGTGGGAGGTGGTGTGGGAGGTGGTGTGGTGAGCATTCCATCTCCTGCAGCACACGCTCTTGTGGAAACCGAGCAGGACATCAGTGACGTGCAGGCACAACTCGATGGTGATGATGATGATGATGATGATGATGATGATGATGATGCCGATCACACTTGGGAGCCCGGTGCAGAAAGGGCTTCATCATCATCAGGAGAAGAGGGTCCCAGGTCCCAGGAGTCAGCAGCTGAGGCAGCAAGGTGGCAGTAGGGTTGGCAGTCAGCATGGTGGCAGTAGGGTTGGCAGTCAGCATGGTGGCAGAATTGGGATGTCTGGAGCCACACGTGGCTGGGGGCGGGGTAGACCACCTGCTGCGCGGCAGGCTGCCTTCCCTGGAGGTAGTGGAGCAGGGGTTCCTGGAGTTGGCAGCAGTAGCAGTGAATTAGACTGTTGGAGGGAAAATTAGCAACTCGGCAGTGTGGCACTTTTTCCTCAAGCATCCGCAGGAGGGTAACCTGGCCACATGTAAGATGTGTAGACAGAAGGTCAAGCGGGGCCAGGGCCCCAATGTTGGTACCACGGATCTGCGGCAACACATGCAGCGTCACCATAAAGCGGCCTGGGAGAACCGAGGCTCCGAAGTGGGGGTCCAGCCTGCTGCATCAGCCAGTGCCACGTCGCTTCCAATTTCACCCAGCCAAGGCTCCAGCACCTCAGCCGAAGGTAGCTGTGCGTCATACCCATCCTCTGCCACACCAGATGCTCCTGCTCCTCCTACTAAAAGTCACTCATCTCACCAGCAATCCATCAGCGAAGCCATGTCCAAGAGACAACAGTATGCCCCCACTCATCCTACGGCGCAGAAGCTAAACGTGCTCCTGTTCAAGTTGCTGGTGCTGCAGTCCCTCCCTTTTCAGGTGGTGGACTCTGCACCTTTCAGAGAGCTGATGGCTTGTGCGGAGCCGAGGTGGAGAGTCCCAAGCCGTCATTTCTTTGCAAAGAAGGCAGTACCAGCCCTGCACAAATTTATTGAGCAGAAGGTGGGCCAGTCCTTGAGCCTGTCGGTGTGCACCAAAGTGCACGGCAGCGCTGACATCTGGAGCTGTAACTACGGTCAGGGACAATACATGTCCTTTACGGCCCACTGGGTGAATGTGGTTCCTGCACAGCAACTTGGACAGGTCACACCGCTTCGGCCTCCATGCTCCCAGGCCGTTTTGCCTGTCACAGTGTGTGACTCTGCCTCCTCATCCTGCACTGTACGGTCAATTCTCAATGCCCCTTCAGCCTACCATGTGTGCAGGGCACGGCAGTGTCACGCTGTGCTTCACATGGTTTGCCTTGGGGAACGCACAGGGGAGGAGCTCCTGAAATTCATTCATCAAGAAATCAAAACATGGCTTACTCCGCAAAAATTGGAAATGGCTACCATGGTGACTGACAATGGGAGTAACATCTTGTCTGTGCTGAGACAAGGAAGCCTGAGCCATGCACCCTGTATGGCACACGTGTTCAAACTAGTTGTCAAGCGGTTTCTGAAGTCTTCCCCCCATCTGCAAGACATCCTAACAACGGGAAGGAAACTTTGTATGCACTTCAGCCACTCCTACACTGCCAAGCACACACTTCTTGAGCTACAGCGTCAGAACGGTATCCCCCAACATAGTCTGATTTGCGATGTTCCCACCAGTTGAAATTCCACCCTACATATGTTAGATCGACTATACGAACAGAGAAAAGTCATCACTGATTTCTTGATGATCCAAGCAGATAGGGGGACTCCCCTGTGTAACTTTAATGTGAACCAGTGGCAGCTCATACGTGACAACTGCCGTTTGCTCAGGCCCTTTGAGGAAGCCACTTTATTTGTCAGTCGCCAGGATTACGGCATGAACGACGTGATTCCGCTGCTTCATGGCAAAATGGGTGGTTTATCTAGTCATCTGAAAGAGGAGAGGAGGAGCAGGAGCAGCCAGTGGAGCTAGAGGGTTGTGAGGAAGGCGAGACAGAGGACCCAGACACACCGTGGCAGTATGCAATGGAGATGGAGACAGGTAGTCCCTCCGAGTCCCTTGCACAAATGGCACGATGCATGCTCAAGTGCTTGCCTAGTGACCGCAGAATTGTCTCCATTTTTCTGCGGGATGACTACTGGCTCTCCACCTTATTGGACCCTCGCTTCCGGCACAAAATGGGGGCATTTTTTAAACCCGCCGAGAGGGAGGACAAACTGACCTACTACAAAGATATTCTACGTAGTCAGTTGGCCGATGCCTATCTGCGCCATGGTCCATACTCAGGTCTGACTTGGGGGGACCTCTGTGCTCACCTTCCACTGCCATGGCTGCTGGGAGGTGGCAGGAGCAGCAGCTCCATCAGCAGCAGCCTCAGTCTTTAGTCGCTAATGAGTAGCTTTCTGCTACCGCATAGTGAGGCTACTCATGAGCAGCAGGAAGACCTGGAGCAGGGCCTGAACCAGCAGGTCGTGTCATACCTTGAAATGACCATGCCAACGCATCTTGAAGATCCGCTGGACTTCTGGGCAGCCAAACTTGACTTGTGGCCGCAACTGTTTGCCCTGGAAAAGCTGTCATGCTCGGCCAGGAGAACTTGTCTGTCCACGAAAAATGTGGAGAGACTCACCTTTGTGAAGATGAACCAGGCATGGATCATCCAGGTTTCCACCCACCAATAGCTGATGCATGCGAATAGCTGATGCATGGTAGCTCCTTCTGCTGCTGCCATCTCCTGGGTGTGTCTTTCAGGCAATAGATGAGCTCCTTCTGCTGCTGAAAACTCCTGGGTGTGTCTTTCAGGCAATATATGAGCTCCCTATGCTTCTGCCAACTCCAATGTGTTTTCAGGCAATATATGGGCTCCCTATGCTGCTGCCCACTCCAATGTGTTTTTCAGGCAATATATGGGCTCCTAATGCTGCTGTCAACTCCTGGGTGTGTCTTTCAGGCAATATATGGGCTTCCTATACTGCTGCCAACTCCAATGTGTTTTCAGGCAATATATGGGCTTCTAATGCTGCTGCTGCTGCCAACTCCTGGGTGTGTCTTTCAGGCAATATATGGGCTCCTAATGCTGCTGCCAACTCCAATGTGTTTTTCAGGCAATATATGAGCTCTCTATGCTGCTGCCAACACCTGGGTGTGTTTTTCAGGCAATATATGTGGTCCCTATTCTGCTGCCATGTCCAGAGTGTGTCTTTCAGGCAATATATGGGCTCCTAATGCTGCTGCTGCTGCCAACTCCTGGGTGTGTCTTTCAGGCAATTTGTGGGCTCCTAATGCTGCTGCCAAATCCTGGGTGTGTCTTACAGGCAATATATGGGCTCCCTATACTGCTGCCAACTCCAATGTGTTTTTCAGGCAATTTGTGGGCTCCTAATGCTGCTGCCAAATCCTGGGTGTGTCTTTCAGGCAATATATGGGCTCCTAATGCTGCTGCCAACTCCAATGTGTTTTTCAGGCAATATTTGGGCTCCTAATGCTGCTGCCAACTCCAGTGTGTTTTTCAGGCAATATATGGGCTCCTAATGCTGCTGCCAAATCCAGGGTGTGTCTTTCAGGCAATATATGAGATCCGTATGCTGCTGCTGCTGCCGCCAACTCCTGGGTGTGTATTTCAGGCAATTTGTGGGGTCCTAATTCTGCTGCTAACTCCTGGGTGTGTCTTTCAGGCAATATATGGGCTCCTAATGCTGCTGCCAACTCCAATGTGTTTTTCAGGCAATATATGAGCTCCCTATGCTGCTGCCAACTCCTGGGTGTGTTTTTCAGGCAATATATGGGCTCCCTATGCTGCTGCCAAGTCCAGAGTGTGTCTTTCAGGCAATATATGGGATCCTAATGCTGCTGCTGCTGCTGCTGCTGCCAACTCCTGGGTGTGTCTTTCAGGCAATTTGTGGGCTCCTAGTGCTGACTTGGGGGGACCTCTGTGCTCACCTTCCACTGCCATGGCTGCTGGGAGGTGGCAGGAGCAGCAGCTCCATCAGCAGCAGCCTCAGTCTTTAGTCGCTAATGAGTAGCTTTCTGCTACCGCATAGTGAGGCTACTCATGAGCAGCAGGAAGACCTGGAGCAGGGCCTGAACCAGCAGGTCGTGTCATACCTTGAAATGACCATGCCAACGCATCTTGAAGATCCGCTGGACTTCTGGGCAGCCAAACTTGACTTGTGGCCGCAACTGTTTGCCCTGGAAAAGCTGTCATGCTCGGCCAGGAGAACTTGTCTGTCCACGAAAAATGTGGAGAGACTCACCTTTGTGAAGATGAACCAGGCATGGATCATCCAGGTTTCCACCCACCAATAGCTGATGCATGCGAATAGCTGATGCATGGTAGCTCCTTCTGCTGCTGCCATCTCCTGGGTGTGTCTTTCAGGCAATAGATGAGCTCCTTCTGCTGCTGAAAACTCCTGGGTGTGTCTTTCAGGCAATATATGAGCTCCCTATGCTTCTGCCAACTCCAATGTGTTTTCAGGCAATATATGGGCTCCCTATGCTGCTGCCCACTCCAATGTGTTTTTCAGGCAATATATGGGCTCCTAATGCTGCTGTCAACTCCTGGGTGTGTCTTTCAGGCAATATATGGGCTTCCTATACTGCTGCCAACTCCAATGTGTTTTCAGGCAATATATGGGCTTCTAATGCTGCTGCTGCTGCCAACTCCTGGGTGTGTCTTTCAGGCAATATATGGGCTCCTAATGCTGCTGCCAACTCCAATGTGTTTTTCAGGCAATATATGAGCTCTCTATGCTGCTGCCAACACCTGGGTGTGTTTTTCAGGCAATATATGTGGTCCCTATTCTGCTGCCATGTCCAGAGTGTGTCTTTCAGGCAATATATGGGCTCCTAATGCTGCTGCTGCTGCCAACTCCTGGGTGTGTCTTTCAGGCAATTTGTGGGCTCCTAATGCTGCTGCCAAATCCTGGGTGTGTCTTACAGGCAATATATGGGCTCCCTATACTGCTGCCAACTCCAATGTGTTTTTCAGGCAATTTGTGGGCTCCTAATGCTGCTGCCAAATCCTGGGTGTGTCTTTCAGGCAATATATGGGCTCCTAATGCTGCTGCCAACTCCAATGTGTTTTTCAGGCAATATTTGGGCTCCTAATGCTGCTGCCAACTCCAGTGTGTTTTTCAGGCAATATATGGGCTCCTAATGCTGCTGCCAAATCCAGGGTGTGTCTTTCAGGCAATATATGAGATCCGTATGCTGCTGCTGCTGCCGCCAACTCCTGGGTGTGTATTTCAGGCAATTTGTGGGGTCCTAATTCTGCTGCTAACTCCTGGGTGTGTCTTTCAGGCAATATATGGTCTCCTAATGCTGCTGCCAACTCCAATGTGTTTTTCAGGCAATATATGAGCTCCCTATGCTGCTGCCAACTCCTGGGTGTGTTTTTCAGGCAATATATGGGCTCCCTATGCTGCTGCCAAGTCCAGAGTCTGTCTTTCAGGCAATATATGGGATCCTAATGCTGCTGCTGCTGCTGCCAACTCCTGGGTGTGTCTTTCAGGCAATTTGTGGGCTCCTAATGCTGCTGACAAATCCTGGGCATGTCTTTCAGGCAATATATGGGCTCCTAATGCTGCTGCCAACTCCAATGTGTTTTTCAGGCAATATATGGGCTCCTAATGATGCTGCCAAATCCTGGGTGTGCCTTTCAGGCAATATATGGGCTCCTTATGCTGCTGCTGCTGCCGCCAACTCCTGGGTTTGTCTTTCAGGCAATTTGTGGGCTCCTAATGCTGCTGCTAACTCCTGGGTGTGTCTTTCAGGCAATATATGGGCTCCTAATGCTGCTGCCAACTCCAATGTGTTTTTCAGGCAATATATGAGCTCCCTATGCTGCTGCCAACTCCTGGGTGTGTTTTTCATGCAATACATGTGCTACCTATGCTGCTGCCAAGTCCAGAGTGTGTCTATCAGGCAATATATGGGCTCCTAATGCTGCTGATGCTGCTGCCAACTCCTGGGTGTGTCTTTCAGGCAATATATAGGCTCCTAATGCTGCTGCCAACTCCAATGTGTTTTTCAGGCAATATATGGGCTCCTAATGCTGCTACCAACTCCAATGTGTTTTTCGGGCAATATATGGGCCCCTAATGCTGCTGCCAACTCCTGGGTGTGTCTTTCAGGCAATATATGGGCTCCTAATGCTGCTGCCAACTCCAATGTGTTTTTCAGGCAATATATGAGCTGCCTATGCTGCTGCCAACTCCTGGGTGTGTCTTTCAGGCAATATATGGGCTCCTAATTCTGCTGCCAACTCCTGGGTGTGTCTTTCAGGCAATATCTGGGCTCCTAATGCTGCTGCCTACTCCTGGGTGTGTCTTTCAGGCAATATATGGGCTCCTTATGCTGCTGCGAACTCCAATGCATTTTTTCAGGCAATATATGAGCTCCTAATGCTGATGCCAACTCCAGGGTGGGTTTTTTTCATACAATATATGTGCTCCCTATGCTGCTACCAAGTCCAGAATGTGTCTTTCAGGCAATATATGGGATCCTAATGCTGTTGCTGCTGCCAACTCCTGGGTGTGTCTTTCAGGCAATATATGGGCTCCTAATGCAGCTGCCAACTACAATGTGTTTTTCAGGCAATACATGGGCTCCTAATGCTGCTGCCAACTCCAATGTGTTTTTCAGGCAATATATGGGCTCCTAATGCTGCTGCTGCCAACTCCTGGGTGTGTATTTCAGGCAATATATGGGCCCCTAATGCTGCTGCCAACTCCAATATGTGTCTTTCAGGCAATATATGGGCTCCTAATGCTTCTGCCAACTCCAAAGTGTTTTTCAGGCAATATATGGGCTTCTAATGCTGCTGCTGCTGTCGTCAACTCCTGGGTGTGTCTTTCAGGCAATATGTGAGCTCCCTATGCTGCTGCCAACTACAATGTGTTTTTCAGGCAATATATGGGCTCCCTATGCTGCTGCCAAATTCAGGATGTGTGTTTTTTTGGCAATATTTGGGCTCCCTATGCTGCTGCCAACTCCACTGTGTGTCTTTCAGGCAATATATGAGCTCCCTGCTGCTGCTGCCAACTCCTGGGTGTGTCTTTCAGGCAATTTATGGGCTCCTAATGCTGCTGCCAACTCCAATGTGTTTTTCAGGCAATATATGGGCTCCTAATGCTGCTGCTGCTGCCGCCAACTCCTGGGTGTGTTTTTCAGGCAATATGTGAGCTCCCTATGCTGCTGCCAACTACAATTTGTTTTTCAGGCAATATATGGGCTCCCTATGCTGCTGCCAAGTCCAGAGTGTGTCTTTCAGGCAATATTTGGGCTCCCTATGCTGCTGCCAAATTCAGGATGTGTGTCTTTCAGGCAATATATGGGTTCCTAATGCTGCTGCTGCTGCTGCCAACTCCTGGGTGTGTCTTTCAGGCAATATATGGGCTTCTAATGCTGCTGCCAACTCCAATGTGCTTTTCAGGCAATATATGGGCTCCTAATGCTGCTGCCAACTCAATGTGTTTTTCAGGCAATATATGGGCACCTAATGCTGCTGCTGCTGCCAACTCCTGGGTGCGTCTTTCAGGCAATATATGTGCTCCAAATGCTGCTGCCAACTCCAATGGGTGTCTTTCAGGCAATATATGAGCTCCCTATGCTGCTGCTGCCAACTCTTGGGTGTGTCTTTCAGGCAATTAATGTGCTCCTAATGCTGCTGCCAACTCCAATGTGTGTCTTTCAGGCAATATATGGGCTCCTAATGCTGCTGCCAACTCCAATGTGTTTTTCAGGCAATATATGGGCTCCTAATGCTGCTACTTCTGCTGCCGCCAACTCCTGGGTGTGTCTTTCAGGCAATATGTGAGCTCCCTATGCTGCTACCAAAATCAGAATGAGTGTTTTTTAGGCAATGTTTGGGCTCCCTATGCTGCTGCCAACTCCACTGTGTGTCTTTCAGGCAATATATGTGCTCATCATGCTGATGCCACCTCAAGGCTCTGTAATTGTGCCACTCTGCGTCAGCGAATCTAATAGCGACGCCTCAAATCTGCATGTCATACTTCTTTACAATAGTATTTCACTAACCCAGCATGCATGCTATGCATGTTACAGCCAAGCAAAATGTTCTGCAACCCTATAGAGCCTCTCGGACGCTCAGAAATAGCTGTTTTTAACAGCGATTTGTCGCGAATAAATTCGGACCGAAACTATTTTTCCTGGAAAATTCGGTGAATCAGCCGAATCGAATTTTTCAAAAGTTCGCTCATCTCTAGCAGTGATATCTTGTAAATGTAATGATGAAAAGCAGGCCAGCGCCTGAAAAATACAGCAGCAATCTTTTCAGGATGGGAAAAATTGATAAATATGCTGTGCAGCTTCAAAAAGACGGCGGTACAAATTGGCGCACACTGGCGCTGGTATAATAGTCAGTCGGGTCTAACAGGCGCTGACACAGGCTGTCAAATACCTAATGCTACAATCAAAGAAAATTAGGTAACATCGGGTGTTGTGACTTCCAGCGCTGTTGTAGACATGACAGCATTACCAAAAAGAAAAAGATCTCAACATACCAAAACTGACGCTTTAGCCACCAGAAAGATGCTAAATGGTGCAATTCATAAATAAGGCCCAATGTTTATTAATAAAAAAACATGTTAAAGGGGTGCTCTGGTGTTAGAAGCATATATGTAAACGTAGATAAAAGAGGGATTCTTTCTGCTTTAAAATACATTAGCGTTTTCTGTTTTTTTTTCAAGTCATGAACATCTGTAATTAGGACTGTCTGTATCCCTGATAGAAACCTCTGGAGGTAGAAATATTGGCCACAGCATTTTCCCAGCAGAATAATAAACCCTGCTACTAATTTTCTCATCAGAAAGCTGTGTTAACATGCAGAGACAGGAGAACTCTTCCTCCCAGACTGACATTGCTTGAGCTCATGTTATGTTAATCAAACCATTCATAAAGTCACCATACAGATCGGTATAAAGTAAACTTTAGCTGCAGCTGGCTAATTGGTTAAAAGAAAAGTGGAGAACTGATTAGATCAGAATAAAGTAGAAACACTCTGCAGTAGTTTTGGGCTTCTGCAAACTTTACCCAATTTTTTCCATTCAGGCAAAACCAAAAAATAGCTGAAATTGGGTCACATTTAGTGGTTTTCTTTAGTGGCCTGTAGAGAATAGCAGAGGGTTTCTTTAGCCAATGAATGCATCTGAAAATGGAAAAATATAGAAGAAAACCTGTTAAACCATAGTAGTACATAATAGTACATGCCTGAATTATAGTGGACCAAAGCCCACCCTGGAGTATATGAGACTCCAGGGCATGCATAATGCCCCCAAATCTAATTCAGGCATGTATTATTGTGTAATCCCCCCCAGGTCACCTTCTTTCCGGGTCCAACAGCGCATGTGCAAGCAGTGGCTGCATCCCCGCTATCCCTTTAGCAGGGCGCGTGCCCGTGCCAGGTATTTGGGAACGTTTTAGTGAGGGGGGGGGGGGGTTTGTGGGAGGTCAGGAGAAGTGGTGGTAGAGTGATGTTTGTATAGTGTTATTATCTCAGTGGTGTAGAGGCGTGGCCTATACGGCCCTGTGAGATACGTTTGAGGGGGGGGCCCCCTACAGTCTGCTACCAGGAGGTATCACCTGGTTCTCATCCGCAGCCAACGGTCCCGTTGGTCATGCCAGTGTGAACCCTGGTAGTATCCCTGGGCGGAAAGAGGGGGAAGTACCTCTGAATCATCTACTGAGGGTTATAATTCCATTAAACATATTTTGCAATATACCAAAAAACAAATCAAATTTATTTTCCTCTCATTTGTTCAAGCAGTATTGCTTCATACTTTTCCAGAAAGGATTTAACTCTTAGTAGTCTCTATTTTAAGAAAAAAGTCCTTATGTACAGTACTTGGTGTGGTGACACCCTGGATTGGGTTCTGGTCACCGTGGTTGTTCTGGGGTCCTGTGTGCCCTCAGGTTGTAGCAAGATGCACTCCGTTTGGTCGGTGCGGACCTCTTTCACAGACGCGTTTCGCTTTTCGCTTCCTCAGTGTGTGGGTCCTTATGATCTGGTATTTGTGCATTAATGCAGGATGGGATTAGTATAGAATAACCATTGTTCATACACCTTGTTTAAATATAGACTGTCAATTGTACATAAAAACTGAATACAGAGTAAAGCTTACATTTTTCTTGGGTGGTCTTTTGGAAGTAGCAGTAGTCCCTTCAGCGTGTGGGCTTTGGTTGCAGCGGTTATCTCAACACCATTATTGGATAGGTGTATCACCTTAAGAGTGATTTAAGGGAGATAGTGTGAGTAAGTTTAGTTTCTGTTCCCCGGAGCTGCCCATCGCTATGGGTCTTATAACCCCTATATATATATGTTGGGGGATAAGTATTATATGTAGCGTCCTGTTGAGTAGACATTCCCTAAGGCGCTGCTTACCTTACTGGTTATATTGTTCTGCATAGCCGATGCGCCGGCTATTCTATGTAGCCATTCGCCGGCACCCCCTGCGTGCTTGGGGGGCGTATCCGCAATATTGTTGTGGTGTCGTCTGATGGCGGTGTCTGCGCTGTGCTTCCCGTAGGTGCGCTGCTGGGTTCTGCTCGTGTGAGTGTCCCGGGTTTCTTTGCGGATATACGGGGCCGTGACCCGCAGGGTGGGCGGGCTTGGCGTTGCCCGCGCTCCCTGTGGTGTGCCTGATTGGTTGGAGAAATCAGGGCCGGAAATGCGTAGACGCGCTGTTTCCGGTGCGGCCCTGTCCGGTTATTGGCTGCTAGATAGTGTCAATCAAGATGTCAGTTACGTAGTGGGGGCGGTCTTTGGAGCTATAGGGTTGTCATGGTACCAAGACGCTTTGTGTTACATCATCTTACTAGTGCGGCTCTAGCGCTGTGTCAGTATATGGGGGGAGAGAACCGCTGTTCCATGGCCCTTCGTGCGCTGCGGGTCTGTTGCTATTAGTTCCATGTACAACCGTATACAACATATTCATGGAGGCTTAATCAGGAAAATAGTTGAAAAATAATAAAGTATATTTGATGACATTATTAAGCTCATGATCATTGTTTTAGAGAGGCTGACAACCTCGGTATGGTTACCAGACTGTTTATAAAGCATGGTGACTTTGTGTGGAGTGAAAGAGTTTTAATATTTGACCCACTGTTACATGTGTGTATGTGCTGAGTACTCTGAGGTTATTCACCTTGGTGCCAACCTGGCATATACTGGTCAATTCTATTGTTGTATGTTTTGATCATGTGTTAGTGAAAATGGATCTTTGTGGCCTAAGGGGCCTTTTTGGTTGGTACTCAGCTGGTTCATTGGGTGGGTTTTTATGGAGTAATCCTATGTGTCACAATCCATTCGTGTTGAGCGGGTACTAAGAGGTAGTTTTCTGTTTGGGGGGCAGTTGCAGTTGTTTTTATGTTTTGTTGCAGTTCTGGTTGGGAGGGTTTGGGTTTATGGTCATTTTTTGGGGTCTGGGTTTTGGAGATCCATGTTATTTTAAAAAGGGAGAGAAGCTACATGTTTCGTTCAGTCCAGGTGGGTGTGTGGCCTTCAGTTTGACTATCCACTTGGTTTCCTTTTGCAGAGTTATCTTCTGAATGTCTCCACCCCTTTTGTGCATGTGTAGTCTTTCTAGTGCTTGGAAGTACGTTCCCTTCGGGTTGGCGGCATGTGCCTTGGCAAAGTGACGGCCTATGGGTGTAGCTAGGTTCCTGTTCCGGATATCTCTTAGATGTTCAAGAATTCTTAACCTGAACTTCCTATTAGTTTTGCCAACATAAAATCTCCCACATGGGCATGTCATTAGGTATATAATGTGTGGGGAATTGCAATTCACAAAGTGTTTTATGCTGTGTGTCTGTTTGTTAGGTAGTGTGAGGGTAGTTCCTTGTTTCAAAAATTGGCATGTACTACAGCCCCCGCAGTTGTATAGTCCCTGTGTTTTGCAACATTTGGCTTCCGATTGTTCAGAATAATGGCTTTTTACAAGTACATCCTTGATGGATTTGGTTCTTCTGAAGACCAAGTGTGGTCTCTTTGGGATCAGTGGTGCTAGGTCTGGGTCATGTGTTAGGATGTGCCAGTGCTTCTGGAGGATGTTCCTGATCTCAATGTGTTGTTTTGTGTACGTTAGGATGAATGGTGCTGATGGAGGTGACTTCGTCTCTGTCTTCCTATCTGGGAAAAGTAGTTTTTGTCTGTTTTGTTCCCCTGCTTTGTGGTAGGCTCTTTTGAGTACTTTCTTACTGTAGCCTCTTTGGAGTAATCTGTCCCTGATGCCATTTGCTGCATCTTGGAATGCTTCCTGGGTTGAGCAATTTCTTCTGGCCCTCAAATATTCCCCATAGGGGATGCTTTGTTTTAGTGAGGTAGGGTGGGAACTTGAGGCTCTTAAGATGTTGTTTGCCGCAGTGGGTTTTCTGTAGAACTTGGTGTTAATGTTCCCGTCCTCATCTATGTTGATTTTTAGATCGAGGAATGTTATTTCTTTTGTACTAAAGTCTAGTGTGAGTTTCAGGTTTAGTGTATTTTGGTTAAGGAGGTGGTGAAATTCCCTAAGTTCTTCTTCCGTGCCTTCCCAGAGGACAAGTATGTCATCTATATATCTATACCAGGTGGCGGCTTTCTCTAGGTAGGGAAGTATGTCCTTATTCTGCCACAGGGTGTGTTCCCACCAGCCCAAGTAGAGGTTGGCATAGGTAGGGGCACATGTCGTGCCCATCGCTGTGCCTTGTATTTGTTGGTATAGTTGGTTTTGGAATAGGAAAGTATTGTGTGTTAAAATGAAGTGTAGTAGTCGGATGAGGAAGGAGCTATGTTCATATTGGTTTATATCTAATTGGTCTAAAAAGGTTTTAACCGCTTGTAGACCCGCTTGATGTGGTATGCTGGAATAAAGTGCTTCTACATCGAAGCTTACTAGTATTGTACCCTTTGTTAGTGTCATGTCATTCAATGTTTGTAATAGGTGCGGTGTGTCCTTAATGAAGGATGGTAGGGATTGTACATATGGCTGGAGGTGTTTGTCTATGTACCTGCTTGCTGTACTCGTGAGTGATCCTATTCCAGAGACTATGGGTCTGCCTGGTGGGTCTGTGCTGGATTTGTGGATTTTTGGGAGTGCATAAAATGTCTGTGTAACCGGTTTTTCTACTCTGAGGAAGTCTGCTGTTTTTTTGTCTATGATCTTATGTGCTTGGGCGTGTTCTATGAGTGTATGGTATTCATCTTTGTCTCTATGCAGTCTTGTCATGGGGACTTTCTGGTACCAGTCTTTGTTGTTCAAAATCCTCTGACATATTCTCTCATACTGGGGTCTGGTCATTATTACAATGTTTCCCCCCTTATCTGCCGGTTTGATTACAATGTCTGGATTCGATTCCAGTTCTTGTAGTGCCTTCTTGAGTTCAGGGGTGATGTTGTTGGGTCTCTGTCCCTTCGTCGATAGTCTTTCTATGTCATATGTGACTAGATTGACAAATGTTTTAATGCTGGATTGTAGATGTAAGGGAGGGAAGTAGGTGGATGGTTTCTTGAGGGGTCTCGTCTGGTCTGGTTCCCCTGTTCCCTGTGTCTGCCGGGTCGGTAATAGTAGTGGGGTTGTGTGTGTTGGCGGGTCCTGTTCAGCTAATAAGGCCTGTAAATTTGGGAACGTTCCCTGTTAAAGGGTAGTAGGGGATACAGCTGCCAGCGCCCCTTAGATCCGCTCGCCTTAGATGAGTTCTTGGACGAAGGGGCGGGAGCAGATCTGAGCGTGCTGACTGGACAAGAGGCTGCACATGTGCCGTAGGACTGAGGGAGGGTGGATGAGATCAGGCGACCTCGGGGGTTTCACACAGTGGGGTATCGGGGGGTCGCTGGGGAGCAAAGACCGAAACCCAGGATAGTCAACATTCTGGGTTTTGGTCCACTTTTATGTTGGAGGCCTCTGGTAACAAAATAATATACATCATCATTAAGGGGTTGATTCAGGAAAAGCTGAAAAAATTATCTTGGCAGTTTTAAATTCACTTTAGGTGAAAAAAAGTATGACATTTCTGCAAAATCACCAGCTAAGAAGCAAAATCAATGGCACTGTTTACTCAGAAACTTACTAAGAAAACAACTTTTCACATTGTAGTAAAAAGTACCATTGACTTTCATTCTCTTCCTAGCTGCTGACAGCAACAGTGTAATTCATATGCTTTTTTTATTGATTTTTTTATAAATTCTTTATTTATTAAAGATTTTCAAGAAATGTTCACAATTCCAACATGTAAAAGATTTGAAATGTGCATTGACAACAGCTCGCATTACGTTATATTTCAAAAAAGACACTTCTGCCCAGCCACTGACTTCATTATTGTGCTCGCTTACATTTAACCCTTATTTCTTCCAATTGGCATTCAGAGCAATTCTGACAGTTAACACCCAAGTCACGTAAGAAACCAAAAAAGGAATTGTTACACAGAAAGGTGGTGGGGGGAGCGAATTGGGGGAAGCTAGGAAGGAGTGGGGACAGGGAGGGTCCTCTACTTCAAGCCCAGCAACTCTTTGCCTTCCGGGGTCTCAGTAAAGGCCATCCAGCTGTACCAGGTTACAGCGAACTTCTCATATGTATCGTCCCGTGAGGATATGAGACTTTCAAATCTCATGATGTTGTTCACTCTCTGACACCACATACTTAGGGTGGGGGCCTATTTGCTCTGCCACATCTGTGGGATGCAAGTCTTCGCTGCATTCAACAAGTGGCAAGTTATAGAATTACGATACTGTTTCAAAGGAATCTCCGACATGTGGAAGAGACAAAGAGCAGGATCGTCCGGGACCAACGCTCCTAAGACCTTCACTGCCTAACCTGGCTCCAGTAATCTTTTAACTTGGGACAGGACCAGAACACATGCAACAGGTCTCCCCTTTCCCCATCACATCTCCAGCAGTCCGGAACCCTGTACCATCTGGTGAGCAAGTTATACCTGCACTCTTGGTATCGAGTGCATATCAAATTCTTATGCGGTAGCGCCAATATTTTTTGGCGTTGCTTGGGCGTCCCGGTTACATTTAAGTTCCTTTCCCATTTTTCTAGGTATGGTGGGTCCTCTGCGTCCGGAGGGGCCACCCACAGCTTGTAAATCCTTGAAAGAGTGTGCCTCTCTGTCTCATTACTTCGGCACATCTCTTCAAAGACAGTTCACGCCTACCCTCCCTGTGCTCCTGCAAGGAGGCCAAAAAGTGCCCCAGTTGCATATGTTGCCAGGGTGACCACATCTAGGGATCCCGGCTCTCTGTGCTAACTCATCCAGGTCAGTCCAGCCCCCCCGCTGATACGAAGTGACCTCTCCTGTACACATTCTCCTCAGTCCAAGTCTTTGCTAGTTGGCCTCCACACCCCTGGAGTGAAACGCGGGTTTCCCAGGACTGGATACATGGGGGAGGAGGAGGGAGAAATTTCCTGGTGCTGAAACACAGCTCTACACACTTTAAGCATAGGACCTATAGTAGGGTGTTATCTTCCCAGCTTGTTCCCCTCACTCGCCATCCAGGGTGCCTCTCTGACCTGGAATTCTAGGAAGCTCTGCTCTAGTCTGACCCATTGCTTGTTCTGACTGTGGACACACCAGTCAACCACCCTAAAAAGATGCGCAGCAGAGTGATATAGTATTGGGTCTGGAACTCCTACGCCCTCTTGCTCCTTCGTTCTAGTCAGATTTCCCACCTTCAACCTCGGGTTTTTTCCCTGCCCAAATAAAACTGGTAAAAAACGAAAGTATGAGCGTGGAATGGTGGGGATATTTACGTTTAGTGCCTCGGACTTATGAAAGTTAATCTTGTATCCCGAGAGAAACCTATACTCCCTTAGCTTCTTCATAAGGTTGGGCAGCGGCACCTCCGGGCAGGACAAGAACAAAATTAGGCCGTTGGCATACGCCACCACCTTGTAGTGCCCTGAATTAATTTCCAACCCCCTGACATCCAGGTTTCCTCCGCACCCTGCACAGAAAAGGCTCCAATGCCAAAATGATGATCAGTGGTGATAAGGGGGAGCCCTGCCTTGTCCCATTCGAGAACTCAAATGATCCAGAAGAGTACCCATTTACTCTCACCGATGCCGAGGGAGAGCTATATAGTCTCTCTATCCAGTTCAGCATGTTTGGGTCCAATCCGACATGCCTGAGCACCGACCTCATGAACTGCCAATTCACTCTATCAAAAGCTTTCTCAGCGTCGGTGGAGAGTAACAGGGTGGGTGTATTTTGCTTCTGTGCCAAGTGTATCACAGCACTTTGGTGGTATTGTCTCTAGCCTCTCCTTGAGGCATGAATCCCACCTGATCAGGACCCATCACTGAGTGCAGGTGCGGGGCAATCCTAGACGCCAGGAGTTTTGCAAACAGTTTAATATCTGTATTAAGCAGCGAAAATGGCTTATAGCTTGCGCATAGGTTGGGGTCTTTCCCCTCTTTAGGGATCACTACAATATGTGCCCTTAACGTATCTCTAGGGGGGGCCTTTATGATGGAGTTCATCATTAGCAGAAGCTTTGGGACAGGTGGGGAAATAGTTTCTTGTAGTATTGAAGGTGCAGTCCATCAGGGCCCAGCGCCTTACCTGTGGCTGTGCTAGCCATTGCATTCTGCAACTCCAGCAACAAGATCGGTCTCTCAATCTCTGCGATGGTCTGCCACCAGAGCTTGGGCAGCCCCGAGCCCTCAAGGTACTGCACACATCTCTGCTCCAAGCTACCCTCCTGGGACATTGGCAGGTTATACAGGTCCTTATAGAATTTGTGGAACACCTCAGCAATATCCTCTACCAGGTGAAGCATATTTCCCTTGGAAAATCTTTTAGGTACAAAGGTTTTAGCTCTCTCCGCTGTCAAAGCCCTGGTCAACATTCTGCCGCATAAGTCACCGGACTCATAGAAGGCCTGATGGCATTTTACCATCTGGGCTTTTATTTTGTCGCAGCAGACCGTTTTCAATTTTTCCCTCAACATAGTCAGGGTCGGTATGTGGACGAGCGATAACGATTTTTTGTGTAATGCTTTCAGCCTACCTATCTCTTTTGAGGAGACCCATGGTGCATTCCAAATTCTCCTTCTTAATCCTGGCCCCCTGCCCTATCAGAGACCCCCCGATAAAACACTTGTGAGCCTCCCATAAGGTCCCAGACGCTACTTCCGGACCAGAGTTCAATTCACAAAAACTCTTGAGATCCTTCGGAATGACTTTCAGCACTCTCTGGTCATCCATCAGTGCGATATTCAGCCTCCAGGACCATCTTCTAGGATTGGGGGTAAGGTTTTTGATCGTGATAGTGATGGGCGTGTGATCGGACAAGGTAATGTTGCCTATTGTGGTGTCCTCCACTCTAGCCAATTGAGGGTGCAGGACTAGGAACATATCTATTCTGGAGTAAGAGCTATGTGGGTGTAAGAAGAAGGTATAGTCCCGGGTGCTTGGGTGTTGGATTCTCCAGGGGTCCGCCAATTGATACAAATTGAGGGTTCTCCTAAGACTCTCTAGTTTGGTGTAGGCAATGTAGGGTCCCTGCTTAGAGGTGTCTAAAAGTGGTTCAAGCGCTGAATTAAAGTCCCTTCCCAGAACTAGCTCACCCTCCCAGAAGCCTGCAAGCGCCTCTAACAAGCTCTCTATGGAGGCAACTTGTTCCACGTTTGGGGCGTATATGTTGACCAACGTAAACATTTCAGACTGTATTTTCCCCTTTACAAGTAGCCACCTGCCTTCCTTGTCTGTTTTGTAGTCCTCGAGTTCCCACATGAGGGATTTTGAGATCACTATACTGACCCCCTGGGACCTAGAGTCAGGTGAGTAACTGTGGTATGATCTGGGGAAGAATCTATCCCCCAGCGTTGGAGGGTTAGATGCTTTAAAGTGTGTCTCCTGTAGAAAGCCTATCTGTGCGCCAAGGCCCTTCAGATTCCTTAGGACCAACAATCTTTTTTCTGGGCTGTTTATGCCCTTGGTGTTAATTAAGGGACACAATTTTGGTCCCCGTCATCTTGGCCTTCCCCTGGAGAATCCGTCCACAAGAACAGCTAAGGGCGATGGACCCAACCAGCTAGGTGGATTAGATAGTGTCCCCAAAAGGGTAGGGGATGGAGGGAGGGAGGAGAGAGGGTGTAGCGGGAAACAATACAACACTAAACAAAGGACAAACATAAGCAAACCAACGTAAACTCTACCTATCCTATATGGAAAGAACAAAACTCGACAGGCCCAATGGACCCGCGAGCTGAGGTAAGGGGCCTGTTGGCATGAAGATGCAGCTGTGGCTACTCCCTCCCACACCAGGCTGGCCATTAGGCTATAGTACTGCAACAGTTAACCATGAAAGTGAAGGGCAGCAAACCCAAAATATCAGTGCAAAATAGACAGAAGCAACATATTCATGCCTTAACTTGACACCAATGCCAAACCTCTACCGCAAGTTGGGCCATCCAACCCCTCCCCCCTGCGGGAGCCAGCCCCAACGTGTTGAGTGCAGGGCGAAAGTGCACGCAGCACTCGCTGCGCGCCTTCGATACTCTGCCACTGTCAAAGGGGCAGGGGAGGGGGTATCCCTGCAGGGGAGGGTGGGTAGCCTTCACGTTGTATGGTCTGGCTTGTATTCTGTTTTGGCGTTGTCCTCCAGGACACCTAGGGCCCGCGAGGGGGGGGGGGACGCCACTCTCATCGCCAGCCAATCTGGAACTTTGATCGGCTCGCACCCGAGGAAGGAGAACAAGTCCGCCAGGCCTTTCGGCGATTTAAGCAGAAAAATGTCCCTCTCCTCATCTAAAAACTGTCTCAGAGCTCTTCGCATCACGAGAGTCCTCCTCAAGAGGTCTTGTAGGATCTGGATACTGGCACCATCGAAGTCAATGTTTCCCTTTCTCCACGCCCCACGTGCAATCTCTTCCTTCAGGGTATAATGATGGACCCTGCAGATCACGTCCCTTGGCCTCGAGGGGTCTGGGCCAGGAGGGCCCAGTGCCCTGTGTACTCTGTCCAGCTCGATTGGGGTGGCAAGGTCTCTCTCCAGCACTGTGTTGAATATTACCGCCATAATACACTTCAGATCTTCGCCCGTAGATGATTCCGGGATGCCCTTAGGCGCAAGTTGTTTCTGCGGCTCCTATTTTCAATGTCGTCCATATGAAGCATCTGAGTCTGGAGCAGTGTTTCCTGCATGTCGCACTTCACTTCTAATGCTTGAAGGCGGCTTGCAAATGACGGACCCTCTGCCTTTAAGACGGCGACTCTTTCCGCGACCTCCGCAACTTGCTGTTTGACCTCTTGCCTCCTCATCCCGCTGGCATGATCTCTCCACACTCGCTGTTCCAGTGGTGCTGGGGCCCTCGTCTGTCCCCTTTTCCTCTCCTCAGCTTGCTCCTTTTCTTGGCCATGATGTCTGGTTAAAAAAAACTCAGGTCTGCTGCCGTTTTGCTCGATTTTCCCGGGCACAGGTGCGGGAGCTCAGGGAAAAGCTGCCTCACGGTTCCATACCTAGGGCACGCCCCCCACCTTAAGTGATTTTTTTACTACCAAACGTTTACTCTTCATTAATTGACCCCACCTACATTTTAGAGTTGATTCAGTATCGTAAGAATTTTTTATTCTTACATTTTTTCATGAGAAAAAAAAACATTGTCAGCACACTATTTAGCTGTGTACATTTTTTAAATATTGGCACAGCTAAAATGATGCTGAATGCAAAATCATTATACAAAAAAAAAATTACACAGTGCTGAATCAGCCATATAATATTTAAGGATGAGTTCAGAACCAGGTGGAAAAAGTTCATCTTGGAGTAAGAATTCCTCTTCAGATGAAAAATCACTCCCTTGTTTTAACACCAGGGCCTTGATGCAATCATTTTTTCTTTTAAACTTGGGAACATGCGATCAGATCGCATATATGGAAAATGCAAAGGAGTGATTCAGTAATCCAAGCAATTTCGAAATCCAAGTGTGATCAGTGGCGTCAAATGACATTTCTGTAACAAGCATTTGTGAAAAAGCATTCCCGGACTATTATATGTGCTTTTCAAGCGATTACATTATTTAAAAGTAGTGAGTTGCAGGCTTATAGGTGCTGGAGATGGAGAGAGGATGGTAATAAGAACCATGGATGATGCACAATTTTGTTTTTATAAAATAAGAATATATGGCCTGATGCAGAGCCTCCTTGTTCAGCTATCCCGTGCGTTTTCCGTTGTTTTTGGGCTGTGATCGGGTCAGGAAAGGGTGCTACGTTGCTTTTTGTGTGCGTGTATGCGCTCAGGTGTTTCTGCAGGCGCCTTTCCGATTGTCGGCTCGCAAGAGGCTGAACTCCGTGAAAACGGACTGGCCGTTGATTGGTCCGTTTTTTAATTGATTCAGAGCCTTGATTTTCGATTGAAACAAGCCCAATTTAACAAGGGTGTCGACGCTTCACTTACGGGCAGTCTTAGCAGCCGTATTTGATCTTTGTGACTTGGAAATGCATTCTGCTGTGCGTGAGCATCAAAGGCGTCAGCTACGCGGCCTGGTTGTTAGGAGCATGGCAGAAACCAGGCTGCACCGAACACGTCTGGACATCGATGGCATGCATGACCTTGAGCTATTCAAGCTCACCCGCCTTAACCGTGTTTCTCTCCAGGACTTGTATAGGCAGCTGCGGCCATGGTTAGCCCGCACCACAAGGAAGGGGCATGCGATTGCAGGTATGACCAAATTGGTTGGCTGCCTGCAGTTTTTGGCAAACGGCTCATTCCAGAGACTGGGTGCCTTCTCCGTGGGGATGTCCCAGTCTACGCTGAGCCGCAGCCTTACCAAGTTTTTGGATGGCATGGCTACCCTGGCACCCAAATATATTTTTTTCCCTGACACAGTGGAAGCCTGGAATGCGGTTAAGCTGGCCTTTTATAACATAGCCGACATGCCCAACGTCATGGGTGCCATCGATTGTACCCACGTATCGTTAATTCCTCATGCTGACCAGGAATATCTGTCCAGGTATGTGGTTTAGGTCAGCATGTATGTGCAATGTTGGCCAGAAATGTTCATTATTCATTATTAAGCAGACCTACACCCTGTGTATACCAAACATCCATTGTTTTTAAATATTGTTTCTGTAAAAGTATATTTTGAATTATGTTTCCACTTTTGTACCCACTAATTCCTGTTGTATTTTGCTTTTGCAGGAACAGGAAGGACAGGGCCATTCAATCAATGTGCAGGCAGTGTCAGGCCCAGATCTGCAATTTTTTAGTTTGTTTGCAGCCTTCCCTGGTTCCACCCACGATTCTCACATTTTGAGGAACTCCAGCCTCTTTGTGCGATTTCAATCAGGAGATCTGTCTGGCGGATGGCTACTGGGTATGTGTCCCAAAATTGTTGTTGCTGTCCACCATGTTTTTTTGATTTTTTCTGTGCCTGTACCCCACTAATCTGTTATAGACTCCAATCCAGTACAAGTTTTCAATCGCTTAATTACCACTATTTTCTCCTATGCTTTTTTTGGTTAGTCTCCACTATTCCTTCCTGTCCTGGCCCTCTTAGCTATGTTGCATCCCACAGTCATTGTACAGGAGCGTACTGGGTGGATGTGCATGTTGCCTCATCAGAACTGTGCTTTGCTCTGACACAGCACAGCTCACCTATTGTCCCTGTTCACTAATGCTGGAATGCTAAGCAGCACATTATTGCGCCTCTTCCCCTTAGGCCTCTGTCTGTTGTTCCCTGTTCTTAGCATTTTAAAGTAACATAACATGCCCTTTTTTTAATTAGCATGTAAGGTACTTGTGGCTATTCGTTATTCTCATTTTTTTTTAATTTATTTTGGGATTATAGTTAGGTGTCGACTAGTTCTGGGGCCTGCCACTACATATGTTGCAAAGAGGCCCATTTGTCATGCGTATTTTGTATTATGGTTTGTGCTTAATTCTTTGGTTTTATTTGCAGGTGATTCTGGCTATCCATTGCTCCCATGGCTACTTACCCCCATCCTCCACCCATCCTCGCAGGCCCAGGAGCGATATAACACTGCGCATAGGAGGACTCGCTCCATGGTGGAACGGGCCTTTGGCTTGATGAAGATGCGCTTCCGCTGTCTGGACCAGACTGGGGGTGCCCTGCTGTATGAGGCCGCCAAGGTCATCAAAATAATAATTGCGTTCGGGGTCATGCACAACCTGGCCATATAAAGCCGGGTATCAAGATACACTGACCTGCCTGAAGCCACTTTACAGATTTCTGAAGAAGTCACACCTCCCTACTCCGGATCCCAATGTGGCACAGCACAGGCGATCCATTCCCAACTTGTGGACAATGTTTTTTCTTAAATAACATTCCTTTGTTTTGTTTGTTTTGTTTATTTTTTTGTTGATCCCCAAAAAATTAAGTTACAAACTTTTTTGTTGTATTATTTAAAGCTTAACGTGGGGTCAAATACATAAACACATCCATTTAGTGGTATGCAGAGTATGAGGTGCCAGTTGATGGCTGGTGTGAGTGAATGTTTGCGGCAATATGTGCAAGGCTCTGATTAATGAGCTGCCATTGGTGGAACATTTCACCCATATGCCTGGTTAGTTGTCTGGTTTCTTGCAGCAGCCCAGAGACATTTTGGTTTAAAATATATAATTGGTTAGACATCGAGGTGATTTGGGTACACACAGTTTCATTAAATCTCTGTGTGTTTGCAGAAAATTCAACATTCTCCTGGTGCCAGGCTTCCTCCATGATCTGCAGCTGTCTCCTCTGGCTGATATGCCGCCTTGGATGTGTTCTGCCACTGGCACGGGTGGGTGGTTCTGCTCCAGTGGCTGCTGGTGGCTGGCTTGGCGCAGAGTCTGTTGTGCGGACAGCAGAAGAGGTTGGTGCCACAGAGGTTTGGTTAGTGGACACCAGGGGCTGAAGTTGCTGGGCCTGTTGGCTCTGATGTTCGCCCACTGGTTTTGTTGGCCTTGGCTGCATCTGAATTGTGTCCTCCTCCTCCAAATCACGAATGTCTTCTATAATTGGTGGACTGGGTAGGTTCTGCCAAGAAATGTAGCAGGTATTGAGTCCACTATTTAACATTAAAAGGATGCAAGTGCAATTTCATAAGTCTACACAGTGGACCATTGACTTACCTCATCCAAACACTCAGGTTGGTTTGTGTGGACTGAAGGCTGTTGTTGCATGGTCCTCCGGGACAAGCCAGGGGTAGTTTGGCCTTGTGGCGTGTCTTGAGTTTGTTCTGGGACTAGAGAATGTACTTTTAGTGTTTCAGCAAAGGCCAGTGTGTATTAAAGAGTATAAAACTGTTTGGGTACCAATTTAAAAGGCTCAATGTAAAAACATACTCACCTCCGGACCTGACATTCCTGTCTGTGTCTAGGCCCCCTGGTAGGCCCTGAAGGGTTGCCGGGTGAATATATGTAAACACATGTTCTTCTGCTGGTGTTAGGATGATTTTAGTTGGGATCCCACCCCCTGTCTGCAGGCTGGGGAAGATTAAAGCACACCTAATAAGTGTTTAAGCATTTACACTCTAAATGGACTTTACCTCTGCTGGCGGAACATGTCCATTTTTTTTTTTACCATAATATTTCAGGTCACCAAATTTTCGCTTAATTTGCTCAACATCTCTCCTCACAGAACCAACACTATTAACTTGCCGGCAAATCTTATCCCAAAATCTCCTGCTTGGCCTGCTTTGTGGTGGATTTAGAATAACACCCAAATAGGGCATCATAGTGCTCACAAACAGCAGTGGCTACAGCCATGCTTTGGACATCACAAAAACGGGCTGTAAGTGAGCCACGGCGCAGCTGGCGCCCACATTGGTGTGTTGTGTCCCTGGCAGCAGACGAGATTGATGGCTGGCTGTCTGGGGAGTAGTTTAGGTTTCTTGGGCTGATGGGTGAGTGTGATGGAGTGCATTGAGCTTTAAATAGTTTTCCCGTGAGGGCGTGTTCTTCAGTGTGTGCGGCTGCGTGCTAATGTGCACTATTGTTATTTTTAGATGATGATGTCGCAGGACCCAAAGGAGAGTGGATGAAGCGGGGCAAGCTGAAGAGGTGCCTGGGGAAGGTGAGTGATTTGATGCATAGAAGCCTAACCTAATCTGACATTCAGGAGGCACAAAGAGTCAGTAATATCCTTGTGTTTTTGATCCAAACAACTTCACAGCAGCAACAGATGGTGGACCCAGGGAGGAGGTTGCGTCCCAGACGCACTGTTGGCCATAAGCTTTTGTAAGTTTATCCTAGATATCGTACATGTAGTTTAACTCCTGCCCAAAACTAAAAAAAACATGGTCCAAGAAACATTAATGAAATAACTTAGGGCAAAATGAATCCTAAAAATGGACCAAAAATAACCCCTAGATAAGCACAAAATAGTTACAAGGCAAAACTGATGATGTTTTTCATTCACAGATCAAAGAAAAGGCCAACAATGACCAACAAGAAGAGCCTCCTGTACTGTTCCAAATTAAAAAAAAAAAAAAAAGTTTTACAATTTTACCAAAAAGTATTTTAAATTTTATAAAAAAAAAAAGTTTCAGTAAAAAAAAAATAATTGTGGTGTGTTCTCTTTCCTGCCACTGTACGTTCTCACAACATAACCATACAGTTACATGTCCCAAAAGGACAGGAGAAGAGATTTAGGTAAGCATTAAACACAGGGAAGAAGAAGAAAAAGAAGAAGGAGAAGAGATTAAGGTAAGCACTAAACACAGGGAAGAAGAAGAAAAAGAAGGAGAAGAGATTAAGATTAAGGTAAGCATTAAACACAGGGAAGAAGAAGAAAAAGAAGAAGGAGAAGAGATTAAGGTAAGCATTAAACATAGGGAAGAAGAAGAAGAAAAAGAAGAAGGAGAAGAGATTAAGGTAAGCATTAAACACAGGGAAGAAGAAGACAGATTCAGGTAAGCTACTTTCTGAAGAAAATGTTGAGAAAGGAGTAAGTACCAAGGGTCCAATTGAGGGCTGTTCCATCTACATCTTAATTCCTCAATGTCGCACCAGTCTCGACCCTTCAGGAGGTCCTTCTCCCTGATCGTGCCCAAATCCCCCCAGCGCCCCACTGCCGGGCAGGACAACCCCCGGGCCCCCGCCGCGCCCCACCCACGGACCAAATCAGCCCGCGAACTGGGCCACGACGCCAGCCAGGGGGACGCCCCACACCGCACCCCACCCACAGCAAAGGGTCAGGTGGAGAACCGGGTCAAAGGGAGAGGGAGCCACCTCATGGAAAGAAAGGGCCAAACCCACGTCACCAGACCCGAGGACAACCACATCAAACCCGGCCGACGGAGCCAATGAGGAACCCCCAGAGACACCCCCCGGGAAGGGGATCCCCTCCAGATCGGGGCCCTTGAGCAGACATCAGGCTATAGCCGATGGACCGCCACACGGCGGCACCCGCACGGCGAGGAAAGTCCCCGCAGCAGGCCCCGCCGGGAACGGCCCACCAACCGCCCGACGAGAGCAGAGGACCCCCAGCCCCCCCATTCCCAGACGCGAGGAGAGAACACCATGCATCATGTACATTAATTATCAACTTCTATACATGCATGAACCATAAACAACAGGCATAAAATGTGAACATAAGGACCAGACTATTATAAACGGCAAGTAAGCAGAGCTCTAAAATCAGCGTGCAATTAATACGCGTTACCTCCTATCAACCGTCCATATGGCCGGGATCTCCCTCGTGCTCCGGGCCGGGACGGTGAGCCGGGCCTCTCCTGTCACGGCCCCGTCGCTGCGGGAGTGCATCCGCTCTCTGGTCGAGATCCGGAACCGACCAGTCTGGAACCGGTATGGGTGCGGATCCCAAGAATTCAAAAAGACCCGCCAGTTGCTCCGGCGATCTCAGGGCAAATGATCACCTGTCTTTCCGCACCAGAAGCTGGAATGGGTGACCCCAGCAGTACGTCGCTCCCTGGCGCTGAACGAGATCCAAAAGAGGTTTCACTAATCTTCGCATATGCAGGGTTCTGCGAGACAGGTCCTGCAATAAAATTACATGTGCGCCATTGAGATCGATAGGGCCCTTGTTCCAGGCAGCTTGCATAATTGCTTCTTTGATCTGAAAAAAGTGCACTCTACATATAACATCTCTCGGTCTGCCGGGGTCACCGCCTACAGGGCCCAAGGCACGATGGATTCGGTCGATTTCAATGGTCTCCCCCGAAGGGCGGCCTAAGAGGGTGTTGAACAAATTACACGCCGTTGCGTTCAGCTCCGCAGGGTGAACCGACTCCGGGATGCCCCGCAGTCGGATATTGTTGCGGCGGTTTCTATTCTCCAGGTCATCCTGTTGGACCTGTAGGGTAGAGAGCATTCTGCGTGTGGCATCGCGATCCTGCTCCAGAGCAGCAATCCTGGCCTGGATATCTGACTGGGCGGCCGTATTGGTGTCCACTTTGTCAGACAGATCCGCCATGGCGTTTTGCATAGATGTTATCTCTCGGCGAAAAGTCCCCTCCATCCTAGAAATGTAAGACTCAAAATCTGCTCTTGAGGGTAGTGATTTAATGGCATCCGCCACGTTACATCTCACTGATTCCATGACGGCGGAGATCAGAGCCCTGGGCGAAAAAGCTCCCGGAGAATCGATGCTTTCATAACCCGCTGGAAGGTCATTAGGTGTGGGGGGTCGGGACTCCCATGAGCGGCTCACGGGGGTTGGGCTGCAGGGTCCCGGCGAGAAAGCCGCCCCCTGCCCCCAAGCCTCCACTGGGACAGAAGGGCCACACTCTTCATGAAATACCGGGGCAGAGGTAGTCAATTCCCCTCCAGGGGACAAAGTAGGTGAATGGGGCAGACCAGGTGACAGGGTGAGCCCAGCAACCGTCCCCTTAAGAGCAGATTCTGCTATTTTCATGCCACCACAGGACTCCCCTGGCTGCCTCCCATCTTCAGCACAGTTTACCTGTGCCACCGTGATTGACACATGCTGGCTCCTTCCACCCCTCCCTCCCCCTTCACCTTCATTCTGCATTGCTGGAGGACCGGAGACAGGTGATAAGGGAGACAGCTCACCAGCAGATTCTGAGCCGCCTTCAGTCGCGCCCATCGTCCCGGGCAGTGAGGCCCACAGCCCGCAGCTCACAGCATTAGGGCCCTGGCGGTCACAATCCGGAGCGGCGCCCGCCCCCGCCGGCCACGGGGGAGACGGCGCCATCTTGTCCTGCGCCCGTACAGCTCTCGCAGAGACTCGCGGCGGGACCAACTCCTCTCCTGCCGCCCGAAGGGGCACCGGGTCCGACCCCTCTCCACCCGGTCCCCGCCGATCAGGTATGTCGGGCGGCGCTGCCGCCGAAGGATTAGGGGGTCCTCCTTCCCCAGTCGGGCACACGTGGGCCGTCGCCATTACAGGCAGCGGCGGCCTGGGATTCTCGGGTGGGATAGCCCCAAAGTATGTGGATATGGGGGTCCCCTGAGAGGATCTCACCGCTCCTCTGGTCTTCCGCCTCCTGGACATCACTTTGCTAAACGGTTGCTGTCTGTCTAAACTGCAAATTCCGAGGGGATAACGGGGAGCCTCCTAGAATCGCTCCTCACGGCGCCATTAGCAGGCCACGCCCCTCAATCTGGTGTGTTTTTTTTGTGTGTATTGGCATCTGCATACTTGCGTTTAATCTTTTGCGTATCTAATATGTATTTGCTTCGTATTTTTTTGATGTGTATAATATGTGATTTTTATGAGCTTATGCATGATACAGAGCCTTGATTAGGCATGATTTTGCCTTCGAAAGTGACCGATAAAATGGGGTTTTCACACCCCGAGCTCACCTTGGCAGGGAGTCTGAGGATGGTGGCCATGATGACTTATGTATTAACATCACACACAAACACACACAGGAAGACAAAGACTAAACACACACAAATATGTGCTGTAATGTGGAATTTTGTGAAATCTATTGGCTTGTAACACACACAAATCACAAGCCAATTAACACCTCTAGCACATTCACTAACTATTGTTTTTGTTTTCTTCTACAGACTCGGACCAAGAGGAGTGACAGGTCCCAGTGCGAATGGTGGCTCCCCAACCCCAAAACCCCCACCAGCCCAGTAAGTTTATAGAAAAGTGACTATTTACTAACATGCCTTCTTTAACAGGTTTGCAGGAGGCAGAGGCTAGACACTAAGGGGTTTATTCATCAATGGATAGCGGCAGGTTGTGCCTTGTAAGCAACAGGTAACATCTGGTGAACGCTGGGCGCTGTACGCACTGTACGCAATACCACATTTATGAAGCTGATTCTGGTGAGCATCTCTTACAGCATCACGTAGCGACCGATTCATCATCACAGACGGCTCAGCAGATCCCAGCAGCGATGTTGCTTCCAGAGCGCCTGGTATTACCTGTTGCTACCTGTTGCTATCCCATACATTTCAATGGACGTTCATTTTCTTCTCTTTAAACAGGGTTTTCTTTTAATTTTTTTCCTCAAATAATTGTTTGTGTCACCTCTCCGGGCCAAGAAAGAGTCATTTTTGATAACTTTTTGAATTTTAAATACTTTTATGCAGAATTGTCATTACAGGTCTGGCAAATGTTCATGTCACAATATTATAACAATGTCATTCCATGTGTTTTCACTTTGTTACTGGTGGATATGTGTTCAAAAACATATGAATATGGTGTGAGTCGGTCACACTGAGCAGTTTCTAACATTCACTCCCATATAACGCTGGTGTTAGATCGACCGACATACATCAAATTCATCAATGCCGGCCAGGTTACCACAGCGACTGAGGTGCTCTGTAATAGCGACTCACAGCCGATCAGAGTGGCAACTAGCAGTCGCTCTTAGCGCTGCTGTACAGAAGCTCATCTGCCGTTACCTGGCACTAGTAATGAATCAGCCTGCCATTGTTTTTGTCTTTTACAGTCTACAGTGAAAAAGATGCACAGCAGCGTCTGCAGGAACTGTCAGCTGCTGTACATAGGCTGGTGGGAGAGTTTGATGAGCTGGCCACAGCCATGGGGAGCCACCCACCTGAAGACACTGGGAGCCTTCCACCTTCTTGTAACCCCCTCCCCCAACATTGATTATAGTTTTAACTAATATTTAAATTTTTTTATTTAAGGTTTTATTTAAAAAAATATTTTATACAAAAATAAACACATTTTAATAAACTATTATTAAAAATAAATAAATAATAAATACTAATAAAAATAAAAATTAAATAATGTTGTGGTGTCTTTCATGTTACAGAATTTTCAACTATAGTAATGTTTACATTATATCCATGTGGGCATCCCAAATATACAACTATCAAGGAGGTAAGCATTAAGATTAGAAGAATAGAAGAAGAATATATGGCAAACATGGCATGGTATGCAAAGCACTTTGGAGCAGAAGAAACTTGGTGCAGCAATAAATAAGTAATAGAACACCAGGGCCAGGGGATGAAGATTGGCAAACACTAACACTAAAAAAAGAGAGGCTCGCATATGCGTACAAGTCAGCGTATGCATACACATTCCAGATAAACATACAAAAATGGCATTTATGGGCTAAATTAAGGGAAAAAGCAGGTCTTTTCTGTAAGGAATTAGTAGGACCTTGCTGGACACTGAAACATTACATAGCAAGGAACGTTGAAAAACACCCTAAAAAAGCTGGAAGACAAATTATTCGGCGTCCATCACCTAAGCCACGAGAGCCGTACGCACATCACTTTTGATGAACGAAGTGCTCCCAATGGAGGCTCTGAATCATGCGAAGGCACCTACAAACAGCGAGAAATATGTGTAGTGAATGCACGAAAGCAATTCTAGAAGGCTATTCTGTGAATTGTGTAATTTCAATGAACACCAGCTCTGGTCAGAGAATAACATCTTAACATATCTTTGTCTGATTGTATTCATTTCCTTCAGCAACTTGTCCATTGTCCAACTAAGTGTGTCCTGTGACTAGAGATGAGCGAACTTTTGAAAAATTTGATTCGGTTGATTCGACGAATTTTCCGGGAAAAATAGTTTCGGTCCGAATTTATTCGCGACGAATTGCTATTAAAAACGTCTATTTCTGGGCGTCCGAGAGCCTCCATAGGGAGTTGGCAGCAGCATTAGGAGCCCATATATTGCCTGAAAAACACATTGGCCTTGGCAGCAGCATAGGGAGCACATGTATTGCCTGAAAAACACACCCAGGAGTTGGCAGCAGCATAGGGAGCTCATATATTGCCTGAAAGACACACTATGTACTTGGCAGCAGCATAGGGAGCTCATATATTGCCTGAAAAACACATTGGACTTGGCAGCAGCATTAGGAGCCCATATATTGCCTGAAAGACACACCCAGGAGTTGGCAGCAGCATATGGAGCTCATATATTGCCTGAAAGACACACTCTGGACTTTGCAGCAGCAGCAGCAACAGCACAGAGAGCTCATGTATTGCCTGAAAGACACACCCAGGAGTTGGCAGCAGCATTAGGAGCCCATATATTGCATGAAAAAACCCACACAGGAGTTGGCAGCAGCATAGGGAGCTCATATATTGCCTGAAAAACACATTGGAGTTGGCAGCAGCATTAGGAGCCCATATATTGCATGAAAGACACACATTGGAGTTGGCAGCAGCATTAGGAGCGCATAAATTGCCTGAAAGACACACCCAGGAGTTGGCGGCAGCAGCAGCACAGGGAGCTCATATATTGCCTGAAAGACACCCATTGGAGTTGGCAGCAGCATTAGGAGCCCATATATTGCCTGAAAAACAC
The DNA here is from genome assembly GCA_027917425.1 of Gastrophryne carolinensis. Taxonomy (NCBI): domain Eukaryota; kingdom Metazoa; phylum Chordata; class Amphibia; order Anura; family Microhylidae; genus Gastrophryne; species Gastrophryne carolinensis. The sequence goes on from CM051234.1 coordinate 455,139,272, forward strand.
ATTGGCCTTGGCAGCAGCATAGGGAGCACATATATTGCCTGAAAAACACACCCAGGAGTTGGCAGCAGCATAGGGAGCTCATATATTGCCTGAAAGACACACTCTGGACTTGGCAGCAGCATAGGGAGCTCATATATTGCCTGAAAAACACATTGGACTTGGCAGCAGCATTGCCCATATATTGCCTGAAAGACACACCCAGGAGTTGGCAGCAGCATATGGAGCTCATATATTGCCTGAAAGACACACCCCGGACTTTGCAGCAGCATTAGGAGCCCATATATTGCCTGAAAAACACACCCAGGAGTTGGCAGCAGCATGGGGAGCCCATATATTGCCTGAAAAACACACCCAAAAGTTGGCAGCAGCATAGGGAGCTCATATATTGCCCGAAAGACACACTCTGGACCTGGCAGCAGCATAGGGAGCTCATATATTGCCTGAAAAACACACCCAGGAGTTGGCAGCAGCATTAGGAGCCCATATATTGCCTGAAAAACACATTGGAGTTAGCAGCAGCATTAGGAGGCCATATATTGCCTGAAAGACACACCCAGGAGTTGGCAGCAGCATAGGAGTACATATATTCCCTGAAAAACACATTGGAGTTGGCAGCAGCATTGGGAGCCCATATATTGCCTGAAAGACACACCCAGGAGTTGGCAGCAGCAGCAGCAGCATTAGGAGCCCATATATTTGTCTGAAAAACACATTGGAGTTGGCAGCAGCATAGGGAGCCCATATACTGCCTGAAAGACACACCCAGGAGTTGGCAGCAGCAGCAGCAGCATTAGGAGCCCATATATTGCCTGAAAAACACATTGGACTTGGCAGCAGCATAGGGAGCACATGTATTGCGTGAAAAACACACCCAGGAGTTGGCAGCAGCAAAGGGAGCTCATATATTGCTTGAAAGACACACTCTGGACTTGGCAGCAGCATAGGGAGCTCATATATTGCCTGAAAAACACATTGGACTTGGCAGCAGCATTAGGAGCCCATATATTGCCTGAAAGACACACCCAGGAATTGGCTGCAGCAGCAGCATTAGGAGCCCATATATTGCCTGAAAAGCACATTGGACTTGGCAGCAGCATAGGGAGCACATGTATTGCATGAAAAACACACCCAGGAGTTGGCAGCAGCAAAGGGAGCTCATATATTGCCTGAAAGACACACTCTGGACTTGGCAGCAGCATAGGGAGCTCATATATTGCCTGAAAAACACATTGGACTTGGCAGCAGCATTAGAAGCCCATATATTGCCTGAAAGACACACCCAGGAGTTGGCAGCAGCAGCAGCATTAGGAGCCCATATATTGCCTGAAAAACACACTCTGAACTTGGCAGCAGCATAGGGAGCACATATATTGCCTGAAAGACACACCCTGGAGTTGGCAGCAGCAGCAGCCCAAACATTGCTTGAAAGAGACACTGGAGTTGGCAGCAGCAGCCCAAAAATTGGCCTAAGAACACACCCTGGAGTTGGCAGCAGCAGGAGCCCAAACATTGCTTGAAAGAGACACTGGAGTTGGCAGCAACAGCCCAAAAATTGGCCTAAAGACACACCCTGGAGTTGTCAGCAGCAGCAGGAGCCCAAACATTGCTTGAAAGAGACACTGGAGTTGGCAGCAGCAGCCCAAAAATTGGCCTAAAGACACACTGGAGCTGGCAGCAGCAGCAGCAGGAGCCCAAACATTGTTTGAAAGAGACACTGGAGTTGGCAGCAGCAGCCCCAAAAATGGCCTAAATACACACTCTGGAGTTGGCAGCAGCAGCAGGAGCCCAACATTGGCTGAAAGAGACACTGGAGTTGGCAGCAGCAGCCCAAAAATTGGCCTAAAGACACACCCTGGAGTTGGCAGCAGAAGGAGCCCATATATTGCCTGAAAAACACACTCTGGACTTGGCAGCAGCATAGGGAGCACATGCATTGCCTGAAAAACACACCCATGAGTTGGCAGCAGCATAGAGAGCTCATATATTGCCTGAAAGACACACCCTGGAGTTGGCAGCAGCAGCCCAAATATTGGCCTAAAGACACACCCTGGAGTTGGCAGCAGCAGGAGCCCAAACATTGCTTGAAAGAGACACTGGAGTTGGCAGCAGCAGCCCAAAAATTGGCCTAAAGACACACCCTGGAGTTGTCAGCAGCAGGAGCCCAAACATTGCTTGAAAGAGACACTGGAGTTGGCAGCAGCAGCCCAAAAATTGGCCTAAAGACACACCCTGGAGTTGGCAGCAGCAGCAGGAGCCCAAACATTGGCTGAAAGAGACACTGGAGTTGGCAGCAGCATCCCAAAAATTGGCCTAAAGACACACCCTGGAGTTGGCAGCAGCAGCAGCAGGAGCCCAAAAATTGCTTGAAAGAGACACTGGAGTTGGCAGCAGCAGCCCAAAAATTGGCCTAAAGACAAACCCTGGAGTTGGCAGCAGCAGCAGCAGGAGCCCAAGCATTGCTTGAAAGAGACAGTGGAGTTGGCAGCAGCAGCCCAAAAAATGGCCTAAAGACACACCCTGGAGTTGGCAGCAGCAGCAGGAGCCCAAACATTGGCTGAAAGAGACACTGGAGTTGTCAGCAGGAGCCCAAAAATTGGCCTAACGACACACCCTGGAGTTGGCAGCAGCAGCAGCAGGAGCCCAAAAATTGCTTGAAAGAGACACTGGAGTTGGCAGCAGCAGCCCAAAAATTGGCCTAAAGATACACCCTGGAGTTGGCAGCAGCAGCAGCAGGAGCCCGAACATTGCTTGAAAGAGACAGTGGAGTTGGCAGCAGCAGCCCAAAAATTGGCCTAAAGACACACCCTGGAGTTGGCAGCAGCAGGAGCCCAAACATTGGCTGAAAGAGACACTGGGGTTGGCAGCAGCAGCCCAAAACTTGGCCTAAAGACACACCCTGGAGTTGGCAGCAGCAGGAGCCCGAACATTGCTTGAAAGAGACAGAGGAGTTGGCAGCAGCAGCCCAAAAATTGGCCTAAATACACACCCTGGAGTTGGCAGCAGCAGCAGGAGCCCAAACATTGGCTGAAAGAGACACTGGAGTTGGCAGCAGGAGCCCAAAAATTGGCTGAAAGAGACACTGGAGTTGTCAGCAGCAGCCCAAGAGTTGGCCTAAAGACACACCCTGGAGTTGGCAGCAGCAGCAGCAGGAGCCCGAACATTGCTTGAAAGAGACAGTGGAGTTGGCAGCAGCAGCCCAAAAATTGGCCTAAATACACACCCTGGAGTTGGCAGCAGCAGCAGGAGCCCAAACATTGGCTGAAAGAGACACTGGGGTTGGCAGCAGCAGCCCAAAACTTGGCCTAAAGACACACCCTGGAGTTGGCAGCAGCAGCAGGAGCCCAAACATTGCTTGAAAGAGACACTGGAATTGGCAGCAGCAGCCCGAAAATTGGCCTAAAGACACACCCTGGAGTTGGCAGCAGGAGCAGCAGCAGCAGGAGCCCAAACATTGCTTGAAAGAGACACTGGAGTTGGCAGCAGGATCCCAAGAATTGGCCTAAAGACACACCCTGGAGTTGGCAGCAGCAGCAGCAGAAGCCTAAACATTGCTTGAAAGAGACACTGGAGTTGGCAGCAGCAGCCCAAAAATTGGCCTAAAGACACACCCTGGAGTTGGCAGCAGCAGGAGCCCAAACATTGGCTGAAAGAGACACTGGAGTTGTCAGCAGGAACCCAAACATTGACTGATAGACACACCCTGGAGTTGGCAGCAGCTGCAGGAGCCCACGCATTGGCTGAAAGAGACACTGGGGTTGGCAGCAGCAGCCCAAAACTTGGCCTAAAGACACACCCTGGAGTTGGCAGCAGCAGCAGCAGGAGCCCAAACATTGCTTGAAAGAGATACTGAAGTTGGCAGCAGCAGCCCAAAAATTGGCCTAAAGACACACCCTGGAGTTGGCAGCAGCAGGAGCCCAAACATTGGCTGAAAGAGACACTGGAGTTGGCAGCAGGAACCCAAACATTGACTGATAGACACACCCTGGAGTTGGCAGCAGCAGGAACACAAAAATTGTCTGAAAGGCATACCCTGAAGTTGGCATCAGGAGGAACACAAAAATTGTCTGAAAGGCATACACTGAAGTTGGCATCAGCAGGAACCCAAAAATTGTCTGAAAGGCACACCCTGAAGTTGGCATCAGCAGGAACACAAAATTGTCTGTGCTCTAGTTAGATGAAATCAGCTTTAAGACCTGCTTGTGTGTAACAGATAGGGTTAAATGTGGAAACATGGGATGCCCAGTGGCCAGGGTTTTTTACAGCTGACACAAAAACAATTAAAACTGTGCTCTAGTTAGATTAAATCAGCTTTAAGACCTGCTTGTGTGTAACAGTTAGGGTTAAATGTGCAAACATGGGATGCCCATTGGCCAGGGGTTTTTACAGCAGACACAAAAACAATTAAAACTGTGCTCTAGTTAGATGAAATCAGCTTTAAGACCTGCTTGTGTGTAACAGATAGGGTTAAATGTGCAAACATGGGATGCCCAGTGGCCAGGGGTTTTTACAGCAGACACAAAAACAATTAAAACTGTGCTCTAGTTAGATGAAATCAGCTTTAAGAACTGCTTGTGTGTAAGAGATAGGGTTAAATGTGCAAACATGGGATGCCCAGTGGCCAGGGGGTTTTACAGCTGACACAAAAACAATTAAAACTGTGCTCTAGTTAGATGATATCAGCTTTAAGACCTGCTTGTGTGTAACAGATAGGGTTAAATGTGCAAACATGGGATGCTCAGTGGTCAGGGTTTTTTTACAGCAGACACAAAAACAATTAAAACTGTGCTCTAGTTAAATGAAATCAGCTTTAAGAGCTGCTTGTGTGTAACAGATAGGGTTAAATGTGCAAACATGGGATGGCCAGTGGCCAGGGGTTTTTACAGTAAAAACAAAAAACAATTAAAACTGTGTTTTAGTTAGATGAAATCAGCTTTAAGAACTGCTTGTTTGTAACAGATAGGGTTAAATGTGCAAACATGGGATGTCCAGTGGCCAGGGGTTTTTACAGCAGACACAAAAACAATTAAAACTGTGCTCTAGCTAGATGAAATCAGCTTTAAGACCTGCTTGTGTGTAACAGATAGGGTTAAATGTGCAAACATGGGATGCCCATTGGCCAGGGGTTTTTACAGCAGACACAAAAACAATTAAAACTGTGCTCTAGTTAGATGAAATCAGCTTTAGGACCTGCTTGTGTGTAACAGATAGGGTTAAATGTGCAAACATGGGATGCCCAGTGGCCAGGGGTTTTTACAGCAGACACAAAAACAATTAAAACTATGCTCTAGTTAGATGAAATCAGCTTTAAGAACTGCTTGTGTGTAACAGATAGGGTTAAATGTGCAAACATGGCATGCACATTGCCCAGGGGTTTTTACAGCAGAAACAAAAGCAATTTAAAACTGTGATCTGGCTATTAAATCAAATGAAAATAAAAAAAAAGCTTTCTCTGTCACTTTATCTGCTGTCCCTGCCTCGATCTTTCCCTGGCTCTCTGTTGCTCTCCCTGTCCTTCGATGTCTTTCCCTGTCTCTACCCAGCTCCGTTTTCGCCGCAATACAACGCTGAAATGCGCACCAGAAAGATGGCTGCTGCTTATATACCGCTGTGATGTCACTGGGGTTCCTGGCTGCTAATAGGCTGAATGTGACCTTCCCATGATACCTTGCTCAGGGGATATGTCCAGACACGTCCCTCCACCATTTTACAATGCCTGTAATTGCAGTAAATGGAGTTTAAAGAAAAAATGTGATCGATCGAATCGTGGGGAAATTCGGATTCGTTCAGAATGGAATATTTCATGAAATTCAGAACGAATTCGAGTTCATCCGAATCGATTCGCTCATCTCTACCTGTGACATACCCACAGCAACAGCTCCCAGTCTCTGGCATGAGTCATGTACAAGAAACTGTGCAGGCATCCCACAAACTTTATCATCCCACTTCTGGCATGTCCCCAAAATGTTGTTGGGTTCAAATACTGCTTCGGTTTGGCATATAAAGCAGATACAGCAAGGTGATTTTACCAAGTCAGCTCAAAAATGGTCCAATATTATATATGGTTAATGCTCATCCTCCTACAGAACACCTTTGGCGTGCTGTGCATTAAATTATCTTTATTATTCCAAGAATTCTTGCATTAATGCTGTTAAATGCTTAATTTGGCAATGCTTTTGCCTGTGAAAAGGGGCTCCTGCTCCTGCTGTAAAAAGGACAAGAGAAATTGCACCATTTATTTAATGTTCCAAGGGTTATTTGGACAATTGGATTGTATGATATTATGGGCCTTATTAAGGAAACGCTAGCGCCACATAATGTCACACAGTGGCAGCAGCGCCACATGAAAAAATCCATATTTAAGACGCTACAAAAGTTTTGTGCCTTAAATAGCGCCACATAGCGTTCAATTTATCACTTGCATGGGGTGTATTTGTAGCACCGCACTGTGTTGCTGGCTGCGCCATATCACATAAGGTGCTCAGTGTTGTTCTCCCATAGACTTTAATTGTCCTTTCTCGTGTTCTTGTTTTGGTTACTTCTTGTTTGCATTTTTCTTTTTTTTAGTCCTCCTTGAACTTGCATGGGGTTCTCTGCATGTTCTGACTGTGTTTTTATTTCATTTTTTGTACTTTTGTTATCTTTGGCTAACTTGCGTTTTCAGCCCCGGCACTATTGTGTCATGTCAATTTACTGTGACTAATGTCATTCCAGGTGTTTTTCCCTTGGTCATTGTGCTTACAGCGTTTTTTAAAGCCTTTATTTGTATTGCACCAGGCGCTAAATGACTTGTCGTCATGTTTTAAGAGCGTCAGGACTGGTGCTGTTGTTTTACGTGCTGAATGCGGCATGGAGTGTGAGCTTACTGTCGTTCACCCATGGCGCTACCTGTTATCGGCGCTATGTTTGTCTTAAATGTCCCACCGTAAATATACTGTTCACTGTCATTTCAGCATTCAGCAAACGTTACTGTGTAGCTGATCAGACATTTGTCTTTTAGCCTATGCACCACAGGCCATTGCTTTTTCAAAGGTTCTTTGGCTTTCCCCACTGCCTGCCTGCATAGCTTTCTTTCTCCGCCGTGTGTTCTGGACCAAATCACTATAGGGGAAATGTGATTAGTTATGATTGCGCCCTTCCAGTTTGTGGTCTCAGCGGTACGGAGTGGCTATGGCACCCACCCGTCAGTGGGTGGGTCGAGTGGAGCCCCAAGTAAATGGGCAGATCCTCAAAGTAAGTGTTCTTTTTATTATGTTTTAGTGGCTTTGTGTGTTTTCTTGTGTGTCTGTGTGTTTTTTGCACATGTGTGTTTCCTGTGGGTGTGTCATTCCCATCTAATTTTTTTATGTCTTGTTCTTTTTGGATTTGTTTTGTTCTAGTACGCATTTTGGCCTCCTTAACTCTTTGCCCGTTTGCATTTTTCAATATCTAGTATGTTTTATTATATTGCGCCGCTGCATTTTCGTTTTGTGTACTTACATTTTTATTTGCATTTTTGATTTGTGTTTTTTCCCCTGTGTGTTAGGTCTGTTGTTTGTTATTGTTTCCAGCACCTCTTTACTTGGTCTATTTATGTTTATGATTTATTTATTTATTTATTTATTTATTTATTTATTTATTTTTTATTTGACCCTGCAAACAGACCCCCCCCCCCCCCAACTAGCTACTGTGTTGACTGTGTACTTGTTTGTCCCACCTAAGAAGTATTTCTTTGGTTAATATTTGCCTTTTCATTGACACAGATCCACATCCTCCTGCTGGATCATCCACACAGCCCCTACTTCACCCTTGTCCCCACCATCACCCAGTTGGGTCCAGTAGCATGGGACCTGTGATGGTGAGTAACTTGGAGGCAGTTTCATATGTTTTTTCTAATGACACCCCTCCCACTACAACTTAGGATTGTTGAAACCTTATGTTTGGTTTTGTGCTTGGAGGTGACTCATCCTTGTGGATGCGCAAGCACTTTAATTTCACTTTGGGTTTGTGGCCAATACTCGGTCCAACTTCACTACTTTTATGCCCCCTGTTTGTTGGTGTTCCCACAACTGTTTGCTTTGTCCACCTGTCCATCCATGCATGCACGAACTCAGCGAGTGTGTATCTTATTTTAAACCACATTGATGTGTTTACCATGTTCTTTGTTAACCCGCAAGTCAATGTTGTTGTGTGAATTATATTTTTGTTCTTTAATGACTTTGCTGAATATGCATTGCAAAGCATCACAGGAATGTGGCAGTATGTTTTGGGGTCCTGGGCAATGCTGCTGGACATGTGAGAAAAGATGCTTGGTGGTAGCAATAAATAGTTTTAGCGCTGGACACAAATGTTTGTGTGTGTAACCACATTGGACTTGTTATTCTTTTAAAACTTAGAATTTTAACATTTCTAAAATGTGTATGTTTGTTCGTTTTTTGGGGTCCATTGTTTTAATTTTGTGGTTGGGACATAACCATCAATTACAACCTTTACACATTACATATAAACGAAATAGGAGGTATGTATTAAGGCACAACTAAATTTATTTTCCATAATCCACAAAACCAAACTAAGCAAACACAATTACCTTCCAAAATCAGGGAAGGGTGGTGAAGGCACTTTATTGCGTGGTGGGTAACCCAGGGGTTGTGTGGAATCATCCCCTGATGCTTGAGACAGCTGCGGCTGTGTTGACTGATGGTGTTCCTCTGACAAGGGTGGACAATCATGGTATGGTAAAAAAAAGGAAAATTAAAATGCGTTGGATATTTACAAACAACAGCCAACTGTAGACCAACACATGTCAAACATTTAAGACACCTCTACACAAATGCCCCCAAACACTGCATAATTCTTTGCATTATGTGGGCCATGACAAAAAGAGGCAAATTCCTTGCCAATTTGAATCAAGCAGAAAAATGCATATGGGCACGACAGATTATATCACTCACATACCGGCCATTACCTCTATACTCCATTACTGGAATTTCAGATGTGAGGCCTAGAACACAAACCATAAGAAACTACATGACAGAATGTGATAACATTACCAAGCATAGGTCAATTGACCAACAGAAGCCATATGTGAAAGTTTGACAAATTGTGCAATTACAGTGTGAGCAGGGTGAACTTGGCTGGAGGATGCCAAAACTGCAGACATGTTGTGTGGCTCCATGGGGCCTAGGGGGGACAATGTGGCCTAGAAACAGAAGGCAAAAAAGAGAAGCAAACATGAGAAAATGGAGCATGCATGGTCCAGGCATCCTGGCCATCTCTGAACTCATTCCCACATACATCATATTTCCGGATGATGAGGAAAAGGCCCAACGCATCAAATTTGCAGCTTACAGCATGGCAGGGATCCCCAATGTGCTTGGGTGCATTGAAGGAACCCATATTCACCCCCCCCCCACAGCACAAGAGCTGCACTATCACAACCAGAAAAGCTTCCATTCTATGAATGGTTGTGTGTGATCACGAGGCCCCTGTTATATTTCCTATAGGGTCGTTAATGGTTGTGCTCCTATGCATAGGCGCACTTTTTTGTAGTGCCAAGTCATGCTCGGGCTTACTCCTGATTTATGGTCGTCAAAATTTGAAGCGCATTGTTAAAGGCGGAAAATTTGTGCATGAGCACACCCAATGTGGAAACATGCGCCTGAAATTCTTGACAAGCGCAACTTTTGTGCACCAAACTGGGGCATGCAACTGATTTATGGGGTGTTAAAATGGCAGAAAAGCATGCATAATTGTGTCAATTTTCAAAGTGAATTTTCTTCTGCAAAAAGCTGGAGTAAACTGCCTAACTGACTTCACTAACTAACAGGCTTATTTCATTCCTGAAACACATGTTGGCAGCATCCGGCATGTTTTTTAGCAATGAATCAGCAAAGCGTCAGCCACATCTTTATTTCAGTAATGTTTTGGGGTTTGTTGAGAAAAAAAAACACAAGGGTGTTCAAACATGAGTTTTGCACATTGAACTTATCAATGTGGTTACAGGGGCCTGGGTAGAAGGGACACCAGGATCAGTTGACAAGGCCATTACAGCTAGGCTGCCAGGAAGCTGAAAACCCAATTACTCTGCCCGTAAAGAAGCACAGTGAACACTTAAACATGTATGTTTTGGCAGGTGAAGATCAGATCTAGACCAACACAAATAAAGCATACAGCATTGGGGGTCTGCAGCAACACCTCAAGATAATGGTTCATGTGTTTGTTTAGCACCCACACTGTTTCCAAACATGGGCAAGCTCACTAGGCGCAAAAAAAGAAGAATGGGGACAGTGCCTAAAGATGTGTGTTCAAATACCTTGGTGGAATCATCCACTGATGATTGTATCGGCTGCTGCTGTGGTGGCTGCTCTTGCTGTGGTGGCTGCTGCCGCTGGGCGTCGGGTGAGTCTGGTGCAATAACAAACGGCAATCAAAATATATATATGAGATTCCCCACATACCTTTAAACTTCTGCAGCCTCTGCTCCATTTCCTGAATGTTAGATATCAGACCTATAAACACAGGGGATAACAAGAACAAATCAGGTGGGAGAGTGTGTGAACTGGAACCAACATGCGCTAAGGCATGATCAGCAGACACATTGGCAATATCTTCACAGGTGTGCACTTACAGACACTGTCAGCTTGGCTGGAGGCAGACAAGGCAAATATTTTCTTCAGAGACCTGCCCAATGTATAGTAACGCTTCTTTGTGGATTTGATGCTAAGTTGATGTGCAGCCGAGCAATTGAGGGTCTCAGCAATTCCTGCCAAAGATCTTGGTAAGTTCTTTCTTGCTCTAGCCCTGATTTTGGGGGCCAAATAAGACAGACCATTTTGACAGGGGGAGCCTTACCAGCGTAATATTTGTTTCACGTTTGAATTCTGGTTCACGTTTGGCAGATGGCTTTCTGGCATGCTCGACACCTCCTGCAGCAACTCCACTTGTGCCTGGCAGAGTGTGCTCCTCTTCATCAGGTGTATGGGGATGGCCCTGACTGCCCACTACACTGGTTTGTGAATTTTCATGAGTGGGTAAGACAACCACAGTCCTGGATGATCTCTACTGATTAGATAACCCCCAAACTCTGTTTGGGTAGGTGTTGTGTGTGTCTGTGTGTTTGCCTTTGAGTAGGTGTACACTGCGTAACTCTACGCTAAAATAGCTGTTCTGTGCACAACAGCCAAAGGCAGTCTGTGTATTGTCTGCTAGCAGGTTTGGGATTTGTGACATCAATTGCATTTTCTCTGGATCTGACATCCGGTGTAGTAAGCAAAGTCAGAAGGAGCAAGCAGCAAGCCAGAATTTTATTTTACACATTTTCTGGGTTGCATAGCATCTCCTTTCTTGAGCTGGCCAACATAGGGAGCAAGTTTTCAGCAGCCTAATGGTTGTTTCCACAATGCATCTGGTTTTGCATGCGCCTAGGCGTATGATTCATGGCTTTGTGCATGCGCATGGCTTCTCTTCTGATGGGCCCATTTTTGGTGTTTTACCTTAATTTTTGTGATTTTTGACAACTTTTTGTAACAACAATATAGTATCAACCGCCTATTTTGATCTCCCAAATACTGTTGATTTTTTTTATATACATTCTGTTAGTATACATATTCAAAATAAAGTATTCTAAAAGCAGTAAATCTTACTTACTAGCTATTATAAACTACAAATAGTGTATTATACTCTTATGCTATTTGTGCTAACAAAACAACTTCCCAACGTTCTCCAAAGAAGCCAACTACATTGGGATACCAGGACCACTGAAGCCCTTCAATATGCAGTGGGCCATTCTATAACTCGGGGGAATATTCTAATTCCGGAGAAAAAGATCCACATCCCAACGATGATTCATACCCCGGGGGGCGTGTGTAACCAATTTAAATATCAAAAAAACTTCTCTTTGAAGTAATTTAGCTTGCATATCCCCTCCTCTGGGCCACAACGTGACCTTCTCTATTGCAGTACATTTAAGATGTGACAAATCCCCCGCATGTATACCTTTAAAGTGCCACTCTACATTTGATAGTTGATTAGGCCAGTCTTGGGAGGCTGCAGCCACATATTGCATTTGGCATAGATCACACGCAATCAAATATACTACGCTGGATGAATTGCAATTAATAAAGCCTTTTATACAGAATTTCTGTTTTGTGACTGCGGATTGAAAATTCCTACCTGTAAGTGTGTATTTGCATAAACCGCAGCAGTGACCCGCACATTTATGAAACCCACTACACAAAAGCCATGTATGGGATATATCTTTGCTCTTATTATACAGGCTTGGAGACAATCCCCTCGATTCAAAATGCAAAAGTTAATTGATTTCGGATCGGGAATCGTAAGTTTGGGTGGGTGTTTGTAATTTTTTCCTTTTTTTTTGGCCATTTCGTATTCGCACGATCGTTCGCGCATAGACGTATATGTTCATACACATTTCGGACGTCAATTGGATATTTTGCGTTAGTTCGTGTCTTTTTCTCGTCCAAATCGTATTTTTTGCGTTCGATCCTATTTTTTACGTGATTGACATGGGCTTGCGACCAATTCAGAGAGCTGATTGCTAAGTGTTTTGAAGGCCAGTAAATAGCTGCTTTCCGAAATGTTTGCCGGCAGCTATTTGGCGTCGGGAGTAGGATGGAGAGGAGCGAGTTTGTGGCACATCAAGGTCTTATGCTGTTTGGCATCGATTTGATCCGGATTAGAGATGAGCGAACTTTTGAAAAATTCGATTCGACTGATTCGCCGAATTTTCCGACAAAAATCGTTTCGACCCGAATAAATTCGCGACGAATCGCTATTAAAAACGGCTATTTCTGAGCCTCCTAGAGCCTCAATAGGGTTGTAAACCATTCAGCCTTCCTGTAACACGCACAGGATGCGTGCTGGGTTAGTTAAATAATACTTTGAAGAAATATCACATGCAGATCAGAGGCATCGCTAATAGAATCGCAGAGCGGCACAATTGCAGAGAGTTGAAGTGGCATCACTATGAGGGGCAGAAGGAGCCCAAATATACACTGGAGTTGGCCTCAGGAGCACAAAAATTGGATGAATCACACCCTGGAGTTGGCAGAAGTTGGCAGCAGCAGCAGCAGGAGCCCAAATATACACTGGAGTTGGCTTCAGGAGCCCAAAAATTGGATGAATCACACCCTGGAGTTGGCAGGAGTTGACAGCAGCAGCAGCAGGAGCCCAAATATACACTGGAGTTGGCTTCAGGAGCCCAAAAATTGGATGAATCACACCCTGGAGTTGGCAGGAGTTGACAGTAGCAGCAGCAGGAGCCCAAATATACACTGGAGTTGGCTTCAGGAGCCCAAAAGTTGGATGAATCACACCCTGGAGTTGGCAGGAGTTGACAGTAGCAGCAGCAGGAGCCCAAATATACACTGGAGTTGGCTTCAGGAGCCCAAAAATTGGATGAATCACACCCTGGAGTTGGCAGGAGTTGACAGCAGCAGCAGCAGGAGCCCAAATATACACTGGAGTTGGCCTCAGGAGCCCAAAAATTGGATGAATCACACCCTGGAGTTGGCAGAAGTTGGCAGCAGCAGCAGCAGGAGCCCAAATATACACTGGAGTTGGCTTCAGGAGCCCAAAAATTGGATGAATCACACCCTGGAGTTGGCAGGAGTTGACAGTAGCAGCAGCAGGAGACCAAATATACACTGGAGTTGGCTTCAGGAGCCCAAAAATTGGATGAATCACACCCTGGAGTTGGCAGGAGTTGACAGTAGCAGCAGCAGGAGCCCAAATATACACTGGAGTTGGCTTCAGGAGCCCAAAAATTGGATGAATCACACCCTGGAGTTGGCAGGAGTTGACAGTAGCAGCAGCAGGAGCCCAAATATACACTGGAGTTGGCTTCAGGAGCCCAAAAATTGGATGAATCACACCCTGGAGTTGGCAGGAGTTGACAGCAGCAGCAGCAGGAGCCCAAATATACACTGGAGTTGGCTTCAGGAGCCCAAAAATTGGATGAATCACACCCTGGAGTTGGCAGGAGTTGACAGTAGCAGCAGCAGGAGCCCAAATATACACTGGAGTTGGCTTCAGGAGCCCAAAAATTGGATGAATCACACCCTGGAATTGGCAGAAGTTGGCAGCAGCAGCAGCAGGAGCCCAAATATACACTGGAGTTGGCTTCAGGAGCCCAAAAATTGGATGAATCACACCCTGGAGTTGGCAGAAGTTGGCAGCAGCAGCAGCAGGAGCCCAAATATACACTGGAGTTGGCCTCAGGAGCCCAAAAATTGGATGAATCACACCCTGGAGTTGGCAGGAGTTGACAGCAGCAGCAGCAGGAGCCCAAATATACACTGGAGTTGGCCTCAGGAGCCCAAAAATTGGATGAATCACACCCTGGAGTTGGCAGAAGTTGGCAGCAGCAGCAGCAGCAGGAGCCCAAATATACACTGGAGTTGGCTTCAGGAGCCCAGAAATTGGATGAATCACACCCTGGAGTTGGCAGGAGTTGACAGTAGCAGCAGCAGGAGCCCAAATATACACTGGAGTTGGCTTCAGGAGCCCAAAAATTGGATGAATCACACCCTGGAGTTGGCAGAAGTTGGCAGCAGCAGCAGCAGGAGCCCAAATATACACTGGAGTTGGCTTCAGGAGCCCAAAAATTGGATGAATCACACCCTGGAGTTGGCAGAAGTTGGCAGCAGCAGCAGCAGCAGGAGCCCAAATATACACTGGAGTTGGCCTCAGGAGCCCAAAAATTGGATGAATCACACCCTGGAGTTGGCAGGAGTTGACAGCAGCAGCAGCAGGAGCCCAAATATACACTGGAGTTGGCCTCAGGAGCCCAAAAATTGGATGAATCACACCCTGGAGTTGGCAGAAGTTGGCAGCAGCAGCAGCAGGAGCCCAAATATACACTGGAGTTGGCTTCAGGAGCCCAAAAATTGGATGAATCACACCCTGGAGTTGGCAGAAGTTGGCAGCAGCAGCAGCAGGAGCCCAAATATACACTGGAGTTGGCCTCAGGAGCCCAAAAATTGGATGAATCACACCCTGGAGTTGGCAGGAGTTGACAGCAGCAGCAGCAGGAGCCCAAATATACACTGGAGTTGGCCTCAGGAGCCCAAAAATTGGATGAATCACACCCTGGAGTTGGCAGAAGTTGGCAGCAGCAGCAGCAGGAGCCCAAATATACACTGGAGTTGGCTTCAGGAGCCCAAAAATTGGATGAATCACACCCTGGAGTTGGCAGGAGTTGACAGTAGCAGCAGCAGGAGCCCAAATATACACTGGAGTTGGCTTCAGGAGCCCAAAAATTGGATGAATCACACCCTGGAGTTGGCAGGAGTTGACAGTAGCAGCAGCAGGAGCCCAAATATACACTGGAGTTGGCCTCAGGAGCCCAAAAATTGGATGAATCACACCCTGGAGTTGGCAGGAGTTGACAGTAGCAGCAGCAGGAGCCCAAATATACACTGGAGTTGGCCTCAGGAGCCCAAAAATTGGATGAATCACACCCTGGAGTTGGCAGAAGTTGGCAGCAGCAGCAGCAGGAGCCCAAATATACACTGGAGTTGGCTTCAGGAGCCCAAAAATTGGATGAATCACACCCTGGAGTTGGCAGGAGTTGACAGTAGCAGCAGCAGGAGCCCAAATATACACTGGAGTTGGCTTCAGGAGCCCAAAAATTGGATGAATCACACCCTGGAGTTGGCAGAAGTTGGCAGCAGCAGCAGGAGCCCAAATATACACTGGAGTTGGCTTCAGGAGCCCAAAAATTGGATGAATCACACCCTGGAGTTGGCAGAAGTTGGCAGCAGCAGCAGCAGGAGCCCAAATATACACTGGAGTTGGCCTCAGGAGCCCAAAAATTGGATGAATCACACCCTGGAGTTGGCAGGAGTTGACAGCAGCAGCAGCAGGAGCCCAAATATACACTGGAGTTGGCCTCAGGAGCCCAAAAATTGGATGAATCACACCCTGGAGTTGGCAGAAGTTGGCAGCAGCAGCAGCAGGAGCCCAAATATACACTGGAGTTGGCTTCAGGAGCCCAAAAATTGGATGAATCACACCCTGGAGTTGGCAGAAGTTGGCAGCAGCAGCAGCAGGAGCCCAAATATACACTGGAGTTGGCCTCAGGAGCCCAAAAATTGGATGAATCACACCCTGGAGTTGGCAGGAGTTGACAGCAGCAGCAGCAGGAGCCCAAATATACACTGGAGTTGGCCTCAGGAGCCCAAAAATTGGATGAATCACACCCTGGAGTTGGCAGAAGTTGGCAGCAGCAGCAGCAGGAGCCAAAATATACACTGGAGTTGGCTTCAGGAGCCCAAAAATTGGATGAATCACACCCTGGAGTTGGCAGGAGTTGACAGTAGCAGCAGCAGGAGCCCAAATATACACTGGAGTTGGCTTCAGGAGCCCAAAAATTGGATGAATCACACCCTGGAGTTGGCAGGAGTTGACAGTAGCAGCAGCAGGAGCCCAAATATACACTGGAGTTGGCTTCAGGAGCCCAAAAATTGGATGAATCACACCCTGGAGTTGGCAGGAGTTGACAGTAGCAGCAGCAGGAGCCCAAATATACACTGGAGTTGGCTTCAGGAGCCCAAAAATTGGATGAATCACACCCTGGAGTTGGCAGGAGTTGACAGTAGCAGCAGCAGGAGCCCAAATATACACTGGAGTTGGCTTGAGGAGCCCAAAAATTGGATGAATCACACCCTGGAGTTGGCAGAAGTTGGCAGCAGCAGCAGCAGGAGCCCAAATATTCACTGGAGTTGGCTTCAGGAGCCCAAAAATTGGATGAATCACACCCTGGAGTTGGCAGGAGTTGACAGTAGCAGCAGCAGGAGCCCAAATATACACTGGAGTTGGCTTCAGGAGCCCAAAAATTGGATGAATCACACCCTGGAGTTGGCAGGAGTTGACAGTAGCAGCAGCAGGAGCCCAAATATACACTGGAGTTGGCTTCAGGAGCCCAAAAATTGGATGAATCACACCCTGGAGTTGGCAGGAGTTGACAGCAGCAGCAGCAGGAGCCCAAATATACACTGGAGTTGGCCTCAGGAGCCCAAAAATTGGATGAATCACACCCTGGAGTTGGCAGGAGTTGACAGTAGCAGCAGCAGGAGCCCAAATATACACTGGAGTTGGCTTCAGGAGCCCAAAAATTGGATGAATCACACCCTGGAGTTGGCAGGAGTTGACAGCAGCAGCAGCAGGAGCCCAAACATTACTTTAAAGAGACCCTGGGGTTGGCTTCAGGAGCCCAAAAATTGGATGAATCACACCCTGGAGTTGGCAGAAGTTGGCAGCAGCAGCAGCAGGAGCCCAAATATACACTGGAGTTGGCTTCAGGAGCCCAAAAATTGGATGAATCACACCCTGGAGTTGGCAGGAGTTGACAGTAGCTGCAACAGGAGCCCAAATATACACTGGAGTTGGCTTCAGGAGCCCAAAAATTGGATGAATCACACCCTGGAGTTGGCAGGAGTTGACAGTAGCAGCAGCAGGAGACCAAATATACACTGGAGTTGGCTTCAGGAGCCCAAAAATTGGATGAATCACACCCTGGATTTGGCAGAAGTTGGCAGCAGCAGCAGCAGGAGCCCAAATATACACTGGAGTTGGCTTCAGGAGCCCAAAAATTGGATGAATCACACCCTGGAGTTGGCAGGAGTTGACAGTAGCAGCAGCAGGAGCCCAAATATACACTGGAGTTGGCTTCAGGAGCCCAAAAATTGGATGAATCACATCCTGGAGTTGGCAGGAGTTGACAGTAGCAGCAGCAGGAGCCCAAATATACACTGGAGTTGGCTTCAGGAGCCCAAAAATTGGATGAATCACACCCTGGAGTTGGCAGGAGTTGACAGCAGCAGCAGCAGGAGCCCAAATATACACTGGAGTTGGCTTCAGGAGCCCAAAAATTGGATGAATCACACCCTGGAGTTGGCAGGAGTTGACAGTAGCAGCAGCAGGAGCCCAAAAAATGGCCTAAAGACATAAATATGTTTTGCACCATTTGGAAAGTGTAAAACGTGGCACCATGCTGAATCTAGTCGCATGCATCAGGCATTGGTGGGTGGAAATCCTGGCTGATCCATCCCTGATTCATTTTGACAAAGGTGAGTCTCTCCACATTTTTAGTTGACAGACGAGTTCTCCTCGCCGTAACTATGGCCCCCGCCGCACTAAACACCCGCTCAGATGGCACGCTACTTGCCGGGCAGGACAGCTTTTCCAGGGCAAACTCTGCTAGTTGCAGCCACAAATCAAGTTTGGCTGCCCAGAAGTCCAGCGGATCCTCAAGGTGTGTTGGCATGGTCATGTCAAAGTATGACATGACCTGCTGGTTCAGGTCCTGCTCCAGGTCTTCCTGCTGCTCATGAGTAGCCTCACTATGCGGGTGTAGAAAGCTACTCATTAGCGACTGAAGACTGAGGCTGCTGCTGCTGATGGAGCTTCTGCTGCTGCTGCTGCCAACCCCCCCAGCGGCCATGGCAGTGGAAGGTGAGCGCAGAGGTCCCCTCGAGTCAGACCTGCGAGAGTATGGACCATGGCGCAGATAGGCATCGGCCAACTGCCTACGTAGAATGTCTTTGTAGTAGTTGAGTTTGTCCTCCCTCTCGGTGGGTTTAAAAAATGCCCCCATTTTGTGCCGGAAGCGAGGGTCCAATAAGGTGGACAGCCAGAAGTCATCCCGCCGACAGATGGAAACAATTCTGGGGTCACTACGCAAGCATGTGAGCATGCTTCGTGCCATTTGCGCAAGTGACTCGGATGGACTACCTGTCTCCATCTCCACTGCATACTGCCACGGTGTGCCCGGGTCCTCTGTCTCTCCTTCCTCAAAAACCTCTAGCTCCTCTGGCTGCTCCTGCTCCTCCTCTCCTGTCCGCTGACTAGATAAACCAGCCATTTCGCCAAGCCTAAACTGTGTTTCGCTGGGCAACTCCTCCTCCTCCTCTTCCTCCTCCTCCTCCTCCAGTTCAGCTCCAACGGGGTTCATGTGGCCGTAAGATGTAAACGCCATGTCTCCAGTGCCCTGACCAGCCATGGTTTCCAACATGTGCTGTAGTACATGAAGCAGTGGAATCACGTCGTTCATCCCGTAATCCTGCCGACTGACAAATAAAGTGGCTTCCTCAAAGGGCCTGAGCAAACGGCAGGTGTCACGTATGAGCTGCCACTGGTTGACATTGAAGTTACACAGGGGAGTCCCCCTATCTGCTTGGATCATCAGGAAATCCGTGATGGCTTTTCTCTGTTCATATAATCGGTCCAACATGTGAAGGGTGGAATTCCAACGGGTGGAAACATCACAAATCAGACTATGTTGGGGGATACCATTCTGACGCTGTAGCTCAAGAAGGGTGTGTTTGGCGGTGTAGGAGTGGCTGAAGTGCATGCAAAGTTTCCGTGAAGTTGTTAGGATGTCCTGCAGATGGGGGGAACACTTCAGAAACCGCTTGACAACCAGATTGAAGACGTGAGCCATGCAGGGGGCATGGGTCAGGCTTCCTTGGCGCAGCGCAGACAAAATGTTCTTCCCATTGTCGGTAACCATGATTCCCATTTTAAGTTTTCTCGGAGTAAGCCATGTTTGGATTTCCTGATGAATACATTTAAGCAGTTCCTCCCCTGTGTGACTCCGTTCGCCAAGACAAACCATGTGAAGCACTGCGTGACACCTCCGTGCCCTGCACACATGGTAGACTGGAGGGGCACTGAGACTTGAGCCTACAGTGGAGGGTGAGGAGATGGCGGAGGATGAGGAGGCCGAGTCGCACGGTGTCACAGGCCCAATGGGCAGAGAGCGCGGAGGCCGAAGCGGCGTGACCTGTCCAAGTTGCTGCTGCAAAGGGACCACATTCACCCAGTGGGCCGTAAACGACATGTACTGCCCCTGACCGTAGTTACAGCTCCAGATGTCGGCGCTGCCATGTATTTTGCTACACACCGACAGGCTCAAGGACTGGCCCACCTTCTGTTCAACAAAAGTGTGCAGCGCTGGTACTGCCTTCTTGGCAAAGAAATGACGGCTTGGGACTCTCCACCTCGGCTCGGCACAAGCCATCAGTTCTCTGAAAGGTGCAGATTCCACCACCTGAAAAGGGAGCGACTGCAGCACCAGCAACTTGGACAGGAGCACATTCAGCTTCTGCGCCGTAGGATGAGTGGGCGCATACTGCTGTCTCTTGGACATGGCTTCGCTGATGGATTGCTGGCGGGATGCATGACTTGGAGGAGGAGGAGGAGGAGCAGGAGCGACAGAGGATGGGTATGACGCACAGCTGCCTTCGGCTGAGGTGCTGGAGCCTTGGCTGGCAGAAATTGGGAGCTCACTTGGTGAGGAAGCAGACTGGACCACCCCTTGGGAGCCTCGGTTCTCCCAGGTCGTTTTATGGTGACGCATCATATGTTGACGCAGGGCCGTGGTGCCAACATTTGGACCCTGGCCACGCTTCACCTTTTGCCTACATATCTTGCATGTGGCCATGTTACCCTCCTGCGGATGCCTCAGGAAAAACTGCCACACTGCCGAGTAGCTACTTTTCCCACCCCCTGGCCTCACTGATTCACTGCTGCTGTTGCCAACTCCAGGAACCCCTGCTCCACTACCTCCCGATAAGGTAGACTGCCGCACAGCAGGTGCTCTACCCCGGCCCCGGCCCCGGCCGGCTCCAGCCTTTGGAATTGTGCCCCCATGCTGACTGCTACCACCTTACTGCCTCAGCTGCTGACTCCGGGGCAACCTGCGCCCCTCTTCTCCTGATGATGACGATGAAGCCCCTTCATCACCCGGCTCCCAAGTGCGATCGGCTTCATCGTCATCATCATCATCACCGAGTTGTGGCTGTACGTCACTGATGTTCGTGGATTCGTCAACAGTGTCTGGCGCAGGAGCTGGAACGCTCACAGCACCCACGACACTGTCCACATCACTATCTGTCTGCCTAGCTAGAGAAGCCACCTCCATTTCTTGGCTGGGCAGTAGCTGCTGACTGTCCTCTATCTGATGGTCCTCCTCACTAAAGAGTGGAGCTGAACCCAAAGCATAGGATACGTCGCTGGGGGAGGGAACGGCGTAGGACAGAGGCAATGGGAGGACAGGGACTGCTCTCGGGGCATGCCAACTCAGGGTTGTGTCAGAGGAACCTACCGACCCTAGACTGGGGGTCTCAGACGTAAGTTGTGATGATGTTGTTGATGAGCGCGTCAACCAATCTACCACGGCAGATGCGTTACTGGTGGAGACCCGACCGCTAGCAGATACTGGCAGATTAGGTCTCTCAGCGTGACTCCTGCTGCTACTGGCCCCCAGTCTGATGCGAGCTCTGCCTGCGGAATCTTGGCCTCTGCCACTCCTCTTTTCACTTCCAGGCACTTGTCTGCCCGACATAGTCTAACTGGCGTGGGAGTAGGTGATATTTTAAGATCCCCCGGGCAGCGGTGGGTCTATATGAAACAGAATATAATGCACACCAAAAGTGAGCAGTAACACTCAGCCTCCAACAGGCCTGCTTAGTGTAAATAAGAGAGCTGCTTAGTGTAAATAAAGAGGGGTATGCTATGTTACAGAATGGGATGCCTCAACAGAAGTGCACCTGGCAGGCAGCAGTAAGCCTATGCCCAGCAAAAGTGTTTTATAATATAAATATAATAAGAGCAAATGCTTATATGGTCTTAAACAGAGGCTGCTTTAGTCACAGAATGGGATGCCCCCAAAAAAGATCCAGTAGTACTATGCCCAGCAAAAGTGTCTTTATCAGGCTAATTTCAAATATGATAAGAGCAAATGCTTATATGGTCTTAAACAGAGGCTGCTTTAGTCACAGAATGGGATGCCCTGGCAGGGACAAGTAGTGCTATGCCCAGCAAAAGTGTCTTTATCAGGCTAATTTCAAATATGATAAGAGTAAATGCTTATACGGTCTTAAACAGAGGCTGCTTTAGTCACAGAATGGGATGCCCCCCAAAAAAGATCCAGTAGTACTATGCCCAGCAAAAGTGTCTTTATCAGGCTAATTTCAAATAAGATAAGAGCAAATGCTTATACGGTCTTAAACAGAGGCTGCTTTAGTCACAGAATGGGATGCCCCAACAGGAATGGACCTGGCAGGGTCCAGTAGTGCTTTGCCCAGCAAAAGTGTCTTTATCAGGCCTAATTTCAAATATGATAAGAGCAAATGGTTATATGGTCTTAAACAGAGGCTGCTTTAGTCACAGAATGGGATGCCCCCCAAAGAAGATCCAGTAGTACTATGCCCAGCAAAAGTGTCTTTATCAGGCTAATTTCAAATATGATAAGAGCAAATGCTTATACGGTCTTAAACAGAGGCTGCTTTAGTCACAGAATGGGATGCCCCAACAGGAATGGACCTGGCAGGGTCCAGTAGTGCTTTGCCCAGCAAAAGTGTCTTTATCAGGCCTAATTTCAAATATGATAAGAGCAAATGGTTATATGGTCTTAAACAGAGGCTGCTTTAGTCACAGAATGGGATGCCCCAACAGAAGTGGACCTGGCAGGGTCCAGTAGTGCTATGCCCAGCAAAAGTGTCTTTATCAGGCCTAATTTCAAATATGATAAGAGCAAATGCTTATATGGTCTTAAACAGAGGCTGCTTTAGTCACAGAATGGGATGCCCCAACAGGAATGGACCTGGCAGGGTCCAGTAGTGCTTTGCCCAGCAAAAGTGTCTTTATCAGGCCTAATTTCAAATATGATAAGAGCAAATGGTTATATGGTCTTAAACAGAGGCTGCTTTAGTCACAGAATGGGATGCCCCAACAGAAGTGGACCTGGCAGGGTCCAGTAGTGCTATGCCCAGCAAAAGTGTCTTTATCAGGCCTAATTTCAAATATGATAAGAGCAAATGGTTATATGGTCTTAAACAGAGGCTGCTTTAGTCACAGAATGGGATGCCCCAACAGAAGTGGACCTGGCAGGGTCCAGTAGTGCTATGCCCAGCAAAAGTGTCTTTATCAGGCCTAATTTCAAATATGATAAGAGCAAATGCTTATATGGTCTTAAACAGAGGCTGCTTTAGTCACAGAATGGGATGCCCCAACAGAAGTGGACCTGGCAGGGTCCAGTAGTGCTATGCCCAGCAAAAGTGTCTTTATCAGGCCTAATTTCAAATATGATAAGAGCAAATGCTTATATGGTCTTAAACAGAGGCTGCTTTAGTCACAGAATGGGATGCCCCAACAGAAGTGGACCTGGCAGGGTCCAGTAGTGCTATGCCCAGCAAAAGTGTCTTTATCAGGCCTAATTTCAAATATGATAAGAGCAAATGGTTATATGGTCTTAAACAGAGGCTGCTTTAGTCACAGAATGGGATGCCCCAACAGGAATGGACCTGGCAGGGTCCAGTAGTGCTTTGCCCAGCAAAAGTGTCTTTATCAGGCCTAATTTCAAATATGATAAGAGCAAATGCTTATATGGTCTTAAACAGAGGCTGCTTTAGTCACAGAATGGGATGCCCCAACAGAAGTGGACCTGGCAGGGTCCAGTAGTGCTATGCCCAGCAAAAGTGTCTTTATCAGGCCTAATTTCAAATATGATAAGAGAAAATGGTTATATGGTCTTAAACAGAGGCTGCTTTAGTCACAGAATGGGATGCCCCAACAGGAATGGACCTGGCAGGGTCCAGTAGTGCTTTGCCCAGCAAAAGTGTCTTTATCAGGCCTAATTTCAAATATGATAAGTGAAAATGGTTATACGGTCTTAAACAGAGGCTGCTGTAGTCACAGAATGGAATGCCCCAACAGAAGTGGACCTGGCAGGGTCCAGTAGTGCTATGCCCAGCAAAAGTGTCTTTATCAGGCCTAATTTCAAATATGATAAGAGCAAATGCTTATATGGTCTTAAACAGAGGCTGCTTTAGTCACAGAATGGGATGCCCCAACAGGAATGGACCTGGCAGGGTCCAGTAGTGCTTTGCCCAGCAAAAGTGTCTTTATCAGGCCTAATTTCAAATATGATAAGAGCAAATGCTTATATGGTCTTAAACAGAGGCTGCTTTAGTCACAGAATGGGATGCCCCAACAGGAATGGACCTGGCAGGGTCCAGTAGTGCTTTTCCCAGCAAAAGTGTCTTTATCAGGCCTAATTTCAAATATGATAAGAGCAAATGGTTATATGGTCTTAAACAGAGGCTGCTTTAGTCACAGAATGGGATGCCCCAACAGAAGTGGACCTGGCAGGGTCCAGTAGTGCTATGCCCAGCAAAAGTGTCTTTATCAGGCCTAATTTCAAATATGATAAGAGCAAATGCTTATATGGTCTTAAACAGAGGCTGCTTTAGTCACAGAATGGGATGCCCCAACAGGAATGGACCTGGCAGGGTCAAGTAGTGCTTTGCCCAGCAAAAGTGTCTTTATCAGGCCTAATTTCAAATATGATAAGAGCAAATGCTTATATGGTCTTAAAAAGAGGCTGCTTTAGTCACAGAATGGGATACCCCAACAGGAATGGACCTGGCAGGGTCCAGTAGTGCTTTGCCCAGCAAAAGTGTCTTTATCAGGCCTAATTTCAAATATGATAAGAGCAAATGGTTATATGGTCTTAAACAGAGGCTGCTTTAGTCACAGAATGGGATGCCCCAACAGAAGTGGACCTGGCAGGGTCCAGTAGTGCTATGCCCAGCAAAAGTGTCTTTATCAGGCCTAATTTCAAATATGATAAGAGCAAATGGTTATATGGTCTTAAACAGAGGCTGCTTTAGTCACAGAATGGGATGCCCCAACAGAAGTGGACCTGGCAGGGTCCAGTAGTGCTATGCCCAGCAAAAGTGTCTTTATCAGGCCTAATTTCAAATATGATAAGAGAAAATGGTTATATGGTCTTAAACAGAGGCTGCTTTAGTCACAGAATGGGATGCCCCAACAGGAATGGACCTGGCAGGGTCCAGTAGTGCTTTGCCCAGCAAAAGTGTCTTTATCAGGCCTAATTTCAAATATGATAAGTGAAAATGGTTATACGGTCTTAAACAGAGGCTGCTTTAGTCACAGAATGGGATGCCCCAACAGGAATGGACCTGGCAGGGTCCAGTAGTGCTTTGCCCAGCAAAAGTGTCTTTATCAGGCCTAATTTCAAATATGATAAGAGCAAATGGTTATATGGTCTTAAACAGAGGCTGCTTTAGTCACAGAATGGGATGCCCCAACAGAAGTGGACCTGGCAGGGTCCAGTAGTGCTATGCCCAGCAAAAGTGTCTTTATCAGGCCTAATTTCAAATATGATAAGAGCAAATGGTTATATGGTCTTAAACAGAGGCTGCTTTAGTCACAGAATGGGATGCCCCAACAGAAGTGGACCTGGCAGGGTCCAGTAGTGCTATGCCCAGCAAAAGTGTCTTTATCAGGCCTAATTTCAAATATGATAAGAGCAAATGCTTATATGGTCTTAAACAGAGGCTGCTTTAGTCACAGAATGGGATGCCCCAACAGGAATGGACCTGGCAGGGTCCAGTAGTGCTTTGCCCAGCAAAAGTGTCTTTATCAGGCCTAATTTCAAATATGATAAGAGCAAATGCTTATATGGTCTTAAACAGAGGCTGCTTTAGTCACAGAATGGGATGCCCCAACAGAAGTGGACCTGGCAGGGTCCAGTAGTGCTATGCCCAGCAAAAGTGTCTTTATCAGGCCTAATTTCAAATATGATAAGAGCAAATGCTTATATGGTCTTAAACAGAGGCTGCTTTAGTCACAGAATGGGATGCCCCAACAGGAATGGACCTGGCAGGGTCCAGTAGTGCTTTGCCCAGCAAAAGTGTCTTTATCAGGCCTAATTTCAAATATGATAAGTGAAAATGGTTATACGGTCTTAAACAGAGGCTGCTGTAGTCACAGAATGGGATGCCCCAACAGAAGTGGACCTGGCAGGGTCCAGTAGTGCTATGCCCAGCAAAAGTGTCTTTATCAGGCCTAATTTCAAATATGATAAGAGCAAATGCTTATATGGTCTTAAACAGAGGCTGCTTTAGTCACAGAATGGGATGCCCCAACAGGAATGGACCTGGCAGGGTCCAGTAGTGCTTTGCCCAGCAAAAGTGTCTTTATCAGGCCTAATTTCAAATATGATAAGTGAAAATGGTTATACGGTCTTAAACAGAGGCTGCTGTAGTCACAGAATGGGATGCCCCAACAGAAGTGGACCTGGCAGGGTCCAGTAGTGCTATGCCCAGCAAAAGTGTCTTTATCAGGCCTAATTTCAAATATGATAAGAGCAAATGGTTATATGGTCTTAAACAGAGGCTGCTTTAGTCACAGAATGGGATGCCCCAACAGAAGTGGACCTGGCAGGGTCCAGTAGTGCTATGCCCAGCAAAAGTGTCTTTATCAGGCCTAATTTCAAATATGATAAAAGCAAATGCTTATATGGTCTTAAACAGAGGCTGCTTTAGTCACAGAATGGGATGCCTCACAGCAGACTTAAGATCAGTTCAGTATATATGCACAGTTAGTTACTATAAGCAGCCTGAAAACGCTAACAAAGCCTGTCAGCCAGCTAGTAACACTCAGGCTGGATGAAAAAAAAAAAAAATCTCCCTGTGACAGCCTCCGTTTTTCCTACCTTTCCCTGGCTTTCTGTCTGTCTCCTGTCTGTCTCCTGCCTGTCTCCAGCCTGTCCCTGTCTGTCCCTGTCTGTCCCTGCCTGTCTAACTGCCTCAGCTACACAGCGTCCTGTCTCTCACGAATGCAATAGAGAAATGAGGAAAAGCAAGATGGCCGCCGTTAAATACCGCTGTGACGTCACCGGGCTTGCTGGCTGCTGATAGGCTGCATGTGACTGCCCCAGCTTGCACTGGCGCGGGATACATGTCCAGACATGTCCCGTCCGCCATCTTAGAATGCCTGTAAATGTAAATGAATGGATGTTAAAGGAAAACTTCGAGTGATCGAATCGCGGGGAAATTCGGATTCGATCCGAATCGAATTTTTCCTGAAATTCGGATCGAATCCGGGTTCGTCCGGATCGATTCGCTCATCCCTAATCCGGATGTCTGAGAGCAGATTGCCCCTGCGTCGTCGCATGAACATCGATAGCATGAATGATGTTGAGCTGTTTGAGCTGACCAGGCTTAATCGCGCTTCTCTTCATAAATTGTATAGTGAGCTGCGGTCATGGTTAGCCCGCACCACAAGGAAGGGGCAATCAATTTCAGGTATGACCAAGATGCTTGGCTGCCTGCAATTTTTGGTGAACGGCTCGTTCCAGAGGCTGGGTGCCCTCTCCGTGGGGATCTCACAGCCTACGCTGAGCCACGCACTATCCAAATTTTTGGAAGGCATGGCTGCCATAAGTCCCAAATATATTTTTTTTCCTGATGATATGGCAGCCAGAAACGCCATTAAGCTTGGTTTTTATAATCTCGCCGACATGCCCAACGTCATTGGTGCTGTTGACTGCACACATGTGGCACTCGTACCTAGGGCATCCGACGAGTATATATATAGGTAGATTTTTTTTTTTTTTTTTTTTTGGGTTATTATGGGGCCCAACGTGTAATGTAACCTGTTTTACTTTGCGGCAGCATATTTTTTTTTTTGGCTTTTGTGTACATGCCTTATTTTGGATTATTTTGGATTTTCATTTGTGGTTTGAAATTGTGTGCAGACATGTTTTTTGTTTCAAATGTGTTTTGCCCTTATCACTTACCCATTTTTTTTTTTTTTGGCTTAAGGAATCGAAAAATGGGACACTCCCTTAATGTCCAGGCAGTGGTGGGGCCGGACATGCGTTTCATGAGTGTTCTTGCCGGCTACCCAGGATCGTCGCACGATTCATATATCCTGAGACGATCTGGTTTGTTTCGGCGATTTGAGTCTGGTGAATTTTCGGGTGCATGGCTGCTTGGTAAGTGTGTCCTATTTTTGTGTATAGATATTTCATAGGAATCTGTTATTTTTTGCTAGTTTAGCTTTTGAATTTTTTGCCTAAACATGAACCAACATTTTGCAAGTGTTTTTTTTTTGTTTTTTGTGAAAAAACAAACAAGCGTTTGGCTCACTTTGTCCTTCATAATTTTGTAACTTTGGTTAGGATGTCTGTTACTTCCATGTCTAAAAATCTATTGGGTAGCAGATTGTACAGAAGTATCTGATAGTTTATGGTCCTTTTGTAGCATTGGTCTGTAAATGACAAAGTGGACTGCATACAGTGCATTCTTTATATAAATGTTGGGGGCCCCTCAGCAGCATCCTAATTGTAACATTTCCTAAACCATAAAAACAACCATATTTCGAAATACCCTTGTCCGAGCAGATGTGTTATCATTCTTTTGTTCATTTAAGCTGCATTTTTAGTTATGTACTACATTTGTGCCAATAGTGATTTTTATAATGTGCCCTGGGTGTTTTTTTTTGGGCTTTAGCTTACATCATTTTGATATATGTCAAATTGTTTGTGTTTGTTGCCTTGCAATTTTGTAATTTTTTGCTTTTAATTGTCTTGTTAAGGTGACTCAGGTTACCCACTTCTCCCCTGGCTCATGACGCCTGTGCTGAGGCCCCAGGATGCCTCTCAGGAAGCCTACAACTGTGCGCACCGCAAGACCAGGGCTGTTGTTGAGAGGGCATTTGGACTGTTGAAGACCAGTTTTAGGTGTTTGGACCATACCGGGGGCGCCCTGCAATATGATCCTAAAAAAGTTATAGACATTATAATGGCATGTGCTGTTCTGCATAATTTTGCTATTAAAGAACGTGTCCCCCGTTATGTGGATGTTCTGCCCTCTACAGCCATAGAAGATGATGCTGAGAATTATGTTGGCCCACCCAGTGAGTCGGGTCAATCAGTGCGATCCAATTTGATATTGCAGCATTTTATTTAAATCCTTGTTGTTGTTCTTTTCGATTCTGTGTGTGTATTTGCCTTTTTTTTCTTTTATTTTTTAGGCCGTAATTTGGCATTACCTTCAAATATAATATTTTGGCCTTAATTGTTGGCTAATGTGTTTCCTGCTGTTTCCTTAGATTGATATTTACATTTTTACACCTCTTAAACAAAAATGTATCTGCTTTAGCCCAAGGTGATGTCAAATGTGTTTCAAATAAAAACGCAACAAGTATTGTAACTGTGTAAATTTTTTACTTTTGGGACTTGGAATGGTTGTGCATAACATAAAACATTCCACATACAACTGTGGCTCAAAATCCATGAAGTTCTTAAACAGAAATACAGCACATCTACACCTGGAAGTGAGTGGCACAACCAAACAAGGACACCCAGTCCAAAGCCCAGCCTAGTCCAGTCATTAATATTGCCTGTGCCAAGGGATATTTTGGCATGGCCATAATGTCACACAAACATGTCTGCAAACAGGAGGAGCACAAACCAAACATAAATGTAAAAAGCCATAAGTGGCCCATGTTAATTGCCACCTACACTCCACATAGACCTATGGCATTGGCTAGTGGCCTTACTCATTACTCTAAGGAGGTCTATGGGAACAAATCCAAAACCCAACCTGCATGTCACACACAAAATGGATGTAGAAAAACCTCAAACGACAAGTAAATACAGTGGGGGGGAAGAGAAAAGATGTCCCACACAATCAACAATCATGGAGTAATTAATAGGGTGGCTGCCCATAAAACCCAGGTGGAGGTCCATTTGGATGGGACCTAACCTGGGCCATGGTTGCAATGTTAATCTGCAACTGCTCCATAATGTTTCTCTGCATATTGATCAATTCAGCCATGGATGACTGGATTGCATTACTTGCATTGGCCATGTTGCTGTTGTGGGTCCGAAACTCAGCGAGGATGGCCTGTAAGGTGGAATTGAGGTTCGCCATATTGGCATGCCTTTCATCCCGCACATTTTGCTGCTGTGCCTCAAAAGAGTCCCTCTCCTGATTCCATAAATCAACCAGGGCATTCTGCCTCCCCAGGGAAATTGTGCGGCGTAATGGAGTCCACCGCACAATTACCCTGGCTCTTGGGCGTGCCCTGCCGCGTTGTCTCGGGCCCTCAACAGCAACAGGCATGCTTGGCAAATCCTCAGCAGCAGAGTGAACACTGGGGACTGTTGTCTCAGTCTCCCCATGTGCATGCACAATGGATGCAGATTCACTCTGCTGCTGAGGATTTGCCAGAGAAACATTATGGAGCAGTTGCAGATTGGGACCCAGGGGGAGGTCTTCGGACGGGCCCAGCATGGATCCATCTTCCTCCATTTCCTGGATCTCTTCCATGAGTGTGTGGGTCTGTAGGGACATAGAAAAAAAAATGTTAAGTTTGCGTTCCTAATTCGGATTCCATCAGTTTAACACATGCTTAATCACTTGGTAGCATTTTTAGTACTAAATAAACTTACCAGAAAACTCGGATCTGGGCTCCTATGCTGTACGGAACTGGAAGGCATATTCAAACTGGGGGGTGAGTTTACACTTGCTGAGGGGTCATGCTGGGCTGAAGAAGAGAAAACGAAACAAGGTAAACACACACATAAGCATTGTTTAGGTAGGTAATTAAACAAGCCACTATTTGAAATCTGAAGCAACTCTACAGCAACTCTACAGCAACGGGGCCGATTTATCCAATCCACTTTATTTACTTTAATTTACTTTAAGATATGTGAAATGGATTGAGTAAACTGCTAACTGACCTCAGTTCGAAGTCAGGAAGTGTACCCAGTCAGCATACAACTTGCATAGAACCTATTTTGAGTTTGACTACCATTCTCTAGGTCATATATGTTTGTGCCTCTTGATTTAAATTGTTACCTCAAACACAACTCACACAACAAATAGACAACACATCCCTAATGATGTGTGTTTTGTGATTGAGTACAAATATATCACTTTCCTTATTAAACTTCGTTACTTGACACATAATTAGTGTTAATTGGTCATTTACATAATGTATGTGGTCCGAAATGTGTGTTTCACATGGACCCAAACAGGACAGAAACAGGCACACTAGTGCTAGCCCAACCAAGCCACACCATAGGGGCATAGCGTCAACTTTGTCCTAGTGAACTTTAATTTACTTTGCAACAAGGCAAACATGCAGATTAAGATTACTCACCTTCTGTACGGGTCGGTGAGTCTGTGTCCCTTAGACCCGCATGGCCACCGACCGCGACAGGATGGAGAAGGCCCAGCACAATCTCCTCAGCAGGTGTAAACTCCAGTTTGGTGGGATAGCCCCCTCCAGTTTTCATGCTGAAATGAAAGTATAGTTTGGTACACAGAAAAGGTGCATACAGTACATCCTAATAATTACATTTGGATACATCATTTATTTACCTGTAATTATGCCTTTTAATTTCTTTTTGCCGTACAGCATATTTCATATCCGCAATTTTCTTTTGTATTTGTCCAACATCTTTCCTCTCTTCCCCCGCTGCATTTACTTGTCGTTTGAGTTGTTCAAACAATTCCATTTTGCGCTGCTTAGTGGTGTGTTTGGATTTGCTCCCATAGAGCTCGTCATAGAATAATGTAAGGCCACTAGCCAATGCCATATTTTGCTCACGTGAGAATCGACCACACAAATGGCCGCGCCGCAATGTGCGGCCAGATGGTTGGGTTTGGGGCTCCTCCATGTGTGCAGACACATGTGGTGACATTATGGCCTGTGTAGGGGAATGCAAGGATTGCTGGCTTCCCAATGACTGGACTGGACTGGGCAAGGGACTGGGTGTTCTTGCGTGGCTGGCACAGAACTTCCAGGTGTAGATGTGGTAATTATTTCTGGAAGGATGATGTCCTTTCTTGGGCCTCTTGGGGGGCTAGGTGCCCTGCTGGTGCCTGGTCTTGGGCTAGGTGCCCTGCTGGTGCCTGGTCTTGGGCTAGGTGCCCTGCTGGTGCCTGGTCTTGGGCTAGGTGCCCTGCTGGTGCCTGGTCTTGGGCTAGGTGCCCTGCTGGTGCCTGGTCTTGGGCTAGGTGTCCTGCTGGTGCCTGGTCTTGGGCTAGGTGCCCTGCTGGTGCCTGGTCTTGGGCTAGGTGCCCTGCTGCGGTGCCTGTATGGGCTGTGTGCCCTGCTTCGGGGCCTGGACGGGCTTCTGGCCCTGCTTCGGGACCAGTATGGGCTGTGTGCCCTGCTTCGGGGCCTGGACAGGCTTCTGGCCCTGCTGTGGTGCCTGTATGGGCTGTGTGCCCTGCTTCGGGGCCTGGACAGGCTTCTGGCCCTGCTGCGGTGCCTGTATGGGTTGTGTGCCCTGCTTCAGGGCCTGGACGGGCTTCTGGCCCTGCTGCGGTGCCTGTATGGGCTGTGTGCCCTGCTTCGGGGCCTGGACAGGCTTCTGGCCCTGCTTCGGGACCTGTATGGGCTGTGTGCCCTGCTTCGGGGCCTGGACAGGCTTCTGGCCCTGCTGCGGTGCCTGTATGGGCTGTGTGACCTGCTTCGGGGCCTGGACAGGCTTCTGGCCCTGCTGCGGTGCCTGTATGGGCTGTGTGCCCTGCTTCGGGCCTGGACGGGCTTCTGGCCCTGCTGCGGTGCCTGTATGGGCTGTGTGCCCTGCTTCGGGGCCTGGACGGGCTTCTGGCCCTGCTGCGGTGCCTGTATGGGCTGTGTGCCCTGCTTCGGGGCCTGGACGGGCTTCTGGCCCTGCTGCGGTGCCTGTATGGGCTGTGTGCCCTGCTTCGGGGCCTGGACGGGCTTCTGGCCCTGCTGCGGGGCCTGGGTTGGATAAGTGCCCGGCTTGAGAGCATGGGTGGTGTGGGGTCCCTTGTGCGGCCTCTTAGGGGGGCAGATGTGCTGGTGCCTGCTGTGGGGCTTCCGACCCGTTTAGCCTGTTTTTTGGCCGCAGGGGCAGGTGCCTTTGTGGGCCTTTTTGGAGAAATGGAGGGTCCACTGTCCCTTGGTGGGGCCGAGCTGCTACTTGCCTTTTTTGTTCGTAGCTTCTTTTGGGCTTGCTGGGACCTGGTTGTTGGGCCCTCAGAGGTCTTGCTTTGCTTGCCGCGTTTTGGTGCTGGCTTTTTTGGTGCCATTTTCTCAAAAATGTCAAAGAGAATGAGCTTTAGATGCAGGGACCTTTAAATAAGGCGCCCAGCGTCTGACGCCTATGCGCACCAGGAAACCGCTGGGGTTTCACTTATCTGCTGCCTTGAAGAAGCATAAAGATGGTGCCCACTATCTTCACCCGTCAACAAGAAGAGATCCTCATGCTGGTAAGTGCCTTTCTCTGCCTTTTAAGCTCATACTGACTGATGTACTACATGTAAATGATGCGCTTGGAACAAGTTTGGAGGATCTTAATGTTTTATAACAGGGGTCCTCACACTTCATCCTCAAGGGCCGAGACAGGCCACGTTTTTCAGCTCTCTATGCTGATGTAATAATTAGGGCTATTGCTCTGGCTTAGCACCAGTTAATTAACCTGTGGAGTAGCGTGGAGAGCTGAAAAACCTGGCCTGTCTCGGCCCTTGAGGCGGATGTTTGAGGACCACTGTTTTGCTAAGACATAAAAACACAACGGCAAGCCACACACGTGCACAAAAACTCAGAAACCGGACCTTCAGCGTGATTTAATGAAAACCACTAAAACATAAAAAACGAGTACACAGCATATCAAATTAAAATATTGTACATTTTAAGCCACTAACGTATTATTCTTGCCTCCACTGGCCTGCAACTCTGTTCAAGAATTTAGGATATGCGCGTAGCCATCTGGACTCAGAAGCATCACACTTACTGAGGAGAGGTGAGTGGGATAAGGTACAGGGGGGTGGGTTATAGCTGTGCTTTGCTCAGACACAGCAGAGCTGTGGTCATGGAAAGGTCAGCAGTCCAAGAATGCAGAGCAGCACACACACTTCCAGTTTGTATGCACTTCCTGTTTGCAGGCTGCCTGCAAAGATGGCAGCTTACATACGGATGTTAAAACCATCATAACATGCCATAGATGCAGGTGGGATGATTTGTAAT
Source organism: Gastrophryne carolinensis (assembly GCA_027917425.1). Lineage (NCBI taxonomy): Eukaryota > Metazoa > Chordata > Amphibia > Anura > Microhylidae > Gastrophryne > Gastrophryne carolinensis. The sequence continues at coordinate 455,173,097 of CM051234.1, forward strand.
GTTGGCAATCTGTATGTACAGGGTGTGTGAAACATATAACATAGACTCTGATTCAGAGTGAACGTCCGCTTTAAGGCACAACCCAAAAATGGCTTTCACTCTAAATGTGTGTGTTAATGACATTAAATTCGAACCTTCTGATGCAACACATATGCCTCTGTGTGTAAAAGTAAAAGCTCTGTGTACATTATGTTTTTCAGATCATGCTTCAGCGCCGGTATGACTTCGCGCCCAATTTTTGTGAAAAAAGGGACATCGCCCGGGAGATCATCGCGGAAATACACCGTGTGACCAATACCACCTTCACTCACACACAGATAATGCAGCATTGGTCAGACCTGAAACGGCTGCACATGTACCGGGTGCGGAGGTTTTTCGGGATCCATTTCCCAAGTAAGTACAAAGCGATTGCATGGTATATGTTCCAAATGTATAAGTTATGCCTTTATTTATAATGACTTTTCTTGGTTAGTGTTGGAAATGGATTTCCGCATTCGCCGCACCCGGAGGCGCACAGGCCGACCAGTGCTGCATGATTCTGCATCTGTGAGTGAAGGTGGTGGATCTCCCGGGCGACGGACCTACCCCTCCTCTGTTGGTTCTTCAGAACAACCCCTGGACCTTACTACAGAGGAGGGGCGCAACCGCGTGGGCGCGGAGTCATACCCTGCCAGGCATGGGGAAGGCTCTGGTATGTCACTCTTCATGTATATGCACAAAGATATACATGCAAGTAAAAAAACTAAGTGCTCCTTTATTCTGTATTTCTAGATGCTTCGGGAGCGGGTGAGGTAGTGGAGGAGGAGGCAGCAGAGATGCTTGAAGATGATGGTGGCGAAGGTGAGTGATGTCAGCCAGACTGGGAGCCAGATATTTGGGGAATAGTGACTCTGTCCAACAAATAACCAAATTTCACATGTTTCTCCAGCGACTTCTTCACAGCATAGCCAGGACCAAGGGCATCCTGTTGGCCCCAACCAGCCATCTGTCGGCCACCAACCAAGTAAGTAGCCATGCCATTAGTCAGAATTATGTGTTTTTTGCAAATAACACACACATAAATAAAGGCGTAGCCAATGTATAGTTAACACTTTCATGTGGGCACTTCGTTAGCTTAAAGCGGACCATAACTCGTATTAAGAGCCTAGCTAATAAGTATCCCACACACTGTACATACAGATTGCGAACATTCTAAAACAGCCTACCTGCATCTACTGCATGTTAGGAGCCTTTAAACATACAAGATGGCGGCATAGGGAATGCGCCATATTTACAGGCAGCATGGCATCCAGATTTGCCGAAGTAATGTGCTGCCATGCATTGTGGGACTGCTGACCTTTCCCTGAACCCAGCTATGCTCTGTATTACCAAAGCACAACTGTACCCTGCTCCCCTGTACTTTATCCCACTCTCCTCTCCTCATTAAGTGTTATGCTTCTGAGTCCAGATGGCAGCGCAGTAATAAAAAATTCACCAAAATGTACTTTTATATGGTGTCGAATGATTTGTAAAGAGTTTTTGCTTTTCATTACATCATGTTGAAGGTCCGGTTTAAGGAGATTCAATACTTACCTGTGGGAAATGCATTTCCTTTATTCCTTTGAAGAATGACATATGTCATGCATTTACATGTATTTGATTAACCAAAAATCTATTCCCAGCATACAAACCGGTCTGGTACTACTATTTATGTTTATTTCTCTATTGGTTACAGGGATGAGCCCACAAACAGTGGAAGAAAAAAAAAAAGAATCCAGCAGTTGGTGGCCGAGCTGATGGCCATACAGGCGACGTTGGGGCCAACTGAAGAAGAAGAGGAGGAGGATTAGTGCCCTTGGTCCTGGCTAATTTTTGTACATAGTTTTTAATATTTTTACAGAAATGTTTTAAAAGTTAATTCCTAAAAAAAATTTTAAGACCAAAAAATTTTAAAAAAATAAATACTATTTTAATGCTTAAGAAATGTGTCATTTCTAATATGCGCAAAAAAATACATTTCCACAAACACGAAAATGCATGCTTATAAACATATAGACATATGTACATTAAGTGGTTTGGGTAAGTTTTATGCTCATGAAAATGAAGAAGAATGCAACCGCTAAGGGGTTTGGGTAAGTTTTAGGGTCCGAGAAATGACGAAGAATGCAACCGCTAAGGGGTTTGGGTAAGTTTTAGGCTCGTGAAAATGAAGAAGAATGCAAGCGCTAAGGGGTTTGGGTAAGTTTTAGGGTCCGAGAAATGAAGAAGAATGCAACCGCTAAGGAGTTTGGGTAAGTTTTAGGGTCCGAGAAATGAAGAAGAATGCAACCGCTAAGGGGTTTGGGTAAGTTTTAGGGTTCATAAAGGTAAGTGTTAGACTGGCGCTAAGTAGTTGGGGTGAGATTGGTAGTGTCAGATAGGGCCCACATTGGTTTGGGGAGTGTAGCTTGGATCGCGCATGCGCAAGACCTTATATATATACGAACGAACGAATATAAGAGGCCAAAATCCATTGAAAACCAGAGGCAAACGCAATTAATTGGAAGAGGTGGACGATGGAAGAGGGGAAAAAAACAGGCTGCCGCCGCAACAAGTGATCACATCAACCTGTAATTTACGATAGACAAATGACTGAGCCAAGTTCGGAAGATAACATACGAACGGACAGGCATTTTACGATAGGAAACGGATTAGCTTATAGAATCACTCGCAAGTTCATACGAGTGCACGAGCGTTAGGAAACAATAGGATGATCGGCAACAAAATCAAAGCTGTAACATGTTTCTTTGAATCGACCCTAATTTCTGACCCAACGTAGGTGACCTACGACTCACAACTCACAAATGAAGAAGAATGCAACCGCTAAGGGGTTTGGGTAAGTTTTAGGGTTCATAAAGGTAAGTGTTAGACTGGCGCTAAGTAGTTGGGGTGAGATTGGTAGTGTCAGATAGGGCCCACATTGGTTTGGGGAGTGTAGCTTGGATCGCGCATGCGCAAGACCTTATATATATACGAACGAACGAATATAAGAGGCCAAAATCCATTGAAAACCAGAGGCAAACGCAATTAATTGGAAGAGGTGGACGATGGAAGAGGGGAAAAAAACAGGCTGCCGCCGCAACAAGTGATCACATCAACCTGTAATTTACGATAGACAAATGACTGAGCCAAGTTCGGAAGATAACATACGAACGGACGGGCATTTTACGATAGGAAACGGATTAGCTTATAGAATCACTCGCAAGTTCATACGAGTGCACGAGCGTTAGGAAACAATAGGATGATCGGCAACAAAATCAAAGCTGTAACATGTTTCTTTGAATCGACCCTAATTTCTGACCCAACGTAGGTGACCTACGACTCACAATCTTAACCCCCTCCTTTATGATTTCCTTCAATTGTGGATCACCATTAAGAATAGATAAGTGTTTGTTAACAATACCCTTGATGACATAAAACTATTCACTGAAAGTGGTAACCAAAGTGAGACAGTTACTCTGGCCCCTCTTTAATCTTGAATGATTTACTCGCATCTGATGGTCTCTTTCCTTTTTTGTCTGACTCTCTTAACATAGCATAACATTTCTATCTTTCATTCTTGCAATATCCCCCGCTCTATCTAATAATCGGTCTGAATAAACTCTGGCTCTTAATCTGTTTTTTATTACCTGGACCTCTTCCTCAAAATCTGTTTGTTCAGAACAATTCTGGCGGGCCCGGACCATCTCGCCAACCGGAATAGCTGAGATTGTATGGGAAGGGTAACAGCTCTCTGCCCTCAAAGTAGTATTCCCTGCGGTCTTTTTTCTAAAGGTCCTAGTTGTAATATTTTCCCATCAGGTGCCACTTTCAAACATAGGTCAAGGAATGAAATTGAGTCACAGTGGTTTTCAAAGGTAAACTTCAAATTCAGATTATTCACATTTAGATACTCCACGAATTGAGCAACTGTGTTCTCATCCCCATCCCAAATAAAGAGCAGATCATCGATGTATCGCCCAAAATATTTTATCCTATGTAGGAAAGGATTGCTAGAGCCATACATAGTCTCCCTCTCCCATAGAGCACAATGGGCAGAACAGATTTAAAGTGTTTTCTGTATATAATTGATATTACACACATTTATCTGTATAGAAATTGCTTTGTGACTTGTCAGAAAGGAAAGCGAGGGAGCTACATGTCGCCAAATAACATTTTTTTCCTAAAAAATATTTTTTGTGGCTTCTTTTTGAGCCTTATTTATAAATTGTTAGATCCACACATTGGCACTTTTTTAGCCTCAGTGGCACTCAGCATGGGATCTAACCACCTGCCACCTGCTGCTTATTTAACAGTAGCACCGAAAATGTTGTAGAACTAAGCCCTCTGGATGAAACCTGGTGCTGTAGTTCAAGATCCCATGGAGCACAATAGTCAGAACTGGATTGCAGTGTTTAATGCTTATAATTAATATTAATTACCTTTTTTTGTACAGAACTTGCATTGGGACTTGTCAAAATGCAGGACCTAGATGGGCCAATTTTTTGGGGGGGTTGTTATTAAAATTGATTTTAATGGCTTCTTTTGCTTAAAAATGTGTAATTGGGACACCAACAACTAAATTACAACCTAAATACAATGTGTTTGTTCCTTTTGTCCCCAGCAGTGATTTATTGTACAGTAACTTTAATATAAAGATGCTGACCAGCGCCAGCAAATACAGCACCAAAGATTTGAAGGAGGAAAACATTTATAAATATGCTAGAGAGTGCAGGAATAATGGCAGTACAAAGTCACTCTCACTGGCTCTGAGACAATCGGCCGATGGAACCAACAGGTACTGACACAGGCCAGCCAATACCTAGGTGCAACAATCAAAGCTAATTACTAGCATTTGGTGCAATGACTGCTAGCGCCAATGTTGTATACAGCACAGCGCCATATAAGATGGGAATGCCAGTGCTCTGAGGCTAGAGCTATAGCCGCAAAATTATGCTAAAAGGTGCACATTGTAAACATGGGCTTTAGTTGCAAATGTGGAATTTGAACAACAGCAACGAAAATGCAGCCTAAATGCACTGTAACGTTTTTTTCCCTTTGTCCCTAGCAGTGATTTCTTGTAACTTTAATGATGAAACACTGACCCGCGCCTAAAATAAAGCACCAATCTTTTCAAGGAGGAAAAATTTAATAAATATGCTGGGCAGCGCCGAAAAGACGAGAGTACAAAGTGGAGCTCACTGGTGCAGGGATAATCAGCAGATGGGTCCAACAGGTGCTGACACAGGCCATCCATTACCTAGTGCAACAATCAAAGCAAGTTAGTTAGCATTTGGTGTTGCGACTTCTAGCCCCATTGTAGTCCAAAGTGCAGCTCCAGAAAAGACAAAAATGCTGACATTCCAAAACTTGGAAACTGGAAAGATGCTAAATGGCAAACATCATAAATAAGGCCAAACATAAATCCAAAGTTGCCCTAGAAGAATTAAGGCAACTGTAGTTGTCAGCTACCTATATTTATGGTCAGGCCATTTCATTTTGTTAGCTAATTTGTTAAGTTATTGTTTAAATTGTATTAAATTGTATTGTTTAAAGTCATGTGCAAGGTATAACCAGAAATATCAAAGTCATTAAAAATTCTGTTCACAAATCCTTTGATTTACTAGAATCCAACTATCCACCTAGTCTGCTTATTGCTTATGCACAAACATTTAAAGACCGCATTTATAAGGAATGCATTTAAATTAACAATTTAGCAGATGCGCTAAAGCCTTACAGAAAAGAAAAAAAAATAACTTTTTCCCTTTTGCAAAATATGCCAATACCAAATGATAATGGAATTGACCTAGATAGTACCTAATAGTAAATGCAAAAGCATACTCAATTTCTTTTGTACCCACTTTTAATTGCTATCCACAAAGGTCAATTCTATTAACTGGAGGCATTGACAGTGTGTATATCTAACTTCTCTCCCTCAGCGCATAATATATTTTTTCTAAACATGCAGCATTGATATTTTTATTGAACTGAAACAGATAGTAATGGGCTTGAAGCATAGAATTTGCATTTTAAGGTAACCTGTTCCTTGCAGTTACGTGGTTGCTAAAGCTTTACATCTTATGCAGATATACCCATACCGGCAACCAAAATAACGAAAAAACAAAAAGAAAATTGTTTAAATATTTTGAATTTTTACAGTAAAGTTCCTTCTTTGTTTTGTCATACCCAGACTCAACATAACACAATCATTATACATTTTAGGTAAATTTCAAAGTGAAATAGGACCATTATTTTGAAAGAGCTTTGCAGAGGCATCCAGTTAACAGTATACTCACCTCAATCCAACGTTCCTATGGGTCCTGCACATGACACTGGCAGCATCCCCTTCACCTCACGGTCTTCTCAGGTAAGCAGCCAGAGGAATGTGCACAACAAAGAATAATTTTTCTTTATTATTATGAACAGCAATTAATTACTTACTTGCTGAATTGCCTACTGGTGGAGGTCCCATGCATGCACTGTGAGAGTAGGGACCCAGGAGAGCTACCAGGCCAACCAGCAGCTTTCAGGGACAGGGGCATCTTAGATCAAGAGGTTCTAAAACAGACTAAAAACCAATAGTAAGATCTGCAAGTGTACTTTCTAAACTAGTCTAGTTAACCCATCATCCCTTGCTGTTCACCAACCTGCTGATCCAGAAAGTCAGAGGTTAGAAAGGCACGTTAGGATTGCCCTTTTCACTACAGGAAAAAATTAGTTAGTAACTCAAAATGTCAGACTGCTGCACATCAGTACATCAACCTACTCCCTGCCCAAGTCAGCACTGCACTGCAGAACCCCAGTCAATTTACAATTCCAATTCCCAAAAAGTTAGGGTGCTGTGTAAAATATAAGGAAAACAATTGTAAAATGATGTGAAACTCTCGTATAATCATGTTTTATTTAGCTAGAGATTATTTTCATTTCATTCGAAATTGATGGGAGAAGTCAGTTCAGCTCCTGTATTCTTCTTCTGTGAATAAACATTTTTGTGATGGCTGAAGAATACAGTTAAGCATTTTCTTGCTAAAATATGTAGGACCTTTTCTGAAAGAGACATCTAGTGGTAGCCTATGTTTTTTTAAAGCCTCTATATACTGCTCAGCATTGATAGTGTCTTTTGAGACCTGTCATAGGCACTAATGCAACCCCTATACTATCAAAAATGCAGTTTTATTTAGTAGTGTGCTGATTGAAGCTGGATGGCCCCTCTCCTCCAAGAACACAGTGCCTGTGGTTTCCATAGAGAATTTCAAATTGTTATGATGTTATGGAATAGCAGGCAAATTATATGCTGCATAACTACATGGCAGCAGCCATCTTGCCACGTACATGGGTCCAGCTTATATAAAAAGTCAAACAGTCAAATTTGACTCACATATCAGTGCAATCCTACTTTATTTCTAGTAGAAAGTCATCAGCTGTGATGGCTCATTGCTCTGCTGCACAGCTGAAATACTTGTATCAATTTAAAAGGTATACTGTCTGAATGGTGTTTGGTAAATCCAGTTTCCGCAGTGAACAGTGATAAACAAACATTAAAATAAAATCAAATACAGGAAAACACCGCGCTTAATCTCAATAATGATGGTTCAATTACATATGAAGATAACTTTATGTCTTTAAAAATGCTCAAACGTGCTGGACCACTTATCCCACCAGTCCACAATAGAATGTAACCAAATAAGCACAGAGCAAAAACAGTTCAGTGTTTCAACTAATACGCAGCTCCTCGGTATGATCCAAAAGAGGCTGTAATCCCAGTGCGCATGCACAAAGTCCACACTGTGCCCGTCACCCTTAGGAAATATTCTTACCAAAAGGTTCAAGATTAGCAGGCAGAAACATATGTCATACACTCTCCTATTACGCAGAGGTCGTCTTTCCAAAATATATGCTTGTAGGTCCTCTTTCAGTCTTTATACACCATTGGACTCAATGTAGTCCAAAAACCAAAAAAGGAAAAGAAAAGATATCTAGTGCAACTCTGTCAGTTAATGATTCAGGCTTTAATAAAACTCATATGCACTTACACAGTAATGTAGATTAATAGCATAAAAGGATTTCCCGTCTGAGAGGTGTTCCCCCAAGTTCCCACACGCGGCCGTCGTTGGGAAATAGAGAAAATCACTCCAATCAACAAGGAATAACAAGAGAGCCCACACCCCCTACCTAACGCGTTTCATTGGTAAATCCAACTTTATCAAAGGCAGAGAGTGGATAGAGTGGGGCCAATATATAGAAAAATTAAAACACACTCACCCCTCCATTTCCTGGTGTAAGAAAGGTAGCAAAGCTTGGTTCAGAGTGTGCTGCAAGCATCATGCACAATGGCCAGTGCAGTGAATGGATGCTCGATCACATCCATTGCTAATGACGTCCAGCAAACAGAGACAGACAGCATAATCGAGCGCCGAGCAATAGCAAACAGCGCTCCAGCAAATCTGCACAATGGTAGTCGGCAAGGAATAACATACAATAAAACACAAGGGAATTACCCTAGCGATTATTAATTGGGACATAGAAGAAACATATTCAGGCCACCAAACTACAGGGAATCGCAATGGATTATGCATCACTAGTAAAAGCAGCTCGTATAAATAGAGCTGCTACAGCAGAGATAAACATAGGTCAAAGATTACTAAAACTACAAAAAGGGATTAAAAACAGATTAAAAAACAGTGGGGATCTGTCTATATATTGGCCCCACTCTATCCACTCTCTGCCTTTGATAAAGTTGGATTTACCAATGAAACGCGTTAGGTAGGGGAGTGTGGGCTCTCTTGTTATTCCTTGTTGATTGGAGTGATTTTCTCTATTTCCCAACGACGGCCGCGTGTGGGAACTTGGGGGAACACCTCTCAGACGGGAAATCCTTTTATGCTATTAATCTACATTACTGTGTAAGTGCATATGAGTTTTATTAAAGCCTGAATCATTAACTGACAGAGTTGCACTAGATATCTTTTCTTTTCCTTTTTTGGTTTTTGGACTACATTGAGTCCAATGGTGTATAAAGACTGAAAGAGGACCTACAAGCATATATTTTGGAAAGACGACCTCTGCGTAATAGGAGAGTGTATGACATATGTTTCTGCCTGCTAATCTTGAACCTTTTGGTAAGAATATTTCCTAAGGGTGACGGGCACAGTGTGGACTTTGTGCATGCGCACTGGGATTACAGCCTCTTTTGGATCATACCGAGGAGCTGCGTATTAGTTGAAACACTGAACTGTTTTTGCTCTGTGATAAACAAACATTGTTGCAGCTTTCCCCTCACAAACACAATCCCTCTAGCAGCTGGTTATTCAGTATGTGTGTGTTTATATAACCTAATACATAAGCTGCCCCTGTTTCAAAGGTATTTATTTATCTCAGTTTTGTGTGCTGCTGCTGACATAGCTCTGCTTTATGTGTGTGACAAGATGGCTGCTCCCATGCAGTTCTGCAACAAAGAATCGGCCTGTTATACCAGAACATCTGCATGGAGTTAATCCCTCTCAAATAGTTTTCACCAGAGGAGGGCTTTAGGGAGCAATTTACTTTTCTTTTTTACTTTTGGTCCTCCTGCACTTTTGGTGCATAAGCTGCATGTGAATTCTTGTTTTCTTTTCCGGATTGAACATGTACACCAGGAATTTGCGAACACACGCATGATTCCCAGCCGGGTCCTGAGAATTTCTCGTCCGTGCATACGCAATCATAATTACTTTGTGTATGCATATGTTTTAGCCAAGCATTTACGGTTTGGGCTGGCAAACTCATCTCGAAAGCCGAGTTTTTACATGTTTTTACCTGTCTATTGCCGCTGAGTCCATCCATCTTGGTGTTCCGTGTTTCATTAGGGGCATCGCATGTAGTATGCATGTATGTAGTGTGCATTCGTTTTCCCCTTGGTTTCATTAGGGGTATCCCATGTAGTTTACATTTGATTTTATTAATATTTTTGGCAGGTTTTTTGGGCTTTAAAACCATCATTTAAAAAAAAATAAAAGCTATTTAAAATATATTAAAACCAGAAATAGACATTTTTGAGGTGGACCAACATGGCACCTGTAAATACAAAAGAAATGTACGTTAACACCTGTTTGTACACATATGTGCCTGTTGATGCTCCTCAAATGCTCACTACTTACCACAACACTGTTCTTTTAGGGGGCCACCCTCTGCTTCGGCGCTATCCCTTTGTCTGGATCTGGTATGAAATGCCAACAGATGTTACAAATCTGCATATGTGCTATTAACGTTCTTCTGGCATAGTGGTCAGCTTAACTTATTTGCACCCACCCGAGTAAGGCGCTGTATCTGCGTGGCCCCATCGTCGCATATTCATCCTCGGATGAATCTGTAGGGAAAAAGAAGCACAAGATACCAGCACTTAGCATACCTTTCATTTTGGAATCCCTTCCTGTTCCTGTTTGTTTGCTTACTATTGGCCTACCTGACTGCTGCTGGACTGCTGGTGACTCCAAGCCCAACACCTCCTTCTCTTCAGCAGGTTCCGGGCTGTTGGCAGGGATCACTAAAAAGAGGATGAGGACATTGGCAGTGGTTGGCCCACTGTCTTACACACATAGCCCATCTTCTTGGCTGCACTGGTTGGACCTCTCACCTCGAGGTGGCCTTTATGCGCAGCCAGAACTCCCCAGCTGCAAGAGAGAAAAAAAAGTCAGTTAAAAAGTCTGTACTAATTGCTCACTTTCCCTCTTGCTGTAAGCCTACATCCCCTGCCCGCTCATATGGGCTCCCATGTCCTTTGCCAATGTCCTCTTTTCATGGGTGTTGGGCTTGAAGTTGTACCAGTCTGTTATGAAAGTCTGCAAAGACAAAAGTCAATTCCAATGTTAGTTTCCAGTCTTTTGTGCCTTGGCCTAGTTTAGATCCACATACATGCAGGCACCAAACTCTCCTCTCAGCTAGTACTGTTGGATAGTGCTCGCTGACAGCACTCTGCAACATGGCGGACCCAGCTCTCCAAGGCCACATTACTGGTGGATAGTAGTCACGGATGCACTTAGGCCAAGTGGCAAACCAAGCTCTTCCCTCCGCCATTACTGGTGGATTGTCATGTCTGTGGTCTATACATGTCTGACCCTGCATTTCCCAATTCACTCTACCTACGCACAACATCAGCCCCCGAGAATCCCCTACAAATAGGCAAGAGTAGGACATGTGACAGTGTTACATGGTGTTGTTGGCCTGGTTCACGTCTGGCCATTGAACAGGCAGCCAGGGTTTGTTTCAAATGTTTCTCTTGCTCCACACAGACCACACCTCTACTGGATGAAATACAAGAGATGGAGGAGCCCACACAGGACAGTGTGGAACTGACAAGCAATTTGCTGCAGCCACTTCCACCACCTGCTGCCACACCAGCCACTGGGCCAAACACCACCTCTCAGCTGGGACCATCCACTGTAGTCTGCCAGTCTGCCAGCAGCACTGTAGTCTGCCCACCACCTTATACAAGCGCCCTTGAAGAAGCCAGTCCCACCCTGCAGACAGACAACACCTGTCTTTGACAAGGCAATGATAATCATGGAGGCAAACTGGCAGGGCAATAGCAACAGCTAATTTATAGTGGTTTGTTAGGTTGACAGTTTGCTCTATGTTTCCCTGGCTGCAAAGTTGGTGGAGCAGCAGAGCCACAACAGAACAGAATTTGCTGAGACAAATGATGGAGTCTAACCAGCAGAGTGCCAGAATGTTGGCACTGCTGGAAATGCATCAGCTACCTCCCCCTAAACATGCCTGGGGGACTTTGGGGGGGAAAACATTTATGTAGACTTAAGGGAAAACCTTTAATTAATGCTAACTTGGGCCCTGTGTTGGGCTGGAGCCACCCAAGTTGGGTGGCACTGTATATATGTTCCCCAAATAAATATGAGAGAACAAAAACTTGATTTGGATGTTATTTATTCACACCCCAAAACTGTAAAGGGGGGCACAGAAGCCAAAAAATGGAAAATAAAAATAATTAACAAAAACAAAAGTAGACACACTTACCCAGAAGCCAGGCACCACTCTCAAAACAGATATACACGCTGGAACTCCTGAAGACGAATGCATCGTGGGTCAAGTCAAGGAATCTGGCCAAAATACTAAAAAAATGTAGATCCAGTTCTACAACACACTGGATGTTAAGAGAGTGGCTCATCTTGAAGTTGCAGAAACTTCTGCAAAAAAAGAGTTAGGTTATTAGGTAATATACTTGCACCAAAGAAAGTTGAAAAAGTAGATGGAAAAAACTTTGAACTTCAGTTGCGCTGCAATGAATAAATGTTTCTTAACTGTCATAGAGGATTCTAACCGCAAATATATGTAATATTAGGGTACTCTCTAGGAGTCCTCTAAATTTCAATTATTGGCTGTATCGGGAGATAATTCTGTCTTAACAGCCCTGATAGGGTCAGAAAGACTAGAGAGTATCCTTTTATATATAATCAATATTGCATTCCTAGGTCTAGTGTAAGTTGTCAAAGATTAAAAAGAATGGGGCACTTACCACCGTGGCCTGGGGGTTAAAAAACCTGACCTGGGTCCTTGAGAGTTAACCACTTCTGAAGATGAACAAAATAAAAACAAAAATAAAAATGAACAAGATGGTAGACGAAGTAGTTAGTTGCCGTAGCTGTTGTGGTTAAATGTCCAATTTGTTTCCAGTCTTTGAGAGGAGGGAGAGAGTCTCCAGTACATCCACGTTTCCTGCTGTTTTGTCCTTTGACTTCCTCAGGTTCTGATTGGTAGAACCTTAGGGTAGTTTTCTATAGAGCTTGCTTGCTTAATCTGGGGAACTTTTTGAATCTATTTGTCCGAACTGTTTTGTTTAACTTCTTTCACTTATCCTCAGAATAAAACATAAAGATTCATTGAGAGTTGAATTAAATAGTTTGTTCATTTACTGAAAATGCTTTTTGGTTATATTTACATAAAGTACTAGAATATGCTAATATCAATAGCGATATTCAAATTCTGGTGTCAGTCGTTAATGCAGGCTTTGACTACTCATATTTCTTTAACCTTTTTTACCATTTGAGCTAGTCCCTCAAATCCAGTTGGTGCTCTGTTTATGTACTCTAGCGCTTCTCTATAACATAAAAAATATACTTGCACCAAAAAAGGAACAAAGACCAAAAAAAAACAAAGGGGCGCTGAAGCTGAGGCAAGGCTAGCATAAATACAGGAGAGTGGCCAAGAAGGAGGAGCAATGTGGACCTAAACATACCGAAACATATACTCCTGAGCAGCTGGGGGAAACAGTGCCATGTGGGTGCAACTGATGGTGCCCATGACACTTGTCATATTTGCAATGTTGAAAAACTCAACCTCATTGCATTCCAGACTGCCATGCTGCCAGGAAAAGAGATGCATTTCTCCTGCAGATGCCATCAAGAAATTTAGTCAGGGTGCAGCTCAGAGTAGGCTGGGATATGCCAACTGACATTGCACCTAGCCCCATTCGCTAAAACTTGAAAGCAGCCAACCAATTTGGTCATACCTACAATTGCATGCCCCTTTCTTGTGGTGGGGGTCAACCATGGCTGCAGCTCTGAGTAAAGCTTCTCAAGAGAAATGCGGTGCAGTCGGGTCAATTTGAACACCTGCTGATTGGACACATGTTCAATATCCAGGCGACGGCAGGTACGCCTAAGCTCTGGAAGGTACATGGTTAACAGCCCCCAATGCAGACGCTTATAATCTTCACAGAACTCGCTAAGGGGCTCCATCGTAAGCACATACGCCGGTTAAGAAAAAGGGGAATCATTTTGAGATGGAAGAATACTGCTTTTATAGGCCTGAAAAATGCCAAATCAGGGCTCAGAATCACGAGCCAAGGAATGCTAAACCTCTAATATTACGTACACATGAAAGCAAAAACTTGGCTTTGCGCGTAAAAATACAGCGAATACGCGGTTTGGCATACACAAAATGTAAAATCCTGAAAATAAGTAACTCAGACAAAAAAAACACTGCCCAGAATCACCATACTGAATCAGGGCTATTGTCTACTTTGGGGCTGATTCAGAGCCAGGTGGAAATTTACACCCAGTAGACAATGAAAGTGAATGGCAGTTTTCTCCCCTAAATAAAGAAGTGAGTTTTCTCACTAGCCTCTGATTCAACCCCAATAGGGCCAATTCAGCGCCTTGAGAATTATTATTTTTTTTTGTGAGGACATTTATTAATAATTAATAATCAAATAAGCACAGAGCAGACAAATTCTTCTTGGCAAATGTTCATCAATCGAGGGTGTGCCAAACGGTCCAAAAAAGGCATGCACACTTCCACACGTGCCCACCACCTCTTATATATACTCTTACCAATATGAAATGGCAAATCAAACTTCTTAATCACACATGGTATCCTCCACGATTAGAGAGCCAATCATTATCCAATTCCTCACTTTAGGATCTCAATACATTCAATCCACGATTGTAAACATAAGCTCTTCAAATAGAGAGATGTCTAATATGCTCATGTGGACCAGATCCCATAGGAAAAAGAAGGAAAAAGAATCTAGTGCAACCCAGCTTTAAGATTCAAGCAAATTTTAATAACGTTTTAAAACTACTCACAAAGCAGAAATCTTGGTATCAGCACTTAATATTAAAAAGTCAGTAGGCTGTTCCCACGCTTCCTCACCGCGGCCGCTGGGAGGATAAAGCTGGTCTCTTCTGACATGTAAAACCGTGTGCACAGACTAAAAAAATTTTTTAGTCTGTGCACACGGTTTTACATGTCAGAAGAGACCAGCTCCCAGCGGCCGCGGTGAGGAAGCGTGGGAACAGCCTACTGACTTTTTAATATTAAGTGCTGATACCAAGATTTCTGCTTTGTGAGTAGTTTTAAAACGTTATTAAAATTTGCTTGAATCTTAAAGCTGGGTTGCACTAGATTCTTTTTCCTTCTTTTTCCTATGGGATCTGGTCCACATGAGCATATTAGACATCTCTCTATTTGAAGAGCTTATGTTTACAATCGTGGATTGAATGTATTGAGATCCTAAAGTGAGGAATTGGATAATGATTGGCTCTCTAATCGTGGAGGATACCATGTGTGATTAAGAAGTTTGATTTGCCATTTCATATTGGTAAGAGTATATATAAGAGGTGGTGGGCACGTGTGGAAGTGTGCATGCCTTTTTTGGACCGTTTGGCACACCCTCGATTGATGAACATTTGCCAAGAAGAATTTGTCTGCTCTGTGCTTATTTGATTATTATTTATTTGAACTTTTTTTGGAATAAGAAGTTTTGCACGTTGTAGCAGTTTCATCTTTCTTTTGTTAAAATACTCTTGTGGGCAGCGCGGTGTTCCAATTTATAATTTATTAATAATTATTTTTTTTCCTTTATGCAATTCAGCACCATTTTAGCTGTGCAAATCTTTCAATAATTTTTCAATAATTTACACGACTAGAAATGGTGCAGAATTCTACTAGGGAAAAAATCATTAGAGAAAAGATTATATCACAGAAAAAGTGAGAAAAAAATTATCATGATGCTGAATCAGCACTGACTTCTGGAAGTATTCCTGAGCACATATAGTGTCTTCCATTCAAACCTGTCGTTAAAGTAAAACAAAACCCTCTAGCAGTCAGCCTGGAATTAAAAATATTGTAGGACAGGACACTGGATTTTCTCCAGGAATCGGAATGCCCCACTGTGTGAACCTTCCCAGGAAGCCTGAAAAAAACTCACCACGCCATGCTCCAACGGCGCATTGACTAATGAGAGACGCCTGCTGTGACAACGTCATTTGGCAGGCGGCTCTCATTTCATACATACCATTCAGATATTCTGGGGCAGGAGAACACCCTGCTCCAATGTTTTCTTTAAATGTTTTGCTGCCATCCATTTGTAAATGTTTTTTCTTATAATAAATGCTCTATGTTCTAATGTGAATAAAATATTAGATTTCATTGCATTTTTGTTTTCTTTACATTTTACTTTACTTTTTTTTTTTTTTTTTTTTTTTTGAAAGTAAGTAAAATGCTTAACCTAAAAAGAACTAAGCTAATCAATTCTTAAAGAACAAAAGCAGACATTTTGAAAATGAATATAGTACACACATGTTCCCTAAGGTACTGTAATCCCATTAAGAAACCTGTCAACTGTTATATGTCTTGCCTTCTTTTGCCTACAAGGTTGTATTAGCTGCACAGCAGCATAAATGTCAAATATTTCAATTCCTGTACAGGTGTGTTTATATATACAAGGGTCTATTTATAAAAGGCCAGAAATCTGATTTCATCAGTCTTTCTGCTTTTTAAGTGAACAAGGACCTTAAACTTTTAAAATACAAACTCCTAGAGATGGATATTCACCAATGTCATAGCAGTCTTTTCATCCAAATGCAGTTACAGTGGAATTTTGACCCACCCGGGTTTTGGACCGCTTCACAGAGACCGGAATTATAATTTTCTTACCTTCACTCTCGCTTATAATGTGTATGTGCGGTCCTCCTCCTATAATAAATTATCATTGCCAGGCACCTCCTGTGGGCTGCATGCAGACGCTGCCAGCCTGTTCAGCCAATTTTCTCGGCACCGTGATCACGCAGGACTTGAAGTGGAGCATGCAAGCTACCGTCATCTTGAAGAAGGTCCAACAGAGACTATACTTCTTGAGACAACTAGCAAGATATGGAATGTCTAGAAAGATCCAACAATGGTGCAATAGGCTCACTTCTGACCTCCTCCTTCACGGTCTGGTATTGCGGGACCACAGCCAAGGACAAGAACAGGCTGAAGAGGATTACTAGGAATGCCGAGTGGATCATAGTATGCCCCTTACCATCCCTGGAGGAAAAATTCATGGAAAGGATCTGGTCAAAGGCAAAAAAAATAGCTGAGGACCCAACACACCCAGGGCATTCTTTTTTCAAACTCTTGCCCTCTGGCCGAAGGTACCTGGTGCTTTCGACTAGAACCTCCAGGTACATTTTTTTTTTTCCTCTAGCCGTTAATAATCGTTAATAACTGAATAATCTGACTTCCTGTCTTTACCATGTCACTGAGTTACCACCAATATCATATGTAAATATGTTAAAATGTATAATATGTAAAATGTTTAATTTTTATATTTAATGTTTATAGCTCTAACGGGGTACCTCCCTTCCAAAAAGCATTCCTTGTATGTATCCTGTACTTGGCGGTCAATAAAGTATTAGCAATACTGGAGTCAAAATTGAGAAGGAAGGTAATTAATGGGCAATTCTGGTTTTACAAAGTATGGCTTTACACAAACATTAGTGGGTGTCACAACAAAGTAGTAATCTGGTTTTACACTGACCCCCAGCTGCAACAGCAGCAGGTGACTCCATTGCCTGGCAACCACTTGGTAGCGATGTCACCTTCACTGACACAGCAAACTTGATGTCAGCAATGGCAGACATTGTGGGTTCAGTGAATGTCTCATTTACAAGCTGCCTCCAGTAAAATCCATCCACCACTGACTATACTATAAAGTTTATTCCTTCCTGCACATCCTGTGGCAAGCCATGTGGCTGGCTGGTATGTGAACCTATCCAGTGCTATGTTATTTTCTTCTAAAAATGCATTTAATTATTTTTTGAAGCTATCAGGCCAGGGTGGGATTTAGCAACTAAAAAAATGCTAATGCCAATGTGGCGGCCCCCTAGTGTAAGGTTCTTACCTGGTCCCGGCGCCCTGTCCCGCGGCGTCTCTGTGCGGCGGCGCCCGGCTCCGGCTTCCTCTGCCTCGGTGGTGGCTGGGGTGGCTGGCGTTGCGGGGCCCCCCTCCGCTCTTGCTGGCGGCTCCTCCGCCTTTTCGGCCGGCGCATCGTCCCCTTCCCTCTCGGGGAGTGCGCCCGGCCGATCTTTCTATGCCCCCCGGCGGCGCTGCTCCCAGCGCATTCACCGGGGGCAAATTCAAATGGACCAGTCAGGTCCCTAACCTGGGTTGGGATGAACCCAGGGACTGGACAGCCTGACTCGCCAGGGCGGTCCAGTCCCTGGGGCTGCTCCTATCAGGAGCATAATCAAGTATTGCACCAATCACATTAGGTCACACCAATATGACATTCCCCTCATCCTATTGGCCAGTTCCCCTTTAAAAGTGTCCCTGCCCCGACCATCAGTGCCCGTTATAGCCATTACCTGCTTGGGTGTGCTTTGAATTTGTGTCTTTTCTGATCCGGCTCCGTTTTTGACCATTCCTGTCCGCTGCCCGCAACGACCATCTGCCTGTCTGAACACGTCTTAGTCTAGTCCCTTTGATACCGCGCTCTGGTGACCACCCGCCTTTTGGCCCCGGCCTGTCTTGACCATTCTTTGTCTAACCCTTCGGATACCATGCTCGTCTTGAACCATTCTTGTCTGGACTCTACGTTTCCGATCCTGCCCACTCGAACTACCAGTTTGGGATTACCCCGCTGTTCATCCTTCTTCACCTTAAGCCTGCAATCTTTGCGCCAGTAAGACCTGGGGGCAACCGAGTCTGGAGAGGCATAACCCGTGTCTCCAGCGAGCAGGGGCTTGTCTATAGGCAGAAGAGGTGGTGGAGATTGGGGATTGCTTGGCTTAAGAAAGAGGGGTGTCCGGCGATCCCTTACACCTAGCATCTTATTTAACACTGATGCCGCAAAGGATGCAATGTTGGATGCTCTGGTTGAAGCAGCACCAGATGAAACCTGGTGCTGTTGCTCAAGATCTCTTAGAGCACAATGGGCAGAACTGGATTAAAGAGTTTAATGCTTATTATTATTATTATTATTAAACATATTTATTTGTACAAAACTTGCACTGGGACTTGTCAATAATGGAAACACAGGACCTAGAGGGGCCAAAATGTTTTTGGGGGGTTATTAACCCTTTCAGTGCCATGCACGTAGATTCTACGTGCTTTCTTCCACTCCTTTTAAGGGCCAAGCACATAGAATCTACATGCCTGACTTTTTCCCCTGCTACAGTAGAAGACAAGTAAAAAAGCACTCACCTGATCCCTCGATCGATCCAGCCAGGTCTCTTTTTTTTTTTTAAATAAATGACATTTTATCTATGTGTGTGTTTTTTTTTTTTTTTTACTGTTAACCCTTTGTGAACTGGTAAGGGATCCATGAGACCGCTATACCAGTACACAAGGTTCTGGATCTGGCAGGTAATGGGGCCATTGGGCTGTGCAGCATTGTAGCCTGCAGGGCCAGGGACCAAGGCTGGCCCCTGTGCCCTGTTCTACAAAACCCCATAGCTGGTGCCCGGGCTGGTTATCCTGGGTAAGGGGGACCTACATTTTTAACCCTTAAAATTCCAAAAAAAATCCCCCCCCGGGAATTTACCCTGTGTTACCTGTCACCCAGCAGGTACAAAAGGCTTCCAGCTGCAGCAGGAGATCCAAAGGGATCAGCAGTGCTCCAGGATGGATGAGAGGTAAGAATTAATTATTTTTTTCTCTGTGTCCTTGTATATTTTGTTTTACATTTAACCCTTTGTGAACTGATAAGGGATCTATGAGACCCCTATACCAGTTCACAAGGCTTAGAGGTCTGGCAAGTAACCTGCAGCTAGCTGGTGACTTGCCATTAATCCCCAGCCCCCCATTCCCTGCCTCCCCAAAGCCTGGGGGGCAGAAGGGCCCAGGGGCTATTTAGCCTGAGTGGGCATGTAGTTTGCAGGATGGGGGGGCATGGGCCAAGTTGGCTCCTGCGTCCTGTTCTACAAGCCCCCATCGCTGGTCCCTGGGCTGGTAATGCAGGGTATGGGGGTCCTCACAACATTTTTTGGGGGATTTTAAATGGTTTTTAACCCTTAAATAAATAAGGGGTCCACCCCCCTGGGAAGTGAGAGCCCACGCCAATATTTGTTTATTTAACCCTTTATACTGTGGATAGTATTTTATTTGTAAATGTTATAAAGTGCTCTTTTCAGTTTGGGAAGGTCTCCTAGACAGGAATGGGGGGCTACCGATACATATGTGTTTTTTTACTCAAAAATATTTTAAAAAACAGTAGAAAAATTACAAACAAGACATTTCATGTTAAAGCCTAAACTCTGCCACAAAAAAATATATATATATAATTTTCCTGGAAATTCCTGCAAAAATCATGCTATGCAAAATGGTGATAAATGACCTGTCAACAGAGGGTGACAAAGTTTCAAGTAGGCTGACAATTAAAAGGGTTAAAAGTATCTATGCATGTTGGGTATCGTTCTGCTTGGGGGACCTTGCGCTTTCAGATTGCCGCTGTAACTGGGAGAAATTGATAAGATTTTATTGACAAACTTACATTTTACAAAAAAACACTACAAATTGAAAAAAAATTCAGACTCTGCTGAAAAAAAAAAATACATATTTTCCCTGGGAAATCCCTGGAAATCCCTTCAAAAATCACAGTTGAACATGTGGAGTGCAAAATAGTGCAAAATGGTCTGGCAACAAGGGTGGCAAAATCTCCAGATAGGCTGGCAGGGAGAGGGTTAAGTATCGAGGACTGTGCCCTGATATAGTAGCGCTCTCTACATTTATCTCTCAGGATGCAGAGTTTCTCCACATGTAATTAAGCTAAAGATTGCTTGTGTAAGGTCTTGAGTTTGTTAATTTGGGTCAGGAGATCAAGGATGCACCTAGGATTTCTCCCTTTTGATTCGTGAACTGTGTTTTATCAAGGAGCCTCTAATAACACATTTATGGGCTTCCCGGTCCGAGTCTTGCATGACATTTAGGTCAAAGAATGTTTGGATGTCGTTTGAATGGCATCCTTCACCTGCTGATCCTGTATTAAATTATTGATTAGTCTCTAGGACCAGGATTTGGGTGTGGGACATGGGTCTGTTAAGGAGAGGAAGGGTGGGGCGTGGTCGGAGTTTTGGATGTTTCCTATGTTTGCGGTTGTGACTAATGGGAGCAGGTAGTGAGGGATAAGAAAAAGGTTATTTCTTAGAATAGGGGTTTGTTTTGTTTGTAGTGGGTCTCCTGGAAAAACGCAACTTAATAGTTTCGTTTGTGTGCAAGAGGGGGGATTAGAGAAGGGGTGGAAAAGGAGGGACGGGAAAGAAGGATGGGAATGTAGGCAGTAGAGGAAGAGGTAGAAGAAAGCAGAGAGAAAGATAGAGAGAGAGAATGTGGAAGGAAGAGAGCAGTAAGGGGAAAAAACTTAAACAGGAGAATATTAACCAGAAACATGAACTAGCTAAGATGAAGAAGAGAGTAAAGGGAGAATAATAAGATTCCTTAGGTGTATAGTCAGTGCACCAGAGAGGGGTTTACAGCTGGGTGGACGAGCGAGTTGGGCAACCACATTGTGGCTCTAGATGATTAAGTGGGGGGGAGCAAACAAGGAGGGTCTGGGGGCCACATTCAAGTTGGTTTAACATGTTAGGTAGTGGGTTAATCAATAATAGCAGCATATTATCTTATGAAACCATCTATCAGTAGAAAACCTAGGCAACCTTATTTAATAACATATCGTGATAACGCTGAGAAGACGATCAAACTTGACTATCTAGAGGAAGTAAAAGTCGTAACAAGGTTTCCGTATGTGAACCTGCGGAAGGATCTTTAACGGACCTGAGCAAGAAGAAAGATATTAAATAAGGAAAAAATGCAGAATTTAATCAATCAGTGTCAAGATTCCAAGTCTTGTGGTCTGAAGGGACATTCTCTGGTGCCCCTGGCTTGAGTCTTCTTCCACGGGTATGCGCTGGGGCAAGAGGGGTTCTGGTGTAAGGTTTAACCTGTCTGAGACTTCTACAGGGCCGTAGCCCAGAAGATTGCAGGGCTTTCTATGTGATTAAAGGAAGAAGGTATTTTGCCCCTTGTGAAGGAAAGATCCAGTTTAAATGTGAAAAAACCCACGGATACAAGTCGGGAGTTCCCCTTTTATTTCCCGCTGTAGCATTAAGGCTTTCTAGTCATAAATATGCACAGGACCTAATCTCTCAAGGAGAATTAGCATCTGTGAGCTGAGCCAACGCAGATCACAGACTCCCTGCTGATTCCCTCACATTTCTGGGCTGGGAAGGCCCCACTGGGACTGAAGCTGATGTGACCCCTGGCCGTGAGCTTACTCACATCAAAGACAAGAACCTCAGACAACCGGCACCAACACAAATCGGACCATTGCTGGGCCACTGTGTGTCACAGCACCAAGCCAGATACAGTACCAGAACGTGCCCACAAAATCACACATAGACATTCAATTCTTAGGGCCATGCGACAAGGGGAACCTAGAGAAATGGAGATCTCAGGTTCTGACGCATTTAAAGACTCCATCTTTGGGCTCATCGGATACCCAGCAATATATGACCCCCCCCTGCACAAAGTTATAACCCCTAAAGGGTTTTAGGTTCTAAAGCAGGTTCCACAACGGTGGGAGGGGACAATCCATCCCACAGAAGGGAGGGAGTGAAAGGGTATCGAGGCATAAAGGGGGATGATACTGGGCCAGCGATTGTCACTTCTTGAGAGGTCATGCTGAAGCGTGCGGGAGGTGCCTGAACCATCAATAAGCTTGCCACTCACCTCCAGGTGGGAGCTCATCATTACTACTCAGCATCTGCATTTTAAGGTAAATCTGACTATTGTATCTCACTGTAACCTGGAACCCACTTCCCAGAAGAAGATTTGTATCCATTCATATTCCATCATAGCCAAATGTTTGTTATCACTGCCTAGTGTGCGCTCAAGAATCTGTGTGTCCGTAGGCCTGGTAGTCTCGCTAGGTGGGCGACGGACGAGGTTTTGGGAAAGCTGGCTGTGAGACGAAGGTCCTTGACTGTTAGTTGGATCACATGACCCGAGGTTCCCTGACACCCCTTTTTAACTATGAGATGAAAGGTAAAGCCTCAGAAATACGTAGCCCTTGCTTCCTGGATAGACTCCAAAATGGGGCCAAGAAGTCTCCTCATCTGCAGTGCATCTAGACAAGTCAGGCAGTATTGGTACCTGGGTCCTATCAAAGTCCATGCGACCCCTGCACTACGCTCATTTCATTTCCATCTTTTCTTTGTAAAAATGTACCCTGCATATGATGTCCCATGGGCGTGTGGAGTCAGGATTTTGGGGGCCTAGGGCTCTGTGGGCTCTTTCTCCAGTAGTGAGTTGAGTATCAAAGTCACGATTTGAGTGACATCTTCACCTACGGTTGCTTCAGGGACACCCAGGAGGCGAGTATTGTTACGTCGGTGTCTATTTTCAATATTGTCCAAATGGGGAGGCTGATTCATTAATAGCGACAGATAGCGACAGATAGCGACTGTTGAGCGACTGTAGCGGTATTTTGACAGCGACCGCTAGTAGTCACTGTGCTTGGCCATTGTTCGGTGGATGATAGCGACTCAGTCGGTGTGCCGTAATGTTGAATACAAGATGCTGAGTCGCTATTTGACAGGTTCGCTGTTGTATGGGAGCGCATGATAGCGACTGGACATAGCGACCGGCACCCACCATATTCATTAAAAAATCAGCCTTAAAAATTCCTAGCGCTGTGAAATGCATGTTTAAATCCCAGAGTGCAGTAGGCGATGTGTTAAAAGTAGTTTTTTAACCCCCTAACCACCCAAAAAAAATGGAATGATTTTGAAATAATATTCAAACCTGATTAGTTTAAAATCAGACCTGTAATATCAATTCTGCAAAAAAAAAAATTTTTTTTTTAATCCCCAAAAAATACATTTTCAAAGGAAGAAGTGTTCACAGATTTTTTTTTAAATTTAGAAAAAAAAATATATTAAAAAATAATTATTAATTAAAATACATTCTGCCATTGAAATGCATTGGAGAGCGCCAGGTAGCGAGAGTTCATACCTGTAGCTGTTCAAGTATGTTCGCTGGCGCTGTGGGATGAGGCTGGGATAATGATGAATGAGTTGCTAGGTGGAGCTATCTCAGTCGCTAAGCAGTATCGGCTTGATAAATGTGTGATTATGGAGGGGAGCCGGCGTTCTAGTAGCGGTACCTGGCTTTACTGGCCGGCTCCCCAGTCGCTATCTGTCGCTATCTGTCGCTATTCCTTGATAAATAAGGCCCTACGTATCTGCCTGTTATGTAATTCTTGCTGTGATGTGATCTAGGAATCTAGGAGGGACAGGACCAATTCTTGGGATGATTCAATATAAGAAACTCTTGTCGCCATATTGAAGATTTTCTTGTCTCACATCTGCTATATCATTTTTATAGGCCGCTTCATATTTAGCAATTAATGCCTCAGACCTTGGGCTATAGCTCTGAGAACTGCATTAATGTCTCTATAGATATTTGTCTCACTGTGGACTGGTCTGTGGAGCTGCTGGTTGTTTTAAATGGGCAGTTATATGATCCAAGTGCGGCTGTGGCAGTGTGAGACTTTATGCTGGGGATAGCCGAGGTATCTGAGAGTATGATGAGACAGGGATGGAGGATTCTGGGATAATGGGTCTCAGGGCAGGGCTATGTTCTCTTTATGCCACTTTTTGTGGGATGAGGGTATCAAGGAGACCGGGGAGATGGATATTTTAGAGCCCGTGGAATTGTCCCATGTCGGTTGTGGGTGGGTAGGGGCAGGTTCTCCTGGGTTCCGTTGCGTGGGAGACTGCTATTGGAATGAAAGCAAATCTACCCAGCGCAGGTATGGCAGTGTCTCTGCTCTTGCTCTGTTTATTTGTAGAGCTGCCTGTGGGGTATTTGCTGGGGCCCAGGCTGATGGAAAAGCTTGCCTTATTGGTATCAGGGCCCAGGTGCTTACAGGGAGCTGGGAGATTTGGTTTCCCCTCCTGTGCAGAGGCCTTGCTGCAAGGTCACAACACCCCCTCTTTCCAGACTGATCTTGGCTGCCGGTGCTGTGTTTCTCTTTTGGGTTGGAGCTGCACTGGAGTCCACACTCTGCTTGGGGATGCCTCGGATGGATTGGTAAGGAGTCTTTGGTTCCTCTGAAGCCTGTTTATTTTTTCCTTTTCTATTTCTTTGCAACTCTGCATTATAAAAGAAAACAGGTTTCCCCTTGTTTACCTTTTGTTTACCATTACCATTTGTTTACCTTAGCAATCTAGAGCAATACTTCTTCACCCTGGCTTGCTCATAATATGCATAGCTAAGGCATATATGGCAGATTTAACCCCTTCTGCTGTAATTCAACCTCCTCAGATAGAGGGGGTCACAGTGGTGGAAGAGATGAAGGTAGCCAACAACTTCAACTGCTGGCTCGAATGCTGGCACAGCCGATTCCCATGGGATGCATGCCCAGTTTATCTTCATGAATATAAGCATGACCATGTTGATTGTGTATCCTCTCGTCAGTGATGACACCCCTGTGGTGCTGAACACAAGTTCTGCTGCTGCATGGCAGACCAGCACCTCCAAGGTATAGAGGGCAAGCTCTTGCCGCATGTCCAATTTACTGACCTAGATATTAAATGGTGGCGGACCCATTGCTCAGTACTAGGAGACACATCAACAGATACTCATCCACCATGTGAGTCTAAGTCTGCCTCCTGCTACACGATGGTGGTGTATGTGGCGGAGAATTGTGGCCATGCGTACCCTTCTTCTGAGGTGGTACTGCTGCATTGGTGACCTCCTCTGCCTCGTGCCACCTCTGAGGTAACAATGTCAGATGGGAAGTGTTTTTTTCTAGCAGGCGAAGTATGGGGATGGTAGCACTGAAAATGTCACCATTCATCAGTGCTGACCAGATTGGTGGCGTATTGGTGGCAACAACAACACAGCACAAATGTCCCTCATGGAGGCCCACTCATTGGTGGTGAAGTGCTGTTGGTCTGCTAGACTATTGAGCATATGCACAAGCTAATAGATGTGCTTCAACACAGCTCAGCCCAAAGCTGCTACTAGGTTCTGCCCTTTGTCTCACACCACCTTGCCAGGCTGCAGGTGCAGCGGCAGCAACCACTCATCTGTCTGCTCCTGGATCCCAGTGCACAGCTCCTGAGTGGTGTGTGGTCTTTCGCCCAGACAGATGATCAGCACCGCCTGTTGCTCCAAGGCTGGGCTCAAAATGGTGCTGCAGGTGCCACAGTATGAGTAGGCAGGATAGGAGAAAGCAGAGTAGGAGACAAATAATAATAATAACTATCTTTTTCTGTTTGCTTTGCAGGTTCCTGGCCATGAACTTGGTGAAGATTATTCAGTGTCCCATCCTCCCTGCGTAACAGAACATGATAGCGCTCTATAAAAAAACAACAATAACAATTAAAATTAATTCTGATTGCCTTCAGTCCCCATTGGGTCTAGGACCTCGTCATCGCACCTGGGACCATCTTCCCCCCACTCCTCCCTGCTACCCTCCTTCTCAGCCTTCACACTGCAAAAAGCCACAGTAGTTGGCACCTGGGTTTCATCCTCATCGTAGATGTCCTGCAATAGTCCAATGTCCATGTCCTCATCCTCCAACACAAGTTGTTTTTTTCTTTCCCAGAACAGCTGGGGGCGCCCGTGCGCGTGCCCGCGGGAGTGCCCGCACCCCAGGGCCGGCCTTACCATGGGTCCCGGTGGGTCCATGGTCCCAGGCGGCACTTTAAAGGGGGCGGCACTTCACAACCAGTGTTCCCTGTAAGGTGCGCAGGAGCGCGGCCGCACACCGCCAGCTCCCCCAGCGTGCAGCTCTGCCCGGCGTCTGCGCACGTCGCGCAGCTGTCATTTTTTTTTTTTAACATTGGTGGTTTAGTGGGGCCCTGCATCCCATCCCCATCTGTCGCTGCCGCCGCAGCATTGGTTGAGCGGCGCGATGATGACGATGAGGAGGCAGTAGACCAGCAGGGGGCGGGGACTACACTCATCATCGCGCCGCTCAGCCAATCACTGCACTGGGGGGGCGCCACTGCAGTGCACGCTGGATGGCTGGCTGGCAAGGTAGAAGAAGAGTGATGGCTGGCACCGTTGATCCCTGGTAAGTCTGCAACGGGGGGGCTTAACACTGTGTACCAACCACCGGCCCTGGAGTTTGAAAGACTTGAGTTGGGATGCCCAAAGGTCATTTAATTGGGCCTCTCTAGAGTCTTTCAAACTCCAGGGCCAGTGGTTGTGTGAGCTGTATCCCCAGCCAGGGCCGGCGTCAAAGGGAGATTGCCTGTCTGCCAGGTCCCACTGACAGCCTGAGCCTGAACTGTAAACTTTGGTAGGTGGCTGGGAATGGTGGCAGGGACCTTGCGCTCTGTCATTTGGATGTTGTTGCAGCTCTGTCTCTCCTCGCGCTCCTCCTCTCTCCCTCCTCCCCCCTCCCATGTTCAGTATCGCGCCAGTTTTAAAAGCCAACACCGGCGACATTGCTGTTCCATTCAGCAGCC
The DNA here is from genome assembly GCA_027917425.1 of Gastrophryne carolinensis. Lineage (NCBI taxonomy): Eukaryota > Metazoa > Chordata > Amphibia > Anura > Microhylidae > Gastrophryne > Gastrophryne carolinensis. The sequence continues at coordinate 455,200,327 of CM051234.1, forward strand.
CTCGTCTTTTGCCCCCCTCTGGCCTCCTCGGTGTCGGCATGTGAAATGAAGTCTAGAGCTGCTGGGACTGAATTGCAGCTCTCCTCAGGCTCCCCCATCCCTTCCTCTCCTGTGTCAGATTTCGGGAACTGAAGGTCCACTCACTGTCTGCTGATAAGAAGACGACCTGGAACTTGACCTCAGGCTGCAGAAGAAACTTGATCCCAGAAGGTCAGATTGAAAAACTGCCCTGCCCCTCTGAAAAGATTCCAAGGCTGGCTGCTATCCTTCCCTTGGGGCATCCCAAATTGGGAGGCCCTGCTGTGTAAACCCCTTCAGGCGTGCAAGACTCACCTTCTTCCTGGCTCCCTTGCCATCTTTGGGCTTTGTGCGAACTCCTGTACCCAGCCATTGGATAGGCTATGGGCCTGGAGCATGCCTGCTGCTGGGGATGCAGACACTCTCGATCCGATTGTCATAAACAGAGATTTTTGTCAAGCATCATTATGCAGGAAGAAGTGAGTATTACCGGGCAATCTTGGAGTTTCTCACACCGGGGCATCCCTAATTGGAATGCCCTTGGGCGCACAGGGCAAAACCTGGGATAGACCAAATGCTGGGTTTTTTCCACTTTAAAGCTGATCAAATCCCAGGAGTTTCACTTACCTATTTATTTATTTATTTACCTATTTATGCCTATTTTCCTTAATGTCTCTCAAAATAACCCAGTAAACAAGAAACAAAACAAAAAGAAAAGATATATATATATATATATATATATATATATATATATATAATTTTTTTTTTTTGCGGGGGGGGGCAAATTTCTGGGCTTGCCTCGGGCGCAAAAGAAGCTAGCTACAGCTCTGGCAATAGGGGCGATGTGTGGGATTCTGTCACAGTCTGCAATAGGGATGATGAGTGGGATCCTGTCACACAGCCTGCTATGGGGAGGATGGGAGTTGTTCTGCCACACAGTCTGCTATTGTTTTTTTTTTTTGGGGGGGGGGGTTCTGTCACACAACCTTCTATAAGTATGGTGGAGGGATTCTGTAACACAGTCTGCTATGGGGTTGATGTGGGGGGAATTCTGCTACACAGTCGGCAATGGGGATGATGGCAGGGATTCTTACACACAGTCTGCAATGGGGATGATGGGGGGAATTCTGCCACACAGTCTGCTAAGGAGATGATGGGAGGGATTCTTACACACAGTCTGCAATAGGGATGATGTGTGGGATTCTGTCACACAGCCTGCTATGGAGAGGATGGGGGTTGTTCTGCCACACAGTCTGCTATTGGGATTTTTTATTTTCGGGGGGGGGGGGGGGGGGGTCTGTGTCACACAACCTTCTATAAGGATGGTGGAGGGATTCTGTAACACTACTATGGGGTTGATGGGGGGGGGGGGGTTATGTCACACAGTGTGCTATGGGGATGAAGGGGGTTGTTCTGCCACACAGTCTGCTATAACTATGGAGAGCATTCTGTCTCACAGTCTGCTATGGAGATTATGGGGGATTTTGTCACACAGTCTGTTAGGGGGATGAAGGGGGGGGGGTTCTGTCACACAATCTGCTATGGGGTGATTGGAGGGATTCTGCCACACAGCCTGCTATGGGGATGATGGGGGGATTCTGTCACACAGTCTGCAATAGGGACGATGGGTGGGATCCTGTCACACAGCCTGCTATGGAGAGGACGGGGGTTGTTCTGCCACACAGTCTGCTATTGGGTTTTTCTTTTGAGGGGGGGGGGGGTCTGTCACACAATCTTCTATAAGGATGGTGGAGGGATTCTGTAACACAGTCTGCTATGGGGTTGATAAGGGGGGGGGGGGGGGGATTATGTCACACAGTGTGCTATGGGGGTTGTTCTGCCACACAGTCTGCTATTGTAACTATGGAGAGGATTCTGTCTCACAGTCTGCTATGGGGATGATGGGGGATTTTGTCACACAATCTGCTAGGGGGATGATGGGGGGGATTCTGTCACACAATCTGCTATGGGGTGATGGAGGGATTCTGTCACACAGTCTGCTATGGGGATGATGGGGGGATTCTGTCACACAGTCTGCTATGGGGATGATGGGGGGATTCTGTCATACAGTCTGCTTTTGTCACACAGTGTTCTATAGGGATGATGGTGGTTGTTCTGCCACACAGTTTTCAATGGGGATAACGGGTGGTATTCTCTCACACAGCCTGCTATGTGGATGATGGGGATTGTTCTGCCACACAGTCTGCAATGGGGGACGATGGCGGTTGTTCTGCCACACAGTTTGCAATGTGGATTCTGTCACACGGCCTGCTATGGGGATGATGGGGGGATTCTGTCACACAGTCTGCAATAAGGATGATGGGTGGGCTTTTGTCACACAGCCTGCTATGGGGGATGGGGGTTGTTCTGCCACACACTCTGCAATGAGAATGATGGGTGGGATCCTGTCACACAGCCTGCTATGGGGACGATGGGGGTTGTACTTCCGCACAGTCTGCTATGGGGATTTTGGGGAGGGTTTATGTCACACAATCTTCTATAAGGATCGTGGGGGGATTCTGTAACACAGTCTGCTATGGGGTTGATGGGAGAGGATTCTGTCACACAGTGTGCTTTAGGGATGAAGGGGGTTGTTCTGCCACACAGACTGCTATTGGAACAATGGAGAGGATTCTATCTGACAGTCTGTTATTGGGATGATGGGAGATTTTGTCACACAGTCTGCTATGGGGATGACGGGGGGATTCTGTCACACAGTCTGCAATAGGGGCGATGGGTGGGCTTTTGTCACACAGTCTGCTTTAGGGATGATGGGGGGAGGGATTCTGTCACACAGGCTGATATGCGGATGATGGGTCACACAGTATGCTTTGGGGGTGAAGGGGGTTGTTTTTCCATACTGCTATTGGGCAAAGGGGTGGGGGGGGGGGGGATTCTGTTGCACAGTCTGCTATGGGCATCAAATTTGGCCAAACTTGCCAAACCCAAACGTCTACAGATTCGTCCAGCACTAACCAGGATCAGTTGGATGTTGCGGGGCGTGATGAACGACTGACCCTTGTGAAAGGGTGGTCTGACAGTTGAAACAGAGTTTATTGTAGATCCTCTATAGTAGAATACACATAAGATTTATTTGGTATGGAAATTGTAGACCAAATGGGAAGTTCCATCTGTACCTAATCAGTATGAATGTGGGGTTTGAATCCCCCCCCCCCCCGTTTCTGAATGGTGGCGGGGGCTAGATTGTTTAAAATGTGGTGTGTGTGTTCTTGAAAAGATAGAACCCCTCTGCCACCTGAAGCCTAAAGGAATCTATCCTTTGTCCTATAAAACTGAAGTTGGACCACCACGTCTCTCGGCAGGCCAACCTGTAATGGTAATCGCCCAATGTATGCGATCAAACTCCATGAGATTGATTAGGATATCTGGAGCGAGCTTTTGGAATAGCGCTGTAACTGCTGACTGTAAATCCAGTATGCTAAATATTAGGTTGGACCTGAGGGCTCCTTACTACTAATTATCCCACAAAATTGTACCTCAGATTGTAGGGAATCTAGATCCTCCTCGTGCCCTTTGGGATTATGGTCACATCATTGAACCTATGCTCTGTCAGGGAGAGTCTCTGACCAGCTCAGTCATGTCGTTGCAGAGCTCGCTTGTGATCTTGGAGGTGATTCTCTAGGCCATGGCAACCCGCGCTTGATCAAGAAGCATCTGGAATCTGGAAACTGTTAAGCAACTCATCTGTGGAAGGATATGAGCACTTAAAAGTGCTGTCCTGATCATTGCACATGGTCGATGAGGAGTTCTGCTCTCAGGCATCCAATGAACAGCTCACCACGCTTGCGCCCCAGAACCCCCACATTTTAAAGGGACATTCCAGGCAATGGCAAAGATAGTGCAGCATGGAAGTCACCCATGTGCAGAGGCATAGCTAGACTTTTCTGCACTAGGGGCAAAGATTCAGAATAGCGCCCTCCCCAAAAAAGCTTAAGCTGAATTGCCCCATTCCCAATTGATTTTCTCGGCTTCTGTGCCCCCCCCAGGGCATCCTGATTTGGGATGCCTCACTATTTTGACACCCCCCCCCCAGTTTGCCCAGTAAAACTCACCTCAAAGGCGCATGTGCGGGCTCTCATTGAATCAGATCCCTTTGCAGTGTTTGCAGAGCCCGCGCATGTGCCATTGGACCAGGGAAAGATGAGGTATCACAATGTGCATGTGCCCGAGGATTCCACCCATCCACTTGTGACCTGTACTGCTCACTTCAGTCACTGCAATGGAGGGAGTGGACCATGAACCAAAAAAAACATTTACAGGAACATGTCGGGAAGGGGGAGTTTCTGTAAAATTTTGATACCTTGGTGGAGCAAATTGTTTAAGCAAATAATATGGTGATTACATTGATATATTAATGCAACTTAATTAATACAGAGAAAAATTTGCCATTTTCCCTCACATTTCCCACCTTTGATAATAGAAAGTGGAGTACCAGAGTCAAGCAGGACTGCCAGGGCCAGACCTAGATCTCACCCGAGCTGGGTACTCTCCCATTTCAATTATCACCCAATCAGTTGTCTTGTTAAGGAAGAGGGTATGCTTTGGAAGTCTTTCTTGATTTTGCATAAGCATTAACATTTTAAAACAAGCATGAAAATATAGGAAAACAATTATGATCAACACTAATTCAAACAGACAGCATTTCATGTTAGGGTTCTCCTCTAGCATCATCAAGAGTGGATTCTTTCCCTGAAGTCAGAGCTCGACATCTGTTTTCTGGTTTTGAGGAAAATGTTTCTTTAACAGTTTTAGAAATTACTCCTTTTTGCAAGGTACTACACAGCAACCAATAACTAAAACAAAAACAAGACAACACCTGTGGCAATTAAAACATTTTTCATGAACCCAGTCAAACTTCCAAAGCATCCCTTTATCAGTAAAGGAGTTATTGACTCCTGCATTTGTCTTGCGTTCTCCAGATAGAGAGGTCAGGTGTTAGAGCTATGATTATACTACCATCAGGGGCTGTGTTATTGGGCATATAAGTGCAGTAAGTTTCTCCTACCATTTTGCAGACTCCTCCTTCTTTGGCTAATAACATATCAAGGGCCATCCTATTTTGGAAAGCCATGGAGGAGGTGCATGACAATTGTTCAAACACTCCTTTTACAACATTTACAAACCCCAGTTGGTTGAAATTGAGATAGTTAATCCATCCTGTGTTCTTATTTACACATATAAAATAACCCACATCCAGTTGCTAGGGGGCATCAATATTTTTAACAGCATGCATATACCTTTCCATTTTTCTAATTTGAATCTCAGCTTTTTATTTCAGCATACCCACCAAACATCTCCTAAGACAAATGTTTGATTTACAAACCAGGCATCAGGGAATTCCATGGAGCCTTCCTTTAAGTAATAATAGATGTATCTGACAGGTTGCTGACATAAGGTGCTTCATGATGATTCCCTTGAGGCTGGCATGCACCCAGTTAGTCTGTCCTTCAAGTCTCACCGAGGTAGCAGTGGTAAGCAGCACCTGGAAAGGACCATCAAATCTGGGTTCTAGAGGATTTCTCACATGCATCTTCAGTACCACCCAGACTCCAGGCTTCAGTAAGTGACTTCTGGGTATACTGTCTGTTAGTCAGCTTTTTCTGTAAGTTTATCACGTACTGTCATAAAACCATGCTGCACTTGGAGCACTTGAGGAAAATAACAACCCTTGGGGCAGACCCAAACAGTACTTCATATGGGCTCAGACCTGTCTTCCAATTTGGGGTATATCTGACTGAGAAAAGGGCTAGGGACAAGCTATCTGTCCATGGTTTTCCTGTTTCTGCCATAGCCTTCTGTATCTTCAGCTTCAGAGTGTCATTTAGTCTTTCAATCTTTCCACTGATCTGGGGGTGGTACAAGGTGGGAAAGGCTTGCTCCACTCCCATAGCTGACATGTTCTCCTTCATTAACTCACCTGGGAAGTGTGTCCCCTGCTCTGACACAGCCGTGTCTGGTACCCCCCACCTACATACAATCTCATTAGGCAACTTCTTGGCTGTTGTTTTTGCATTTGCATTGGCTACAGTACGTTACAGTACGCCAATTTGAGCAACTGGATGTATTGTCTATTTGAAGGCCCTGGAAGGGATACAAGGGCTTTGGAAGACACTTGGTAGGGACCCTCACTATTTGACTAACTTTGTTTAGGGCACAGATTGTACATATTTTGCAGCCACAGTACAGAAACCAGGGTCATGTTATGTTATGTTTAGACTGGTGAGTGTTTCCATGAGTAGCAGTGGTCATAAGTGGGTAAAATATTCTAGGTAAATCAAGGGTCTTTTCAGTACTCCAGAGGTCATGTGGATCGCAGATCAGCACCCAAGGTTTTTCAATTTTCCTTTTCTTCTTTAGTGGCTTGCTTTTGCAGAGTCTCAAGTAGTCTAAGGTCACCTTAGGGGGTTGGGGCAGTGTCAAATGGTCAAACTACACCATCATAAGTGCCACTGTGTTTCTTGCTGCTTCCTTTGCTGCTTGGTCCACTTTCCTGTGGCATTATCATTGTCTAGTTTTGTGTGTGCTTTTTCTTTCACTACAGCAAACTTCTCGGGTAACAACAAGTTTTCTAACAAAGTCTTCATGGCCTGGGCATTTTTCTGGGGTTTTCCATGTCAGGTAGGATCTAGCTATCCATATTTTCCCATAATCTTGCATTATTTTGAGCGCATATCGTGAATCCGTGGACATGTTTGCAGTCTTATTGTTGGCCAGTAAGTAGGTTTGGACTAGGACATGTAATTCTGCCTCCTGTGCTGACTTGTGTGGGAGTAAGGCTCTGCTACAGCATTGTCCGTAACTACAGCCAATCCCATATAAAATGTTCTATTTATGGCATACCTTGAACCATCAACATAGTAAATCAGGTCTGGGTTGACCAGTTGTTTGTTCCATTAGGGCAATGCAGTCATGGTCATCATCTCGGGCCAGGTTTTGGGACCTGGTTTGAGATCCCAAAGCACCCTGATCTATCCCTAGTCCCCCATTCTCCAAAGGCAGCAAGGTGGCAAATGGTACAGCACTTGTCAGATAGTAGGATGGCACACTGTATTCTGAGATGTCAGGCATTAGACAGATGTTGTTGTGTGAATACTGACGAGATGTCATGTAGAGCCAGCATGGTTACTGGATAATGCAACACAATATATGAACTCTTTCCCAACATCTCTTGTACAGCAATGATTGCCCTGGCACAAGATGGGGCGCCTCATGCCACTGGGTCAAGGCGAACACTGTAGTAGGCTATGGCTACAGGTCTCTGTTGTTGTCAATTTGTTTGAGTGAGAACAGCTGAGGCATGGCCTTGCTTTTTAGTACATTACAGTCTGAATAGTTTGTCATAGTCAGGTAGGCCTTAGGTCGGTGCAGATATTTTTTTTTAAGGTATAAAAATGATCTGAGGCTTCTTCGGACAATTTAAAGAGTACTGTCAAACAATGGATGCATGACACACACAAGGCCTGCAGAAGGAAATGAGGCATAGGCAAGTTCTTAAAGCATTTACATTGGTAGGTACTGGCAGGCTGGGGATGTCTTTGGTTCTGTCAGTAGTCAGGTGTCTAGTTCCTCCAGACAAGCAGTGTCCCAAAAAGACTAATTTGTCTTGCGCTACCTGCAGTTTTTCTTTGGACAATTTACAGTTTTTAGAGGCAAGACCTTTTTAACAGGCTGACAGCTGCTTTTAGACAACAGCCCTAGGCAGTGCTGCCTGTAACAAATCATCTACATATTGTAAACAAACTATCCCCCAGCTAGATGAAGGGCTTTTTCCTGTTCTTTACTCAGCGGGTGCTGTTTTTGATTAGGGAGGGGTATCCTAGGTTTTATTCTTCCAACATCATGAGGGCCTTTTGCCCACAGGAATGTAGGTATTTTTTTCTAATCATTGCTCTATTTTGAAATCATGTGTCTGTTTATGTTCATCTTTTGATTCCTGCACCAAAGCTGCCATTAAACAAATTTGTTCCTCTTCTAGTTGTCCATTCACAGACACAGTTCCATCAAGTTGGTATTGGTGGTTTGCCTGTATGAGCTGTAAGAAATGAGCTCCAAGCAGGCTAGAGGGGCAGTGGGACTAGCCAGGAATCGAGTGACTATTTGACATGAGTTAAACTGAGCTAAACTGAGCTTAAGAGCCTTTGTGAGTCTTAAAGGGGAAGTATTACCTTCTACACTCATACAAGAGAGGGTATCCCAGGATACGGATTCAAGGGTTAAATCACAACTTTTAATGACAGAGATGGCTTCCACTAGGAAGCTGGTTGGCTTTTCTGCTAAAGTGACCCTTGAGCTTGGGCCTATGTTTAGAGTCTTACTTCACAAGTGTCAACTGATATTGGCTGCCAATGTCCTAGTCTTCCTTTGACCTGTGAGTCACCTCTCTAGAGTCTACTCTTTCTCTTATTGGGGCCATACAATTTCTGGCTATGTGGCCCATTTTGTCACAATTGTAACACATAAACCCCTTTGTTCACCTCCACTGTTACTATGCACTCTGGCTGTTGGTTCTTCCTCCTCTAAGGGGACTCCCAGATTATAAATGGTGATATTTTTCTTTCTACCTTGTGACAGTTCTCCTCGGTGAGCCACCTGTAGTATGGCCGTTGGAGTCAGAGTTCGCCACTTGGGTATAGGCATTTCTACCATAACCCTCAATGGGGCATGTATCCCATCCATGAAGGCTGAGAGTAGGATCCTCATCTGTAATTGATCTCCTGTGTGATAACCCATATTTTTCCAAGCTGTCTGTAACCTAGTATAATAGTCTTCAATGGATTCAGTGGTCTTTTGTTTGATGTCAGACAAGGTCAGTGATTTCTCCATCTGTTTTAGTCTTGCCCATTCTGCTACCCCCTGACAAAATATTTTTCCAGAGGCTTCTGTAGTGGACAACACCTCTATGGTCAATCCTTGTGCTAGTCCAATTCAATGCAGATTCATGTATGGCTCTTGCTTTAATTTTGCCAAACACGGATGGTGAACTTAGTCATATTTCTTTAGCATCCATTATAGGTCTTCTGGTTTTGGCTCAGAGACCTAGCAAAGGACATTGGGCTTTTGTCTAGGTCTTCTAACTGTTTCACTAAGGTCATCTTTTCCATGGGAGTCCATGGTTACCAGTCTCCCGTTCTAGCGTCTATAAAAGTCTTAGTGAGTTCTCCTAAGGGTCGACCATCCTCCCCATAAGTACGGTAAGTTTCTTTGCCTTTAAAGTAAGCCCGAGTTATCTTACCTGAGACAGTCTCAGTTTCTTCCTGTTATATGCGGGTCTCCCAAGTCAATTGTTTTTCATTTGAAGTACTGACAGTATCTGTAGAAGCTAACCATCGTTGGACCATTTGTCCTAGGACCTGTCTAGCTGGAGTCATAGACTCCAGTTGAGAAGTTACGGGTGTGGACTGGGGTTGAAAGGTAACTGTCCCTGTTAAACTGCTGACACCTGGTGTTTCCCCATCTCTGTGCATCACCATACCCTGTGTGTATGGTATCCCAAGAGGATTAAGAGGTACTACGAGCTAAATGCCCAGCATTACAGGTTCCCTAAGTATAACAAGATATACTGTAGAGCAGGGACTTGGGGCTTAGGCTGTCCGCAGTTATGAGAGATGGACATATGAGCTTTATTCTCCAATCACCATATGAATTATCATAAGGGGTGGTGTTTTTTATCCTCTATGTCTTAAACAGATTTTATCTCCCACCCTTTTATGTATATATCCCATCATATTAATTTTTTCTAGTACATCAATCCACATTTCTGCTAAAATGGTCGACATTAGTGAATCCCTTTACCATCATTAAAGTCCTTACATTTTTTAATCCTTAATTTTCCACTAATTCTTTTACTAGTTGTGTATGAGTCATATTTGTTTTATCAGAGTTTAAAGTAGTCTTCATGTGTACACTTAATCCTCTGTATCCTCATTCACCACAAATTCTGAGAATTATCTCTTATCTACCAGACCTCTTCCTCTACTTCCTAGCACACAATATTCAGTACAGATGTACAATAGGATTAAAATAACAACATGGATCACTATCAGACTGGCCAAAATCCAATCAATAGGCATATTACAAACAAGAAAAAATGACAAGACAATGGGATTAAAAGTAGAATCGGGTCTGTAGGGATCTTTCCCAAAAACACTGAAGTTCTCTTATATAAGGCGAGTACCATATATAACCCCCGAGGGTTGTGGCCGGCCAATACGAAAGACAGGGAGGAAGATGTAAGAATAATGATTTTACCATATGCTGGCAGTCTCCACCCTGTGTTTCATCTCGGCCCTCCAGAAAGTGACTCTCGATGGGTTTACCTCACCACATGTTGTGGCAGCAGTTTGATGGGGGCAACTCAGGCCGTTACATGATTGTCTTGTGTCTCAAATCAGTAAGGATGTTCTAGTATGACATTCTGGCAGTGTCTCCTGCCCATCTTGACAGCTTGGACGTTTACTATCAGAATTTCATTTACAGTATATAAGACCTATACAAGTTAACCACAAGTCTTTATTTGAAGTCACACCATTTACAAGAAAATGAACATATGTACTTATAAGGAAAACAAGTGCTCTATATGTCAAAAAGGTCAGGTCTTTACAAGAATCAGCCTGACGACAAACCCAAACAAGCCATTTACAGGTACGGGGGGGGGGGGGGGTTAAACAAAGAATACTATGATTAAATGGATATATAGATGCAAGTTAATTAATATAGAAAAAATATGTAAAAAAAATATGTAAATATGTAAATCGCAATAGTTTAGCTGAGAGCTTAACTAAACTCGTAAATTAGGGATATACCACTTGCTTTACCCGGGGTATGCCAGCAATAAGACTCAAATACTAGTCGCCGTCAGCTAACAGGGCAATCCCCTCTTATTTCAGAATATTTCCTAGCTAGGCATCTGACATTGTGATGTCACCTATAGATATGATACCCTTTTTGCCCAGGCTGATCTGTGAAATTCTTGCTGCCTAGTATTACTTTGTTAAATTAGGCGCCCCTAAACCACCCTGTGTTTTAGTTGAGTATAAAACCTCACTGATAAAAGCCATTTATCTCTTTCTGAAGCGTTCTGAGTTCTTTGAAAGGCACAGATATTGGCAAAGGTTCAAAAGAAATATAAAATCCTTTGTAATAACGTATTCTTAACAGCCGCTATACGACCAAACTAAGACAAGGACAAACCAGACCAGGCCCTCGGGGTTCTCCCTCAATTTCCCAGAAATAAAGGGGTAATTTGCCTTATATAAAGATGCATAATCTGTTGTTAGCTTCATTCCGAAATAAGAGTGTTTTAGACCCATTAGAAGTTAAAAGTAGATTGAACTTTCTCAACTAAGGAGTGAGGTAAGTTAACATTCAATGGCCTAATTGAACCACTTTGATATATTTAGATTGCCTTATCTTACACGCCAGAGACTCCATGTTGAATACAAGTAAAGCTGAAGACATTGGGCATCCCTGTCTTGTCCCCCCACAGAATTTTAAAGTCTTAATGGCTAGAAGAGCCCCAGCACCTGTAAAAGCCTGATTTAGGATTTCTACTAACAATGCAAGTGCAAAAAGATATCAGGTGGAGTAAATTTAGATTTTTCACAAAAGGGGATAAAGCTGGAACTTTGTTGTTTAAAAGACTAGCTCCAAGGCTCCAAAACATCTCATTACCCAAGTTGAGACTGTCCCAGAACAAAAGCTGAAGAATGGTTTCAGGACATAAAATTGTCCAAAGGGAATATTTGGATCAGGCTTTTACAGTTGATGAGGTTCCTCTAGCTATTAAGACTTTAAAATTCTGTGGGGGACAAGACAGGGATGCCCAATGTCTCCAGCTTTACTTGATTGATAAACTTTCAAGTTATTTCAGTTTGCTCAATCAGGAACAAATTCCCACTATATTGGTTTCTATTCTTACCTAATATACGCCCAATACAGGGCAAAAATTCTTCTTTGCTAACCTGTTTAGGGAAATAGGTCCTAAAATGGAGGACATTTTTATAATAGGCGGGGCTAAATAGGCACGGGCTGGTGGATGTACAGTATGGGGGGAAATGAATCCCCTGAGTGGAAGATACAACACCAGCCAATAATTGGGAATCACATAAGCCACAATACGGGGGTAAAAAAATGGAGACAGTTGGATATAGTGAAAAAGACTAAACTTTTTTCCGACTTGTTGAAAAAACATAGACAGCATCCTGACACACAGCTCAAATCTCAGATCAATAATATAAAGTATGAGCTAAAGTTTCTACTAACAATGCAAGTGTAAAAATTAGCACTTCGTTTTACAGGTTTCCAAAAAACTAAAAAACAAATACAAAAGGGTCCCAAAAAGGTGTAAGCCCATTCAAACAATATAGTGGGAATTTGTTCCTGATTGAGCAAACTGAAATAACTTGAAAGTTTATCATCCTAAGTAAGAACAGTCATCCTTATTTAAACATGATATAGTTGCATATTAGACTCCTAAAACTATTCAGGAGCCTCTGACACCCCTCCCCCTCTGAACCGCCCTCCCCCCTCATAGTATGGCATAATATAGCAGCATTGGACTAAAAATTCATCCCAGGCCTTGGTGTGTGTTATCTTCCAATTGTTATTGCAGGTGGAGAAGAGAATGCATCCTCCACCCCTGCAATTCCGTTTTATTCTCCTAGGTGGCAGCAGGGGACAGTTTGGGCATATGCCTTTCCCATAGGATAATTACATGGGGGAGACAGTTTTCTTCCCCCTACTACGGTTATGTATGTGCAAGAAAAGGGAAAAGCCCCACCCATGGGCACACGACACTCATGGCCCCCTCCCCTCAGTGAGGATTTACAAATTCACCTAAGGCAGGCCAGCAAACAAACACTTGAAGGGGGAATTATTAAGAAAGAACTGGAAAATCCACTGTATATCATACTCTAATCCTAAAACCTAATCTTATAACTAGCTATGTCCCCTAGACCGCCGCATAGTACCTCATGACACTCTATTTCAAATATAGGGAGCTTCTGTTGAATTGTGTATAAACTTTCTATTGTCCAGGACAAAGATCATGAAAAATTTAGAAAAGTTTTGTAAACATTAGGAAAAATCTGTAAAAACTGTATGTAGAAAAATAATGCAAAAAATTATTAAAAAAGGGGGGGGTATCATCCAAATGTCCTCCGCATAGTCATAAACTTGTAACCTTGTAGATATACCCTTTCCAAAACCCAAGAGGGAAAGCACCCTCCTGGATCAGCCATCTCTGCTTGTGTTGTTAGCTTAGTAACCCTGCGGGAGACCTGGTTGACTGTGCTGATTGTGCTATCAAGCTTCTCGCTCCTCGGTGCTGCTTGGCTGGAGACTGTGGGTAAGTTAGAGAAGTGCTGTCATTCGCTTTAATGCTCAAATGGGGCAGCGCTCCCTAGCTAGGCTGCCATCTTTGTCAAGCTCACACCATGCCACCTAAACTCTGACTTTTGATGGCATTTTTGAAAGTGTATATTATTGTGTGCCAAAAGGAGCTAAGACCTAGCATTTTTTGGTAATTTAGTTGGCAACTGTACACCAAGTCTGTACACCAATCTACAGAAAGAGAGCCTTGTACATATAGAACACTTCTGATATGGCCGCTAGTACTGAGGTAAGCAAGCTCACTCTCACTTGCACATTCCCAGCAGCAGCTCCAATGACTGGTTTGTAGAAAATAAATCATCTCAGGAAAGATAGCATAATGCTAAATCCTACCTGACATGGCAGAAAATAGACCCATGCTGAAAAGGGGATGTGGAAATTGGTGAAGCTGGCAGGGGGGAACAGATGTACCTCACTAAACATAGTTTATCAAATTAAATGAAGCTATAAACTAAATGCTCTTTATAAAAGTCACGAGAAGTGACTTACCCTTTAGGTTTTTAGTGTATTTTCTAAAAGCTTCTATAGAGAAAAATTACCAAACGAGGAACAATATCCATTTTATATTAAATAAGTGCAGGAGTATATTGCTTGCCCATGTTCCCCCGCGTAAAAAACCCCTCTTCTGCTCCATTCCCCTTATCGGCAAAATCTGCCCGATGACTGGCCATTAAAAGAGTCTAGACCATGTACGTAACCACCGGCAGCCATTTCTGTTATTTTAGTGCCCATCAAACACGCAAATATTTATATTATTATATATTATATTATGTAATATTTTGTAGGATTGCCTTTAGCTTTGATTACAGCATGCATTTGCCTTGGAATCACTTCCAGTAGCTTCTGCGATGTCAGAACATTTATCTATGTCCAATGTTGTACTAACTTTTCCATATGATCTTGTATTGAAAGATTTGTAGCATCCCAAAATTCTCAATGGGGTTTAGATCTGGACTCTGTGGTGGCCAATCCAGGTTTTAAAATTATGCTTCATGTTCCCTGAACCACTCTTTCACATTTTGAGGCCCATGAATCCTGGCATTGTTGTATTGGAAAATGTGCAAATAGCAAATAAAATTTACATAGATCAAATAACCATAATCATTCTTTAGGTTTCACAGTAGGCAATAGGCATGATGGGTGCCACCTCTCGTCTTACCCTGTTGCACCCATTCTGCAACAGGGTAAATCTGCACTCATTACACCACTTGAACTTCTTCAGTTGCTCCATAGCCCAAAATTTATGCTCCCTAGCAATTTGAAGCCTAGTTTTAGCCTCACTAACAAATGTTTTTCTTAAGGCTACACAGATTTTTAGTCCAAATCCTTTCAGTTCCCTTCACATTGTGCTTGTGGAAATTCTGTTATTTCACTATTAAACATACTCCTGATCTTTGCTGTTGTTATTCTACAATTTGATTTTACCAGTTGTTTAAGTGATCGCTAATCACTGACAATTTTTTTCCTACCACATTCCTTTCTCGAAAGATCATGTTTTCCCAGTGTCTTTACACTTTTGTAATAATGTCTTGGGCAATTCTCAACCTAGTAATACCATTTTTAATAATCTGATTTTATGTCATGGTTGTTTACATAAGTTGTTGCCAGCTGAAACATGTTTAACCATGCAGAACTATGTTCCCATTATTTGCTTAGTAAAATCTGGGTGGTGACCTGTTTTTGGCCAGGCAGTGTAGAAACCATGTGTATTTTTACTAAATAATATTATGCTAAAAGGTTTTCGTGATTTTAATTGAGAGGTATACTGGTAAGTCTCCTCTGATTCATGCCCTAGATTTGTGATGGTTAGTAATGTAGGGACTCACCAAAGAAGAGAACCCTTGGTTTAAGGGGTACATGTGCCTTTTTGCCAAAATAAAATAAAGAATTGAATGTGCTGTACTTGGAACTCATTCAGCCATCATGGGCTAGGGTAACTGCAGTGAAATTCCTGCCCTGTATTAAATGACCCACATTTATTTGATGTGTTCATTTGAACACTAATACATATCTATTAACTACACCTAATTCAAGGCAAAAAAGTCCCAGCCATGTATTGCAATGGAGGAGTTAATGTTCTTTGCAAGACTACATTTATTTCTACTGTGTATTTAGGCCCTTACATCATGGCTATGGTATGAAGCTTGGCAGAATGCCATGTTTTTAAGCTGCTTGCTCTATGTAATTTTTGGCAGTGGGGAAGGAAACTTCATTCATGGAATTTCAGGCGGATCAATGTCCCACAAAACACAACTCCCTCTGCCTCAGACACAGCAGGAAGGAGTGCTAGAGCACAGCTCCTACCCTAGGATTTAAGGGATTACAGAAAAATAAATCCCCAGCCCAGAAAGTTTAATTAACACATTCCCTGTTCATGTTTTGTCAATGGTCATTTTATATCAAAATAATCTACAATTTGTAATGTCTGCAAATGAAAAAAAAATTAGATTACGTTTCATTTTCCCCACAAGTCCTGTGTAAACAAGGTACCAGGCAGTTATGTAGGAAGACACTTCAGAATGTATGCAGGTTGTGTGAAATATTAGCCTTACCAGCATAGGTGTTGTGTGTGGAGGGGTGGGGGGTATTGGTTTTCTCAGCTTTCTGAGTGTTTTTCCTCTTTTTTAGGTAGATATGATTCATATCTACAGAAATGAAGAGAATAGCAAATAGTATACTGTACTGTGCACAATGCGAACAGAACCCCATACATCGTTACCCACTTAATAAACCCTATATCAAACAAGAATCAAGAATCACTTTACTTTCCCAAGTACACATTACAATGTACAAGGAATACATTTTACTCGTTACAAATATGATGAAGAATAGTAAGGAAACGTACTTACTCAGGGAACTGGGGGAGACCAAACATGGTATAAGATATACTTTAGATAAAATAATGTTTGTATACACAAGCAACAAGAATATGATACAAAATTGGATACACTACAGCAGTATTATGTATGAGCCAGCACTAACAAGGTGGTATCTATGTATATATATATTAACCTCACTAAAATAAATAAGAAATAAAAAAAAGTTTCTAATGGACAATTTGACACAAGACCAACAAATTGCTCTGCAAGAACTTCAAAACTAAACTAAATCCATCCGACAAAAGGTGGCAATATTGTTCTAATGAACCCACAACAGTATGAACGGATGTGTCTTGATATACGAATGAATGAGGAATGATACAAGAAAATCTCACAAGACTCCTTAAAAAACGACCATAGGGGTGATCACCCCAGGAGAGGCACAATACCTCACAAATCCTCACCCTACAACACTGACGTTTTACACCTTATCCAAGGTACATAAAAACACCTCAAAACCCCCCAGGTGCCCGATCATTTCAGGCTGTAACTCACTAACTGAACCTGCCAGTCGCTTTGTAGGTTCCATCCTACAGCCTCATGTACATAGATTATCATCTTACATAAGAGATACCTTGCATCTGTTAGAAATCCTGAAAAACTTTCCTCCACTGCCAGACATACTGCTTGTGAGCCTGGACACTGAGGCTTTATACCCAAGCATCCCCCGTACACTTGGCTTCAATGTTACCCGCCACTTGAATTAGAAGGGACCTCGGAAGAAACCAATTCGTAATAAACCTTTTGGAATTCATCCTTACGCAGAATAAATTTATGTTCAAAGGGTTCCACCTTGTATCTGACTATCTTCAGGTACAAGGCTTGGCAATGGGCACAACATGTACACCGGATGTGAAGGGATTGTTTTGAGAGAAGCGCAACTAGACAATGTGAGCAGCTCCTACTTGAGGGAAAAAAACTGTATTTCCTAGGGCAAATGTGGTGTGTTAATCAGTTCCAACTCAGGTGTAATTCCTAGATGGAAAGGGATTAGTGTAGGTGCGCTGTGGATAACATAGGTAGTTAGTAATGATAAGCTAAAAAAGAGAAAATAGGTTAGGGTTATCCGCGGTCCTGTGAAATAAATTGTTTAGTAAATATATTAACAATAATAAGGTTTTGTTTGAGGAGGGTGTTTTAACCTGTTAATTAAATCAGAAACAACCAGGTATCATTACCTCTGACTAATTAGACCTCAAAAATTGTTTAGAATTTTTTATCTTGCTGTCTGAGGGATATTCTTCTCTCAGATAGCGTTATACACTTGGGTCAGTGTTGAATACACTATTGGCCCTGTATCTGAGTCCTTACAACATGTACACCATCCTATGCCAACTTATACTTAGGTTGGTAGGAACGGAACCACCAATGACCATCTTACGAAATACATTGAACGCATAATTTATCCTCTGGGACAATAGTATACAACAATTACTGACATTTGTAGACTTATTGAATGATAATTCTCTGAACCTGAAATTCACACTTGTGTACATAAGAGAAGGTGTCACCTTGATTAGTACTGGAGCCAGATGGGACCATTATCCCAGACTGCACTTACGGACTTGGATGTGAATCCGCTTTGACTGTAGAACTGATGGTGAGTGCCGTGTCAGGGGAGCGGAGTCTAAGAGGCCACCGGTATTCACCAGAGCCCACCGCAAGGCAGGTTGGTCTTGTGGCGGCGAGTGACCCCAAGGTCACTACCCCCCAACAGCGGCCCAGTTCCACAGTTAGCCGAGGTTCAGCGTGGTGCACAGGGGCAGGCAAAAGACGTAGTGAGTACAGGCAGAGGTCAGGGCTGGCAGCACAGGTTCGTGGTCAGGTTCAGAGTCGGGGACAGGCAGAGGTCGGTACACGGGTGAGCAATCCAAAAGCAACTGATTTACAACTGGCATGGAAAGACCAAGATCCGGCACTGATGGAAAGGAAGTGCCCCTTTAAATAGGGGAAGTGGATGCAGGGCCCTTTAAATCTCAGGAATCTGGTGCGCGCTCCCTCTAGTGGACGGGGATGTGCGCGCACCTGACCATGCGAGGAGGAAGCATGGGGGGAAGGGAGACGGCTGGGAGCAGCCATGGAGGTAAGTGAAGTGCTGCAAGCTCGCCCTAACAGATACTAACTCAACACTGACATCTGCTAACACAGATACGTTAACTAACTCAGTCTATCAGCACCAATCCCTCAATCCCGTACAGAAGACCACCATCATTGAGAGATAAACTGGTCCCAAGCCATTACAACACCCATTATGGAACACACTGCAGACTAACTGGCATATACCCATGTAGATCATGAAAGTTTATCTCACCAAACCAGGGCATCGGCAGGACCATAGCCTGCCACATGTGGTTATACCTTAATATAAGCACAAACTCCTTGAGATTCACAGTGACACTCCAACCCCATAGGTGGGAATCAGGGGCTAACCACTCCCCCAGACCTAAACAACCATGTCAACTTTTCTTGTTTAAATATAATGAACCAATGCTGTAAAGGTAGGTATTTTATATAGGTCCACAGCTATGCTGGTTATTATTGTATGTGTAGAATTAGGCTTATGCGATGGCTCTTAAGAGTGACAAATACTGTAACATATGATATGATTATGCACAATCGCTGTACATTTCCGCAATTCCTTTCAGTTTCAATACCATGAATTGTATTATGTTATCACATCTGGCTATTTATGCCACAGATGCTGCTGTCAGTATGTCTTTTTGTCATTTCCATACAGCAAGCTATGTTGCCTTAGTTACCTGGAACACAATCCAGGCCAGTTAAGCCACACACTCCAGGTGGGAAATGCAGTCCAAGCCAGTTAAGCCACACACTCCAGACAGTGGACGTCTCTGGACACCCGCTGTTCACCAATCACCAGAGGACCAACTCTATAAGTGGCCCCCTGTCAGGTAACTGGACACCAGTCTAGCCCTGCAGTGGTCATAAAGAGCACTATCTTCTACCAGCTTATGCATTTTAGGCACAGACAGTGCTGCTGTCAAGCTGGGTCAACTGTCAGACTGACAGGTCACAGCTGGCTAACCTGATGCTGCAGCGGGTGACAGCTGTCAGGCTTCCCACCAGACAGTGAATAGGAGCACTCTGGAGGAGAGTTTGGTCATCACACACACCACCCTCCCATAGTCTCTGTTAACCTAACAAGGCCCTCTAAGGGACGGAGTCTTGACTCTGCCGACAATCCTATCAGCAGGATCACCCCCAAGTGGCCGCTGGCTGATTGGCTACAACAGCAGCAGTGCCCACTCCCCTCTCCTCCCCTCACCCGAAAACACTCACGGGCTAATAACTGAGCCCACCAGTAAGCCAGCATTACCACACACCGCAAGCTGCACTTTCACTGATGGTACACCAACGTGGGAACTCCCGGCATTTGGACGAAGCCTCTCCCCCTACCACGGGGATAATGCAGACAGGACTGACCAACTGCCCTACTATTTAGGACCCAGGTAACAACTTTTTCTATTTAAACCTGAGCATATACTAGGTCACTCTTTCCACAGACAATAAATACAACCTATCTTATTCAGCACACCAGGAGGAATCACAAAACCCTCTGAGGATGCCAAGGACTATATTACTGTGGCAGTGAGGCACTGTGAATTAACTGAACCCTAACCAGTTGCAAATTAGACTGTGGTACTATGGTGACAAACCTGTTTGAATAATATATTGTTACGCACTTCTGACTCGCTACATTGAATTACTTTATATGAAACAAGCATAGAAATGGGGCACAGAAAAGCACAAAAAAGTAAGGCAATACCTGTGCCTGTGCACCGTAGCAAAGATGCCAAGTTGAGTAATGACGCAAGAGTGTCAGTCTCAGAAATGGCAGCCCTAGTGGATACAGCTAGTGAGCGGGTGGTCATGACTGCAGGTCGGACTAGACAGTTAGTGGTAATTGTAGATTCTCTTATCAGGCAGACTGACAGACTTCCTTAAGCAAATGGTTTGCTGTCTCCCTGGTGCCAGGGTTTGGCATGTGGTGGAAAGGATGGATAAATTACTGGGAGGGGCTGGGGATGACCCAGCTGTTGTGGTCCATGTGGGGACCAATGACAGAATTAATGGTAGTTGGAGGATCCTTAAGAATACTTTAAAAAAATTAGGAAGTTGAAGAGAAGGACCTCAAAGGTTGCATTTTCTGGAATACTGCCTGTGCCATGCACTACACATAAACAACAGAGGGAGCTTAGAGAGTTAAACGCATGGCTCAAGTCCTGGTGCAGTGCAGAAGGATTTGGGTTCCTAGAGCTGAAGGATCGTGTGTAGAGAGTGTTTGTGATACCGGTTGTTAGCAGTGTACCCCAAGGTTCAGTGCTGGGCCCACTATTATTCAACTTGCTTATAAACGACATAAAAGATGGAATTAAATGCACTGTTTCTATTTTTGCAGATGACACAAAGGGCCTTATTTATCACGGGCTAGCGCCAGGTACCGCCAGCTATCGGCAGCTACCGACTCAAGTACGCCCGGCGGCGGTCACAATGACGCATTTATCAAGCTAAATGAGGCTAGCGCCGGCGAGAGCGACGGCTAGCGCGGGATTCATCATGAAGCCGCCTGGAACGAACAGCGCCGCTGCAAATTCCTTCACAGCGCCAGGTATGACCTGTCGCTCCCTGGCATTGTCCAATGCATTTCAATGGAGCAATGTTTAATTAATCATAATTAATTGGTATAATTTTTTTTTTTTTTTTTTTAATGTCAAAAATTCTGAGACCACTTCTGCAATGTTAGGTTTTTTTTTAAAGTAAAAAAAAATAAATAAAAAAATTTGTGCAGAAATGATCTTACAGGTCTGATATTAATATATTCATATTACAAAATGATTCCAAAAACATGTATAACGTTACAATCAAAAAATATGGTTGTTTAGGGGTTAAAAACTAGTTAACACCCATCGCCACCAGCGCACTGGGGTTTAAACAAGGAATGGACAGCGCCAGCAAATTCGGAGCGTCATTTTTTAATGAATATGAAGCAAGCCGTTCGCTCTGGCCATTCGTTGTCAGGCGCTCACATACAACGCTGAACCTGTGAAACAGCGACCCCTAAGCCCGTATTCAACATTACCGCACACCGACTGAGTCGCTGTCATCAAGCAAACGCTGGCCAAGCACAGCGAATACTGGCTGGCGCTGTAAAAATCACGCTACATTCGCTCATCTGTCGCTACCTGGCGCTATTAATGAATCGGCCTCTATGTCTATTGAAGACGTTCACAAGCTCCAAGCTGAGGATCACTTTGAGTGTCTAGGCATCCACTTGGCATATAACAAGTGCATATATGCCTTGGGGAGTAAAACTGCCTGAGAAGGATCTGGGGGTACTAGCAGACCGACTAGCAGACAGACTAGCAGACCACAGCCTAAATTAAAGCATGCGATGTCAAGCAGCTGCTTCCAAAGCCACTAAAACATTGTCATGCATTAAAAAAGGCATGGAATCACGCAATTGGGATGTAATTTTGCCTCTTTACAAGGCACTGGTGTGCCCCCACCTGGAATATGACGTCTAGCTCTAGGCATCAGTTCATAGAAACTATGGAAAGGGTGCAGAGTAGAGCCACCAAACTATTAAGAGGAATGAAGGATCTTAGTTATGAGGAAAGATTATAAGAATTAAACATGTTCATTCTTGAGAGAAGAGGACTAAGGAGGGACATGAATAAGTTGTATAATTATATAAGTGGCCAATACAAACATTTTTGAGAAACGCTATTTCAGGGTTAATCCTCTCTAAAGACAAGGGGGGACTCCCTTCGACTGGAAAAAAAAATTCAATCTCCAGAGGCGACAATCATATTTTAACATAAGAACTTTAAATCTGTGGAATAGCCTCCCACAGAAGCTTGCTACAGCATCAATCGCTTCAAAAAAGGATTAGATGCTTATTTAGAAGAAAATAACATTATCTTTTACTATTAGCTGTTAGTAAAAATAAAATAAATAAATAAATAAAATAAACAAACTTGATGGACATTTTTTTTCAAAGGTATTAACTATGTAACTATATAATTTTACATTATGACATTATGACTTGCTATATTAAATTACTTTGTAAGAAACAATTTTGACATTACAACATGTCCATATAACCACTACTGTGAATTTCCATAAATAAGAGGTGATCTTACACTACTACCTTACCCCTGGGAAATGAGGCCCTGCTTTAGAATCAAGTCTTTTTTCTCCTCAACATTTTGGTGGATTTCCCAGCGGACGTAGTTCTGTCTGGTTCCTCAAAGCGTCTTTTAAGAAAAATGCCATATTTAGCTGTGCATTTTTTTAAATAAAATGAATCAACCCTTAAGTTGTCAGCAAGATAGGTTGGAGAACAATATCGTGATAATATGTCAAATGCCTTTCATGAAAATATAAATCCCTGCCCATGCAAAGTATATTAAAAAATGTACTCACCTTTTCTTCCCAGCAACTGTTCTGTCCTACTCCAGCAGCATAAAACTTTCTGGGTCCTGAAGTTGAGTCCCGTGATGTGCAGACATATGCTTCATTGCAACAAATAGAGTGAATGATATGGGGGCAGCCTTTCAACCTCTATGTCGCAGATAAATTGAATGATGATCTGCATTTCACGGGACTCAATCTTGGGACCTGGTAAATTTAATACTGCAAAAGTAGGACAGAAAGAAGTTGGGCTGTGGATTTGTATCTTAAATTATCTCCCCCATAGCCATGTAGTCTTTTCCACTGATCCTGCATAGTCAGTAAGGGGTCCATTGAGCCTCTGGCACCATTGATATCATGGAGAAATTAGTGGCACAGAGAAACTAGGTACTGCTAGAAAAAGGCACTGCAAATGTTAGCTTGCTTCTTGTTCCATCCCCATTCTCTAATAGCTGTTGATTTGACCACCAGCAGGTCACTACAGGTTTTCTCTCTGTTTCAAATGACCCATAAAGCACTACGAATCAGGTGATGCTATCATTTTCCACCCTGTGTGAGTAAAATAAAAAATGAAATCTATCTGTATGAACACAAAGTTAACTTTGTTTCTGCTATCTTGTGAAATTCTATCTCTCTAGGTAAGTAAACTAATCACATTACTTAGATTTACTGCTGAGAAGAAAAGGCAAAATACAATGGAAAATACATCCAGATTATTCAACTCATCAAGTCAATGGAATAGCTCCCATACTGTAGGTTTCATGAGTAAAACGTATGCAGCACCCCCCATCAATTTGGATAAACCATATGCAATGCACATGCCAGTAGTGAATTCGTTTTTCCGAGGATCTTGGAAGGCTCATTCTGTAAATCATGCTCTTAAAAAAGATAAACCAATCTTTTAACCTTCAAGTAGTAGTTCTGCTAGTATTTAAGCATCATTTTTAAAAAATAATTAAATATCAATTCCTGTTGAAAACATCTACAACCAAAACATAATTATATTATTATTTGCTACAGGCAGAAATGTTTTAATAGGTTTTAAACATGTTTTCTGTGGCCAGTATTATAGTTGACATTTCCAATTTTCTGACTTTGGGCTCTTTAAACCTTTAGTCAGTAAGAACATTGAATTCTCTTCTCAGTTAATGGGTTAAGATAAGGTCTATTTAAACTTTAAAGCCCTGAACAGAATTCTTATTAAGTTTAACCGAGCTTAGGAGTTTCTTGGCTCTACATTCTGAATCTTGAAATATAACCTTGTTTTAGATACTTGATGCCTTCTTCATGTCACAAAGACATCTTTGACTCTTGCAAAGCTCAAAGTACGATGCGTTTTCACCTGCAGCCAAATATTTATTGCAGTAAATATACCCAAGAGTCTTCTATTAGCTAAATTGTTCTTATACCAAAAAGAATGGAATTGAAATTTAAACCTGTGAAAAGAACTGTTTTGCATAAGAAATTTTGACAGTTTGCATACATTACAATATACACACATGTTACTATTTTTATTAAGTTAATGACGACCATTATTATCAGCACCAGTAGTGGTGTAGTCCTGCTATCACATACTTTATTTGATGCTTCTGTCATTTGCATTTTATCATGCTTGCATTGTATTACATTATTCATTTATTATATGGTGTTTGAGAAAATGCCAGTGCTTTATAATAAAGCTTGGGAATTACTTCTACCATGCATGCTCACAAAGATGCATTGGAGTATATGTGCCAGAGCTTGTGCCAGGGGCAGCCAGATTAGAGATCCATATAAATCAGCTTGTGTTCTATATCTAGTCAGGGTAATCTTCGATATTAGAGCAGGGTTTCATTTGAGAAGACTGTCAGTGATTCTGTTGGCACGGGCCATAGGGAGCCCCAGGATATATCCCTGTGGGATGCAATGCTTTTGGGTTGACTGAGCTGCTGCTTTTAATACCCTCACAAAATCCCTCCTTCCTTAAAGGAGCACTATCATGAAAAATGGCCCAATGATAAAAATCCAGACAAGAGCAGAAACCGCAGTAAATTCAGTATCTGTCCATTGCCAGCAGTTGAAAATGATATTATATGTAGAGGGAGGCAGAACATTAACCCTTCTATTGCCAGCCACGTAAATTTTACGTGGCTGCCTCTCCAACCGTTAAACGCCAGCCATGTAAAATGTACGTGCCTGACTTTCCCCAGTAATAACATAAAAAGTAAAAAAAAAAGACACTTACCTGACCCCTCGTTCGATCCGGCCGGGTCTCCTCTTCAGCCAGAGGGGCTCCGATTGCCCATTGGGGCTCCTCCGGCTGCAGGGGAGTGACCAAAATAGGGTCCCCCCCGTTTCAGTAGCCGCCCGGTTTCCTGCAAAAAAAAAAAAAATGACAGTTACCTACCTTTGTCCGATCATCCGATCGCCGGCCTCCCCCCTCCTCTGCCCAGCCGTCACCTGCATCTGATCGCTGCGGGACACAGGAGATGAAGATCGGAGGTGATTAAAGTAAAAAAATTGTTTTTTTTTTAATAAAGTTATTTGAAAAAAGTGTTTGTGTCTTTTTTTTTACTTTTAACCCTTTGTGAACTGGTAAGGGGTCCATGTGACCCCTATACCAGTTCACAGGGCTCGGGGGTCTGGCAAGTCACCTGCGGCTAGCGGATGACTTGCCATTAACCCTTGGCCCCCCAAATTACCTGCCTCCCCAAAGCCCAGGGGGGGTAGAAGAGCCGTGGCCCTAGGCTATGACGGCTTGTAGCCGGCAGGGCCAGGGGCCACTAAAGCTGGCCCCTGCGCCCTGTTTTACAAGCCCCCATAGCTGGTCACAGGCTGGTTACGCTGGGTAGGGGGGACCTCACATCATTTTTTGGGGGGGGATTTTTAAGGGTTTTTTACCCTTAAAAATCCCCCCAAAAATGGGGACCCTATGTAATTTTTTTTAAATTAACCCTATGTTACCTGTACCCAGTAGGTATAAAAGGCTTCCAGCAGCAGCAGGAGAGCAGAAGCCTAAGTGATCAGCGTGGGACACAGGGATGGATGGGAGGTAAGTATTAAAAAAAAAATTATTATTTTTTTTTTTTAATAAAGTTATTTTTAAAGTGTGTCTCTGTGTGTTTTTTTTTACTTTTAACCCTTGGTGAACTGGTAAGGGATCTATGAGACCCCTTATACCAGTTCACAAGGCTCTGGGTCTGGCAAGTCACATGCGGCTAGTGGGTGACTTGCCATTAACCCCGAGACCCCCCATTACCTGCCTCCCAAAAAAAACCTTAAAATTCCCCCAAGAAATGGTGTCCCCCCCCCCACCCCCCGTGAAGGGTGACCCCACACCAATTTTTTTTTATTTAACCCTTTATTATGTGGATAGTAGTTGTATTTTATTTGTAAATGTTAGAAAGTGCTCTTTTCAGTTTAGGGGATCACCTGGACAGGAACGGGGGGCTACCGATACATATGTGGTATCATTGTAATCGGGAGAAATGGGGCTTTCACATGCAATATGGTTTTCTTTAATAAAATAAATGTTTTTGTTAAAATAAAGGAGACAATTTAAAAAATATTTTTTTTTACTTATTTATTTACAAATATAAAAAAAGTAGAAAATATACAAACAAGACATTTCATGTTAAAGCCTAAACTCTGGCACAAAAAGAAAAATATGCAATTTTCTTGGAAATTCCTGCAAAAATAACAGTTATACATCACGCAAAATGGTGAAAAATATCCTGTCAGAAGAGGGTGACAAAATCTCAAGTAGACCGGCAGTCAAAAGGTTACAGGTACCTATGCATATTGGGTATTGTTCTGCTCGGGGGACCTTGCGCTTTCAGATTTAGCTTGTTTTTTCTTATTTGCATTTTGATATTTTAGGAAAAGGTGTTTTTTTATTCTGCTTTTTTATACATTTTTTTGTGAAACCCTGTGCAACCTAAGAATTCTTCGAGATATTACTTCCAGAAAGATGAGCCCACTACAACAAGCTGGGTACGCTTGGAAAGCTTAACATGTGTACTTTCAGGGAATATATAGTTTATGGGGGATATTCCGAATGTAAAGGGTTGTTTTGGTAGAAAAAGCACAAGGTGCGCACTTTTGGGTTGATTCAAAGAAACATGTAACAGCTTGGATTTGGCTCACGATCATCCTATTTTTCACGTCCGCTCGTGCGTTCGTATGAACTTGCGAGTGATTCTATAAGCAAATACGTTTCTATCCTAAAAGATACGTCCGTTCGTATGATATCTCCCGAACTTGCCTCAGTCAGTTGGCAATCGTAAAAATCACGTTCATGTGCTCACCTGTTGCGGCGGCAGCCTGTTTTTTCGGCTGCTTCCATCGTCAAGCTCTTCCAATTACTTGCGTTTGCCTCTGGTTTTCATAGGTTTTTGGCCTCTTAGATTCGTGCGTTCGTATGTTTATAAGATCTTGCGCATGCGCACCCTCAACCAGAAACTTACCTAAACCCCTTAGCGCTTGCATCCCACTTCATTTCTCGGTCCCTCAAACTTACCTAAACCCCGTAGCGGCTGCATCCCACTTCATTTCTCGGTCCCTCAAACTTACCTAAACCCCTTAGCGCTTGCATCCCACTTCATTTCTCGGTCCCTCAAACTTACCTAAACCCCGTAGCGGCTGCATCCCACTTCATTTCTCGGTCCCTCAAACTTACCTAAACCCCTTAGCGCTTGCATCCCACTTCATTTCTCGGTCCCTCAAACTTACCTAAACCCCGTAGCGGCTGCATCCAACTTCATTTCTCGGTCCCTCAAACTTACCTAAACCCCGTAGCGGCTGCATCCCACTTCATTTCTCGGTCCCTCAAACTTACCTAAACCCCGTAGCGGCTGCATCCCACTTCATTTCTCGGTCCCTCAAACTTACCTAAACCCCGTAGCGGCTGCATCCAACTTCATTTCTCGGTCCCTCAAACTTACCTAAACCCCTTAGCGCTTGCATCCAACTTCATTTCTCGGTCCCTCAAACTTACCTAAACCCCGTAGCGGCTGCATCCCACTTCATTTCTCGGTCCCTCAAACTTACCTAAACCCCGTAGCGGCTGCATCCCACTTCATTTCTCGGTCCCTCAAACTTACCTAAACCCCGTAGCGGCTGCATCCCACTTCATTTCTCGGTCCCTCAAACTTACCTAAACCCCTTAGCGCTTGCATCCCACTTCATTTCTCGGTCCCTCAAACTTACCTAAACCCCGTAGCGGCTGCATCCCACTTCATTTCTCGGTCCCTCAAACTTACCTAAACCCCTTAGCGCTTGCATCCCACTTCATTTCTCGGTCCCTCAAACTTACCTAAACCCCGTAGCGGCTGCATCCAACTTCATTTCTCGGTCCCTCAAACTTACCTAAACCCCGTAGCGGCTGCATCCCACTTCATTTCTCGGTCCCTCAAACTTACCTAAACCCCGTAGCGGCTGCATCCCACTTCATTTCTCGGTCCCTCAAACTTACCTAAACCCCGTAGCGGCTGCATCCAACTTCATTTCTCGGTCCCTCAAACTTACCTAAACCCCTTAGCGCTTGCATCCAACTTCATTTCTCGGTCCCTCAAACTTACCTAAACCCCGTAGCGGCTGCATCCCACTTCATTTCTCGGTCCCTCAAACTTACCTAAACCCCGTAGCGGCTGCATCCCACTTCATTTCTCGGTCCCTCAAACTTACCTAAACCCCGTAGCGGCTGCATCCAACTTCATTTCTCGGTCCCTCAAACTTACCTAAACCCCTTAACGCTTGCATCCCACTTCATTTCTCGGTCCCTCAAACTTACCTAAACCCCGTAGCGGCTGCATCCCACTTCATTTCTCGGTCCCTCAAACTTACCTAAACCCCGTAGCGGCTGCATCCAACTTCATTTCTCGGTCCCTCAAACTTACCTAAACCCCTTAGCGCTTGCATCCAACTTCATTTCTCGGTCCCTCAAACTTACCTAAACCCCGTAGCGGCTGCATCCCACTTCATTTCTCGGTCCCTCAAACTTACCTAAACCCCGTAGCGGCTGCATCCCACTTCATTTCTCGGTCCATAAAACGTAAGAAAATCACATAATTTACATATGTCTATATGTTTCGAAGTGTGTTGTTTCTGGTTTTTGTAATTTTTTGGGTGTGTGCATATTAGAAAAGACACATTTAGGAAGGCTTAAAATATAATTTATTTAAAATATTTTCTTTGTTTTGTTTTTAAGAATTGTAAAACCTTTTTTTTTTTTGTTGGGTTTTTTTTTGGCAACCTTTTTTTTTTTTTTTTCTCGGAAAAACACATATAAATATTTTCTATTTTTTCAACAGTAAAACAACTTGTTTTTTTTTTTAGGGTTTTTTTTTAAAAAACATCTTTTTTGGTTTTTAACAAAAACTATAAAACACTTTTTAAAATTTTAAAAAATTTAAAAACAAGTTTAAGAAAGGAGCCAGGACCAAGGGCACTAATCCTCCTCGTCTTCTTTATCTGTTGGCCCCAACGTCGCCTGTATGGCCAGCAGCTCGGCCACCAACTCCTTCATTCTTTTTTTTTTTCCAGCCAAGGTTTGGGGGATCATCCCTGTAACCAATAGAGAAATAAACATAAATAGGAGTCCAAGACCGGTTTGTATGCTGGAAATAGATTTAGGGTTAATCAAATACATGTAAATGCATGACATATGTCCTTCTTCAAAGGGATACAGTTAATGCATTTCCCACAGGTAAGTGTTTAAACTCCTTAAACCGGACCTTCAACATTATTTAATTAAAACCAATAACTATTCACAAATGATTCTGCACCACCTCAAAGTTATTTAGGGTTTTTTGGGGATTACAGCGCCGCCATCTGGACTCTGAAGCATAACACTTAATGAGGAGTGGAGAGTTGGATAAAGTACAGGGGAGTAGGTTACAGTGGTGCGTTGGGAATCCAGAGCATAGCTGGGTTGAGGGAAAGGTCATCACTCACACAATGCATGGCAGCACCTTCCTTTTTTTCAATCTGTATCCCATGCTGCCTGTAAATATTGTGCATTCCATATTCCCCAATATTGGTTTTGTTCAGTCTAATAACATGCATTAGATGGGTGAAGGGTGTTTTTCCATGTTTCGAATCTGTAGGTACAGTGTGATGGCTAAGTCTTTGGTTCTTAATACTAGTTATGGTCCTCTTTAAGCTAACGAAGTGCCCACATGAAAGTGTGAACTACACATTGGCTACGCCTTTAGTTATGTGTGTGTTATTAGCTAAGCAAACATTAATATGAATAATGGCATGGAGACTTACGGAGTTGGTGGCCGACAGATGGCTGGTTGGGGCCAACAGGCTGCCCTTGGTCCTGGCTCTGCTGTGAAGAAGTCCCTGGAGAAACATGTGACATTTGGTTAGTACTTGTAGAGAGTCACTATTCCCAACATATCTGGCTCCCAGTCTGCCTGACATCACTCACCTTCGCCAGGATCGACTTCAAGCATCTCTGCTGCCTCCTCCTCCACTATCTCACCCGCTCCAGAAGCTTCTACAAATACATAATAAAGGATAACTTAGTTTTTGGCCTGCCATGTATATCTTTGTGCCTATACATGAAGAGTGACATACCAGAGCCTTCCCCATGCGTGGCCAGGTATGACTCCACGCCCACGCGCCTTGGCCCCTCCTCTGTGGTAAGGTCCAGGGGCTGGTCTGAGGAGGCCACAGAGGAGGGGTAGGTCCGTCGCCCGGGAGATCCACCACCTTCACTCACATGAGTCATGCAGCACTGGTCGGCCTGTACGTCTCCGGGTGCGGCGAATTCTGAAATCCATTTCCAACACTACCAAAGAAAAGTCATTATAAATAAAGGCATAACTTAGACATTTGGAACATATACCATGCAATTGCTTTGTACTTACTTGGGAAATGGATCCCAAAATACCTCCGCACCCGGGGCATGTGCAGACGTTTCAGGTCCGACCAATGCTGCATTATCTGGGTGTGAGTGAAGGTGGTGCTGGTCACACGGTGGATCTCCGCGATGATCTCCCGGGCGATGTCCCTTTTCTCGCACACATTGGGCGCGAAGTCATACCGGCGCTGAAGCATGATCTGAAAAACATAATGGACACAGAGCTTTTACTTTTACACACAGACCCATATGTGTTGCATCACAAGTTGAGAATTTAATGTCATTAACACACACATTTCGAGTGGCCGCCATTTTTGGGGAGTGCCTTAAAGAGGACGTTGACTGTGATTGACAGTCTGGTCTTATGTTATATGTATCACACACCATGTACATACAGATAATAGCCAACATCAAGAATCAGGCCACCTGCATCTATGGCATGTTAGGATGGTTTAAACATCCAAGATGTAGCCTAATGCTTAGGCTTTTGGACCACGTGTGTGGCTTCCCGTTGTGTTTTTATGGCTTAGGAAAACAGTGTTACTCAAACATCCGCATCAAGGTCCGAGACAGGCCAGGTTTGCCAGCTCGCCCCGCTACTCCACAGGTTAATTAACTGTTGCTAAGCCGGAGCAATTGGCCGAATTAGGACATCAGCATAGACAGTTGAAAACGTGGCCAGGCTCGGCCCTTGAGGATGAAGTGTGAGGAGCCAGTGATTAAACATTAAGATACCCCAAACTAGTTCCAAACGCATCATTTACATTTAGGCCATCATTGACTATTCGATTAAAATGCACAGGCAGCCACTTACCAGCATGAGGATCTCTTCCTGTTGACGGGTGAAGATAGTGGGCGCCATCTTTATGCTTCTTCCAGGCAGCAGATAAGTGAAACCCCAGCGGTTTCCTGGTTCCGCTCGAACGTACGTTCGTACGAGCGCGTAGTCGTGCGCATAGGCGTCACACGCTGGGCTCATTATTTAAAGGTCCCTGCACCCAAAGCTCATTCTCTTTGAGCATTTGTGTACGATGGCACCAAAAAAGGCGATGAGCAAGCGACCCCAGCCAAGCAAGACCGCGGAGGGCCCCACAACAAGGTCCCAGCAAGCTGGCCGAAAACTGAGAGCCAAGACTCCCACCTCGGCCCCACCAAGGGACCCTGGACCCTCAGGTACCAAAAAAAGGGGCCCCAAGCCCCGTGCCCCTCCTGCAGCCAAAAAGCTGGCAACTGCAGCACCCACCACCTCTGCCCCCAGAACAGGCAGCACCAGTGAGCCCACACCGGCCATGCCTTCAAGTAGGGCAGTTCGGAAACCCATGCCCCGCAGCAGGGCCCGAACCCCATCCAGGGCCCGAACCCCATCCAGGCCCCGAAGCACAGCCAGAGGCCGAAGAACCCAATCCAGGGCACGAAGCCCAGCCAGGGCCCGAACCCTATCCAGGGCCCGAACCCCATCCAGGCCCCGAAGCACAGCCAGAGGCCGAAGAACCCAATCCAGGGCACGAAGCCCAGCCAGGGCCCGAACCCCATCCAGGGCCCGAACCCCATCCAGGCCCCGAAGCACAGCCAGAGGCCGCAGATCCCAAACCAGGGCCAGAAGCCCCTACAGGGCCCGCCGAACACAATCCAGGGCCAGAAGCCCATCCAGAGGCCGCAGATCCCAATCCAGGGCCAGAAGCCCCTACAGGGCCCGCCGAACCCAATCCAGGGCCAGAAGCCCCTACAGGGCCAGAAGAACACCATCCAGGGCCAGAAGCCCCTACAGGGCCCGCCGAACCCAATCCAGGGCCAGAAGCCCCTACAGGGCCAGAAGAACACCATCCAGGGCCCGAACCCCATCCAGGCCCCGAAGCACAGCCAGAGGCCGCAGATCCCAAACCAGGGCCAGAAGCCCCTACAGGGCCCGCCGAACACAATCCAGGGCCAGAAGCCCATCCAGAGGCCGCAGATCCCAATCCAGGGCCAGAAGCCCCTACAGGGCCCGCCGAACCCAATCCAGGGCCAGAAGCCCCTACAGGGCCAGAAGAACACCATCCAGGGCCAGAAGCCCCTACAGGGCCCGCCAAACCCAATCCAGGGCCAGAAGCCCCCGACCTGGCACCAGCCGGGAACAGAGCCCCCGACCTGGCACCAGCCGGGAACCTAGCCCCCCAAGAGGGCCCCGAATTGCCCCCATGACCACATCTACACCTGGAAGTTCGGTGGCCAGCCACGCAAGAACACCCAGTCCCTTGGCCAGTCCAGTCCAGTCATTGGGAAGCCACCAATCCGGCCATTCCCCTACCCAGCCCCAGGCCATAATGTCACCACATGTGTCTGCACACATGGAGGAGCAGCCAAGCCAACCATCTGGCCGCACATTGCGCCGCGGCCAGTTGAGTGGGAGATTCTCCCATGACCAAAATATGGCATTGGCTAGTGGCCTTACATTATACTATGACGAGCTATATGGGAGCAAATCCAAACACACCACCAAGCAGCGCAAGATGGAATTGTTTGAAACCATCCTCCGACAAGTAAATGCAGCGGGGGAAGAGAGGAAAGATGTGTCCCAAATTCAGAAGAAAATCTCTGATCTGAAGTATGCTGTACGGCAAAAAGAAATTAAAAGGCATAATTACAGGTAACTAAATGTTTACGCTAAATCTAATGTTTTGGATGTACTGTATGCACCTTTTCTGAGTACCAAACGATTTTCTCTTTTCAGCCTGAAAACTGGCGGTGGCTTTCCATCTAAATTGGAGTTTACCCCTGCTGAGGAGATTGTGCTTGGACTTCTCCATCCGGTCGCGGTCGGTGGACATGCTGGTCTAAGGGACACAGACTCACCGACCCGTACCCACGGTGAGTACTCTTAAATCTGCATGTTTGGCTGTTTGCTAAATAATCTACAGTTCACTAGTAACAAGCTAACGGGATGCCCCTATGGTTTGCCTTGCTTGGCCTCGCACTACTGTGGCTGTTTGTGTCCTCTTTTTGTCCCTGGGAATCACACATTTAGGCCCACAGCCATTATGGCAAAGTTCAAATGTCCAATTGGATTGTTAAAGTCATGAAGTTTCGCAAGATAAGTGATATATTTTGAATCAATCACAAAACACACATCATTATGTATGGGTTGCCTTTTGGTTGTGTGAGTTGTGTTTGAGTTAACAATTTAATTAGCCACCCACAAACATATCTGACCTAGAGCAGCGAGACTCAACTGGCGGCCCGGGGTCCCAATGCGGACCTTGGCACCACATTCAAGGACCCCTGCCCAGACAGCCCTGCACTCAGTTACTTCTGTGTTGACGTGCTCAGAGCTGCCCCCTTGATCGGCCATGTAGTGGTTGGTCTCCTGCCCAATGTCATGGCTCCCTGAAACATAGCATTGCAATATGAAGTACTGCACAGGAAGTGGCATTGCAAGGTACACAGTAACTTTTTCAAAATTTCTCTGCCCACAATCGTGTCCCGCTGCCCCTGCTCTGGCCCATCTGCCACAGTCCCCCCATGCCCCCCCCCACATAAGCCCCATACATTTGTAACAGATTGGCTCCATCCATCCCATCACCATCAATACGTTAACTCCCCCCTTTAGCCATCCAATCCCTGTCCCCTCAGCTCTGGCCCATCCAGCCCAGCAAGGGCAAGCAGCCTTTATTAGTTGGCACTTTGAAATCTCCAGCCCCTCCACCAGTGTATTTATTTTTAACTAGACACCCCCTGCGTCAGCACCATGGCCAGACATTCACCTCTCACCACATACCTTGAAATGGGCGTTTCCAACAATTGTTTGAGTACCCCGGACCTAGCGAATGGTAGGCTAAATCCAAAAATGTGCCTTGAAAGTTGTATGCTGACTGGGTACACTTCATGACTTAGAACTGAGGTCACTTAGCAGTTTTTCAGAGACATTGCACCTATGTAAACTTGCGTGTGTTTGAACAAAGGTCACCATTGCTCTAGAGTTGAATAATATTACAAATAGAGCTATATTTGATTACCTATCCTAAAAAAGGTTATGTGTGTGTGTTTACGTGGTTTGTTTTTCTCTTCTTCAGCCCAGCATGATCCCTCAGCAAGGGTAAACTCACCCCCCAGTTTGGTTATGCCTACCAGGTCCGTACAGCATAGGAGCCCAGATCAGAGATTTTCGGTAAGTTAATTTAGTAGCATAAATACTAACAAGTGCTTAAGAATGTGTTAAACTGTTGAAATCCAAAATTTGGACGCCAACTTAGCCTTTTTTTTTTGATATGTCCCTACAGACCCGCACACTCATGGAAGAGATCCAGGACATGGAGGAAGATGATGATGTCTCCGTACAGGGCACGTCGGATGAACTCCCCCTGGGTCCCAATTTGGAACTGCTCCATAATGTTTCTCTGGCCAATCCTCAGCAGCAGAGTGAATCTCCATCCATTGTGCTTGCACATGGGGAGACTGACACTACAGTCCCCAGTGTTCACTCTGCTGCTGAGGATTTGCAAAGCAGGCCGGTTGCTGTTGAGGGTACGACACCACGCGGCAGGGCACGCCCAAGAGCCAGGGTAATTGTGCGGCGGACGCCATTACGCCGCCCCACAATTTCCCAGGGGAGGCAGAGTGCCCTGCTTCAATTATGGACCCAACAAAGGGACTCTTATGACGCCCAGCTCGTTACAGAGCGTGAGCAAAGGCATGCCGACATGGTCAACATCCATACCAGTCTACAGGGCATCCTCGCGGAGTTGCGTACCCTCAACAGCAACGTGGCCAATGCAAGTAATGGCATCCAGTCAGCCATGGCTGAGATGACCAATATGCAGAGAAACATTGTGGAGCAGTTTCAAATTCACAATGCTGCCATGGCCCAGGCTAGGTCCCATTCCCATGGACCTCCACCTGGACCTCCACCTGGGTATTATGGGCAGCCACCCTATTAAGCCATGGGTGTGTGGGACATCTTTTCTCTTAACCCCCACTGTATTTACTTGTCCTTTGAGGTTTCAAACAATCCATTTTGTGTTGCTCTGGCAGGTTGTGTTTTGTATTTGCTCCCATATAGCTCCTTAAAGTAATGCTTAAGGCGACTAGCCAATGCCATAGGTCTATGTGGAGTTTATCTGGCCACTTATGGCTTTACCTATGTATTTGGTTGGTGCTCCTCCTGTTTGCAGACATGTTTGTGTGACATTATGGCCATGCCCAAATATCCCTGGGCACAGGCAATATTAATGACTGGACTAGGCTGGCCTTTGGACTGGGTGTCCTTGTTTGGTTGTGCCACTCACTTCCAGGTGTAGATGTGCTCGATGTTTTTTTTTAATGTTATCCATTTGTTACCACAGATGTATGTGGACTGATTTGTGTTAAGCACTATAATTTTTCCTTTTCAAAGTAAAACAAAAAATTCACTTACAATACTTGTGGCGTTTTTAGTGGGAAGACATTTTTAACAGCTTGGGCTAAACCAGATAATTTTGGTTTGAAGAGGTGTAACAATGCAAAGCTAAAGCTAAGGAAACTACATGAAATACATTAGGCAACAATTAAGGTCTAAATGTTTTACTTAGAGGTAATGCCACATTACGGCAAAACAACATATGTAACAAAAAGGATAACACAGACATACAGAATGGTGAGACAGGGAAAAAAGTTAAGTAAAATGCTGGCTGATCAGGTTGGCTCGAACAGATTGGCCAGACTCACTGGGGGGCCCCTCAAAATTCTCGACTTCATCCTCGACGGCTGAAGAGGGCAGGCTGTCCACATAACGTGGGACACGTTCCATGATGGCAAAATTGTGCAAAACAGCACATGCCATTATAATGTCGATCACTTTCTTGGGATCATATTGCAGGGCCCCCCCAGTATGGTCAAGGCAACGAAAACGTGTCTTCAGCAGACCAAAGGCCCTCTCCACAACAGCCCGGGTCTTGCGATGCGCACGGTTATACGCTTCCTGAGAGGCATCCTGGGGCCGCAGCACAGGCGTCATGAGCCAGGGTAGAAGTGGGTACCCGGAATCACCTTAAACAGAGAATTAAATGTAATCAAAATTAAAAAGGCAACACAACCAACACCAAAAATTTCACAGATATCATAATGATGTAAGGTAAAGTGTTCCCCAAAAAAAACAGGGCACATTAGGGCCCCCAAAAATTGCACTAAGGTATAACCTAAATAAAAATGGCACTTCTATATACCAATTAATTAACAAACATCTGCACGGCCAAGGGGATTTGTATTTTACATATATTTGTAGTTTTCAGACATGTTACAATTAGGATGCTGCTGAGGGCCTATCCACATTTCTCTGGAAACTACAATGTATGCAGTTTAAGTCCACTTTGACATTTAAAGACCAATAGTACAAAAGGAGCCAAAGGTCAAAGATCCTTGGGTATAAACTCCAAACCAATATATTTAGGCACAAGGAACTTACAGACATCCTAACTAAAGGGAAAACATTCTGAAGGCCAAAGCGAGACAAGGATTTTTTGGGTAAGTTCCTAATATATGAGCCAAGAAAAAGGCAGTTGGACGCTTATGTAAAGTTTTCCAAAACAAACATATCAACAAATACAAGATTAATGCCACATTTAATAACACACAAATAGGACACACTTACCAAGCAGCCATGCCCCCGAAAATTCACCTGCCTCAAATCTCCGAAACAACCCAGATCGCCGGAGGATATAGGAGTCGTGGGACGATCCGGGGTAGCCGGCAAGGACACTCATAAACCGCATATCCGGACCAACCACGGCCTGGACATTAAGTGAGTGTCCCATTTTACGATTCCTTAAGGCAAAAACATACAAAAAGGGTAATTGATATTTGACCCAAACTAATAAATTAACCACAAAACATGTCTGCACTCTATTGGGAAAGACTAATGAAAAGCCGAGATAAAGCAGCTACACAAATGAGGGATAAACAAATATGCTGCCGCAAAGGAAAACAGGTTACATGACACGTTGGGCAACATAATAACCAATCTCAATACCTATATATATACTCGTCGGCTGCCCTAGGTACGAGTGCCACATGTGTGCAGTCAATTGCACCAATAACGTTGGGCATGTCGGCCACATTATAAAACCCAAGCTTAATGGCGTTTCTGGCTGCCATATCATCTGGAAAATAAATATATTTTTGAGTTATGGCAGCCATGCCTTCCAAAAATTTAGACAGTGCGCGGCTCAGCGTAGGCTGTGACATCCCCACAGAGAGGGCACCCAGCCTCTGGAACGAGCCGTTCGCCAAAAATTGCAGGCAGCCAAGCATCTTGGTCATACCTGAAATTGCATGCCCCTTCCTTGTGGTGCGGGCTAACCATGGCCGCAGCTCACTATATAATTTATGGAGGGAAGCGCGATTAAGCCTGGTCAGCTCGAACAGCTCAACATCATTCATGCTATCGATGTTCATGCGACGACGCAGGGGCAATCTGCTCTCAGACATCTCGATCAACTCAATGCCAAAAAGCATAAGCCCTTGATGTGCCACAAACTCGCTCCGCTCCATCCTACTCCCGAGGCCAAATAGCTGCCGGCAAACATTTCGTAAAGCAGCTCTTTAATGGGCTTCAAAACAATTAGCAATCACCTCTCTGAATTGGGCGCAAGCCCATGTGAAGGACGTAAAAAATAGGATCGGACGCAAATAATACGATTTGGACGGGAAAAACACACGAACTAACGCAAATTATACGATTCTCGTACGAAATGCGTATGTTCATATACGTCTATGCGCGAACGATCGTGCGAATACGAAATGGCCAAAAAAACAAGAAAAAATGACAAACACCCACCCAAACTTACGATTCTCGATACGAAATCAATTAACTTTTGCTCTTTGAATCGAGGGGTTTGTCTGCAGAGCTGAAATTTTGAAGTATAATTACCGTTACGCGCATGCTTTACTTTGGTGTGTTTGGCAACTCTTTCCTTGACAGAACCTATGTATGTTGGGTATCATTCTGTTTGGGGGATGTTGCTTTTTCAGATTTTCTGTTTTTTTCTGGTTTGCATATAGTTTTTTTTAGGAAAATGTGGTTTTGATTCTGCTTTTTTATTCATTTTTAGGGAAACCCTGTGCAACCAAAGAATACATTGAGGGATTACTTCCAGAAAATTGCACCCATGTCAACAAGCTTGGTACGCCTAGAAAGCCTGAGGTGTATACTTCTAGGGAATATATAGTTTGTGGGGGGTATTTCAAATGTAAAGGGTTGTTTTTCTTGAAAAACTGCAAGGTGCACATATTGCATAGCATAGTTGTATTTTATCTGAAAATCTCCTAAAGTGTT
Source organism: Gastrophryne carolinensis (assembly GCA_027917425.1). Lineage (NCBI taxonomy): Eukaryota > Metazoa > Chordata > Amphibia > Anura > Microhylidae > Gastrophryne > Gastrophryne carolinensis. Next base: position 455,239,202 of record CM051234.1, read on the forward strand.
GTTTCAGTTTGGGGGAGTCTCCTGGGCAGGAAAGGGTGTCTACCTATACATATGTGGTACCGCTGTAACCGGGAGAAATTGGGGTTTCACACACAATAAGACTTTATTGACAAACTTACATTTTTTATTACAAATTGTTAAAAATATATATATTTTTTTTTGCACAATTTTCACCCAAAAATATTGAGAATACACTTATAAAATGGCAAACAAAACATTTCATGTTAACGCCCAGGCTCTGCTGAAAAAAACAATATATCACTTTCCTGGGAAGCCCTGGAAATCCCTTCAAAAATCACAGTTGAACATGGGGAGCGCAAAATAGTGCAAAATAATCTGGCAACAAAGGGTTAAACCAGGAAAAAAAACTTGTGGCCATGTTACTGTGAAACTCAAATCAGTCACATGAATAGGGCATGGGGCCTGATTCAAAGCCTGTCTCGCATACATTTCTGCATGTAGGATTGATGTGAAAGTCCTGTATTTGGGCTTTTTATATGTCAGGTGATTCTGGGCTGTGCTTATCCTTCTGAACTGGCTGTTTTGTGGGACTTTATGGTACACATACGCTCATCTGAGTTTTCACTGTATTATTTTGGTTGGTGACTAGATTTTTCATTTGTGCGAACATAATTTCACTGGTTGTCCCTGCACTCACGAGTAATTCTCAACCCTGATTTGCCCCTTTTTGGCCCTATAAAAAACATACGTTTCTGGTTCAAAATTACTCCCTCTTTTTGCAAACGGGAACCGCCATCCATGCTAATGATGGAGCCCCTTGATGAGTTCTGTGAAGAGTATGAGCATCTGCAGCAGCGGTGGCTGTTAACCAGTTACTCTCCAGAGCTAGGCATACCTGCAATTGGATGTGCAATCAGCAGGTGTTCAAATTTACCTGAACTGCCTTTCTCTTAAGTAGCTTTACTCAGAGCTGCGGCTATGGTTGGCCCCGCCACAAGAAAAGGGCATGCAATTGGAGGTATGACCAAATTGGTTGGCTGCCTTCAATTATTAGCTAATGGCTCCAGCCAGAAGTTAGGGGCATTGTCAGTTGGCATGTCTCAGCCTTCGCCGAGTCACGCCCTGACTACATTTCTTGATGGCATGACTGTCCTGCAGGAGAAATACATCTCTTTTCCTGACAGAATGGTGGCCTGGAACGCATTGAGGTTGGGTTTTTTCAACATAGCGAATATGCCAAGTGTCACAAGGCTCTTGTTCCCCCAGCTGCCCAGGGGTATGTGTTTCGGTATGTTTAGGACCACTATTGTTGCACCTTCTTGCCCCCTCTCCTGTATCTATGCCTTCTAACCCCCTCTCCTGTCTTTATACTGTGCTTGCCTCAGCTCCCCTAAACCAGCTCTTCCTAGTGTCCTTGTTGCACCTTTGTAATTTAGAATTTTATTTGCAATTAATTACTTAATCTGGACTTGCTCTATTTACCCTCTGATTATTTGAGAAAAAACAAGTAAGGGCTAAAATAGCCCAAAATTACCACAACCCACCCCTCCAAACACAAAAAACAAAACAAAAAAAAAACACACACCAGGCTGGTTGAGTAATGGGTTCCCTGTAACCATATAATCCAAGACTGCGAGCCAGGAGGTATATGGGTATATGGGCTCCCCCCCACTTTTGACTTGGGAACTCAAAGCACCAATAAACCCCGCCAAGAAAAAATTATCCTAGTATAACAACATTATAAAATAATTTTTAACACAAATTTATTGTATATAATGTTAAAAGCTTAGTACAAATACATCTGCCTCAGCATCATTGGTTGCACAAATAAATACATAATCCACATCATACTGAGCATGTATACACAATCCATCTAATTATATAGTATATAGAATTTGTGGTTTCCTTATCTTGCTGTGGGCCGACACTTGTCTTTGGGGCGAACTAGTTTCGCCTGTAGATAGGCTTCCTCAGCGCCCTGTTCAGACTTCTATATAGAATCACAAGCAGTATGAATAACATACCTCAATAGTATAGTCTCACATGATTTCATTACATTCCGCTATCATAGATACCTGTTGCATCCAAAAAAAAGTATCAAGTCTATATGTTCTATAATTTATAAGGGAATACAACTATTTCCCAAATGTAAAAATGCAGGTGGAAATTTGAGTGCCGGGCGGGGACAAGGTGGGACCTACAGCATACAAAGGAGAAGCGTGCATAAGTATAAGTGTGACTATAAGGGGCCAAGTTCTCCATATTGACAATGCCCAGCAGAAAGCTGGGACAAATGTCAAGAATATCAAAATAAAATTACCTGTAATGCGTCCGTGTTCAAATGCAGCATGGGGAGGGGCAGTGTGGAACAACCTCCTCCATCCCTTGTATGCATAACCCCCGGCGCCTGTGTGATGTGGAGCGAGCGGCCGCACGTAGTGAGGCCACTTATAGCTAACACACCCCATGACGCGTGCGCCACAACTCCGCCCCCGGCCCGTCTCGCTCTCACGAGCGTCTGCAGGTGTCGGGGGAACCTGAGTGGAGCGCCGCGTCAGGGACGTCAGGATGTGCTGACGCACTGCGAATGAATGCGACGCAGTAGTGCTGGTGCGTCGCATTCATTCGCAGTGCGTCTGCGCGTCCTGACGTCCCTGACGTGGCGCTCCACTCATTTTACAATAAAATTCTTTTATAATGTTGTTATACTAGGATAATTTTTTCTTGGCGGGGTTGAGTGGTGCTTTGGGTTCCCAAGTCAAAAGTGGGGGGGAGCCCATATACCCCCTGGCTCGCAGTCTCTGATTATTTAGCTTTATTTCAGAAACTGTAAGATGGGGCACTCTCTTAACATACAATGCGTTGTGAGACCAGATCTTCATTTTTTAAGCAATTTGGCCGCCTTCTCAGGCTCGTCCCATGATGCATTCTTCTTGCAGAGTTCAAGTTTATATACCTGTTTTGAGAGTGGCAGGCTGCTGGCTTCTGGGTAAGTGTGTCTATTCTCTCGGCTTTGCGTGTCTATTGTTAGCATATTCATTGAATTTCCACTGCATTTCCAGTTTAAAGATATTTTCCCTTTTTTGTTCTGTTGCTACTTTGTTGTAGTTGCTTAGTTTTATCCCTGTCCTACCTCACTACTACTTCACTCATGTGGCTAGCCCAAATGACCCTGCTCCCTGTAGCTAATCAAACCCCTTGTTTATGTATACTGCCTTCTGTTTTGCTTGATTGCTCAGTGATTTGCCTTAGGCAACACTACATTTTTCTGTTTCTGTGTTTTCGTCATTATTTGGTGTTGATGTTGGTTTTTGATGTCTTTTTAGGTGATTCAGGTTATCCTCTGCTTCCCTGACAACCTTTTGAAGGCCCCAGGCAGATGGCCATGAGTCCTATAATCAGGTTCACCACCACACTTGGGCTATTGAAGTTGTGGTTTCGCGGTTTGTCTGTATTACACAGGGAGGTGCCCTCCAATACAAGCCTGACAAGGTTGTTCAAAACATCATGGCCTGTATCACCATTAATTTTTCCCTAGCAGAGAGGGTGTCGTATATGTCAACCACTGCTGCAGCTCCCGAGATACATGGCCTACTGTATTCTGGTACCTCGAGCCATGCTTCCTAATCTGTAAGCATTTAGTCGACAACTCTTTTTCTTAATATGTTTTGATGCTTTTGTGTACTTTTTCTTCTTTTTGTTTTCCCCCTTTTGTGTTTTGGCATGTAAAATTAAAACATACAAAACAAGTAGATGTTTGATGTCTTTCATTTAGGGGATATATCTATAATGCACCCCTCCATGGGTGGCTCAAGGGAAACATAGTGCCCACATTTCAGCAAAATAAATGTTTGCCCCTCAAAAGTCCATCAGTCATGATTAGGATGAAGTGGGTGCATTCAGGCATTTTTCTGGTTTTGCTCCACCATTTCATAGTACCTCCAATGTTTGGTTATGACACTGCTGCTCCTCCATCACTGCATTCATGTCCTCCTGGATCTTCCTGGCGGTACAGCGCACCACTTTAAAATGGGAGATGGAATTGTGTTTAAAAGTGTGGCTATTGGCCCGCCAGTTTGCCTCCATGATTTGGTACCGCATCGCAAGAGGTGGTGCCTGCTGCTGCCAGACTGTCTTTGTGGGTCAAGGTTGGGGGAGGTGGAGTTTCCACAGTGGCAGGGGTGGCCGCAGGTGCAGGAGGTGGCAGCAGGATATGGTCAAATACAAGCGGTGGTCGGCAACTGGAGTTCAGATCAATCACTAGAGACAAGCTGGATAAACTAAGTACTAGGCGCTATAACAGGCACTGGGTAAATGATGAGGTAGGGCTTTATAGGGACCAACATGATTGGGAAAAGGGAAGGGCGCAAGTGATTGGTGCAACTATGAAACTGTTACTGATTGGTCCAATTGGATCAAAAGGGCGAATGTCACAACCTCCCCTTCCTGGGCTCATTGGCCCAACCCAGAACCTCTGGGCTGATTGGCCCCTTTAACTTCTCCTCCGGCGGGCGCGCAGGGAGCAGCGCCGCCGGAGGGCATAAGAGACACGTGCTCGCGCCCGCGCGCGAGCACGTTTACAGGAGCTGGGGACGGGACCGGAGCTGCGAGCGGGGGGCGTGGCCGAGCCATGCGCTGCCTGAGCCGACGTCGCCCGAGCCGTTGCTTGGCAGAGACGCGCGCGGGAAGCTGCGCGGCCGGCTGCCGGGGACGGCGCGGGAGCGAGGATGCGGTGAGTGAATTCCTGACACTACCCCCCCCCTTCACGAGGGGCCTCCGGACCCTCACCGGGTTTTCCTGGATTGTCACAATGGAATTTTTTTACAAGAGCCCTGGCGTGAACATCCCTTGCAGCAACCCAGCACCTCTCCTCAGGACCATAACCCACCCAGTCAACCAAATACTGTAGCGAATTATGGACCTTGCGCGAATCCAAGATTTTGTTTACCTCATATTCTGGCTCATTATCAACCAAGATTGGTGAAGGACCAGCAGGAGGAGTACTCTTAGCTGGTTTAAGCAGAGATACATGAAAGGAATTAGGGATTTTAATAGTCGGTGGAAGTTGAACTTTAAAGGTTACATTGTTCAACTTCCTAATAATGGGCAAAGGACCAATAAACTTAGGACCCAATTTACTGGAAGGCTGCCGGAGAGCGATGTTCTTAGTGGACACCAAAACAAGATCCCCAATCTGAAGGATAGGTCCCAGAGACCTGTGGCGATCGGCGAATTTCTTATATTTCAACCCCATAGTTTTTAAAGTCCCTTGGACGTGTACCCAGATTTCTTTCCTTTCTTGGAGCCACTCTTCCAATGCCGGTAAATCAGAAGGTGACCCTGAGAGAGAGGAACCTCTGGGATTCTTCCCTAAATTGCAGAAAAATGGGGATATCTTAGTGCTTTCACTCGGCGCATTATTGTACGCGAATTCAGCAAAATCAATGAAGTCCGACCATTGCTCTTGAGCATCAGAAACATAACATCTTAAGTATTGTTCCAGACTTTGATTAGTTCTCTCAGTCTGCCCATTAGTCTGAGGATGGTACGCAGATGAAAATGATAACTGGATTCCTAAGCGTGAACAAAAATTCCTCCAAAAACGCGAAGTAAACTGCACACCCCGATCAGAAACTACATTGGATGGTATGCCATGGAGACGGAAAACATGCGAAATAAATAACAGTGAAAGCTCAGGAGCCGACGGTAGTTTAGACAAGGGAATAAAATGTGCCATCTTACTGAAACGATCGACGACCACCCAAATCACAGTGTTCCCATGTGAAGGAGGCAAATCTACAATAAAATCCATTGAGATATGAGTCCATGGCTCTTTAGGAATCTCAAGTGGAACTAAACACCCACTAGGGGCCTTGTGAACCCCCTTACTTCGCGCACAAACAGAACATGCGTTGATAAAGGCAGTAATATCGCGTCGCATAGTAGGCCACCATACATGGCGTCGGGCTAAAATGAAAGTCTTACGATTTCCCAAATGCCCAGCAGTTTTGGCATCATGAAACTCGCGGATTACATCAGGACGCAGGTGCGGCGGTACAAACTGACACCCTAAAGGTACATCTACAGGGGATTCATCTTGAAATGGCGTTAAAGCATTAGAAAGATCAGGAAGCAAAGCCCCAACCACACAACCCACAGGCAAAATAGGTTCACCCACATCATCCCGATCCTTGCAATCCCCAAACATGCGGGAAAGAGCATCCGCTTTAGAATTTTTAACTCCTGGCTTAAATGTAATTATAAAATTAAAGCGCGAAAAAAATAATGCCCAACGAGCCTGACGAGAATTCAGTCTCTTAGCTGAACTAATGTACTCGAGGTTCTTGTGATCGGTATAGACCGTGATCGGGTGCAATGAACCCTCCAACCAGTGACGCCATTCATCAAAGGCCAGTTTTACCGCCAATAACTCCCTGTTTCCAACATCATAATTTTGTTCCGCGGCACTAAATTTCCGTGAGAAGTAGGCGCAGGGGTGCAAACGTTCAGGATGACCAGAGTATTGCGACAACACTGCTCCCACACCCAACTCGGACGCATCTACTTCGATAGTAAAAGGTTTATTCACATCAGGGTGAACTAATACTGGCGCCGAAGTAAAAGCCTGTTTTAGCGTCAGGAAGGCTTCTTTGGCTGATGAAGACCAGTTTGCAGTAAAGGCGCCCTTGCGGGTAAGGTTGGTGAGAGGAGCAACGATATTGGAAAAACCCTTAATAAAGCGTCGGTAGAAATTAGCGAAACCTAAAAAACGCTGTAGTTCTTTTAAGGTTTTGGGTTGTACCCAATCCCGCACAGCCGAAACTTTCCCCGCATCCATCTCCAACCCCTGGCTAGAAATTACATAACCCAAGAAAGGAACAGTGGTGACCTCAAACATACACTTAGAAATCTTGGCATATAGGTTATTCTCTCTCAATTTTTGAAAAACCATCTTCACATGTTGTCTATGTTCGGACAAAGAATTAGAGAAGATGAGGATATCATCCAAATAAATTACCATGAATCTGCCCAAATAGTCTCGGAAGACATCGTTAACAAAGTCTTGGAAGACTGCAGGAGCATTACAAAGGCCAAAGGGCATGACTAGATATTCGTAATGACCGTCTTTAACATTAAATGCCGTTTTCCACTCATCCCCTTGTCGAATACGAATCAGGTTGTAGGCCCCCTTTAGGTCTAACTTGGAGAAAACCCGAGCACCTATTACTTGATTAAATAAATCCCCGATCAAGGGAAGGGGATACCGTTTTTTTACCGTAATCTTATTCAGGGCCCTGTAATCTATACAAGGCCTTAAACCACCATCTTTTTTCTCCACAAAAAAGAAGCCAGCCCCCGAAGGCGAAGTAGAAGGACGGATGAACCCCTTGCTCAAGTTCTCAGCAATGTATTCCTTCATTGCCTGTTCCTCCGGCCGGGTAAGATTATAAATCTTACCTCTAGGTGGGATCGTTCCAGGGAGCAGGTCAATGGGGCAGTCATAGGCCCTATGAGGGGGAAGGGAATCTGCGGAACGCTCAGAAAAAACATCAGCCCAATCCGCATAAGGCTGAGGTAGCCCCTGGGGCAGCATCTGAAAACTTCTAAGGGCAGTGGAGAAACAGTGTGTCTTGCAGTAATTACTCCACCTAACCAAGTCCCCAGTCTGCCAGTCTAGAATGGGGTTGTGGAGCTTTAACCATGGGTATCCCAGAACTACTGGGGTTTCCGGACAATCAAAAACCAAGAACTCGATGTACTCAGAGTGGGAAGAGCCGACAATTAAATTGAGAGGAGGGGTCTTGGTACTGACTGGACCCCCCTGGATGGCCTTCCCATTTATGGCCAGAACCTGTAGAGATTTCCCAAGGGGTACCAGAGGAATCCCCAGGATGGAGATCATGCTCCGATCCAGGAAATTGCCCGCAGCTCCACTATCGATAAAGGCGGACACTGCTTGTTTGGAAGGACCCCAGGAAAGCTCTATGGGAATTAACATCTTGTTTAAATGAGAGTAATTAACAGACTCACCTAGATCAGTACTCTCCTCCTGATCTAGGCGAGGGAGTTTCCCGCCGGGTATCCCTTGTTAGGACAGGACCTAGCAAAATGTCCCGGATTCCCACAATATAAGCATAAACCTATGGAGCGTCTTCGCTGTTTTTCGTCCTGGGTAAGGCGAGCTCTACCAACCTGCATGGGTTCCTCCTGTGAGGAAGAGGGTGTGTTTACCCCAAGGGAAGACAGTGGGTTGGGGGTCTGAGATGGCTTAAAGGACGGAGAAGTCCTAACCCTTTCCCTAGCTCTTTCCCTAAGACGCCGATCTATTTTGATGGTGACCTGCATAAGCTGGTCAAGGTCTGCTGGCATAGGGAAATTAACCAATGCGTCCTTGATACCCTCCGATAGACCCATACGGAACTGGCTACACAGGGCTGGCTCATTGTGAGTGAATGTGAGGTGATACAGCGGGTGCAGATATCTGTCTGGTTTCTTGATTGGCCACTCTCTGGGCCAGTTGATTGATAGCAGTGGCCATAGCCTGCACCTGCTGCACCAGGTTTTCCATGTGGGTGGCCTGTTATAATGTCACGCTCTGGGTACTTCAATGATCCGCTCAGGTAACTACAGCCCTCCCGGTAAGCCCTCAACCCCCAATCTCCGCAGCCAGCTTCACCTATAGGAGCCCCCGCTTGCCGGGACGCAGAAAACGCCTGCCCGGGATCGGTTGTCCCCAGGACTTCAATGGCTCAAAGGATGTAGGCTTACTGTACGGAGGTCTGGAGAACCCGTGGCTGGGAGCGGTATTGAGTGAGCCCAATAGCAGGAGCGTATAACGGAAGTCCAACAGGCTTAAAGTCAGCAGCGGGAGTTCTGAGATGGCAGCGGTACAATAGGGTTGGACAAATCGTGGTCAAGGATCAGAGCAGAGGTCGGGAACAGGAGTTCAGATCAAGGACGGTCAATACAGGCGGTGGTCGGCAACGGGAGTTCAGATCAAGGATGGTCAAATACAGGCGGTGGTCGGCAACGGGAGTTCAGATCAAGGATGGTCAAATACAAGCGGTGGTCGGCAACTGGAGTTCAGATCAATCACTAGAGACAAGCTGGATAAACTAAGTACTAGGCGCTATAACAGGCACTGGGTAAATGATGAGGTAGGGCTTTATAGGGACCAACATGATTGGGAAAAGGGAAGGGCGCAAGTGATTGGTGCAACTATGAAACTGTTACTGACTGGTCCAATTGGACCAAAAGGGCGAATGTCACAACCTCCCCTTCCTGGGCTCATTGGCCCAACCCAGAACCTCTGGGCTGATTGGCCCCTTTAACTTCTCCTCCGGCGGGCGCGCAGGGAGCAGCGCCGCCGGAGGGCATAAGAGACACGTGCTCGCGCCCGCGCGCGAGCACGTTTACAGGAGCCGGGGACGGGGCCGGAGCTGCGAGCGGGGGGCGTGGCCGAGCCGTGCGCTGCCTGAGCCAACGCCGCCCGAGCCGTTGCTTGGCAGAGATGCGCGCCGGAAGCTGCCCGGGGGGGGGGGCATATTTTTTTTAATTGTAAGGGTTAGGCTAACCCTAAAAAATAACAAAAAATGACATAGGGTCCCCCTTACCCGTCATAACCAGCCCGGGACCAGCTATGGGGGCTTGTAGGAACAGAGTGGAGGGGCCCTCCACCCTGCAGCCTACAAGCCCACATAGCCTGTGTGGGCCCGGGCTCTTCTGCCCCCCCCCCGGGCTTTGGGGAGGCAGGTAATTGGGGGTGCGGGGGTTAATGGCAAGTCGTGACTTGCCAGCCCCTAGCCTTGTGAACTGGTACAGGGGTCTCATGGACCCCTTACCAGTTCACAAAGGGTTAACATTAAAAAAACACACTGACACATAAGAAAAAAATACTTTTATTAAAAAAAAAAATGTTTTTTTTTACTTTACTTACCTCCGATCATCAGCTCCTTTGTCCCTTGATGTGATGACAGATGCGATCATGCTGGGTACAGTAGCAGAGGGGCAGGTGATGATCTGATCACCTGCCCCTCTGCTCCTGTGGCCAGAATGATCGCATCTGAAAGAACAGCAGCAGGGAGCCAGGACGACACCCGGTGAGTGACGTAATAAGCCCCGCCCCCAAAGGGGGATCGGATGGCACCAAATTAAAGAGGAGACCCGGCTGGATCCAACGAGGGGTCAGGTGAGTATTTTACTTTTATATTTTTTTTACTGTGGGGGTTTAAAGTCAGCTACGTGAGTCTTACGTAGCTGGCACTAGAAGGGTTAAAATTTAAAACAAGCAAAAATTTAAAACACACAAAAAATGGCGGACTGCGTATGGAAGAAGGCCAACGAGGGACATGGAACATCGGGATGGATAGACTACACTACAACTTACGGAAGAAAACAGGTATAAACTTGGCTTCCAAGACGACTTTGAGAAGCAAAACCATAAAAGCTCAGCTAAACCATATACGTGCGCAAAGCAATTACGCCCGAATACGCATATCCAAAAATGTCTCGGAAAGTGGCTGTGAATAATACAAGCGTTTGCAAAATCCCTGTTTTCAAGATCGATGTCGTACAAAACCAAGCATTCATGGTGAGGCTTTGAATCAGGACAATAGTACAGAAATGGACATGTTTTATGAAACAGATTATCAGAAACACAAACACTAGAAACCTGTCAGCATTAAAGCTAAAGCTGTGTGGTCAAACCAGAGGACAGGGTAACCAAGAAATAACTCCATTTGTGGAGGCAGATAAGTATCAGAGATGCTAGATGAGTCTGATCTGTTCAAGGCATAGGTAAGGATGAAGCCTGCGAAATCCACTTACCAGGACCAGAAGTGGGTGCGAGCTATAACACTCCTTAGCTACAGCTGTAGAAAGTTAAAAGTTTGGTGTACAATCAACATTGTACTAAGCTGGTACAGAGCATTCTTTTAAAATTTGAGCCAACATTTCAGAGAACTCCTTGTCCCTTATTGACAAGCCTCTCATATGTATGTGAAGATATGCAGTAACCCATATAGCATAAGTTCTGCACCTGACCAAAAAAACTTCTCAAGTGTAAAATCCAACCCAAACATTGATTTGAAGAACTTCAAACTTTATTAAATACATACTATCGGAGGTAGAAAAGCTATGTAGTCAGATTAGAAAAATGGTCCAAAAAATTAAAATATCTTATTAATAAATGACACAAAGAATAGCATTGCCTTAGCAAATTGTACTTACACTTTGCATTTCATTAGTGAGGGAATGTGGGAAAAGGAGGGGGTAAATCTAATGAAGTGGAGTGGTACTCCATTTCCAATTGCCTTGAAAATTTAAATAGGTAGGTACCTTTTTTCCCTTTTCACTTTAAATAGCCAGTGGAAACAGGCAATAGGAGTGTTCTAAGACAGGAAAGTTCCTTGAATTAAAACTAAGTTACAGCATAATGGTAGGGAACAATTATAGTTTACACTAATTTATAAAAATTAGGCACTATAACAGACTTAAAACTGCCAAGCAGTTATGAACAACAGTGATGAAAAAGAAAAAAATGATCTTTTAAGTTGAATATGAGATGCAGATTAATCATAATAACCATTAATGTTAAGGGATACAGTATAGAAAGTTATGTTTCATCAGTGCTGAAAGGACAACTCTCCTTTTGGGTGCTGCATTGCTATTTAACAGCCATCTCCACCATATATAAATTTCAGAATTCAGCAAGAAAGCATACTGTTGCCGTCTCCCTTTCAGACTGGAAGTAGGTACACACGCAGAAATTGGGAGTGATAGATCTTTTTAGACTAGATCTGTAGCTGGGGCTGGCTGCAAGAGTACATAGTGGGATCTAACAGAGGGAGATAGCTGCACTGAGGAAGATGTTTGAGAAGTTTATTTTTTTAAAATTTAGTCTATGAAGAGATTGGTATTAACATTGATATCATATTTCTGTTAATTACTGTAGTTAACATCATACAAACAAAAGCATTTAATCTACAGTTTGACCTTTAACACATCACAGACCCATCTTCAGGTGCAAAAGTATGGTTCCCAGTTTTAAATACTGGAGCTGTGGGACAGCGATCACTGCTATCATGCCCCCTCTGGCATTCTTAATATTAAGTTCTGGTCTTTCCCTTTAAAAGAGCACTATCACAAAATTGTGTAGTATTAAAAACCCATATAAACACATTGGCTAATGAGAGAAGGGGTCACTTATAAACCCGAACTGAATAAAACTCCTGCCAAGCTTCTGGTTTTCCTGTCCCGGTATGAATAAAATCCAGGGGTGACAGGTTTAGTGCATTAGGGGTGACAGAACCTGTCACCTGATTACCTCTTCCTTCCATTAATAAAAATAAAAGGCAAGCCTGGCTGGATATTTCTTGTTGCTGGGTGTATAAGTGACCTCTCCTCCTGCCATCCAGCATATTTATATGGATTTTTATTATTGGCCCATTTTTTCGCGATAGTGCTCCTTTAAGTCTGTGGGGTTGAATGGTTAGAGCAATACCAGGGATTTGTAATCAAGATACTGACAACTTGTTTATCTCATTACAGAGGCATAGTTGCAAGGAGGGAGCCCATTAAGGGATATTTAACAAGATGCAGGCAACCTTATGCTTTATTGTTGGAGAGGCATAGGCGGTAGAAAAGTAATCAAACTTGGAGAGGTTTTCCACATCGACACGCAATCAATAGAGAATGACATTGTGCACCTGGATTGGTTTTGAGGTGAGGCATTTTTCCAGGTGACGAACAGTTGTTTTTTAGGGCAATTCCCCCCAAACCAATAAATAACAGACAAAGTAGATGGCAAATCTTTCCTATATTATTAAATGCACATAAAGGCCTTTCCCTGAAATATTAGTACATGGTCTGTATAAGAGACCCATTTTTGCTAATAGAGTAGAGGAATACAACTGTGAATTGGCTCCCCAAATCTCCCTGAATGGAAGTGCTTAGAGTGATTTTCAGTGGCAAGACTAACACAGGGTAAACTAATATCTGAAAAATACAGCAAAGCTGTAATTGATTTTGTGCTTGCAGCATCCTATGGAATTCTTTGATGCAGGTAGGAAGTTTTACAGTACATCTGTTCTTGACTACTATTCCTTGTAAATCCCAAAGGTACTTGTTACAAACTGAATCAGTTATCAGCTAGTTAGACTGGCAGCTTCCAGTGTTATTGCATGAATACTGATGGAGGGCCATGCATTATTCAGTGAAAGAAGCAGAGGAAAATGAGCAACACATCCAAACAAGAACAGCAGTGGTAGTAAGGGTATAATTAGAGAGCTGTCACTTGTCCCTGTCACTATTCCCTGCCTCAACACACTGAGGTGGAAAATGTAAGATCATTGTGGATGCTCTGCTCTTAAAGCCTAGATGCTATACTGCAATACATTAATCAGGAAATGCACTTTTATCAGTAAATACAATGAAGATCTCACTTCTGCTCAGTAAAACATATTTATTATATTTTCTGTCTGCTTTATGTTCATAATAGTTTGACTGCTTTACAACATAGGATGGCAAAAGTCAGCTTTCTGTTTTTGAACCTATTTAAAAAGACAAAAGGCCATTCTTGGATATGTTAGATATAAGGTGTGTGAGAATGGTCAATGGTAAAATATTAATAATTTCTGGCTTTCTGGCTTACCGCTGTTGCCTACAGTAACAACAATGTTTTCCCCAGTCCATCTCCCCGTCTTCTGCCTAGGTTCCCATTCAGTATCACAGTTCAACCTCAAGGCTAATAATCAACTGGGCTTTCTGTGAACATGGCTCATAACAAGGCTTTGACCATTGTGTGGCCCCAGAACCAGCATTTAGGTAATTATGAAAAACATTACAATCATTTATTACTGTTGCATCTACCCTAGGATGCTGTGGGTCAGCTACAGTAATTGATCCCTAGGGGGAAACAGAGTGGAGTCTGTATTCTGAGTACCTGCCCCACTTTCCATCTGTAGTGGGCAGGTCTGTTTCAGGGGGGCAGTCTTCCACTTCTAAACCATCTAGCATACATGTTTAAGTTCCACTATATTACAGGCCCATTCTGAGTTAATTCTAACATTGGTGTCTGCTGAATATTTAACTGAGGGACACATGTATTAGTCACATTGCCAAAAGTTAAATAATCACCTAATCAATTCAAGTTCTCAGAATTTATTAAAAACATCACATACCAAACAAACATTTAAAAACAAAAACACAACAAGGGCATCCCATCCATAGTACAAATTAATCCCCCCAAACAATACATAGCCAATATTGATTACACAACAAATTCATATAAAGAATCCATTATAAAGTGCCAATGCAACTGTGCTAATGTGCTATGTGCTGAGGCGCTATAGATAGTTAATTAAAGAGGAATCAAACAATGAAATCAAACCAAAATAGATGAAATGATATAACCTTAATAAAGTTTTATTTTTATTGAATATTTTTGTACTTATAATCTCGTACAAGCAACTAAAATACGAAAAAAGCAAAAAGGGTTCTCCTGAAAAACTCTCATTAGTACAGAGTTTAGAGATTCACGGTGTGTTGCTATATTTATTTTGTTAAACACAATTAATACTTCTTTCAAAATTGAATAAAGACAAGCTAAAAAGCAAATGATTACAAATGATCTTTAAAATTTGCTCGATGTGCTGAACCTCTTATTCCCAAGAAAAAGTTCACCAGTGAAATGTCCAAAAATAAAACAAAGCAAATTCCAAGCTGCAGAAGGTCCACACATTCAATATAGAAGATATCCCGTGATGCATGCATTTTTGGTAATACACACATGCTCCTCACCTCCAGTGCACTCTTACCAGATTTCCAAGCTGTTAGTAGCAATTAGAAGCAACAATCAAATAAAGCTCTGGGCAATTAAGGGTTAATATCTCCAAGTGACCAAAGGTTAAAAATCCTCCAGGGGACAACGCCAGGTTCCAAACAAAATATCTAAGCATCCAGCAACGCCACACACGTTTAAGCATGGGAAGAGAAACATGTAGAAAAAATATCTAGTGCAGCATCTTTAGAATCAAAGGAATTACTATTTCATTAAACACACTCACAAAAATAAGTCCATAGGTTTCACAGTGATGATAATTCAATGTATCCAGGATAGGTAAAGCTCATGGAACTAAAGGGTTAAACTGCTTAACAGTGCCAATCCAGCAGGTTGATGTCCGCCACCACTGGCTCCAGCGCGTTTCATTGCTCAGGGTGACTTTAACTAAGCTATTTATTGTGTGTGTTTCTTGTGTGTACTTTTTACACGTGCCGAGAGCAGGAGTAAAGTATAAGCCGCAAAATCTTTGATTTTTTAAGTGGACCCAAACCTCGGATTTTGACTTTTCCGGGATTTGGCCCTTGTCCTTGTGCCCCCCCCCCCCCCCCCAATTCCCCAATTTGGGATGCCCAGCTCACCTGGGATGTTTTTTATGAAAGAGAAAATTGTTTTTTATTTTAAAAATTAATAAAAATCAAATGGTTCCTAATGTTATGTAAAAGGTTGGTTGGGAGTTTTATTGGGATACACTGCAGTACATACAGCAATTTGGGAGGGCATTCCTTTTTTAAAACGGCTATATACTTAAATCATGACAATCTTTTTTTGCAGGTGCAGTGGTAAGGAACTGACCGGAGGGTTACAGATTTGATTCCTAACCGAGACATGACAGAAGTGTTCTTGAGCAAGACACCTGGCAATCCACCACTCAGGACATGTGTGTACTCACTGATTGTGTTTGTCTCACTGCATGGATGGGTTAAATGCAGAGGATAATTTCCTATGTGTGCACAGGCATACAATGGGCATATATGCAGAGAAAAAGTCCACAATTTCTTCAATTCAATTGGTGTAAACTCCGGCTCTATCGTGCTAAGGAAATGAACCCCCTATCCCATAATATACTGTTTTAAAACTCTAGCATCTACTCAAATGTGAAAAGTTTTCAGGTGTTGGAGAGATTAAAAAACACCCCAGAAATGTTCGCCCAGATGAGATGT
Source organism: Gastrophryne carolinensis (assembly GCA_027917425.1). Classification (NCBI taxonomy): domain Eukaryota; kingdom Metazoa; phylum Chordata; class Amphibia; order Anura; family Microhylidae; genus Gastrophryne; species Gastrophryne carolinensis. Next base: position 455,255,165 of record CM051234.1, read on the forward strand.
TTTAGGCGAAGATGCAAAATTTCCGTTTTACACTGGCATCTACCAGGCTAAAATGAATGTAAAATCTGGCATTTTTCAACGCTTCAAAAGTCAGCATGTTTTTTTTTCAATGAAAAGATATGTGGTAGTGTATCCCAGAATTTTTTTCCCTTTGGTACAGGTACAGTGCTCTTCTGCACCCCCAGTGCACAAGAAGGGGTGCAAGTAATAGGACAGCAGTACTGGAATGCAGATACGGTTTTATCTGAGCTAATAAATCATCTAGGCTAAGGCTCATATACGGCAATGAAGGAAGATTGGGGGGGGGGGGTTGAGTGCTCCTGATATTAAAGTGATACTGCAGGCAGGGATAACTGTTACACTATTGCTTTGGGCTACATTTGGCACTGTCCTAAACTGTTTTCCATTTTTAAATTGAAGATATTGGGGTTTACAAGTTCAGCCAATGACATTGTCTTTTTCATCCCATCCCCCAATCAGCTAAGCAGAGTAGGAGTGGATTGCTGATCCCTCCATCCTCCCACCCCTCCCTCTGCCTCCTCCTCCATCACATTGCTGATTATTATGCAGCATCAAAGATCCAGTGGCCACACCCACATTTTTAAGAAGAGAAATCATGAGGTGAAAATGTAAACAGATATCTCAACCATTTCTTCTTCAATTTAAAAATGGAAAACAGTTTAGGACAGTGCCAAATGTAGCCCTACGCAATGGTGTAACAATTACCTTTGCTTGCAGTAGCACTTTAAGCCAGACCAACAGCCTTGCACAGTTGGAAAACTCCCTTGTCCCATATCCATACATGATGCTAAATTATTGTCAGCAATTACATGTGCTCCTGCATCCACTCAAAGCTAAAACACAGCCTCGCCATTTTTCTAGTGGTAGCGGCCTTCCTTTCCCATCTATGTCATGCTGCTGCCTGGATACAACTGACATAACTGACAATACACAGCAGCAGGACAGCCAGCAGCATTTTCTCTTTGCAGTTGCCCTGCAGCTCCTTGAGATGCCATTTTGGTTGTAAAATTGAACCAGCAGGATTTAGAAAAAGGTAATTTTTTTATGTTTATCAATATGAAATGCCATGGGGAGACATGTATATGAGCACTGTTTCTTGCAAGTGTGTTGATCCGGTTTAAAGTTTATTAAAAACAGTCTCTCTTCTCAGATTGAATGAAACTGGCAGTTTGATCTATATATAGTGCTCTTGTCTAATGTTGGCCGAACCTGAACCGCAAAGTTTGGATTCATACCGAACTTTGCAAGTTCAGGTTCTGTCAGGATATGGGGCAAACGGCAGTGACTCGGACGACAGTTCTTCAAATCAAAAGCAATTTTATTGAAAATAAAATAACCAACAGCCAAAAAAAATCTCTTACTTCAGAGAAGGTTGCAGCCTACAATGCAGTACATCAAGCGGTTACTTCACCAGCTCAAGTAAAAGTCCAGGGTAGGATAATCCAGTAAACTGCAAGTCCTTGTTGTAACAGGTCCACTTACAGGGCATACAAGTCCACGCTGTTAATCCACAAGTCCTAGTTCGGGGGACACAAACAAAGTCCTTCAGCTGCATTCAGTTCTGTCAGTCTCTTTGAACAGTACGGCCTGGGCTCCTCATCCCAGGCTGTTCACCAACAAACTGAAAGCCTCATCGGCTCCTTTTATTCAGGCTTCCTTGCAATTAGCCTCATCACCTGTGTGAGACCTGGGATTAGGGATAAAACCTGAGGATGTGGACTGGGATCCTGTAAACCCGGCATGGATCGTGCCTGATTGAGCAAAGCAGGGGAAAAATATACACCATTCAGCACTTTCCCATACACTTTACCACAGTTCCCAAACATGGACTTCAACCAGAAGTTTGTTTTGGGGATCAGCATTCGGCTAAGCAGCCCATCAACCAGCTTCTAGCCCTCCCCATAGCGAATCAGGTTGGCCAGTAGGACAATCTTGCTGGCCCTCACCCTGCCTATGCGCAGCATTCCAACCAATCAGGAAGGAGAGTAGGCATGGCATAGGTTAGGTCGTGCCATGATGGGGGTGGCTGCAAGCTGGGGTAGACTACAGCGCCAAGCTTGCAGCCAGAGAGCAGGGGTTTTCTGACAGTCTGCTATGGGGTGATGGAGGGATTCTGTTATATGGTCTGTTATGAGGATGATGGGGAAATTCTGTCACATAGTCTACTATGGGGGGGAAGGGGGGATTCTGCCATACAGTCTGCTGTGGGGATCATGGGGGTTATTTTGCCACACAGTCTGCTATGGGGTTATGGGGGGCTCTGTCACACAGCCTGTTATAGTGGGTGATTCAGAGCCACTTGAAAATTTACACCCAGTAGACAATTCAAGTCAGTGGCAGTTTTCTCTCCTAAAAAGGAGTGATAATTCACATGAATTGGCCCTGAATCTACTCATTTGCAGTGGGTGGTGTGCCTGGCAGCAGAGGAGTGTCTGCGTCCAGAGTTGTGGTGCCTTGCATGGGTGCTGTACTCCCTTCTGCCATGCCTGTGTTTCACTGTCCTGGGGATGTAGTGGCACCTCTTTCGGGGCATCCTCACTTGGGTGATCGACAAAGGTCTTAATCTACCTTGAGCAAACTATGAAATGCCTGAAAAAAGCACTGCCATCAAACAACAGACGAAGGCTGTGAGGTTTTATACTCAAGAGGGTGGGTTATTAGGGAGCAATTGTCACTTTATTTAAAAGGCAAGGCGTTTGCACCCAATAGGCTACGCCATCATGGGCGTCTGCATGTTGGCCAGCACTCCACTTCTGGGTTCCACTGGGACACATCGGCGCAGAGGCACATCATGCTGCTGGACAAAGGCGGAAGAGAAGCTCGACAAGATTGCATCCTCTCTCTATATACCACCCAAGAACAAGGAGTACATGATGGTGGTAACTACTCATGCTATGCCATGCAATGCCATGCCTCATGTACGCTTTACACAAATAGTAGGACAAGTGACACTGGCCACATGAGAGAAGGTGTCACAGTGGCCGATCTGGTCCTGCACATATTCACGATACTGAGCATGTGTAGCAGGCACTTCCTTGTGATAGTGGCCTATAAAAGTTTGCCTGAGGCACTGCAGATCTTCGTCCATACTACGACCTTGTTTCAGAATGCACCTGAACCCAGATGCCCAGCTCTGTAACTGCATGCACTAAAATCCTGAACACCCAGCTCTGCACCAGCATGCATCTGAACCCTGAATGCTCAGCTCTGTTCCTGGATGCATCTGAATGTCCAGCTCTGTTCCTGCACGCGCTTGAACTCTGAGCACCCAGCTCTGTTTTTGCAGTTACTGTACCTGGACTCTGAGCTTCCTGGCTCTGTTCTTGCACACACTCCTTATCAGACTCGTACCTGTCTGCAGCACAGCCCAGCTACCCTTGAGTGGAGCTCTGGAGAAAACCAGACTTGCTGACAGACTCCGCACTCTGAAGCTGCCTTGTGATGTAGCACTGCAGGCATTCGCGCTGGCCTCCTCCCAGCTCAGCCAGCATTAACCCTGTCTTGCCTTCCAGCTCTTGAGTTCCAGTCCAATCTGCAATTCAGGCACTCTGGCCTTCCTCTCTGCTGTGTTTCCCCTGTAACCACTATCAAGGGAAGCTGTAGGAGGTACTGCTAGCAGTAGTCTGTGTCTACATCGGCCGATCCACAAAAAGGTGGGTGTGACAGAAGGCATATGAACCAAGGTCCATGGTGTAGAGCACAGTAAGGAGGCCTTGTTTTATTAGGCAGACAGGGTTATTCTCTTCTTACTAGTGCACACATAAACTGAGCAAAACCCTGGCTGCTTGATGAAGCCATGGCTGGGAAACAGGCCTCCACCATTAGTGTGCAGCACATGTGCCTTAGTTCATATGCCTTTAGTCATACTGTATGCCCTGGCCAGTGGCAACTGTCCGGGACACAGTTGCAGTTGGGGATTGGAGTGAAGCACAGGTGTTTGGAATCTGCCAGTAATGGTGACCTGGTGAGATTTGTCTGCCAGTTTGTTCAGGTTTCCTAATAAATATGAGCTATGACATGTAGCGATCCAGTGATCCTATGCACATGCTGATTCAACATTACGCCATGTGCCAGTTGTGCTTGCTTATGCACATGCTGGTGGGGTCGCTCAGAAGACACATAATGTTGACCAATGCATACATTTGAATGGTGCACGTGGCAGAGTTATGGGGCAGATGTCTTTAGAAGGGATCTATTGCTGTGAAAAGTGGCAAGCAACACAACTGGCAATGTAAGTGGCCATGTGTAGACAAACTAAGCCCAAAGTCAATTAAAGAACAATCCCCGGATACTAGGGGGCCCACTTGCACCTTGATTCTCTAAATATTTTTGCCAAGAGGATATCGGCACTCAACATCACTGAACATCCCTATGGGCAGGGAAATATGGCTTACACACACATCTAGTTCATGCAGTAGAGGTCAGACCTGAAAAGATGGCAGATGCCCCAGGTGAGACGTCCTTTCTGATATGACCTTCCAAGACAAGTGGCTGCTACATAAAAAAGTTGTCCCCTAAAGCAGAACTGTGCTTCTCTTCTAAAGTTGGTGTTCTGGCAGAGCATCAAGCCCATCTGGTGCCTATGCCCAGATGGGGTGTGCGTCAACATCCTAATCCTCCTCTTTGGAAGACCAAGCAGCAGCCATGGACCGATCTGAAGAGGGGGAGGCTCAGATGTTGGGCACAAAGTTCCAGCCCCATCCCTAGAGCTCAGGTAAGAGGCTAGACAACAAACACACACACACACACACACACACACACACACACACACACACACACACAAAGACACCAATTTAAGAATGACACCTGTGCTAAGTGTTTTGTGCTTTTTTTGGCCCTGTAGACTCATTTGACCCTGGTGAGATGGCAGCAATGGTGACACTGGAAGATGTGCAAACACAGAACTGAGGTGGGCAAAGTGAAACACAGCTAGGGTGCTCGAGGAGCAAAGTCCACATAAAACATGAGCTCAATTCTTGCAAATGCTTTCATGTACACACAGACCCAAGTAATCGACATTGTGGCCAGTTGTCAAGGAGACCTTGGGCAAATGTTCAATCAGATATTGACCTGTATTTATTTTGTGTTTACAGTGTCCTGGGTCAGAAAGCTGACTGGATGGGTGTGGGAGCAGCTGGCCCTAACATTATTTACATGTAATGCTTCAAAGTTTTACCAAGATTTAGACAGTATTTCAACAAAAAAAGTTTGACAAAGTTTTGCTATTATTACTATTACTATTGGCATACAACAATATATAAATGTTTGTAAAGACAATTATAGTGTGTGGTGGGGATGCTGAATGCAGGTTGCTAAAGGGAAAGTCGGGGGGGTAGCGAAACAACTCGGGGAAAGCAAGTAACAGCAAATAAGGAAGAACTAGGAGGGCCAAGGTGAGTAACACTGGGGACACAGACACAACATGGGATGCCCGAAAGGAGAAGGAGAAGGAAGATAAGATGAAAAAGCTTAAAATGGCTTTTTAAATGCTGGACCTGTTGCTACTCAGCAAAAAGGGAATCTTTTCATATTTCTTTTAAAAACTTCTCTTTAAATTGTTCTCATTACTTTTTGGCTCATTTTATAATTTATACACATGTTTTAGGGCATGAATGCATCTTGGGGCATTGACCACCCCCCATGTGCAACACCAGAGGAATAGCAGAAGTCCTCACGTAGTTATCAATTTATACATTGCTGTTTACGTCCCTCTTAAATATTAAACTAGGAACCACAGAGGCACCATATCAGGGTATGCATTTTTCACATGCACTTTCAAGCCTGAGTCTGAGACCTCACAGACTGCTTTTTCTTTTTACAAAACCTGGCCTACTTGCTCCTCTTGCATTCCCCTGTCTGTAATTATGTACCGTATATACTCGAGTATAGGCCGATCCGTGTATAAGCCGAGGCACCTAATTTTACCCCAAAAAAGTGGAACAAGCTATTGACTCGAGTATAAGCCGAGGCATTAAACATTCTTGGGGGGAAAGCAGCGACAGGCAGGGTTAATGCTACTGTGGACAGGAAAGGCATCTTGCACCATGCCACATTTTTTGGCCCTGCCCCTGCTCTAAAGGACTGGGCATAGAGATGAGAGGGAGGTCAGCATGAACCAGCGCGCGCGCACACACACACTCACACACAAACAGTACCTGCTGCTGCTGCCGCCACCAACCTCCTCCTCCAGCCGGTCGCTCTCTCCATTCAGCGCCGCCGTCGCCGCCAGCCGCTCCCGCCGTTCCCGCCGCCGCCAGCACTTCCTGGCTGTTGCGCGCTGGTCGTCGGTGGGCGTGCCCCATATGGCCGGCGTCCAATGTTTTCATTGGACGCCGGCCATATGGGGCACGCCCACCGACGACCTGCACGCAGCAGCCTGGAAGTGCAGCTCAATTACCGTATTGACTCGAGTATAAGCCGAGGTGGCTTTTTTCAGCCCAAAAAGTGGGCTGAAAAACTCGGCTTATACTCGAGTATATACGGTACATTAGAACAGTGCTAAAAAAGAGCATGGAATCTAGCTATTGTAAATAATAAACAGTGGAGGCTCATGCACATATGACAAAGCTACTGTAGAGGGTGAGATTTGGTGTAGGTCATCGGGCTCTAGAGTACTGACTTATCTTGGGAAGATCTAATTATTAATAGGTCCTATATGCTAAATGACTTGGCCCTATAGATCCCCATAGGGAGATGCTCATAATGAAGGAGCTTTTATCAATTACACTAAATCAGACAGCTCTTTTCCTGCAGTTTTCTGACTCACCCACAACCTTAAAGACAATTTTCAGGCAAATAAAAAAAAGCTATACTCAACATTTCTCCCATGCAGACCATCGCAGATCATTCACTGCAATGAAGGGGGAAGTGGCAGCTCACCGTGACTGATGCCGGGGGCATCGCCACATCAGAGGGAGACAGGCAAAGAAGCCCAACGAGCAGAGTGGTGCTGTGCATGGCATGCAGCAAGGGACATGGATCCAGCCTTTCAGGTGAGCACTGCTGCCCCGGACTAGGAGCGATGGTCTGCGTGGGAGAAAAGCTTTTTTTTATTTGCCTGAAAATGTACTTCAAATTATTCTGTATAACTGTATTCCAGTTTTCCTCAAGTGCTATTTCTGTTTCAGTCCCTAGCACATCCTCTGAGTAGGAAGATTGCCAATCTTGCTACCCATGCAGCTCCCCGCTCAGTCATATTTGGAGTAGAAACCTGCTGTGGTCAATGTGGCATAACCCACCAGAAATGATGATAATGTTTCTCTGTGCTGTGTTTAGTCTTAACATACATGCATGAGTTTTTTGAAGGTCAAGCTTGGCCAGCCCATCACTATTTATCTAGTAATTTAAGAGTAAATTATCTATTATACATTAGCTATTTATCTACATTAATAAGTCTACATGAGGAAACATCTACCCATATTAGGGTTTGGATAAAGAGGTTCTCACTTGACTTGGTGACATGATTATATTTAAAGCAGATTTTGTGAGGTTTTCTTAAAAGGTACGTCCACTTTCAATAAAATTATTGAAAGTGTATATTTTTGTGTGGCAAAATTATGTCTTAAATGTGCTGAGCTGATCTAGTATATTTATTATTATATTATATAGTATAGATTTATTTTTTCTAATGTTGACATACGTGTGTTTTATGGAAGTAGTTTTAACTGTCTTTAACCAACTATTTGTTGCTTGCTTTTGGCAACATACACCTGGCCAAGCCCAGACTTGGTGTACGTATGTATGTACATATCCAGTAGCAACAGATTACAGATAGTTGCACAGCTAAAACAGGTTTTCCTTTAAGGCTGCAAAGTAACTCTAGCTAAGTATAGAAAAGTGTGCCACGGCTCTGTCCTCCAGTGCAGGCCTTGATCACCCTCAGCCTTCAGATGATTAGCTTTCAGGCCGCTACGAATTTATAAACAAGGAGACCTTGGTCTCCTTCCTTTAGCCTGTGGTTTTACCTTTAATCAGTGGGTGGACCTATGCCGAGTCAAGAAAGAAGATAAGCAGACTCGCTGGATGAAGAGGAGGACACCAAAGCCAGGGGAAGACCTGTCAGATGATAAGGACATCATCTGGAGCTGGAAAGAGAAAGGAGGTGAACATTTTTATATATAGTTTTGGGTAAATAAATTACTTGTTACCACCAATCGGCAATATATTTGTATGTGGGTAAATCGTTTCTTCCTTGAAATACTGATCGAAATCTAGTTCTGGCAGATCAATATGCTCATCCCTAGAAATAATCTTTCTAAAGGATCAACTCACAATGGTGGAGCTAGGGAGATCTCTGAAAGAGACTTAAATGTGGAGGGTCCTGTTGACCCTCAAATACTATAAACAATTCAGGATACTGGCATCACAATTCATCATATATCAAGGATGTCCTCTCTCCCCTCTAATTTCCATCCTCACCCTGAATCAAAAACAATGGAGATATTATTGTTCTATCGATCAAAGGATCCCATCACAAAACAACAGCAAAATTTCCATTCTTGTGCTCAAATCTGAATTAAAAACATACATTGTACTTTCCTTTGTGTGAAATTTTTAAAAACCACAGACCCTAAACATAACGATGCCAGATCAGGTAAGCCACCTCCCAAGACTCCTTCCACTTCCAATGAGACAAAACATCTTTGAAATACGTAGCAACACATGTCTCCCGAGATAATGCTATTTTTTTGCTTTAAAAGTCCTTTATTAAGAATTAAACAATTGAATATAGTGTACAGATGATTACAAGTCAAATCAGGAAATTAAGCCCCACCACCCTTCTCCTCCTTCATATAGTGCACTATTTACTCCCTCAGAAGAACCTGTTTCCAAGAGAAACATGTCAATGATAATATGTTTCTGTGGCCCTTGTCCAAGACAGTCTATCAGTGCCAGAAAGTCTAGTGAATTTATCTAGGATCTTTTTATTCCATATAGAATGATAGGCTATAGGTGACTCTGAAAGACTTCATTTGAGCAGTATAGATTGCAAGTGGCCTAGAAGGAACTCACAACTTCCCAAAACCAGGGAAGGATTGGAGTTGTTGTCAGGGATGCCCCTGGCAATTTAGAGAAAACATTTTTAGTTTAGTGGAGTGAACCATGAGATCCATTGCCTAGGGGAGGGTGTTGTTTATAATAAACACCCTTCATGGGTGTTTTGATATTCTACTCAGCAACCCTCATTGCGTTGTTCATGCTATAATATCTATAAATATATATCCACAAAACTCATTTGAGAGGTTTTGCCATTCCAAATTAAGAGGGTACTATTAATTAACACTGCTCAAGAAATTAATAAAATTGAATTGAATAAGCTTTTGTAATTTCTCAACAAAAGAGGCAAGCTTTGCACATTTGTGCATATTAAGGGTTGATTCAGCGCTAGATGCAAAAAGTACACTTTGGAGCAAAAAACAAAATAGAACTGCAATGAAGGTGCAAAACGTACACTTGTCTTTTAGAGAAAAAATTGCCATTGCCTTTCATTGTGTCAGGTCCCGTGGGACGTCTTCCTTCCAATAAGTCAGCAACCCCCAATCTCCGCTGCTTTCTTCGCCTATAGCCAAGCCCCCGTTTGCCGGGATGCAGGATACGCCTCACCGGACACGGTTGCCCCCAGGACTTGTTAGCACAAAGGATGCTGACTTATGCAGGGGAAGGTGGACGAACCAGGAACAAGACTGGTAAGACAAACGGGCAGGGTCATACACAGGTGATCAGTCCAAGAAAGCACGGTACAAAAGGATTGAGACGGAAGAATGGTCAGGGCTAGCCAAAGGTCACACCAGGAGGTCAGAGATACGCGGTACAGAGGAGCAGGCAGGAATCGTGGTCAAAAACAGGCAAGGTCGGTCCAGGCGGCAATCAGGAATGGTCATACACGGCAGAATCGTAAGGAAAATCACAATCACACCCAGCAGCACGCTATCACGGGCAAGGAACAAGTGCAGAGTGAGCAGCTTTATAGGAGTGATGGGACAGGAAAGGGGATTTGATTGGTGCAACATAGGAACCTGAGGCTGAATGCCCCATTCAAACTGCCAAGCACTGGGCTCATTGGCCCAATCCAATTACCTCCGGCGGGCGCCCTGTGAGCAGCGCCGCCGGAGGGCATAAACACCAGCGAGTGACGCGCGCACGCGTGTACGGAACTGCGCGCCGGGAGCGCGCCGAGACGGCCGTGGCGCGGCCGCTCCCGAAGCCGTCGGAGAGGAGACCGCCCGAGCAGCCGCTCGCGACGGAAAGAGCCGAGCGGCCGCTCGGGGCGGAAACAGCCGAGCGGCGGCCGGGGAGAGGAGACGCCGAGCCGCCGCCTGGCAGAGACGCCGCCCGGCCCGCACGCTGGCCGAGCGGGAGCCGCCGACGTGGGACCGAAGGACAGGTGAGTGTTTCTGGTTCTGTACAGGGCTCGTGACACTACCCCCCCCCTTCATGAGGGGCCTCAGGACCCTTACCCGGTTTATCTGGATTCTCACGATGGAATCTATTACCGTATATACTCGAGTATAAGCCGAGTTTTTCAGCCCACTTTTTGGGCTGAAAAAAGCCACCTCGGCTTATACTCGAGTCAATACGGTAATTGAGCTGCACTTCCAGGCTGCTGCGTGCAGGTCGTCGGTGGGCGTGCCCCATATGGCCGGCGTCCAATGAAAACATTGGACGCCGGCCATATGGGGCACGCCCACCGACGACCAGCGCGCAACAGCCAGGAAGTGCTGGCGGCGGCGGGAACGGCGGGAGCGGCTGGCGGCGACGGCGGCGCTGAATGGAGAGAGCGACCGGCTGGAGGAGGAGGTTGGTGGCGGCAGCAGCAGCAGGTACTGTTTGTGTGTGAGTGTGTGTGTGCGCGCGCGCTGGTTCATGCTGACCTCCCTCTCATCTCTATGCCCAGTCCTTTAGAGCAGGGGCAGGGCCAAAAAATGTGGCATGGTGCAAGATGCCTTTCCTGTCCACAGTAGCATTAACCCTGCCTGTCCCTGCTTTCCCCCCAAGAATGTTTAATGCCTCGGCTTATACTCGAGTCAATAGCTTGTTCCACTTTTTTGGGGTAAAATTAGGTGCCTCGGCTTATACACGGATCGGCCTATACTCGAGTATATACGGTAACCAAGGCTCTGGCATGGACGTCTCTAGCGGGTACCCAACACCTTTCCTCAGGGCCAAATCCCTTCCAATCGATTAAATACTGTAATGAATTTTGAACTACCCGGGCATCGAGTATTCTATTAATTTCATACTCAGGCTCATCTCCCATTATGACTGGAGGAGGAGACGAAACCTGAATATTTTTAGCCGATTTTAGTAAAGAAACATGGAAGGTCGACGGAATTTTCATAGATAAAGGTAGCTTAACCTTAAAAGTAACATTGCTCAGTTTGTTAGTAATGGGAAAAGGACCGATTTACTTAGGGCCTAACTTAGCCGAAGGTTGTCTAAGAGCAATATTTCTAGTAGATACCCAAACCCAGTCACCCACCTGAAATGGTGGTTCTTGCGACCTATGTCGATCTGCAAAACTCTTATAACTTCTGGAGGCTTTCTTAAGGTTTGTCTGTATGTCAGACCATACTTTACTTCTTTCACGTAGCCATTCCTCCAAGGCCGGCAAGTTGGAGGAAGGACCAGAGAAGGATGTTGCCTTAGGATTCTTACCATAATTACAAAAAAACGGCGAAAATTTAGTCGACTCACTGGGCGCATTGTTAAAGGCGAATACTGAGAAGTCGATAAATTCCGCCCATTGCTCTTGGCGGTCGGACACAAAGCAGCGCAAGTATTGCTCTAGACTCTGATTCACCCATTCAGTCTGACCGTTAGACTGGGGGTGGTAAGCTGTAGAAAGCGAAACTTTAATACCTAAGCGATTACAAAAAGCCTTCCAGAAACGAGATACAAATTGGACCCCCCTGTCAGAAACAATATTTTGTGGTAAACCGTGGAGGCGGAAAATATGGTTAACAAATAGTTGTACTAAATCTGGTGCCGACGGAAGTTTCGTAAGAGGGATAAAGTGAGCCATTTTGCTGAAGCGATCCACCACAACCCAGATTACCGTATTACCCTGCGATGGGGGTAGGTCAACAATAAAATCCATGGATATGTGTGACCAGGGCTCTTTGGGAATTTCTAGAGGAACCAGTAATCCCGCTGGCGAGCCATGTGTGGTCTTACTTCGGGCGCATATAGGACATGCTTCGACAAAGGCGGTGATATCGCGTCTGAGAGTAGGCCACCAGACATGGCGTTTGGCGATGGCCAAGGTTTTTCGAATACCACAATGACCGGCGGTCTTGGCATCATGTAATTCCTGTAAGACGGAAAGACGTAGATGAGGTGGAACAAATAAACACTCAAGTGGTTTACCAGGAGGGGAATCAACCTGAAATGGCGTTAACGAGTGAGACAAGTCAGGAAGAAGAGCACCTACTACACACCCAAAGGGCAAAATAGGTTCAGCAGTACCTATTTGATCCTTACAATCCCCAAAGTTCCGAGACAGGGCATCTGCTTTGGCATTCTTCTTCCCAGGTTTATAGGTAATAATGAAATTGAAGCGAGAGAAGAAGAGAGCCCAGCGCGCCTGACGGGAGTTGAGTCTCTTGGCGGACTCTAAATATTCAAGATTCTTATGATCAGTGTATACCGTAATGGGGTGTAGAGAGCCTTCTAACCAATGACGCCATTCTTCAAAAGCCAGTTTAATACCCAATAATTCCCTATTCCCAACATCATAGTTGCGTTCGGCAGGAGAAAATTTACGAGAAAAGAACGCACAGGGATGCAACTTCTCTGGATTGCCTGAATATTGGGAGAGGACTGCCCCTACCCCTAGTTCAGATGCATCAACTTCTAATACAAAGGGGAGCTTAGTATTGGGGTGTACCAAAACTGGAGCTGAAGTAAAAGTTTCCTTCAGTAATTGGAAGGCGTTTATTGCTGAGGGAGGCCACTCCTCAACAAAAGCGCCCTTCCGGGTAAGATCAGTTAAGGGACTCACAATAGCGGAGAATCCTCTTATAAATTGTCTATAGAAATTCGCAAACCCCAGAAATCTCTGGAGCGCTTTAAGGGTTCTAGGTTGCTCCCACTCCATTATAGCGGACACTTTGGAGGGATCCATAACCAACCCATGCTTAGAGATTATATAACCCAGGAATGGAATTTCAGATACTTCAAACACACATTTGGAGATCTTGGCATACAGATGGTTCTCCCGTAACCTCTGCAACACCGCTTTGACATGCTGACGGTGTTCCGACAGGGAACGGGAAAAGATGAGTATGTCATCTAAGTAAACCACTAAAAATTTACCCAAGAAATCACGGAATATATCATTTACAAAATCCTGAAACACTGCAGGGGCATTACACAAACCAAAAGGCATCACCAAATATTCATAATGCCCATCCTTTACGTTGAAGGCAGTCTTCCATTCGTCCCCCTGACGAATGCGGATTAAGTTGTAGGCCCCTCTGAGGTCCAATTTGGAGAAGATCTGCGCGCCCGAAACCTGATTAAATAAATCGTTGATCAAAGGTAGAGGATACCTATTCTTAACAGTAACCTTGTTTAACCCCCGATAATCTATACAAGGACGTAATCCACCGTCCTTCTTTTCCACGAAAAAGAAACCTGCACCGGCAGGTGAGGTGGAGGGACGGATAAACCCTTTCTTGAGGTTTTCTGAAATATAATCCCTCATGGCCTGTTCTTCGGATCGTGTAAGGTTATAAATTTTCCCTCTAGGGGGCATTGTCCCAGGGAGTAGATCGATAGGGCAATCGTAGGTCCTATGTGGGGGAAGAACATCGGCGGATTTCTCTGAGAACACATCTGCCCAACCAACGTAAGCTGGAGGCAACCCATCCAGGGTGACCGGTGAGGCCCCAAGGGTTATAGGGAAACAGTGGTTGTAACAAAAAGGGCTCCATTTTACAAGGTCCCCAGTTTTCCAATCTATCACAGGATTATGGGTTTTTAACCAAGGAAACCCTAAAACAATAGGGGACATGGGACTCTCGATTATGAAAAATTCTATTTCTTCAGAATGAGCCGAACCCACCATTAACTTAACCAGGGGAGTCTTTAAAGAGACCAACCCACCCTCAATAGGCTTGTTATTGATCGCCAGGACCCGAAGGGAATTCTTTAATGGAATTAATGGTATATCAAGGGTGGCGGCTAATGCCTTATCCAAAAAATTGCCAGCCGCTCCACTATCTATAAAAGCGGAGGCAAATGTCTTGGATGACCCCCAAGAAAGCATAACGGGTAGGAGTAACCGATTAACTAGAGGGAATGATACCTGACCGCCTAGATGAAGTCCCTCAGCCGGATCTAGGCGCCGTAGTTTTCCGCCACTGGAGACTTATTTGGGCAATTCTTGGCGAAGTGGCCCGAATCTCCGCAGTAAAGGCAGAGGCCTTGAGTTCTGCGCCGAACTTTCTCAGCCTGAGATAAACGGGTTACTCCCAGTTGCATAGGTTCTTCAGGTGCCGGAGGAGGAGAAGCAGCTGCACCCCTAGAACTTGATTCTTGGCGTGAGTGTACCCATGGTTGATCCTTGCTTTTCTCCTGACGCCTCTCTCTGAGACGTCTGTCTACTTTAATGGCTAATTGCATGTAGTCATCCAGATTCTTGGGTTGAGGGTAATTAACCAGAGCATCTTTTATGCTCTCAGAAAGTCCAATCCTAAATTGGCTGCACAAAGCAGGATCATTCCATTTGGAATCAATAGCCCATCGCCGAAATTCTGCGCTGTACTCCTCCGCAGAGCGTTTAGCCTGCCTAAGATTCCGTAATTTGGAATCAGCAGTAGAAGCCCGATCAGGATCGGCGTATAAAAGTTCCATGGCGGAGAAAAAAGAGGGGACCGATTGCAGGGCCTCATCAGAGGGTGATAAACCAAAAGCCCAGGTCTGAGGGTCACCCTGAAGAAGCGAGATGACCAGGCCCACCCGTTGAGACTCAGTTCCAGAGGAGTGGGGCCGCAGACGAAAATAAAGTTCACAGGAATTTTTAAAGTTTGAAAACTTCGTCCGGTCCCCCAGAAACTTCTCGGGTAGAGGAACCTTTGTTTCGATTGAAGGCCCCGGATCCAAAGGTGCAGGTATTAGGCGACTCTCCTGCGTAGCCACCCGTTGGGCCAGCTGATTGATGGCGGTGGCCATGGCTTGCACTTGTTGCATTAATTCTTCCATCTACATGGATATATATGTGGCCCGTGATAATGTCAGGTCCCGTGGGACGTCTTCCTTCCAATAAGTCAGCAACCCCCAATCTCCGCTGCTTTCTTCGCCTATAGCCAAGCCCCTGTTTGCCGGGACGCAGGATACGCCTCACCGGACACGGTTGCCCCCAGGACTTGTTAGCACAAAGGATGCTGACTTATGCAGGGGAAGGTGGACGAACCAGGAACAAGACTGGTAAGACAAACGGGCAGGGTCATACACAGGTGATCAGTCCAAGGAGGCACGGTACAAAAGGATTGAGACGGAAGAATGGTCAGGGCTAGCCAAAGGTCACACCAGGAGGTCAGAGATACGCGGTACAGAGGAGCAGGCAGGAATCGTGGTAAAAAACAGGCAAGGTCGGTCCAGGCGGCAATCAGGAATGGTCATACACGGCAGAATCGTAAGGAAAATAGCAATCACAATCACACCCAGCAGCACGCTATCACGGGCAAGGAACAAGTGCAGAGTGAGCAGCTTTATAGGAGTGATGGGACAGGAAAGGGGATTTGATTGGTGCAACATAGGAACCTGAGGCTGATTGCCCCATTCAAACTGCCAAACACTGGGCTCATTGGCCCAATCCAATTGGGCGCCCGCCGGAGGGCATAAACACCAGCGAGTGACGCGCGGCGGCCGGGGAGAGGAGACGCCGAGCCGCCGCCTGGCAGAGACGCCGCCCAGCCCGCACGCTGGCCGAGCGGGAGCCGCCGACGTGGGACCGAAGGACAGGTGAGTGTTTCTGGTTCTGTACAGGGCTCGTGACACATTGTCTACAAAGGAGCTGATTCAACACAACTGTACTTATATTTAATTGTTTACCTAAAGTGCACTTTTTACTCCAAAATGTACATTTTGCACCTGGTGATGAATCAAGCCCTTCCTATTCATTTTCATTCAATTCATTTACTATGTATGCTTCTAATTACTAACTTTGCAACTTAAAATAAAAATGAAATGCAAAAAAAAAGGAAGGAATGTGGCATAAGCTCAAAAAATGGTGTACAAAAGTAGAAGGTGAGGTTTATAAATATAAGGAAATGTAAATTACTGAAAAGCGGAGGAAAATAAATGTTTTAAGCTTAATGAAAATGGTTTATAAATGCACACCACATTTTTAAAAAATACAGAATGCAGTAGTCAACATAAAAACAACTGCTGATATGTATAAATAATTGATAAAGCATTTGAAAAATACCACACTATATGTAAAACACACATGCATTGCATATGCATTTTCCAAGCATTAGATGTTGGAATGAAGATGTATAATCCATATTATAATCTGTCATGCATTGTTTCGAATTTAGCTACTCGCTACTTTTCTAGTCTGCTATGTTCTTCTTTCCTTTTTTTCTCCTAAAAGGATCGTTTTTCAGCCAGAACTAGTTTCCTACACTGAAGCAGACTGTTTAGTCTGGTTTTGGTGACCCTGTCTGACAGAGTATATGCTCTCAGGTTACTTTATTTCTGCAGTCATCGGTCTGTTTTATCAATATGAAGCCCTCTTTTACATTACAGGGACGTTCTCGGAAACAGAAACATTTTATCCCAGTTTCTAATGGTAACCTTTTGATTTTAACATGATACCTACAAGATCAATGTCCACTTAAAAAAAACAAAATAACAAAATTCCACGTCTTTATCCTATGACATGCTGATTTAATTGACAATTAATGATCAGCCCAAAGCATATTTAAGTGTGGAGCCTGCATAGTTTTCTAAGGCAGTGGTATACTATGTTCTGGTATCAAAATATGTATGTCATTCTAGCCAGACCCGCTTTGAGTTATGCCTCAATTATGCCTGTCTTTATAACTCTTTACATGTCCCCCAAACCATATCCTTGTGATATGGTGTCCCAATCTTTACTCAATGAGTACCTATTTTCAGTGCTTCACTTTTACTGAAGGTGGGTAATTTCAACCTAAATCGATGGGTGTCACCAGGGATTTTAGGTGGTGTTCTCTCCTCTATAATCCCTGTAAAATCTGTAAAGGTTGTCCTTTAGATTAATTTTCGGTCACATAGTTCCATTTAGTTTTAAAAACAGTGACATGGTTTTCTGTGGTAGTCACCGTGCTCTGTTTTTTGAAGACACGTGGCTTTCTTTTTAGTTGATGGAGAGAATAGTCTCTCCGTCAGCTAAATAGAAATGCGGGCCTAAAAGTCCCAAAACCCTTTTTGACATTTAGTTTTAAACATTTTCTATTACTCAGCCTAACATAGGCCCTGAACCACTACCTGATTCTTGGCTTAGCTGAGGAACATTTATTCTAAGACAATGACCTTGCTTCACTAAGAGTTGAAAAAAACTCTCATGGTAGTAAAAAATTCAATTTATGAGAAAAAAGCCTGAGAATGTCACTGTTAGTGAATTACTAGTTAGGAAGACAATGAAAGTCAATGGCACTTTTTTACTCCTGAAAAAAGTATTGAAGTATCTGTAGTAAAAAGTGCCATTGACTTTCATTGCGTTCCTAACTAGTAATTCACTAACAGTGACATTCTCAGGCTTTTTTCTCATGAATTGAATTTTTTACTACCATGAGAGTTTTTTTCAACGCTTTGTGAATCGAGGCCTATGGATAAAATCCCTGGACAACGATCATTTGATGAAATCATTTGTAATCACCAGCTTTTGGGACATTGGAACAGGATTTTGGGCAGTGGAACTACACTACAAAAACAGCTAGCTCGTCCCAAGGTTTCTTCTGTTTTCACTATCTAACAGAATCTACACTATTTGACTGCCTGCAACTATGGGGCTGATTCAGAGACAGGTGAAACTTTACACCCAGATAATGAAAGTAGGTGACAGTTGTCTCTCCTAAGAAAAGGAGTAAGACTTCTCACCTGACTCTGTATCAACCCCATTGTCTGCCATGGGGCTGATTTAACACGGACAGGCTGATTCATCCTTAGAGGCAGGTAGTGACAGATGAGCGTCTGTAGCAGGCATTTTCAGAGCGCCCGCTAGTAGTCGCAGTGCTCGGCTGTGAGTCGCTACTTTATAGCGACTCAGTCGCTGTTCAGTAATGTTGAATACATTGTGAGGAGTCGCTATTTGACCAGTACAGCACTGTATGGGAGTGCATGTTAGCGACTGCTCATAGCGACCGACTCACACCATATTCAGCAAAAAAACAGCCTCACAAATCTCTGGCGCTGAAAAATATTTGTTTGAAGCCCAGAGCGCAGGAGGCGGTGTGTTTAAAGTCTGTTTTCAAGCATCTATCAACTAGTAACAAAGCGAAAACATATGGAATTACATTGTAACAACATTGTAACATGAACACTTTAATGCCAGACCTGTAATGTCATTTCTGAGGAAATATTTTAAAAATTATGAAAAAACTGCTATTTCAATGCCAGAAGAGGTCACAGAATTATTTGTGATTTTTTTGAAAAAAAAAACCCGTTTAAAGAGAAGAAAAGGATCGTCCATTGAAATGTATGGGAGAGCGCCAGGTAACGAGAGGTCACACCTGGCGCTGTGCAAGGCTGAACGCTGGCGCTGTTCGCTGAGGCTGTGAAAATGAGGAATCAGACGCTACATGGCGCTATCCCAGTCGCTAAACAGATTCTGCTTGATAAATGTGTAATTGCGTGCCGTGTCCGGCGTTGACCAGTCGCTATCTGTCGCTACCTGTCATTAACCAGGCGCTTCCTGACGCTATCCCTTCTTAAATAAGGGCCTAGGTGAAAATTAACATCCACTTGAATCAACCCCAAGGTAAACAATAGGCCTGATTTAGAGCCTCTCTCGCACGCATTCCCGCCAGTGGGAATGGTGTAAATGGCCCGTATTAGGGCTATTCTCTGTGTCAGGGGATTCAGGGCAATTTTTGTTTCGGGTGGAGTCTCCCTTTTAGCAGAAAAATACGGTATGCTTATGCCAAACCCAGTATTAGCCATATTGATGTGGCTCATGGTGTTGGTTCATTCATTCATTTATGGCTGTAGCCTGCACTTGCACGTGATTCCGAGCCCTGATTTGGTCTTTTTCAGGTCTCTGGTTGTTTTAGCGGGAACTGGCCAATGCACCTACGATGAAACCCCTTGATGAGTTCTGTGAAGTGTACTAGCGTGTGAGGCAGTGGGGGCTGTTAACTGAATGGCCACTAGCAGAGGCCAGGGGCACTGTCTGTTGGCATGTCCCTGCCTTTGCTGAGCCCCCTGACTACATTTCTCCATGGCATGGCTGTCCTGCAGGTGAAATACATCTCTTTTCCGGACAGCATGGCAGCCTGGACTTCAGTGAGGTTGGCCTTTTTCAAATAGCATATATGCTTAGTGTCATGAGCACCATAAAATGCATGCATATGGCCCTGGTTCCCCAGCTTCTCAGGAATATATGTTTGGGAATATTTAGGCCCATAGTGCTCCTCCTTCTTGCCCACTCTCCACTCTTTAGGTTAGCCTTGCTTCATCAACCCTAAACCAGCTTCCCTGTGTCCCAATTGGCCCTTGTTTTGTTTTATGCAGCCTGTTTATTGTGTGTTGCCAGTCTAGTGAACCTTTATTTTTTTGCTATTAATTTCAGCAACTGCAAGATGCAGGGGCCACTATCTTAACATCCAATGTGTCATGGGACCAGATTGTTTTCTCAGCATTTTGGCTGGTTTCCCTGGCTTGTCCCATGATGCATTCATCTTGAGGAGTTCCAGTTTGTACACCCATTTTGAGAGTGGTGTGCTGACTGGTGACTGGCTTCCAGGAAATTCTGTTGATATTTTTTAGTATATCTGCCTAGTTATTGCTTTTTTGGTGCCCTTAACAATTGGAGGGTGTCAGAATATGTGGAGGAGGCAACACCCGCTTCTGCTCCAGAGATTCCAGGTCAGCTTTATTAGGGAACCCAGAGCTGTGCTGCCCAAGGCATTCGTCAGCATTTGGTAGACACTTCTTTGTAAATTGTAGTTTTTTTTTGACCTTATGTTATTTTCTAATTAGTTAATTAGTCTAGATCTTTGGATTTTCTGGGTATGGTCATCCAAACCAAGTTCGTGTTTTTTTTGTAATTTTTGTAGAGAATTAAGTATTAAGGGTCAAAAGTTGGACAGAGGTAAACATAAAATTGGTGTTAAATATGCACCTATTGAGCTTTCAAAAAGTCTGTGGACCTCCCCTCCACACCCCAAAGTCCAGCATGGCTCATTAGGGTGATGTTGCCTGGCTTTCGCTGCTTGCATTGCCTCCAGCCTGTCTAGCCTTTGTGCGGTAACCTGGTTGGCCTCCAGCCTGTCCAGTCTTTGTGTGGCGACCTGGTTGGCCTGCACAATAGCCCCAAGCAACACCTCCATCTGTTGGTGATGGCGCTACTGCTCCACAACAACTGGAGCCAGGTCTTCATTGAGCAAACTGGCAGCCTGTCACACCAGTTTAAAATATCTATTGGCTTTTTGGCTAAGGAGGCGCTGTTGGCCCGGCAGTTTGCCTCCATGATTTGGAACTGCCTCACCAGAGACAGGTGCCTCCTGGCTGCAGGATGGGGCTGACTTCATCCTGTGTGCTCTGGTGCAGCTGGTGGGCTGCTGCTGGCAGAAGAATGATCTTGATGCTGAGAGTAGGAAAGTAGTGGTGATGCCCAGTGTCCCTGGTACCAGTGGAGGCATACAGATTTTCAAACTGCTCTTCCTCCAACTCATTAATTTCTTCCATGAGAGGTGCCAACTTTGAAGAGAAAGGCCAACATTAGTGTTTGTTTGGCTCAATGTTAACACACAGCTTACATGGGCAAAACATGTTCAATAAGCTCACCCTCCTCCTCCACACTGCCCCTTGTTCATTTCAAATTAAGCAGACACATTTACCTCATGACTGTCTGGACTCCATGGCTGACTGGCTGGTGGGTGGGGTCGCCATAACTGGTGGCTTAGTGGTAGGCATGCCAGAGGAGGCAGCTGTGGCTGAAGGTGGAGGGACTGGAGGGTGAGTTGGTGCTGGCTGGGGGTTGCTGCAAAGTCATACTATTTACAGTATCTGTGCCCCTTCAAAATCACCACAAGGGCTACACACTGGGACCCACAGTAACGTGGGGGCCCTAAAAATATGCTGCTACCACCATCTTTGGTATTGCCTTTATAGATGTGACAAATCCCCTTGGTTTGTGTGAAGGCATCCCAGACAAGCCCTCAAAGTTAGGAGTGCATGTGGGCACTTAGGTTTATAGCTTTGGTGTTTGGTCGGTCTCCTCCCTCCAGTACCAAATACAATTAGCAGCCAAGTCTTACCACTGTTGGGCAAATGCAGCCTATCGGTGTCCATGGTGCCCGACACCACTCGTATAGTTGTTGGAGAGGAGCATCCCTGCCATCTGCTCCTCAGAATGAGTACATTGCCGATGGGTGTTGTTGGGAGGCCCCCACCAGTTTTCAACCTAGAATTTTTCAGGCACAAACATCCCTCTGGTGGATCAACACTTACCCCTCACCCTGGCTGTTGCTGAGTTTGTGGGAAACTACAACCTTCAGGTCATCCCACTTTTTCTTGACCTGGGCACCATCCTTGGGTTCCAGCCTGGCCCCAGTAACGCTGTGGGCCATCTCCACCCATAACTCCTCCCACAACCTTTTGACGGTCGACTGGGACCCAGCCAGCCGGTCATAATTTTGTGTAACACCATGCAGAAGAACCTCTAGCAGAGCATCATTAAATTGGTTAGTCAACTTTCCCCTTGTTAGTTTGAACCCAGGGTGAGTGGCCGATGCAGGAGTCTGCTGGGTATTGACTTGGCTGAAGGGGGAGTCACTATGCTATTCCAGGCTACTGACTGGGGAACAAGCAGGCCTGGCTGCAGCAGCGCTGCCCAGCCTTGGGCTCCGCTGTGGACTATGCAGTTGAGTCCACACTAGGGACAGCACTGAGCTCTGGTGCCCTGACCATTGGTTGTTTGTATGCGACGCTGGAGTGCTTAAGTCATATATGTATTAAATTAGTATCTGACAGTAGTAGTGGAGTGGAGAGTTAAGCGCGCAAATTAGCATAAGTGCATCTGCTTTCAATCATCACTACTGTGGGATGGGAGAGCTGGCTGCGCCATGTTGATGAGCAGTGTCAGCAAGTACTATTCAACAGTGGTAGCGGAGTGGAGAGTTAGGTGCACCACTTTGCTGAAGTGCATCTGCGCTTGCAATCAGCCACAACTGTGGGATGGGAAAGCTGGATTAGCTGGCATAGGCATACACTAATGTATAGCAGGCTTTGGTGCTTGCAGGAAAGTACTTAAAGGTCACAGAAAAGTACATAAATGAGCAGGGTCGAGCATGTGTACTTAAAGGAGACCCAAACAGAGAAGGACACACGTTAATAATGCAAATATGTTTGTTCTTTGCAGACTTTCATGGAGCAAAGTTAAAACTTCTAGCCCAAAACACATGTAAAGAGGACATTGGCAGAGGAAATGGCAACCCATGTGAGTGGCGAGGGACATTGCCTTACACCTTACCCAAATAATTCAACACTGGTTGGATCTCAAGCTGCGAAAGTGTCGCCTGGGTGTGGAGATTCTACAGCCATAACTTCCCAGGTAAGTAGATGTACAACAGAGGTGAGCTATCAGGGTTATGAGTGACATGCTTAACACAATTGTATTTTCTTTTGCAGCTGGGGAGTTATGGCTGCATATCAAGCCATATCAGAGGCGAACGGTCTGACAAATGGAGCCCAGAAGACAGGGTGTGCATGTAAGGCAGTGGCCCTGAACTCTGCCAACGTTCCTCCTCTCAAGCCTTCCCACCACCAGGTGGGTTTCAAACCAGTGAAGCCAAACACTACACAAGCATTAAACAAACAACAGATGTACAGAAATTCTAACTCCTGTTCTTTGCCTATACAGACCCTGAAGAAAGGATGGAGCTGCGGAGGGGGGTGCCCCCCTAAAAATGCCCTAACAACAGTTGGGGTAAGTATGTTAAAATTTGTGTGCAGGTAAACATGTGTAAAAAAAAGTGTTAATTTTTTAATCTGTCTTTTTGCAGGGGCCATGTTGGTTCGCCCCTGAATTTGAAAATGTTGTAAATATATTTTTTATTTTTAAACATTTGAAAAAAATCAACTAAGTGAGAATAACGAAAAAAATTAATTAACAACAGTTAGACACTTTATATGCTGCATGGTGGAGTTTATTAAATGCAGCAACATAAAGCAGATGCAATCCTAAGAAACAGCAGTGCATAATAGTCAGACAAAACAGAAGGTGCCCAGAGTATGAGGTGAGTAACAGTGGTAAATGGTAAAAAGGTACAAAGGTAAATATGTAAAAGGACATGCAGACTACATAGGATGTCCTAGATGCCAGCAGGGGGAGAAGATAAGTATGTAGAAGGACATACACACTACATGGTATGCCCTAGATGCCAGCAGGGGGGAGAAGGACATGCACACTACATTGGTACACTGGCGGGGGACAGTGGGAAAAAGCTTAAAATAGCAGGAAAAACACAAACGAAGGACATGGCACACCGAGAACAATGGACTCCCTAGCAAGTTATGTCCGAGCTATAGTAAGAGCTCGACTTCCAGGACGAGTTCATCAGCAAACACTGTAAACATATACGTACACAAAGCAAATATGGTTCCCTATGCATTGTACTCGGTTTCCGAGTACAGTTCTCGAAAAAAATGAGCATTCACTGAAAGGCTGAGTCAGACCTATTGAAAGTGAATGTTAGTTTTATCAACTAAAAAAGGAGTGAGTTTTCTCACCTGGCTCTGAATTGACCCCTATGAGTATGACAGATAGCCATTAGCCATCATTGAACTGGCCCAAATAATGTGCTCCTAGGTTAAGATTGGGGTGCCCCCCCCCAGGTGAGTTGCAAAATGATAGATATTTTATTTTAGAAGTTAAATAAAAATAAAATAGCAGCCTATGGGAAATGTAAACACATCTCTAGTGTCACGCCCAGGCAAATAATATTACAGGGCATTCAAGGTGTGTTGGGGAATTCCTGGTTTAGGAATCGGAACCCGGGACAGGGAGGCAACATTCAGCCAGGCAGCTAATTCCTTCCTGGAGACCATAGTTAGGGGTTACAGTCTGGGGACAAAGGAGGCTAGGTAGGTGATTGGGAACAGAAGAACAAAGGACAGACAGCCCGTCTGCACCACCAAAGAGACAAGCTGCTGCCCACCCGGGGTGTGGTGGTTCGGTACTCAGAGAGCCAGTAATCCACCAAGTGCTTTAGCAATTCCCCTGAAGGTGGAGATGTGCGGGCCCTGGGTAGTCCCTTAGTGGTTGCAGAGTTGGTAAGGGGAAACACAGGGCAGACGTGCACGAAACACGAACAGGCGGGGTGGGCCCCATTGCAGACTATGGTGGTACTAGGCCCCAGTGCGGACTATGGAGGAGCTGAGTCCCAGAGCAGGATATGGAAGAGCTGGGCCCCAGTGCAGATAATAAAGGACCATGGGCCCAAAACACACAATGACTAAGACACTAGAAGGACTTTGGGCCCAATACAAATAAAGACACAAACTGTGGAGGACCACATGGCCCAGTAGAGTCAAAGACACGAGCTATGAAAGGCTGTAAGCCCCAGCACAGACACAGACACGAACTATGAAGAACCGTGACACTCAGCAAAGACGAGGAGGCTATAAGCCCAATCATAAGAAAACACGAAGCCCTGTAAGCCCCACAAGGGCCTTATTGGTAAGCAGGAGGGCTGGAAAGCACAGCTAGGCTTTGAGAAGACAATGAAATGATCCAAAAAATATATACAGTGTAAACCCGCGCTTACATTTTTTTGTAAAAAATTTTATACTATAATGCAATCACAATGCCTTATAATTTATGCTCAACGTGTATAGAACTCCACTAGATCCAACACAGGAGCAGGCCAAGCACATGCATTTATAGGTAAGCCAACAGCATGATTAATGCCAGGTGAGGTTAAACATTGCAGCTCTAGAACCCAGGGAGGAACCACACCACTCTAGCAGACACAGAGCAACATTACCTCAGATAGCGCGGTGGTGAGAGCAGCAGACTTGGAGCAATTATGGATGGCAGATTGCAGGTCCAAGACCCCGTCTTAACATACAGAGTCTCTCTTTATTTTGTTTAAATGCCCTGTGAGCGTCTGTTAATCAATAACTTCTAAAATAAAATATCTACACCATTAAAAATAATTTACACATTACCCATAGAACTGCTCTGTCTCATTTGCAGGAAATGGTAGAGAACAATCAAAAAGAAAAGTGTAATAAACAAAACCAGTGAATTTACAATACAACAGATAAGATATACCTGCACCTGATCAGCTTTTATGAGAAAGTAAATTCAAGATTGGTTTAGAGGAATCATTGGATATCTGAAATCTTGGCTTTCCTAAATACTGTTTGTAACTATTTGGTCTAATAATAGGAAAGGGTGGGATGGTTTAAATAATATGATTGTATCACGGGTTACTTGCGGAGCGCATTACGGGTTGGTGCTGGGCACAATTGCACAATTCTCATATATATATATATGATATTGGGGACAGATTAAACAGTAAAATAACCATTTCGTGGCATCGCGGGATTTTGTTACCTTGGAGCGCACCTCCATCTTGTTTGATGGAACGCACACATACTATTGTGTGTTTATCTCACGGGAATTTATAATACCGCGGGATTTGTATCTTGACACGCGTAATGCGCATGTCTGCTTGTTGCGCTCCATGACACCATTTAACTGTGTTAGAAAGGCCGACAAAAGAACACAAGGGGGCGTGTCACACTGCGCCTTGTAACACGGGATTGGTTGTTATATATCTACTTAAGATGCGGTGTGCATTATATCATTAGAAAGCGGTCATTGCTTCCTCCCATTTATGACTACAGTTGTATAGAGGCAATTTGTTTATTTTGGATTAAAAACCTTTGAGCTTATTCTTGTGAGAAAGTCACATGACCACCCTCCTATGGAATTATGGGATGATGGGGTCTGCCATATATTCTTCCGCCTTCCGCCCGCCACCAGCCTAGTTAAAGTTGCCCCTGGCAACGAAACGCGTTGGCGGTGGCGGTGGCGGAATCTTTTTCAACAAACGGATCTGATACTTAATTCTAAGTGGCCGACGTGATCTTTACCTGTTGGCAAAGCTGCGTTATCCCAGGGCTGGTGAGACGACCATTGCCGTGACTTTTTGAATGCTGATTTTAACCTTATGTTTGTGAGTGTAAACTTTTAAAACTGCTTATTAAATCCTTGGGGTTTTTAAACGGAGTTACACTAGATTTGTTTTTATTATCTTTCTGGCGATTGGCTCTTCTGTCCTAATCTGTTGGAGAGTGGTGAGCGCAACAAGGAGGAGTAGGCTCCGTTAAGCATTTCAATGTGGAAATCTGAAGGCCTTTTAATTCCCATTAGTCGGTAAGGATTTGCACGATTGGTGGAGGATTCACAGTGTGGAGGTGCATGTGCCGTGGGATTGAGATTATCTTCGGCATTGATTCACTTTGGACATTGCTCTGTGTTTTTATACTATTTAGTAAAATAACCATATTTGCAGGTGATACTAAGCTGTGTAAAGTAATTAACACAAAAGAGGATAGCAGGTAGTTACAAACAGATTTAGATATACTGGAAGTATAGGAAGAAAAATGGCAAATGAAGTTTAATACAGAGAAATGCAAGGTTATGCCCATGGGAAGGATCAGTTCCTGTTTACACACTAAATAGAAAAAAAAGAGTCTGAGTGTTGATCTAATAACTATGTGTAAATATATCCAGACCAGGGGCAATACAAAGGTCTTTCCCATGATCTATTTATACCCAGGATTGTAAGTATAACACGGGGCATCCGAAAGTTTCTAGCAGCAGCATAGGATGGGATACTTTACTGTAAGAGAATTGAGACTATGGAGCTCTCTGCCAGATGACGTAGTGAAGTGATGAAGAATACACTTTGGCCCTTATTTATCACGGGCTAGCGCCAGGTAGTGTCTGACGAGCGCCAGGTAGCGGCAGCTAACGGCGACTACCGACTCAAGTACGCCCGGCGGCGGTCACAATGACGCATTTATCAAGCAAAATGAGGCTAGCGCCGGCGACAGCGACGGCTAGCGCGGTATTCATCATGAAGCCGCCTGGACCGAACAGCGCCGCTGCAAATTCCCTCACAGCGCCAGGTATGAGCTGTCGCTCCCTGGCGATGTCCAATGCATTTCAATGGAGCAATCTATAATTAATCATAATTAATTGGTATTAATTTTTTTTTTTTTTTTTAATGTCAAAAATTCGGAGACCACTTCTGCAATGTTAGTATTTATTTTTAAGTAAAAAAAATGTTTTTAAAAATTTGTGCAGAATTGATCTAACAGGTCTGAGATTAATGTATTCATATTACAAAATGATTCTAAAAACATGTATAATGTTACATTCAAAAAATATGGTTGTTTAGGGGTTAAAAACTAGTTAATACCCATCGCCGCCAGCGCTCTGGGGTTTAAACAAGGAATGGACAGCGACAGCACATTCGGAGCGTGATTTGTTAATGAATATGAAGCTAGCTGTTCGCTCTGGCCATTCATTGTCAGGCGCTCACATACAACGCTCAACCTGTGAAACAGCGACCCCCCAGCCCGTATTCAACATTACCGCACACCGACTGAGTCGCTGTCATCAAGCTAACGCCGGCCAAGCACAGCGAATACTGGCTGGCGCTGAAAAAATCACGCTACAGTTGCTCATCTGGCGCTACCTGGCGCTATTAATGAATCGGCCTCTAAGTTAGAATTAAGTTCAAACATGGCCTGGTAGCTTTCCTTGCATGTAAAACATTACCAGCTATGGCTACTAGGCCACTGGAAGGAGATTTTCTTTTCTACACTGGCTAAACTGAATATGTTTCTGCCTTACAATACATACTGTATGTTAGTGTGTTACAAGATTAACAGTCTTTACCATAATTAAGCCACATATTCCATTTAGTTTACATTTTTTTGCTTACTTTTTTAATCATAAAAAGTGTTACTGAGTATGCCCTGGATTTTTTTTTTTTAGAAAACTGTCAAAGTCAGGGGATGTCCCTGAGAGACATCAGCAAATACATCAGTGTTAGAAAATGAACTATGAGAACTATGATGCTTGTATCAATGTCATATTTAAAAGTAGTTAGTTCATTTGCCTATTAAAAATAATTTTGTCTGTTTGAAATTCATATGGTAGACAGAGAGATTACTATTTGATCATTTAAGCTATTTAACTGAAAAGAAAATGTTTGTGATTTCTTAAGTGATTTATTGAAAAATAATCTCTTCATCTTCCTACAACCACCTTGAAATCTCTTCAAGTGGAGAAGCCTAGAGCTAAAACAATAAACACCTCAACCACAAACTGTGCCTCATTTACATAGTAGCAGCTTTAATTTTGATAAAATATGCTAATGTATGCAAAATGAAATTCATCTTCTAATGACACAAGGCGATTAAACAATTTTTATGCTTAAATATTCTGTTTAATGAAATCAAACAGACCTGTGTGTGTGTGACAAATTCTCCTCAGCATGGAGAAATTAGCAGATATCAAAAAAGACTAAGGCAGAATCACAAGCACTTTCCCTAATGTGATGGGCATTTAAAATACTTGCTTGATATAAAAAATTAAATATAATTTTGATCATTAAATAATCTTATGGTACAGCTTCAAATCTATATTACCATTTATGCACATTAATATTAAATACAAATCAATATAGTACAATTTATGCATTTTGAATTTGTTACAAGAAGTGATGAGCAGATGCAACCCACAAAGTTCGAATCCATGCCAAACTTTGCAGGTTTGTGCCCCCGAACCCGAATTTCAAATTGAAATCCGTGCACGGGTTAGGCTTTAGGCCCAGATGAAGGCTGGTTGGCTGTACAGCAGTGAATCATCCTTCCCCTCCCTCCACTGAAACTAGTGGGAAATGTGATAAAAGGGCTAGCGGCTTGAGTGACGACTAAATAGGTGCAGTGTCAGCACTACCGTTTAAAAAGACTTCCTGTCCCAACTGGGGTGTTTGTACCGTGTTAAGTAACCTGTTATCCCACAACTTGCTCTAAGCACTGGGATGTGTGTACCTGTCAGGACTGGCTTGGACAGGCTCTTAAACCAGTAATATGCCATCCATCATCGCTAGAGATGAGCGAACTTTTGAAAAGTTCGATTCGGCCGATTCGCCGAATTTCACAAAGAAATTCGGGTTCGGCCGAATCGAACTTTTACGAAGTTCCCCATCATAAATGCCGGCATGGTGGGAGCGGGCCGGCCGGTTCCGCTGTCAGCGGGCCGGCAATGCCTGCCCGCTGACAGCGGAGCCGGCCGGCGGGCCGGTAAAGCCGGCCGGCCCGCTCCCACCATGCCGGCATTTAAAAAAAAAAAAGCATTTTTGCCGGCATGGTGGGAGCGGGCCGGCCCGCTCCGCTGTCAGCGGAACCGGCCGGCCCGCTCCCACCATGCCGGCATTTCAAAAAAAAGCAAACACTTACCTGCAGGTCCGGAGCGTGGAGGCCGGCGCCGCTCTCAGCTGTCATCTGAGGGCGCGTCATCAGAGGGCGCTCTGATGACGCGCCCTCAGATGACAGCTGAGAGCGGCGCCGGCCTCCACGCTCCGGACCTGCAGGTAAGTGTTTGCTTTTTTTTGAAATGCCGGCATGGTGGGAGCGGGCCGGCCGGTTCCGCTGACAGTGGAGCCGGCCGGCCCGCTCCCACCATGCCGGCAAAAATGCTTTTTTTTTTTTTTTTTTTTTTTAAATGCCGGCATGGTGGGAGCGGGCCGGCCGGCTTTACCGGCCCGCCGGCCCGCTCCCACCATGCCGGCATTTTTTTTTTTTTAATTTCAGGAAAAATTCGATCGGCACGAACCACAAAATATTCGGGTTCGTGCCGAATCGAATATTTCCTGAAATTCGGAGCAAATTCCGGTTCGTCCGAACCGGTTCGCTCATCTCTAATCATCGCCCCAAGTCCACTGCTCTCACCACTGTACTATCTGCTGTGGTCTTGCCATGTGTCTGCTGGAGTGGTCTTCCCTGGGTCCTAGAGCCGCATTGTTTAACCTCATCTGGCGTTAACCCTTTCGCTGCCAGCCTACCTGGAGTTTTTGTCACCCTTGGTGCCAGACCATTTTGCACTATTTTGCGCTCCCCATGTTCAAATGTGATTTTTGAAGGGATTTCCAGGGATTTCCCAGGAAAATTATATATTGTTTTTTCCGCAGAGTCTGAGCTTTAACATGAAATGTCTTGTTTGTCATTTTTAGGTGTATTCTCAATATTTTTTGGCGAAATATGTGCAGAAAAATAAAAAAAAAAAATCTATTTTTTACAATTTGTAGTGTTTTTTTGTAATAAAAAATGTAAGTTTGTCAATAAAATCTTATTGCGTGTGAAATCCCAATTTCTCCCGATCCCAGCGGTACCACATATGTATAGGTAGACACCCTTTCCAGCCCAGGAGACTCTCCCAAACTGAAACAGAGCTTTAGGGGATTTTCAGAAAAAATACAACTGTGATATGTGCTATGCGCACCTTGCAATTTTTCCAGAAAAACAACCCTTTACATTTGAAATACCCCCCACAAACTATATATTCTCTGGAAGTACACACCTCAGGCTTTCTATTTGTACCAGGCTTGTTGATGTGGCCACAGTTTTCTGGAAGTAATCCCTCAATGTATTCTTTGGTTGCAAAGAGTTTCCCTAAAAAAAAGGATAAAAAAGCAGAATCAAAGCCACATTTTCCTAAAAAACTATATACAAACAAGAAAAAACAAGTATAATCTGAAAAAGCAACATCTCCCGAACAGAACGATACCCAACATGCATAGGTTCTGTCAAGGGAAGAGTTGCCAAACACCCCAAAGTAAAGCATGTGCGTAACGGTAATTGTACTTAATTGTAATTGTAAATTTCAGCTCTGCAGACAAAGTGCGCACCTTGCGATTTTTCAACCAAAACAACCCTTTACATTTGGAATATCCCCCATAAACCATATATTCCCTGAATGTACACATATTAAGCTTTCTAAGCGTACCCAGCTTGTTGTAGTGGGCTCATCTTTCTGGAGTTGATCCCTCAAAGAATTCTTTGGTTGTGCAGGGTTTCCATAAAAAATGTATAAAAAAGCTGAATAAAAAACACCTTTTCCTAAAATATAAATATGCAAACAAGAAAAAAACAAGCTAAGTCTGAAAGCGCAAGGTCCCCCGAACAGAACAATACCCAACATGCAGAGGTACTGTTAACCCTTTTAATTGCCAGCCTACTTGAGATTTTGTCAGCCTCTGTTGACAGGACATTTTTCCCCATTTTGCGACATGTTTTGCGACATTTTTGCTGGAATTTTCAGGAAAATTATATATATATTTTTTGCAGCAGAGTTTAGGCTTTAACATGAAATGTCTTGTTTGTAAATTTTATTTATTATTCATTTTATTTATTATTAAGTAAAAAAAAAAATAAAACATTTTTTTTTTAGAAAATTGCCTCCTTTATTTAAAAAAAAAATGTATTTTATTAGGGAAAACCATATTGCATGTGAAAGCACCATTTCTACTGATTAGAACGGTACCACATATTTATCGGTAGCCCCCTTTTCCTGCCCAGGAGACCCCCCTAACTGAAACAAGTAATTTTTAACATTTACAAATAAAATACAACTACCATCGACACTACAAAGGGTTAAATCGAGAAAAAAAAATGACATGGGGCCCCCCTTACCCAAAGTAACCAGCCTGGGACCAGCTATGCAGGGCTTGTAGGAACAGGGCGCAGGGGCCAGCTTTTGTGGCCCCTGGCCCTGCAGGCTACATGCCCGCATAAAAAAAACAAAGGGGGGTGGGAGCAGCTCAATCACTATTTTTACAAAATTATCAACATTATTATTCAGGGCCTGGGAACTAATTTACAGCCCAGTTTAACCCTCTCATCAACTAAATATCAAGCAACAAACATGTCTAGCTACAGTATGTGGAAAGACAGATATTTGGTTGCAAATATCTGCAGATACATGTGGAAGCCACACTGCCCCGGCAAGGCACTCTGTGTTTAGTGTGGTCCCTACTCTTAATTCTGAGTCCCCAAAGTTGGGACATGCAATGCAGACAAATATCTGAGAGCTACTCACCTGGGAAGCAGCCAGCCTCCCTTTAGAACACTTCACAGGGAGAAATCCATATTGACTGAATTCCTCCCTGCTTATGCTCATGGCAATTCAAATGAACAAAGGGGGGTGGGAGCAGCTCAATCACTATTTATACAAAATTATCAACATTATTATTCAGGGCCTGGGAACTAATTTACCGCCCAGTTAAACCCTCTCATCAACTAAATATCAAGCAACAAACATGTCTAGCTATGTGGAAAGACAGAGATTTGGTTGCATATATCTGCAGATACATGTGGAAGCCACACTGCCCCGGCAAGGCACTCTGTGTTTAGTGTGGTCCCTACTAGGGATGGAACGAATCGATCCGGACGAACCCGGATTCGATCCGAATTTCAGGAAAAATTCGATTCGGATCGAATCCGAATTTCCCCGCGATTCGATCGCTCGAAGTTTTCCTTTAACATCCATTCATTTACATTACAGGCATTCTAAGATGGCGGACGGGACATGTCCAGACATCAACCCCGCGCCAGTGCAAGCT
Organism: Gastrophryne carolinensis; assembly: GCA_027917425.1. Taxonomy (NCBI): domain Eukaryota; kingdom Metazoa; phylum Chordata; class Amphibia; order Anura; family Microhylidae; genus Gastrophryne; species Gastrophryne carolinensis. Next base: position 455,288,047 of record CM051234.1, read on the forward strand.
GGGACAGTCACATGCAGCCTATCAGCAGCCAGCAAGCCCGGTGACGTCACAGCGGTATTTAAGGCCGGCCATCTTGCTTTCCAGCCTCATTTCTCTATTGCATTCGTGAGAGACAGAACGCTGTGTAGCTGAGGGAGAGACAGACAGTTAGACAGGCAGGGACAGACAGGGACAGGCTGGAGACAGGCAGGAGACAGACAGGAGACAGACAGAAAGTAAGCGAAAAACAGGGAAAGGAAGGGAAAATCGGAGGCTGTCAGTTTTTTTTTTTTTTTCATCCAGCCTGCTTTGTTAGCGTTTTCAGGCTGCTTATACTAACTAACTGTGCATATATACTGAACTGATCTTAAGTCTGCTGTGAGGCATCCCATTCTGTGACTACACCAGCCTCTATTTAATAGCATAATAACCATTTGCACTTATTCTCATAGAAATCAGGCCTGATAAAGACACTTTTGCTGTGCATGCTCTCTGGTTTTTGTGGCATCCCATTCTGTGACTACACCAGCCTCTATTTAATAGCATAATAACCATTTGCACTTATTCTCATAGAAATCAGGCCTGATAAAGACACTTTTGCTGTGCATGCTCTCTGGTTTTTGTGGCATCCCATTCTGTGACTACACCAGCCTCTATTTAATAGCATAATAACCATTTGCACTTATTCTCATAGAAATCAGGCCTGAAAAAAAAAAACTTTTGCTGTGCATGCTCTCTGGTTTTTGTGGCATCCCATTCTGTGACTACACCAGCCTCTATTTAATAGCATAATAACCATTTGCACTTATTCTCATAGAAATTAGGCCTGATAAAGACACTTTTGCTGTGCATGCTCTCTGGTTTTTGTGGCATCCCATTCTGTGACAACACCAGCCTCTATTTAATAGCATAATAACCATTTGCACTTATTCTCATAGAAATTAGGCCTGATAAAGACACTTTTGCTGTGCATGCTCTCTGGTTTTTGTGGCATCCTATTCTGTGACAACACCAGCCTCTATTTAATAGCATAATAACCATTTGCACTTATTCTCATAGAAATTAGGCCTGATAAAGACACTTTTGCTGTGCGTGCTCTCTGGTTTTTGTGGCATCCCATTCTGTGACAACACCAGCCTCTATTTAATAGCATAATAACCATTTGCACTTATTTTCATAGAAATTAGGCCTGATAAAGACACTTTTGCTGTGCATGCTCTCTGGTTTTTGTGGCATCCCATTCTGTGACAACACCAGCCTCTATTTAATAGCATAATAACCATTTGCACTTATTCTCATAGAAATTAGGCCTGATAAAGACACTTTTGCTGTGCATGCTCTCTGGTTTTTGTGGCATCCCATTCTGTGACTACACCAGCCTCTATTTAATAGCATAATAACCATTTGCACTTATTCTCATAGAAATTAGGCCTGATAAAGACACTTTTGCTGTGCATGCTCTCTGGTTTTTGTGGCATCCCATTCTGTGACAACACCAGCCTCTATTTAATAGCATAATAACCATTTGCACTTATTCTCATAGAAATTAGGCCTGATAAAGACACTTTTGCTGTGCATGCTCTCTGGTTTTTGTGGCATCCCATTCTGTGACTACACCAGCCTCTATTTAATAGCATAATAACCATTTGCACTTATTCTCATAGAAATCAGGCCTGATAAAGACACTTTTGCTGTGCATGCTCTCTGGTTTTTGTGGCATCCCATTCTGTGACAACACCAGCCTCTATTTAATAGCATAATAACCATTTGCACTTATTCTCATAGAAATCAGGCCTGATAAAGACACTTTTGCTGTGCATGCTCTCTGGTTTTTGTGGCATCCCATTCTGTGACTACACCAGCCTCTATTTAATAGCATAATAACCATTTGCACTTATTCTCATAGAAATCAGGCCTGATAAAGACACTTTTGCTGTGCATGCTCTCTGGTTTTTGTGGCATCCCATTCTGTGACAACACCAGCCTCTATTTAATAGCATAATAACCATTTGCACTTATTCTCATAGAAATCAGGCCTGATAAAGACACTTTTGCTGTGCATGCTCTCTGGTTTTTGTGGCATGCCATTCTGTGACTAAACCAGCCTCTATTTAATAGCATAATAACCATTTGCACTTATTCTCATAGAAATCAGGCCTGATAAAGACACTTTTGCTGTGCATGCTCTCTGGTTTTTGTGGCATCCCATTCTGTGACTACACCAGCCTCTATTTAATAGCATAATAACCATTTGCACTTATTCTCATAGAAATCAGGCCTGATAAAGACACTTTTGCTGTGCATGCTCTCTGGTTTTTGTGGCATCCCATTCTGTGACTACACCAGCCTCTATTTAATAGCATAATAACCATTTGCACTTATTCTCATAGAAATTAGGCCTGATAAAGACACTTTTGCTGTGCATGCTCTCTGGTTTTTGTGGCATCCCATTCTGTGACAACACCAGCCTCTATTTAATAGCATAATAACCATTTGCACTTATTCTCATAGAAATCAGGCCTGATAAAGACACTTTTGCTGTGCATGCTCTCTGGTTTTTGTGGCATCCCATTCTGTGACTACACCAGCCTCTATTTAATAGCATAATAACCATTTGCACTTATTCTCATAGAAATTAGGCCTGATAAAGACACTTTTGCTGTGCATGCTCTCTGGTTTTTGTGGCATCCCATTCTGTGACAACACCAGCCTCTATTTAATAGCATAATAACCATTTGCACTTATTCTCATAGAAATCAGGCCTGATAAAGACACTTTTGCTGTGCATGCTCTCTGGTTTTTGTGGCATCCCATTCTGTGACTACACCAGCCTCTATTTAATAGCATAATAACCATTTGCACTTATTCTCATAGAAATCAGGCCTGATAAAGACACTTTTGCTGTGCATGCTCTCTGGTTTTTGTGGCATCCCATTCTGTGACAACACCAGCCTCTATTTAATAGCATAATAACCATTTGCACTTATTCTCATAGAAATCAGGCCTGATAAAGACACTTTTGCTGTGCATGCTCTCTGGTTTTTGTGGCATCCCATTCTGTGACTACACCAGCCTCTATTTAATAGCATAATAACCATTTGCACTTATTCTCATAGAAATCAGGCCTGATAAAGACACTTTTGCTGTGCATGCTCTCTGGTTTTTGTGGCATCCCATTCTGTGACTACACCAGCCTCTATTTAATAGCATAATAACCATTTGCACTTATTCTCATAGAAATCAGGCCTGATAAAGACACTTTTGCTGTGCATGCTCTCTGGTTTTTGTGGCATCCCATTCTGTGACTACACCAGCCTCTATTTAATAGCATAATAACCATTTGCACTTATTCTCATAGAAATCAGGCCTGATAAAGACACTTTTGCTGTGCATGCTCTCTGGTTTTTGTGGCATCCCATTCTGTGACTACACCAGCCTCTATTTAATAGCATAATAACCATTTGCACTTATTCTCATAGAAATCAGGCCTGATAAAGACACTTTTGCTGTGCATGCTCTCTGGTTTTTGTGGCATCCCATTCTGTGACTACACCAGCCTCTATTTAATAGCATAATAACCATTTGCACTTATTCTCATAGAAATCAGGCCTGATAAAGACACTTTTGCTGTGCATGCTCTCTGGTTTTTGTGGCATCCCATTCTGTGACTACACCAGCCTCTATTTAATAGCATAATAACCATTTGCACTTATTCTCATAGAAATCAGGCCTGATAAAGACACTTTTGCTGTGCATGCTCTGGTTTTTGTGGCATCCCATTCTGTGACAACACCAGCCTCTATTTAATAGCATAATAACCATTTGCACTTATTCTCATAGAAATCAGGCCTGATAAAGACACTTTTGCTGTGCATGCTCTCTGGTTTTTGTGGCATCCCATTCTGTGACTACACCAGCCTCTATTTAATAGCATAATAACCATTTGCACTTATTCTCATAGAAATCAGGCCTGATAAAGACACTTTTGCTGTGCATGCTCTCTGGTTTTTGTGGCATCCCATTCTGTGACAACACCAGCCTCTATTTAATAGCATAATAACCATTTGCACTTATTCTCATAGAAATTCAGGCCTGATAAAGACACTTTTGCTGTGCATGCTCTCTGGTTTTTGTGGCATCCCATTCTGTGACAACACCAGCCTCTATTTAATAGCATAATAACCATTTGCACTTATTCTCATAGAAATCAGGCCTGATAAAGACACTTTTGCTGTGCATGCTCTCTGGTTTTTGTGGCATCCCATTCTGTGACAACACCAGCCTCTATTTAATAGCATAATAACCATTTGCACTTATTCTCATAGAAATTAGGCCTGATAAAGACACTTTTGCTGTGCATGCTCTCTGGTTTTTGTGGCATCCCATTCTGTGACAACACCAGCCTCTATTTAATAGCATAATAACCATTTGCACTTATTCTCATAGAAATTAGGCCTGATAAAGACACTTTTGCTGTGCATGCTCTCTGGTTTTTGTGGCATCCCATTCTGTGACAACACCAGCCTCTATTTAATAGCATAATAACCATTTGCACTTATTCTCATAGAAATTAGGCCTGATAAAGACACTTTTGCTGTGCATGCTCTCTGGTTTTTGTGGCATCCCATTCTGTGACTACACCAGCCTCTATTTAATAGCATAATAACCATTTGCACTTATTCTCATAGAAATTAGGCCTGATAAAGACACTTTTGCTGTGCATGCTCTCTGGTTTTTGTGGCATCCCATTCTGTGACAACACCAGCCTCTATTTAATAGCATAATAACCATTTGCACTTATTCTCATAGAAATTAGGCCTGATAAAGACACTTTTGCTGTGCATGCTCTCTGGTTTTTGTGGCATCCCATTCTGTGACTACACCAGCCTCTATTTAATAGCATAATAACCATTTGCACTTATTCTCATAGAAATTAGGCCTGATAAAGACACTTTTGCTGTGCATGCTCTCTGGTTTTTGTGGCATCCCATTCTGTGACAACACCAGCCTCTATTTAATAGCATAATAACCATTTGCACTTATTCTCATAGAAATTAGGCCTGATAAAGACACTTTTGCTGTGCATGCTCTCTGGTTTTTGTGGCATCCCATTCTGTGACTACACCAGCCTCTATTTAATAGCATAATAACCATTTGCACTTATTCTCATAGAAATCAGGCCTGATAAAGACACTTTTGCTGTGCATGCTCTCTGGTTTTTGTGGCATCCCATTCTGTGACTACACCAGCCTCTATTTAATAGCATAATAACCATTTGCACTTATTCTCATAGAAATCAGGCCTGATAAAGACACTTTTGCTGTGCATGCTCTCTGGTTTTTGTGGCATCCATTCTGTGACTACACCAGCCTCTATTTAATAGCATAATAACCATTTGCACTTATTCTCATAGAAATTAGGCCTGATAAAGACACTTTTGCTGTGCATGCTCTCTGGTTTTTGTGGCATCCCATTCTGTGACAACACCAGCCTCTATTTAATAGCATAATAACCATTTGCACTTATTCTCATAGAAATCAGGCCTGATAAAGACACTTTTGCTGTGCATGCTCTCTGGTTTTTGTGCATCCCATTCTGTGACTACACCAGCCTCTATTTAATAGCATAATAACCATTTGCACTTATTCTCATAGAAATCAGGCCTGATAAAGACACTTTTGCTGTGCATGCTCTCTGGTTTTTGTGGCATCCCATTCTGTGACAACACCAGCCTCTATTTAATAGCATAATAACCATTTGCACTTATTCTCATAGAAATCAGGCCTGATAAAGACACTTTTGCTGTGCATGCTCTCTGGTTTTTGTGGCATCCCATTCTGTGACTACACCAGCCTCTATTTAATAGCATAATAACCATTTGCACTTATTCTCATAGAAATCAGGCCTGATAAAGACACTTTTGCTGTGCATGCTCTCTGGTTTTTGTGGCATCCCATTCTGTGACTACACCAGCCTCTATTTAATAGCATAATAACCATTTGCACTTATTCTCATAGAAATCAGGCCTGATAAAGACACTTTTGCTGTGCATGCTCTCTGGTTTTTGTGGCATCCCATTCTGTGACAACACCAGCCTCTATTTAATAGCATAATAACCATTTGCACTTATTCTCATAGAAATCAGGCCTGATAAAGACACTTTTGCTGTGCATGCTCTCTGGTTTTTGTGGCATCCCATTCTGTGACTACACCAGCCTCTATTTAATAGCATAATAACCATTTGCACTTATTCTCATAGAAATCAGGCCTGATAAAGACACTTTTGCTGTGCATGCTCTCTGGTTTTTGTGGCATCCCATTCTGTGACTACACCAGCCTCTATTTAATAGCATAATAACCATTTGCACTTATTCTCAGAGAAATCAGGCCTGATAAAGACACTTTTGCTGTGCATGCTCTTGCTGGCTTTCTGTTGTGGCATCCCATTCTGTGACGACACCAGCCTCTATTAATAGCATAATAACCATTTGCACTT